>OY776134.1:18467116-19067116 GCA_963675135.1 Galeopsis tetrahit | reverse complement strand
ACAAAAGTGAGTTTTTTGTCGATTTATGGGGGTATGCAGGCAGGTAATGAATTCCGACAACTTTGAAAAAATAGTGCACAAGCTGCCCAAAACAACCTAGGACAGTGGCACACGTATGGTGCACCGCTGCAACAACTCCGCACCCGAGGCCTCAAATCGAAATTCCGACTCGACAAAAGTGATTTTTTTTGTCGATTTATTGGGGTATGCAGGCAGGTAATGAATTCCGACAACTTTGAAAAAATGGTGCACAAGCTGCCCAAAACAACCTAGGACGGTGGCACACGTATGGTGCACCGCTGCAACAACTCCGCACCCGAGGCCTCAAATCGAAATTCCGCCTCGACAAAAGTGATTATTTTATCGATTTAAGGGGTATGAAGACAGGTAATGAATTCCAACTACTTTGAAAAAATGGTGCACAAGCTGCCCAAGACAGCCTAGAACGGTGGCACACGTATGGTGCACCGCTTCAACAACTCCGCACCCGAGGCCTCAAATCGAAATTCCGACACGACAAAAGTGATTTTTTTTGTCGATTTTTGGGGGGGTATGCAGGCCGGTAATGAATTCCGACAACTTTGAAAAAATGGTGCACAAGCTGCCCAAAACAACCTAGGACGCTGGCACACGTATGGTGCACCGCTGCAACAACTCCGCACCCGAGGCCTCAAATCGAAATTCCGCCTCTACAAAAGTGATTTTTTTGTCGATTTATGGGAGTATGAAGGCATGTAATGAATTCCGACTACTTTGAAAAAATGGTGCACAAGCTGCCCAAGACAGCCTAGGACGGTGGCACACGTATGGTGCACCGCTTCAACAACTCCGCACCCGAGGCCTCAAATCGAAATTCCGACACGAAAAAAGTGATTTTTTTGTCGATTTTTGGGGGGTATGCAGGCCGGTAATGAATTCTGACAACTTTGAAAAAATGGTGCACAAGCTGCCCAAAACAACCTAGGACGCTGGCACACATATGGTGCACCGCTGCAACAACTCCGCACCCGAGGCCTCAAATCGAAATTCCGCCTCGACAAAAGTGATTTTTTTGTCGATTTATGGGGGTATGCAGGCAGGTAATGAATTCCGACAACTTTGAAAAAATAGTGCACAAGCTGCCCAAAACAACCTAGGACAGTGGCACACGTATGGTGCACCGCTGCAACAACTCCGCACCCGAGGCCTCAAATCGAAATTCCGACTCGACAAAAGTGATTTTTTTTGTCGATTTATTGGGGTATGCAGGCAGGTAATGAATTCCGACAACTTTGAAAAAATGGTGCACAAGCTGCCCAAAACAACCTAGGACGGTGGCACACGTATGGTGCACCGCTGCAACAACTCCACACCCGAGGCCTCAAATCGAAATTCCGACTCGACAAAAGTGATTTTTTTGTCGATTTATGGGAGTATGAAGGCATGTAATGAATTCCGACTACTTTGAAAAAATGGTGCACAAGCTGCCCAAGACAGCCTAGGACGGTGGCACACGTATGGTGCACCGCTTCAACAACTCCGCACCCGAGGCCTCAAATCGAAATTCCGACACGAAAAAAGTGATTTTTTTGTCGATTTTTGGGGGGTATGCAGGCCGGTAATGAATTCTGACAACTTTGAAAAAATGGTGCACAAGCTGCCCAAAACAACCTAGGACGCTGGCACACATATGGTGCACCGCTGCAACAACTCCGCACCCGAGGCCTCAAATCGAAATTCCGCCTCGACAAAAGTGATTTTTTTGTCGATTTATGGGGGTATGCAGGCAGGTAATGAATTCCGACAACTTTGAAAAAATAGTGCACAAGCTGCCCAAAACAACCTAGGACAGTGGCACACGTATGGTGCACCGCTGCAACAACTCCGCACCCGAGGCCTCAAATCGAAATTCCGACTCGACAAAAGTGATTTTTTTTGTCGATTTATTGGGGTATGCAGGCAGGTAATGAATTCCGACAACTTTGAAAAAATGGTGCACAAGCTGCCCAAAACAACCTAGGACGGTGGCACACGTATGGTGCACCGCTGCAACAACTCCACACCCGAGGCCTCAAATCGAAATTCCGACTCGACAAAAGTGATTTTTTTTGTCGATTTATTGGGGTATGCAGGCAGGTAATGAATTCTGACAACTTTGAAAAAATGGTGCACAAGCTGCCCAAAACAACCTAGGACGGTGGCACACGTATGGTGCACCGCTGCAACAACTCCGCACCCGAGGCCTCAAATCGAAATTCCGCCTCGAGAAAAGTGATTATTTTATCGATTTATGGGGGTATGAAGGCAGGTAATGAATTCCAACTACTTTGAAAAAATGGTGCACAAGCTGCCCAAGACAGCCTAGGACGGTGGCACACGTATGGTGCACCGCTTCAACAACTCCGCACCCGAGGCCTCAAATCGAAATTCTGACACGACAAAAGTGATTTTTTTGTCGATTTTTGGGGGGTATGCAGGCCGGTAATGAATTGCGACAACTTTGAAAAAATGGTGCACAAGCTGCCCAAAACAACCTAGGACGCTGACACACGTATGGTGCACCGCTGCAACAACTCCGCACCCGAGGCCTCAAATCGAAATTCCGCCTCGACAAAAGTGATTTTTTTGTCGATTTTTGGGGGGTATGCAGGCCGGTAATGAATTCCGACAACTTTGAAAAAATGGTGCACAAGCTGCCCAAAACAACCTAGGACGCTGGCACACATATGGTGCACCGCTGCAACAACTCCGCACCCGAGGCCTCAAATCGAAATTCCGCCTCGACAAGAGTGATTTTTTTGTCGATTTATGGGGGTATGCAGGCAGGTAATGAATTCCGACAACTTTGAAAAAATGGTGCACAAGCTGCCCAAAACAACCTAGGACGCTGGCACACATATGGTGAACCGCTGCAACAACTCCGCAACCGAGGCCTCAAATCAAAATTCCGCCTCGACAAAAGTGATTTTTTTGTCGATTTATGGGGGTATGCAGGCAGGTAATGAATTCCGACAACTTTGAAAAAATGGTGCACAAGCTGCCCAAAACAATCTAGGACGGTGGCACACGTATGGTGCACCGCTGCAACAACTCCGCACCCGAGGCCTCAAATCGAAATTCCGACTCGACAAAAGTGATTTTTTTGTCGATTTTTGGGGGGTATGCAGGCCGGTATTGAATTCCGACAACTTTGAAAAAATGGTGCACAAGCTGCCCAAAACAACCTAGGACGCTGGCACACGTATGGTGCACCGCTGCAACAACTCCGCACCCGAGGCCTCAAATCGAAATTCCGCCTCCACAAAAGTGATTTTTTTATCGATTTATGGGGGTATGAAGGCAAGTAATGAATTCCGACTACTTTAAAAATGGTGCACAAGCTGCCCAAGACAGCCTAGGACGGTGGCAACGTATGGTGCACCGCTTCAACAACTCCGCACCCGAGGCCTCAAATCGAAATTCCGACTCGACAAAAGTGATTTTTTTATCGATTTTTGGGGGGTATGCAGGCCGGTAATGAATTCCGACAACTTTGAAAAAATGGTGCACAAGCTGCCCAAAACAACCTTGGACGCTGGCACACGTATGGTGCACCGCTGCAACAACTCTGCACCCGAGGCCTCAAATCGAAATTCCGCCTCGACAAAAGTGATTTTTTTGTCGATTTTTGGGGGGTATGCAGGCCGGTAATGAATTCCGACAACTTTGAAAAAATGGTGCACAAGCTGCCCAAAACAACCTAGGACGCTGGCACACATATGGTGAACCGCTGCAACAACTCCGCAACCGAGGCCTCAAATCAAAATTCCGCCTCGACAAAAGTGATTTTTTCGTCGATTTATGGGGGTATGCAGGCAGGTAATGAATTCCGACTACTTTAAAAATGGTGCACAAGCTACCCAAGACAGCCTAGGACGGTGGCAACGTATGGTGCACCGCTTCAACAACTCCGCACCCGAGGCCTCAAATCGAAATTCCGACTCGACAAAAGTGATTTTTTTGTCGATTTTTGGGGGGTATGCAGGCCGGTAATGAATTCCGACAACTTTGAAAAAATGGTGCACAAGCTGCCCAAAACAACCTTGGACGCTGGCACACGTATGGTGCACCGCTGCAACAACTATGCACCCGAGGCCTCAAATCGAAATTCCGCATCGACAAAAGTGATTTTTTTGTCGATTTATGGGGGTATGCAGGCAGGTAATGAATTCCGACAACTTTGAAAAAATGGTGCACAAGCTGCCCAAAACAACCTAGGACGGTGGCACACGTATGGTGCACCGCTGCAACAACTCCGCACCCGAGGCCTCAAATCGAAATTCCGTCTCGACAAAAGTGATTTTTTTTGTCGATTTATTGGGGTATGCAGGCAGGTAATGAATTCCGACAACTTTGAAAAAATGGTGCACAAGCTGCCCAAAACAACCTAGGACGCTGGCACACGTATGGTGCATCGCTGCAACAACTCCGCACCCGAGGCCTCAAATCGAAATTCCGCCTCGACAAAAGTGATTTTTTTGTCGATTTTTGGGGGGTATGCAGGCCGGTAATGAATTCCGACAACTTTGAAAAAATGGTGCACAAGCTGCCCAAAACAACCTAGGACGCTGGCACACATATGGTGCACCGCTGCAACAACTCCGCACCCGAGGCCTCAAATCGAAATTCCGCCTCCACAAAAGTGATTTTTTTATCGATTTATGGGGGTATGAAGGCAAGTAATGAATTCCGACTACTTTAAAAATGGTGCACAAGCTGCCCAAGACAGCCTAGGACGGTGGCAACGTATGGTGCACCGCTTCAACAACTCCGCACCCGAGGCCTCAAATCGAAATTCCGACTCGACAAAAGTGATTTTTTTATCGATTTTTGGGGGGTATGCAGGCCGGTAATGAATTCCGACAACTTTGAAAAAATGGTGCACAAGCTGCCCAAAACAACCTTGGACGCTGGCACACGTATGGTGCACCGCTGCAACAACTCTGCACCCGAGGCCTCAAATCGAAATTCCGCATCGACAAAAGTGATTTTTTTGTCGATTTATGGGGGTATGCAGGCAGGTAATGAATTCCGACAACTTTGAAAAAATGGTGCACAAGCTGCCCAAAACAACCTAGGACGGTGGCACACGTATGGTGCACCGCTGCAACAACTCCGCACCCGAGGCCTCAAATCGAAATTCCGACTCGACAAAAGTGATTTTTTTGTCGATTTTTGGGGGGTATGCAGGCCGGTAATGAATTCCGACAACTTTGAAAAAATGGTGCACAAGCTGCCCAAAACAACCTAGGACGCTGGCACACATATGGTGAACCGCTGCAACAACTCCGCAACCGAGGCCTCAAATCAAAATTCCGCCTCGACAAAAGTGATTTTTTCGTCGATTTATGGGGGTATGCAGGCAGGTAATGAATTCCGACTACTTTAAAAATGGTGCACAAGCTACCCAAGACAGCCTAGGATGGTGGCAACGTATGGTGCACCGCTTCAACAACTCCGCACCCGAGGCCTCAAATCGAAATTCCGACTCGACAAAAGTGATTTTTTTGTCGATTTTTGGGGGGTATGCAGGCCGGTAATGAATTCCGACAACTTTGAAAAAATGGTGCACAAGCTGCCCAAAACAACCTTGGACGCTGGCACACGTATGGTGCACCGCTGCAACAACTCTGCACCCGAGGCCTCAAATCGAAATTCCGCATCGACAAAAGTGATTTTTTTGTCGATTTATGGGGGTATGCAGGCAGGTAATGAATTCCGACAACTTTGAAAAAATGGTGCACAAGCTGCCCAAAACAACCTAGGACGGTGGCACACGTATGGTGCACCGCTGCAACAACTCCGCACCCGAGGCCTCAAATCGAAATTCCGTCTCGACAAAAGTGATTTTTTTTGTCGATTTATTGGGGTATGCAGGCAGGTAATGAATTCCGACAACTTTGAAAAAATGGTGCACAAGCTGCCCAAAACAACCTAGGACGCTGGCACACGTATGGTGCACCGCTGCAACAACTCCGCACCCGAGGCCTCAAATCGAAATTCCGCCTCGACAAAAGTGATTTTTTTGTCGATTTTTGGGGGGTATGCAGGCCGGTAATGAATTCCGACAACTTTGAAAAAATGGTGCACAAGCTGCCCAAAACAACCTAGGACGCTGGCACACATATGGTGCACCGCTGCAACAACTCCGCACCCGAGGCCTCAAATCGAAATTCCGCCTCGACAAGAGTGATTTTTTTGTCGATTTATGGGGGTATGCAGGCAGGTAATGAATTCCGACAACTTTGAAAAAATGGTGCACAAGCTGCCCAAAACAACCTAGGACGCTGGCACACATATGGTGAACCGCTGCAACAACTCCGCAACCGAGGCCTCAAATCAAAATTCCGCCTCGACAAAAGTGATTTTTTCGTCGATTTATGGGGGTATGCAGGCAGGTAATGAATTCCGACTACTTTAAAAATGGTGCACAAGCTACCCAAGACAGCCTAGGACGGTGGCAACGTATGGTGCACCGCTTCAACAACTCCGCACCCGAGGCCTCAAATCGAAATTCCGACTCGACAAAAGTGATTTTTTTGTCGATTTTTGGGGGGTATGCAGGCCGGTAATGAATTCCGACAACTTTGAAAAAATGGTGCACAAGCTGCCCAAAACAACCTTGGACGCTGGCACACGTATGGTGCACCGCTGCAACAACTCTGCACCCGAGGCCTCAAATCGAAATTCCGCATCGACAAAAGTGATTTTTTTGTCGATTTATGGGGGTATGCAGGCAGGTAATGAATTCCGACAACTTTGAAAAAATGGTGCACAAGCTGCCCAAAACAACCTAGGACGGTGGCACACGTATGGTGCACCGCTGCAACAACTCCGCACCCGAGGCCTCAAATCGAAATTCCGTCTCGACAAAAGTGATTTTTTTTGTCGATTTATTGGGGTATGCAGGCAGGTAATGAATTCCGACAACTTTGAAAAAATGGTGCACAAGCTGCCCAAAACAACCTAGGACGCTGGCACACGTATGGTGCACCGCTGCAACAACTCCGCACCCGAGGCCTCAAATCGAAATTCCGCCTCGACAAAAGTGATTTTTTTGTCGATTTTTGGGGGGTATGCAGGCCGGTAATGAATTCCGACAACTTTGAAAAAATGGTGCACAAGCTGCCCAAAACAACCTAGGACGCTGGCACACATATGGTGCACCGCTGCAACAACTCCGCACCCGAGGCCTCAAATCGAAATTCCGCCTCGACAAGAGTGATTTTTTTGTCGATTTATGGGGGTATGCAGGCAGGTAATGAATTCCGACAACTTTGAAAAAATGGTGCACAAGCTGCCCAAAACAACCTAGGACGCTGGCACACATATGGTGAACCGCTGCAACAACTCCGCAACCGAGGCCTCAAATCAAAATTCCGCCTCGACAAAAGTGATTTTTTGGTCGATTTATGGGGGTATGCAGGCAGGTAATGAATTCCGACAACTTTGAAAAAATGGTGCACAAGCTGCCCAAAACAATCTAGGACGGTGGCACACGTATGGTGCACCGCTGCAACAACTCCGCACCCGAGGCCTCAAATCGAAATTCCGCCTCGACAAGAGTGATTTTTTTGTCGATTTATGGGGGTATGCAGGCAGGTAATGAATTCCGACAACTTTGAAAAAATGGTGCACAAGCTGCCCAAAACAACCTAGGACGCTGGCACACATATGGTGAACCGCTGCAACAACTCCGCAACCGAGGCCTCAAATCAAAATTCCGCCTCGACAAAAGTGATTTTTTCGTCGATTTATGGGGGTATGCAGGCAGGTAATGAATTCCGACTACTTTAAAAATGGTGCACAAGCTACCCAAGACAGCCTAGGACGGTGGCAACGTATGGTGCACCGCTTCAACAACTCCGCACCCGAGGCCTCAAATCGAAATTCCGACTCGACAAAAGTGATTTTTTTGTCGATTTTTGGGGGGTATGCAGGCCGGTAATGAATTCCGACAACTTTGAAAAAATGGTGCACAAGCTGCCCAAAACAACCTTGGACGCTGGCACACGTATGGTGCACCGCTGCAACAACTCTGCACCCGAGGCCTCAAATCGAAATTCCGCATCGACAAAAGTGATTTTTTTGTCGATTTATGGGGGTATGCAGGCAGGTAATGAATTCCGACAACTTTGAAAAAATGGTGCACAAGCTGCCCAAAACAACCTAGGACGGTGGCACACGTATGGTGCACCGCTGCAACAACTCCGCACCCGAGGCCTCAAATCGAAATTCCGTCTCGACAAAAGTGATTTTTTTTGTCGATTTATTGGGGTATGCAGGCAGGTAATGAATTCCGACAACTTTGAAAAAATGGTGCACAAGCTGCCCAAAACAACCTAGGACGCTGGCACACGTATGGTGCACCGCTGCAACAACTCCGCACCCGAGGCCTCAAATCGAAATTCCGCCTCGACAAAAGTGATTTTTTTGTCGATTTTTGGGGGGTATGCAGGCCGGTAATGAATTCCGACAACTTTGAAAAAATGGTGCACAAGCTGCCCAAAACAACCTAGGACGCTGGCACACATATGGTGCACCGCTGCAACAACTCCGCACCCGAGGCCTCAAATCGAAATTCCGCCTCGACAAGAGTGATTTTTTTGTCGATTTATGGGGGTATGCAGGCAGGTAATGAATTCCGACAACTTTGAAAAAATGGTGCACAAGCTGCCCAAAACAACCTAGGACGCTGGCACACATATGGTGAACCGCTGCAACAACTCCGCAACCGAGGCCTCAAATCAAAATTCCGCCTCGACAAAAGTGATTTTTTGGTCGATTTATGGGGGTATGCAGGCAGGTAATGAATTCCGACAACTTTGAAAAAATGGTGCACAAGCTGCCCAAAACAATCTAGGACGGTGGCACACGTATGGTGCACCGCTGCAACAACTCCGCACCCGAGGCCTCAAATCGAAATTTCGCCTCGACAAGAGTGATTTTTTTGTCGATTTATGGGGGTATGCAGGCAGGTAATGAATTCCGACAACTTTGAAAAAATGGTGCACAAGCTGCCCAAAACAATCTAGGACGGTGGCACACGTATGGTGCACCGCTGCAACAACTCCGCACCCGAGGCCTCAAATCGAAATTCCGACTCGACAAAAGTGATTTTTTTTGTCGATTTATTGGGGTATGCAGGCAGGTAATGAATTCCGACAACTTTGAAAAAAATGGTGCACAAGCTGCCCAAAACAACCTAGGACGGTGGCACACGTATGGTGCACCGCTGCAACAACTCCGCACCCGAGGCCTCAAATCGAAATTCCGCCTCGACAAAAGTGATTATTTTATCGATTTAAGGGGGTATGAAGACAGGTAATGAATTCCAACTACTTTGAAAAAATGGTTCACAAGCTGCCCAAGACAGCCTAGAACGGTGGCACACGTATGGTGCACCGCTTCAACAACTCCGCACCCGAGGCCTCAAATCGAAATTCCGACACGACAAAAGTGATTTTTTTTGTCGATTTTTGGGGGGGTATGCAGGCCGGTAATGAATTCCGACAACTTTGAAAAAATGGTGCACAAGCTGCCTAAAACAACCTAGGACGCTGGCACACGTATGGTGCACCGCTGCAACAACTCCGCACCCGAGGTCTCAAATCGAAATTCCGCCTCTACAAAAGTGATTTTTTTGTCGATTTATGGGGGTATGAAGGCAGGTAATGAATTCCGACTACTTTGAAAAAATGGTGCACAAGCTGCCCAAGACAGCCTAGGACGGTGGCACACGTATGGTGCACCGCTTCAACAACTCCGCACCCGAGGCCTCAAATCGAAATTCCGCCTCGACAAAAGTGATTTTTTTGTCGATTTATGGGGGTATGCAGGCAGGTAATGAATTCCGACAACTTTGAAAAAATAGTGCACAAGCTGCCCAAAACAACCTAGGACAGTGGCACACGTATGGTGCACCGCTGCAACAACTCCGCACCCGAGGCCTCAAATCGAAATTCCGACTCGACAAAAGTGATTTTTTTTGTCGATTTATTGGGGTATGCAGGCAGGTAATGAATTCCGACAACTTTGAAAAAATGGTGCACAAGCTGCCCAAAACAACCTAGGACGGTGGCACACGTATGGTGCACCGCTGCAACAACTCCGCACCCGAGGCCTCAAATCGAAATTCCGCCTCGACAAAAGTGATTATTTTATCGATTTATGGGGGTATGAAGACAGGTAATGAATTCCAACTACTTTGAAAAAATGGTGCACAAGTTGCCCACAACAACCTAGGACGCTGGCACACGTATGGTGCACCGCTGCAACAACTCCGCACCCGAGGCCTCAAATCGAAATTCCGCCTCGACAAAAGTGATTTTTTTGTCGATTTATGGGGGTATGCAGGCAGGTAATGAATTCCGACAACTTTGAAAAAATAGTGCACAAGCTGCCCAAAACAACCTAGGACAGTGGCACACGTATGGTGCACCGCTGCAACAACTCCGCACCCGAGGCCTCAAATCGAAATTCCGACTCGACAAAAGTGATTTTTTTTGTCGATTTATTGGGGTATGCAGGCAGGTAATGAATTCCGACAACTTTGAAAAAATGGTGCACAAGCTGCCCAAAACAACCTAGGACGGTGGCACACGTATGGTGCACCGCTGCAACAACTCCGCACCCGAGGCCTCAAATCGAAATTCCGCCTCGACAAAAGTGATTATTTTATCGATTTATGGGGGTATGAAGACAGGTAATGAATTCCAACTACTTTGAAAAAATGGTGCACAAGTTGCCCACAACAACCTAGGACGCTGGCACACGTATGGTGCACCGCTGCAACAACTCCGCACCCGAGGCCTCAAATCGAAATTCCGCCTCGACAAAAGTGATTTTTTTGTCGATTTATGGGGGTATGCAGGCAGGTAATGAATTCCGACAACTTTGAAAAAATAGTGCACAAGCTGCCCAAAACAACCTAGGACAGTGGCACACGTATGGTGCACCGCTGCAACAACTCCGCACCCGAGGCCTCAAATCGAAATTCCGACTCGACAAAAGTGATTTTTTTTGTCGATTTATTGGGGTATGCAGGCAGGTAATGAATTCCGACAACTTTGAAAAAATGGTGCACAAGCTGCCCAAAACAACCTAGGACGGTGGCACACGTATGGTGCACCGCTGCAACAACTCCGCACCCGAGGCCTCAAATCGAAATTCCGCCTCGACAAAAGTGATTATTTTATCGATTTATGGGGGTATGAAGACAGGTAATGAATTCCAACTACTTTGAAAAAATGGTGCACAAGCTGCCCAAGACAGCCTAGAACGTTGGCACACGTATGGTGCACCGCTTCAACAACTCCGCACCAGAGGCCTCAAATCGAAATTCCGACACGACAAAAGTGATTTTTTTTATCGATTTTTGGGGGGTATGCAGGCCGGTAATGAATTCCGACAACTTTGAAAAAATGGTGCACAAGCTGCCCAAAACAATCTAGGACGGTGGCACACGTATGGTGCACCGCTGCAACAACTCCGCACCCGAGGCCTCAAATCGAAATTCCGCCTCGACAAGAGTGATTTTTTTGTCGATTTATGGGGGTATGCAGGCAGGTAATGAATTCCGACAACTTTGAAAAAATGGTGCACAAGCTGCCCAAAACAATCTAGGACGGTGGCACACGTATGGTGCACCGCTGCAACAACTCCGCACCCGAGGCCTCAAATCGAAATTCCGACTCGACAAAAGTGATTTTTTTTGTCGATTTATTGGGGTATGCAGGCAGGTAATGAATTCCGACAACTTTGAAAAAAATGGTGCACAAGCTGCCCAAAACAACCTAGGACGGTGGCACACGTATGGTGCACCGCTGCAACAACTCCGCACCCGAGGCCTCAAATCGAAATTCCGCCTCGACAAAAGTGATTATTTTATCGATTTAAGGGGGTATGAAGACAGGTAATGAATTCCAACTACTTTGAAAAAATGGTTCACAAGCTGCCCAAGACAGCCTAGAACGGTGGCACACGTATGGTGCACCGCTTCAACAACTCCGCACCCGAGGCCTCAAATCGAAATTCCGACACGACAAAAGTGATTTTTTTTGTCGATTTTTGGGGGGGTATGCAGGCCGGTAATGAATTCCGACAACTTTGAAAAAATGGTGCACAAGCTGCCTAAAACAACCTAGGACGCTGGCACACGTATGGTGCACCGCTGCAACAACTCCGCACCCGAGGTCTCAAATCGAAATTCCGCCTCTACAAAAGTGATTTTTTTGTCGATTTATGGGGGTATGAAGGCAGGTAATGAATTCCGACTACTTTGAAAAAATGGTGCACAAGCTGCCCAAGACAGCCTAGGACGGTGGCACACGTATGGTGCACCGCTTCAACAACTCCGCACCCGAGGCCTCAAATCGAAATTCCGCCTCGACAAAAGTGATTTTTTTGTCGATTTATGGGGGTATGCAGGCAGGTAATGAATTCCGACAACTTTGAAAAAATAGTGCACAAGCTGCCCAAAACAACCTAGGACAGTGGCACACGTATGGTGCACCGCTGCAACAACTCCGCACCCGAGGCCTCAAATCGAAATTCCGACTCGACAAAAGTGATTTTTTTTGTCGATTTATTGGGGTATGCAGGCAGGTAATGAATTCCGACAACTTTGAAAAAATGGTGCACAAGCTGCCCAAAACAACCTAGGACGGTGGCACACGTATGGTGCACCGCTGCAACAACTCCGCACCCGAGGCCTCAAATCGAAATTCCGCCTCGACAAAAGTGATTATTTTATCGATTTATGGGGGTATGAAGACAGGTAATGAATTCCAACTACTTTGAAAAAATGGTGCACAAAAATGGTGCACAAGTTGCCCACAACAACCTAGGACGCTGGCACACGTATGGTGCACCGCTGCAACAACTCCGCACCCGAGGCCTCAAATCGAAATTCCGCCTCGACAAAAGTGATTTTTTTGTCGATTTATGGGGGTATGCAGGCAGGTAATGAATTCCGACAACTTTGAAAAAATAGTGCACAAGCTGCCCAAAACAACCTAGGACAGTGGCACACGTATGGTGCACCGCTGCAACAACTCCGCACCCGAGGCCTCAAATCGAAATTCCGCCTCGACAAAAGTGATTATTTTGTCGATTTATTGGGGTATGAAGACAGGTAATGAATTCCAACTACTTTGAAAAAATGGTGCACAAGTTGCCCACAACAACCTAGGACGCTGGCACACGTATGGTGCACCGCTGCAACAACTCCGCACCCGAGGCCTCAAATCGAAATTCCGCCTCGACAAAAGTGATTTTTTTGTCGATTTATGGGGGTATGCAGGCAGGTAATGAATTCCGACAACTTTGAAAAAATAGTGCACAAGCTGCCCAAAACAACCTAGGACAGTGGCACACGTATGGTGCACCGCTGCAACAACTCCGCACCCGAGGCCTCAAATCGAAATTCCGACTCGACAAAAGTGATTTTTTTTGTCGATTTATTGGGGTATGCAGGCAGGTAATGAATTCCGACAACTTTGAAAAAATGGTGCACAAGCTGCCCAAAACAACCTAGGACGGTGGCACACGTATGGTGCACCGCTGCAACAACTCCGCACCCGAGGCCTCAAATCGAAATTCCGCCTCGACAAAAGTGATTATTTTATCGATTTATGGGGGTATGAAGACAGGTAATGAATTCCAACTACTTTGAAAAAATGGTGCACAAGCTGCCCAAGACAGCCTAGAACGTTGGCACACGTATGGTGCACCGCTTCAACAACTCCGCACCAGAGGCCTCAAATCGAAATTCCGACACGACAAAAGTGATTTTTTTTATCGATTTTTGGGGGGTATGCAGGCCGGTAATGAATTCCGACAACTTTGAAAAAATGGTGCACAAGCTGCCCAAAACAACCTAGGACGCTGGCACACGTATGGTGCACCGCTGCAACAACTCCGCACCCGAGGCCTCAAATCGAAATTCCGCCTCTACAAAAGTGATTTTTTTGTCGATTTATGGGGGTATGAAGGCAGGTAATGAATTCCGACTACTTTGAAAAAATGGTGCACAAGCTGCCCAAGACAGCCTAGGACGGTGGCACACGTATGGTGCACCGCTTCAACAACTCCGCACCCGAGGCCTCAAATCGAAATTCCGACACGACAAAAGTGATTTTTTTGTCGATTTTTGGGGGGTATGAAGGCAGGTAATGAATTCCAACTACTTTGAAAGAATGGTGCACAAGCTGCCCAAGACAGCCTAGAACGTTGGCACACGTATGGTGTACCGCTTCAACAACTCCGCACCAGAGGCCTCAAATCGAAATTCCGACACGACAAAAGTGATTTTTTTGTCGATTTTTGGGGGGTATGCAGGCCGGTAATGAATTCCGACAACTTTGAAAAAATGGTGCACAAGCTGCCTAAAACAACCTAGGACGCTGGCACACGTATGGTGCACCGCTGCAACAACTCCGCACCCGAGGCCTCAAATCGAAATTCCGCCTCTACAAAAGTGATTTTTTTGTCGATTTATGGGGGTATGAAGGCAGGTAATGAATTCCGACTACTTTAAAAAAATGGTGCATAAGCTGCCCAAGACAGCCTAGGACGGTGGCACACGTATGGTGCACCGCTTCAACAACTCCGCACCCGAGGCCTCAAATCGAAATTCCGACTCGACAAAAGTGATTTTTTTTGTCGATTTTTGGGGGGTATGCAGGCCGGTAATGAATTCCGACAACTTTGAAAAAATGGTGCACAAGCTGCCCAAAACAACCTAGGACGCTGGCACACGTATGGTGCACCGCTGCAACAACTCCGCACCCGAGGCCTCAAATCGAAATTCCGACTCGACAGAAGTGATTTTTTTGTCGATTTTTGGGGTATGTAGGCCGGTAATGAATCCGACAACTTTGAAAAAATGGTGCACAAGCTGCCCAAACAACCTAGGACGCTGGCACACGTATGGTGCACTACTGCAACAACTCCGCACCCGAGGCCTCAAATCGAAATTCCGCCTCGACAAAAGTGATTTTTTTGTCGATTTATGGGGGTATGAAGGCAGGTAATGAATTCCGACTACTTTGAAGAAATGGTGCACAAGCTGCCCAAGACAGCCTAGGACGGTGACACACGTATGGAGCACCGCTGCAACAACTCCGCACCCGAGGCCTCAAATCGAAATTCCGACTCGACAAAAGTGATTTTTTTGTCGATTTATAGGGGTATTCAGGCCGGTAATGAATTCCGACAACTTTGAAAAAATGGTGCACAAGTTGCCCAAAACAACCTAGGACGCTGGCACACGTATGGTGCACCGCTGCAACAACTCCGCACCCGAGGTCTCAAATCGAAATTCCGCCTCTACAAAAGTGATTTTTTTGTCGATTTATGGGGGTATGAAGGCAGGTAATGAATTCCGACTACTTTGAAAAAATGGTGCACAAGCTGCCCAAGACAGCCTAGGACGGTGGCACACGTATGGTGCACCGCTTCAACAACTCCGCACCCGAGGCCTCAAATCGAAATTCCGCCTCGACAAAAGTGATTTTTTTGTCGATTTATGGGGGTATGCTGGCAGGTAATGAATTCCGACAACTTTGAAAAAATAGTGCACAAGCTGCCCAAAACAACCTAGGACAGTGGCACACGTATGGTGCACCGCTGCAACAACTCCGCACCCGAGGCCTCAAATCGAAATTCCGACTCGACAAAAGTGATTTTTTTTGTCGATTTATTGGGGTATGCAGGCAGGTAATGAATTCCGACAACTTTGAAAAAATGGTGCACAAGCTGCCCAAAACAACCTAGGACGGTGGCACACGTATGGTGCACCGCTGCAACAACTCCGCACCCGAGGCCTCAAATCGAAATTCCGCCTCGACAAAAGTGATTATTTTATCGATTTATGGGGGTATGAAGACAGGTAATGAATTCCAACTACTTTGAAAAAATGGTGCACAAGTTGCCCAAAACAACCTAGGACGCTGGCACACGTATGGTGCACCGCTGCAACAACTCCGCACCCGAGGCCTCAAATCGAAATTCCGCCTCGACAAAAGTGATTTTTTTGTCGATTTATGGGGGTATGCAGGCAGGTAATGAATTCCGACAACTTTGAAAAAATAGTGCACAAGCTGCCCAAAACAACCTAGGACAGTGGCACACGTATGGTGCACCGCTGCAACAACTCCGCACCCGAGGCCTCAAATCGAAATTCCGACTCGACAAAAGTGATTTTTTTTGTCGATTTATTGGGGTATGCAGGCAGGTAATGAATTCCGACAACTTTGAAAAAATGGTGCACAAGTTGCCCAAAACAACCTAGGACGGTGGCACACGTATGGTGCACCGCTGCAACAACTCCGCACCCGAGGCCTCAAATCGAAATTCTGCCTCGACAAAAGTGATTATTTTATCGATTTATGGGGGTATGAAGACAGGTAATGAATTCCAACTACTTTGAAAAAATGGTGCACAAGTTGCCCAAAACAACCTAGGACGCTGGCACACGTATGGTGCACCGCTGCAACAACTCCGCACCCGAGGCCTCAAATCGAAATTCCGCCTCGACAAAAGTGATTTTTTTGTCGATTTATGGGGGTATGCAGGCAGGTAATGAATTCCGACAACTTTGAAAAAATAGTGCACAAGCTGCCCAAAACAACCTAGGACAGTGGCACACGTATGGTGCACCGCTGCAACAACTCCGCACCCGAGGCCTCAAATCGAAATTCCGACTCGACAAAAGTGATTTTTTTTGTCGATTTATTGGGGTATGCAGGCAGGTAATGAATTCCGACAACTTTGAAAAAATGGTGCACAAGCTGCCCAAAACAACCTAGGACGGTGGCACACGTATGGTGCACCGCTGCAACAACTCCGCACTCGAGGCCTCAAATCGAAATTCCGCCTCGACAAAAGTGATTATTTTATCGATTTATGGGGGTATGAAGACAGGTAATGAATTCCAACTACTTTGAAAAAATGGTGCACAAGCTGCCCAAGACAGCCTAGAACGTTGGCACACGTATGGTGCACCGCTTCAACAACTCCGCACCAGAGGCCTCAAATCGAAATTCCGACACGACAAAAGTGATTTTTTTTGTCGATTTTTGGGGGGTATGCAGGCCGGTAATGAATTCCGACAACTTTGAAAAAATGGTGCACAAGCTGCCCAAAACAACCTAGGACGCTGGCACACGTATGGTGCACCGCTGCAACAACTCCGCACCCGAGGCCTCAAATCGAAATTCCGCCTCTACAAAAGTGATTTTTTTGTCGATTTATGGGGGTATGAAGGCAGGTAATGAATTCCGACTACTTTGAAAAAATGGTGCACAAGCTGCCCAAGACAGCCTAGGATGGTGGCACACGTATGGTGCACCGCTTCAACAACTCCGCACCCGAGGCCTCAAATCGAAATTCCGACACGACAAAAGTGATTTTTTTGTCGATTTTTGGGGGGTATGAAGGCAGGTAATGAATTCCAACTACTTTGAAAGAATGGTGCACAAGCTGCCCAAGACAGCCTAGAACGTTGGCACACGTATGGTGCACCGCTTCAACAACTCCGCACCAGAGGCCTCAAATCGAAATTCCGACACGACAAAAGTGATTTTTTTGTCGATTTTTGGGGGGTATGCAGGCCGGTAATGAATTCCGACAACTTTGAAAAAATGGTGCACAAGCTGCCTAAAACAACCTAGGACGCTGGCACACGTATGGTGCACCGCTGCAACAACTCCGCACCCGAGGCCTCAAATCGAAATTCCGCCTCTACAAAAGTGATTTTTTTGTCGATTTATGGGGGTATGAAGGCAGGTAATGAATTCCGACAACTTTGAAAAAATGGTGCACAAGTTGCCCAAACAACCTAGGACGCTGGCACACGTATGGTGCACCGCTTCAACAACTCCGCACCAGAGGCCTCAAATCGAAATTCCGACACGACAAAAGTGATTTTTTTGTCGATTTTTGGGGGGTATGCAGGCCGGTAATGAATTCCGACAACTTTGAAAAAATGGTGCACAAGCTGCCTAAAACAACCTAGGACGCTGGCACACGTATGGTGCACCGCTGCAACAACTCCGCACCCGAGGCCTCAAATCGAAATTCCGCCTCTACAAAAGTGATTTTTTTGTTGATTTATGGGGGTATGAAGGCAGGTAATGAATTCCGACTACTTTAAAAAAATGGTGCACAAGCTGCCCAAGACAGCCTAGGACGGTGGCACACGTATGGTGCACCGCTTCAACAACTCCGCACCCGAGGCCTCAAATCGAAATTCCGACTCGACAAAAGTGATTTTTTTTGTCGATTTTTGGGGGGTATGCAGGCCGGTAATGAATTCCGACAACTTTGAAAAAATGGTGCACAAGCTGCCCAAAACAACCTAGGACGCTGGCACACGTATGGTGCACCGCTGCAACAAATCCGCACCCGAGGCCTCAAATCGAAATTCCGACTCGACAGAAGTGATTTTTTTGTCGATTTTTGGGGTATGTAGGCCGGTAATGAATCCGACAACTTTGAAAAAATGGTGCACAAGCTGCCCAAAACAACCTAGGACGCTGGCACACGTATGGTGCACTACTGCAACAACTCCGCACCCGAGGCCTCAAATCGAAATTCCGCCTCGACAAAAGTGATTTTTTTGTCGATTTATGGGGGTATGAAGGCAGGTAATGAATTCCGACTACTTTGAAGAAATGGTGCACAAGCTGCCCAAGACAGCCTAGGACGGTGACACACGTATGGAGCACCGCTGCAACAACTCCGCACCCGAGGCCTCAAATCGAAATTCCGACTCGACAAAAGTGATTTTTTTGTCGATTTATGGGGGTATTCAGGCCGGTAATGAATTCCGACAACTTTGAAAAAATGGTAAACAAGTTGCCCAAAACAACCTAGGACGCTGGCACACGTATGGTGCACCGCTGCAACAACTCCGCACCCGAGGCCTCAAATCGAAATTCCGCCTCGACAAAAGTGATTTTTTTGTCGATTTATGGGGGTATGCAGGCAGGTAATGAATTCCGACAACTTTTAAAAAATAGTGCACAAGCTGCCCAAAACAACCTAGGACGGTGGCACACGTATGGTGCACCGCTGGAACAACTCCGCACCCGAGGCCTCAAATCGAAATTCCGCCTCGACAAAAGTGATTTTTTTGTCGATTTATGGGGGTATTCAGGCCGGTAATGAATTCCGACAACTTTGAAAAAATGGTGCACAAGCTGCCCAAAACAACCTAGGACGCTAGCACACGTATGGTGCACCGCTGCAACAACTCCGCACCCGAGGCCTCAAATCGAAATTCCGACTCGACAGAAGTGATTTTTTTCTCGATTTTTGGGGTATGTAGGCTGGTAATGAATCCGACAACTTTGAAAAAATGGTGCACAAGCTGCCCAAAACAACCTAGGACGCTGGCACACGTATGGTGCACTGCTGCAACAACTCCGCACCCGAGGCCTCAAATCGAAATTCTGACTCAACAAAAGTGATTTTTTTGTCGATTTATGGGGGTATGCAGGCAGGTAATGAATTCCGACAACTTTGAAAAAATGGTGCACAAGCTGCCCATAACAACCTAGGACGGTGGCACACGTATGTTGCACCGCTGCAACAACTCCGCACCCGAGGCCTCAAATTGAAATTCCGACACGACTAAAGTGATTTTTTTGTCGATTTTTGGGGGGTATGCAGGCCGGTAATGAATTCCGACAACTTTGAAAAAATGGTGCACATGCTGCCCAAAACAACCTAGGACGCTGGCACACGTATGGTGCACCGCTGCAACAACTCCGCACCCGAGGCCTCAAATCGAAATTCCGCCTCTACAAAAGTGATTTTTTTGTCGATTTATGGGGGTATGAAGGCAGGTAATGAATTCCGACTACTTTGAAAAAATGGTGCACAAGCTGCCCAAGACAGCCTAGGACGGTGGCACACGTATGGTGCACCGCTTCAACAACTCCGCACCCGAGGCCTCAAATCGAAATTCCGACTCGACAAAAGTGATTTTTTTTGTCGATTTTTGGGGGGTATGCATGCCGGTAATGAATTCCGACAACTTTGAAAAAATGGTGCACAAGCTGCCCAAAACAACCCAGGACGCTGGCACACGTATGGTGCACCGCTGCAACGACTCCGCACCCGAGGCCTCAAATCGAAATTCCGACTCGACAGAAGTGATTTTTTTGTCGATTTTTGGGGTATGTAGGCCGGTAATGAATCCGAAAACTTTGAAAAAATGGTGCACAAGCTGCCCAAAACAACCTAGGACGCTGGCACACGTATGGTGCACTACTGCAACAACTCCGCACCCGAGGCCTCAAATCGAAATTCCGCCTCGACAAAAGTGATTTTTTTGTCGATTTATGTGGGTATTCAGGCCGGTAATGAATTCCGACAACTTTGAAAAAATGGTGCACAAGCTGCCCAAAACAACCTAGGACGCTGGCACACGTATGGTGCACCGCTGCAACAACTCCGCACCCGAGGCCTCAAATCGAAATTCCGACTCGACATAAGTGATTTTTTTGTCGATTTTTGGGGTATGTAGGCCGGTAATGAATCCGACAACTTTGAAAAAATGGTGCACAAGCTGCCCAAAACAACCTACGACGCTGGCACACGTATGGTGCACTGCTGCAACAACTCCGCACCCGAGGCCTCAAATCGAAATTCTGACTCAACAAAAGTGATTTTTTTGTCGATTTATGGGGGTATGCAGGCAGGTAATGAATTCCGACAACTTTGAAAAAATGGTGCACAAGCTGCCCATAACAACCTAGGACGGTGGCACACGTATGTTGCACCGCTGCAACAACTCCGCACCCGAGGCCTCAAATCGAAATTCCGCCTCGACAAAAGTGATTATTTTATCGATTTATGGGGGTATGAAGACAGGTAATGAATTCCAACTACTTTGAAAAAATGGTGCACAAGCTGCCCAAGACAGCCTAGAACGTTGGCACACGTATGGTGCACCGCTTCAACAACTCCGCACCAGAGGCCTCAAATCAAAATTCCGACACGACAAAAGTGATTTTTTTTGTCGATTTTTGGGGGGTATGCAGGCCGGTAATGAATTCCGACAACTTTGAAAAAATGGTGCACAAGCTGCCCAAAACAACCTAGGACGCTGGCACACGTATGGTGCACCGCTGCAACAACTCCGCACCCGAGGCCTCAAATCGAAATTCCGCCTCTACAAAAGTGATTTTTTTGTCAATTTATGGGGGTATGAAGGCAGGTAATGAATTCCGACTACTTTGAAAAAATGGTGCACAAGCTGCCCAAGACAGCCTAGGACGGCGGCACACGTATGGTTCACCGCTTCAACAACTCCGCACCCGAGGCCTCAAATCGAAATTCCGACACGACAAAAGTGATTTTTTTGTCGATTTTTGGGGGGTATGAAGGCAGGTAATGAATTCCAACTACTTTGAAAGAATGGTGCACAAGCTGCCCAAGACAGCCTAGAACGTTGGCACACGTATGGTGCACCGCTTCAACAACTCCGCACCAGAGGCCTCAAATCGAAATTCCGACACCACAAAAGTGATTTTTTTGTCGATTTTTGGGGGGTATGCAGGCCGGTAATGAATTCCGACAACTTTGAAAAAATGGTGCACAAGCTGCCTAAAACAACCTAGGACGCTGGCACACGTATGGTGCACCGCTGCAACAACTCCGCACCCGAGGCCTCAAATCGAAATTCCGCCTCTACAAAAGTGATTTTTTTGTCGATTTATGGGGGTATGAAGGCAGGTAATGAATTCCGACTACTTTAAAAAAATGGTGCACAAGCTGCCCAAGACAGCCTAGGACGGTGGCACACGTATGGTGCACCGCTTCAACAACTCCGCACCCGAGGCCTCAAATCGAAATTCCGACTCGACAAAAGTGATTTTTTTTGTCGATTTTTGGGGGGTATGCAGGCCGGTAATGAATTCCGACAACTTTGAAAAAATGGTGCACAAGCTGCCCAAAACAACCTAGGACGCTGGCACACGTATGGTGCACCGCTGCAACAACTCCGCACCCGAGGCCTCAAATCGAAATTCCGACTCGACAGAAGTGATTTTTTTGTCGATTTTTGGGGTATGTAGGCCGGTAATGAATCCGACAACTTTGAAAAAATGGTGCACAAGCTGCCCAAAACAACCTAGGACGCTGGCACACGTATGGTGCACTACTGCAACAACTCCGCACCCGAGGCCTCAAATAGAAATTCCGCCTCGACAAAAGTGATTTTTTTATCGATTTATGGGGGTATGAAGGCAGGTAATGAATTCCGACTACTTTGAAGAAATGGTGCACAAGCTGCCCAAGACAGCCTAGGACGGTGACACACGTATGGAGCACCGCTGCAACAACTCCGCACCCGAGGCCTCAAATCGAAATTCCGACTCGACAAAAGTGATTTTTTTGTCGATTTATGGGGGTATTCAGGCCGGTAATGAATTCCGACAACTTTGAAAAAATGGTGCACAAGTTGCCCAAAACAACCTAGGACGCTGGCACACGTTTGGTGCACCGCTGCAACAACTCCGCACCCGAGGCCTCAAATCGAAATTCCGCCTCGACAAAAGTGATTTTTTTGTCGATTTATGGGGGTATGCAGGCAGGTAATGAATTCCGACAACTTTGAAAAAATAGTGCACAAGCTTCCCAAAACAACCTAGGACGGTGGCACACGTATGGTGCACCGCTGGAACAACTCCGCACCCGAGGCCTCAAATCGAAATTCCGCCTCGACAAAAGTGATTTTTTTGTCGATTTATGGGGGTATTCAGGCCGGTAATGAATTCCGACAACTTTGAAAAAATGGTGCACAAGCTGCCCAAAACAACCTAGGACGCTAGCACACGTATGGTGCACCGCTGCAACAACTCCGCACCCGAGGCCTCAAATCGAAATTCCGACTCGACAGAAGTGATTTTTTTCTCGATTTTTGGGGTATGTAGGCCGGTAATGAATCCGACAACTTTGAAAAAATGGTGCACAAGCTGCCCAAAACAACCTAGGACGCTGGCACACGTATGGTGCACTGCTGCAACAACTCCGCACCCGAGGCCTCAAATCGAAATTCTGACTCAACAAAAGTGATTTTTTTGTCGATTTATGGGGGTATGCAGGCAGGTAATGAATTCCGACAACTTTGAAAAAATGGTGCACAAGCTGCCCATAACAACCTAGGACGGTGGCACACGTATGTTGCACCGCTGCAACAACTCCGCACCCGAGGCCTCAAATTGAAATTCCGACACGACTAAAGTGATTTTTTTGTCGATTTTTGGGGGGTATGCAGGCCGGTAATGAATTCCGACAACTTTGAAAAAATGGTGCACATGCTGCCCAAAACAACCTAGGACGCTGGCACACGTATGGTGCACCGCTGCAACAACTCCGCACCCGAGGCCTCAAATCGAAATTCCGCCTCTACAAAAGTGATTTTTTTGTCGATTTATGGGGGTATGAAGGCAGGTAATGAATTCCAACTATTTTGAAAAAATGGTGCACAAGCTGCCCAAGACAGCCTAGGACGGTGGCACACGTATGGTGCACCGCTTCAACAACTCCGCACCCGAGGCCTCAAATCGAAATTCCGACTCGACAAAAGTGATTTTTTTTGTCGATTTTTGGGGGGTATGCAGGCCGGTAATGAATTCCGACAACTTTGAAAAAATGGTGCACAAGCTGCCCAAAACAACCTAGGACGCTGGCACACGTATGGTGCACCGCTGCAACAACTCCGCACCCGAGGCCTCAAATCGAAATTCCGACTCGACAGAAGTGATTTTTTTGTCGATTTTTGGGGTATGTAGGCCGGTAATGAATCCGACAACTTTGAAAAAATGGTGCACAAGCTGCCCAAAACAACCTAGGACGCTGGCACACGTATGGTGCACTACTGCAACAACTCCGCACCCGAGGCCTCAAATCGAAATTCCGCCTCGACAAAAGTGATTTTTTTGTCGATTTATGGGGGTATGAAGGCAGGTAATGAATTCCGACTACTTTGAAGAAATGGTGCACAAGCTGCCCAAGACAGCCTAGGACGGTGACACACGTATGGAGCACCGCTGCAACAACTCCGCACCCGAGGCCTCAAATCGAAATTCCGACTCGACAAAAGTGATTTTTTTGTCGATTTATGGGGGTATGCAGGCCGGTAATGAATTCCGACAACTTTGAAAAAATGGTGCACAAGTTGCCCAAAACAACCTAGGACGCTGGCACACGTATGGTGCACCGCTGCAACAACTCCGCACCCGAGGCCTCAAATCGAAATTCCGCCTCGACAAAAGTGATTTTTTTGTCGATTTATGGGGGTATGCAGGCAGGTAATGAATTCCGACAACTTTGAAAAAATAGTGCACAAGCTGCCCAAAACAACCTAGGACGGTGGCACACGTATGGTGCACCGCTGGAACAACTCCGCACCCGAGGCCTCAAATCGAAATTCCGCCTCGACAAAAGTGATTTTTTTGTCGATTTATGGGGGTATGCAGGCAGGTAATGAATTCCGACAACTTTGAAAAAATAGTGCACAAGCTGCCCAAAACAACCTAGGACGGTGGCACACGTATGGTGCACCGCTGGAACAACTCCGCACCCGAGGCCTCAAATCGAAATTCCGACTCGACAGAAGTGATTTTTTTGTCGATTTTTGGGGTATGTAGGCCGGTAATGAATCCGACAACTTTGAAAAAATGGTGCACAAGCTGCCCAAAACAACCTAGGACGCTGGCACACGTATGGTGCACTACTGCAACAACTCCGCACCCGAGGCCTCAAATAGAAATTCCGCCTCGACAAAAGTGATTTTTTTATCGATTTATGTGGGTATGAAGGCAGGTAATGAATTCCGACTACTTTGAAGAAATGGTGCACAAGCTGCCCAAGAGAGCCTAGGACGGTGACACACGTATGGAGCACCGCTGCAACAACTCCGCACCCGAGGCCTCAAATCGAAATTCCGACTCGACAAAAGTGATTTTTTTGTCGATTTATGGGGGTATTCAGGCCGGTAATGAATTCCGACAACTTTGAAAAAATGGTGCACAAGTTGCCCAAAACAACCTAGGACGCTGGCACACGTTTGGTGCACCGCTGCAACAACTCCGCACCCGAGGCCTCAAATCGAAATTCCGCCTCGACAAAAGTGATTTTTTTGTCGATTTATGGGGGTATGCAGGCAGGTAATGAATTCCGACAACTTTGAAAAAATAGTGCACAAGCTTCCCAAAACAACCTAGGACGGTGGCACACGTATGGTGCACCGCTGGAACAACTCCGCACCCGAGGCCTCAAATCGAAATTCCGCCTCGACAAAAGTGATTTTTTTGTCGATTTATGGGGGTATTCAGGCCGGTAATGAATTCCGACAACTTTGAAAAAATGGTGCACAAGCTGCCAAAAACAACCTAGGACGCTAGCACACGTATGGTGCACCGCTGCAACAACTCCGCACCCGAGGCCTCAAATCGAAATTCCGACTCGACAGAAGTGATTTTTTTCTCGATTTTTGGGGTATGTAGGCCGGTAATGAATCCGACAACTTTGAAAAAATGGTGCACAAGCTGCCCAAAACAACCTAGGACGCTGGCACACGTATGGTGCACTGCTGCAACAACTCCGCACCCGAGGCCTCAAATCGAAATTCTGACTCAACAAAAGTGATTTTTTTGTCGATTTATGGGGGTATGCAGGCAGGTAATGAATTCCGACAACTTTGAAAAAATGGTGCACAAGCTGCCCATAACAACCTAGGACGGTGGCACACGTATGTTGCACCGCTGCAACAACTCCGCACCCGAGGCCTCAAATTGAAATTCTGACACGACTAAAGTGATTTTTTTGTCGATTTTTGGGGGGTATGCAGGCCGGTAATGAATTCCGACAACTTTGAAAAAATGGTGCACATGCTGCCCAAAAAAACCTTGGACGCTGGCACACGTATGGTGCACCGCTGCAACAACTCCGCACCCGAGGCCTCAAATCGAAATTCCGCCTCTACAAAAGTGATTTTTTTGTCGATTTATGGGGGTATGAAGGCAGGTAATGAATTCCAACTACTTTGAAAAAATGGTGCACAAGCTGCCCAAGACAGCCTAGGACGGTGGCACACGTATGGTGCACCGCTTCAACAACTCCGCACCCGAGGCCTCAAATCGAAATTCCGACTCGACAAAACTGATTTTTTTTGTCGATTTTTGGGGGGTATGCAGGCCGGTAATGAATTCCGACAACTTTGAAAAAATGGTGCACAAGCTGCCCAAAACAACCTAGGACGCTGGCACACGTATGGTGCACCGCTGCAACAACTCCGCACCCGAGGCCTCAAATCGAAATTCCGACTCGACAGAAGTGATTTTTTTGTCGATTTTTGGGGTATGTAGGCCGGTAATGAATCCGACAACTTTGAAAAAATGGTGCACAAGCTGCCCAAAACAACCTAGGACGCTGGCACACGTATGGTGCACTACTGCAACAACTCCGCACCCGAGGCCTCAAATCGAAATTCCGCCTCGACAAAAGTGATTTTTTTGTCGATTTATGGGGGTATGAAGGCAGGTAATGAATTCCGACTACTTTGAAGAAATGGTGCACAAGCTGCCCAAGACAGCCTAGGACGGTGACACACGTATGGAGCACCGCTGCAACAACTCCGCACCCGAGGCCTCAAATCGAAATTCCGACTCGACAAAAGTGATTTTTTTGTCGATTTATGGGGGTATGCAGGCCGGTAATGAATTCCGACAACTTTGAAAAAATGGTGCACAAGTTGCCCAAAACAACCTAGGACGCTGGCACACGTATGGTGCACCGCTGCAACAACTCCGCACCCGAGGCCTCAAATCGACATTCTGCCTCGACAAAAGTGATTTTTTTGTCGATTTATGGGGGTATGCAGGCAGGTAATGAATTCCGACAACTTTGAAAAAATAGTGCACAAGCTGCCCAAAACAACCTAGGACGGTGGCACACGTATGGTGCACCGCTGGAACAACTCCGCACCCGAGGCCTCAAATCGAAATTCCGCCTCGACAAAAGTGATTTTTTTGTCGATTTATGGGGGTATTCAGGCCGGTAATGAATTCCGACAACTTTGAAAAAATGGTGCACAAGCTGCCCAAAACAACCTAGGACGCTGGCACACGTATGGTGCACCGCTGCAACAACTCCGCACCCGAGGCCTCAAATCGAAATTCCGACTCGACAGAAGTGATTTTTTTGTCGATTTTTGGGGTATGTAGGCCGGTAATGAATCCGACAACTTTGAAAAAATGGTGCACAAGCTGCCCAAAACAACCTAGGACGCTGGCACACGTATGGTGCACTGCTGCAACAACTCCGCACCCGAGGCCTCAAATCGAAATTCTGACTCAACAAAAGTGATTTTTTTGTCGATTTATGGGGGTATGCAGGCAGGTAATGAATTCCGACAACTTTGAAAAAATGGTGCACAAGCTGCCCATAACAACCTAGGACGGTGGCACACGTATGTTGCACCGCTGCAACAACTCCGCACCCGAGGCCTCAAATTGAAATTCCGACACGACTAAAGTGATTTTTTTGTCGATTTTTGGGGGGTATGCAGGCCGGTAATGAATTCCGACAACTTTGAAAAAATGGTGCACAAGCTGCCCAAAACAACCTAGGACGCTGGCACACGTATGGTGCACCGCTGCAACAACTCCGCACCCGAGGCCTTAAATCGAAATTCCGCCTCTACAAAAGTGATATTTTTGTCGATTTATGGGGGTATGAAGGCAGGTAATGAATTCCGACTACTTTGAAAAAATGGTGCAAAAGCTGCCCAAGACAGCCTAGGACGGTGGCACACGTATGGTGCACCGCTTCAAAAACTCCGCACACGAGGCCTCAAATCGAAATTCCGACTCGACAAAAGTGATTTTTTTTGTCGATTTTTGGGGGGTATGCAGGCCGGTAATGAATTCCGACAACTTTGAAAAAATGGTGCACAAGCTGCCCAAAACAACCTAGGACGCTGGCACACGTATGGTGCACCGCTGGAACAACTCCGCACCCGAGGCCTCAAATCGAAATTCTGCCTCGACAAAAGTGATTTTTTTGTCGATTTATGGGGGTATTCAGGCCGGTAATGAATTCCGACAACTTTGAAAAAATGGTGCACAAGCTGCCCAAAACAACCTAGGACGCTGGCACACGTATGGTGCACTGCTGCAACAACTCCGCACCCGAGGCCACAAATCGAAATTCTGACTCAACAAAAGTGATTTTTTTGTCGATTTATGGGGGTATGCAGGCAGGTAATGAATTCCGACAACTTTGAAAAAATGGTGCACAAGCTGCCCATAACAACCTAGGACGGTGGCACACGTATGTTGCACCGCTGCAACAACTCCGCACCCGAGGCCTCAAATTGAAATTCCGACTCGACAAAAGTGATTTTTTTTGTCGATTTATTGGGGTATGCAGGCAGGTAATGAATTCCGACAACTTTGAAAAAAAGGTGCACAAGCTGCCCAAAACAACCTCGGACGGTGGCACACATATGGTGCACAGCTGCAACAACTCCACACCCGAGGCCTCAAATCGAAATTCCGACTCGACAAAAGTGATTTTTTTGTCGATTTATGGGGGTATTCAGGCCGGTAATGAATTCCGACAACTTTGAAAAAATGGTGCACAAGCTGCCCAAAACAACCTAGGACGGTGGCACACGTATGGTGCACCGCTGGAACAACTCCGCACCCGAGGCCTCAAATCGAAATTCCGCCTCGACAAAAGTGATTTTTTTGTCGATTTATGGGGGTATGAAGGCAGGTAATGAATTCCGACTACTTTGAAGAAATGGTGCACAAGCTGCTCAAGACAGCCTAGGACGGTGACACACGTATGGAGCACCGCTTCAACAACTCCGCACCCGAGGCCTCAAATCGAAATTCCGACTTGATAAAAAGGATTTTTTTTGTCGATTTTTGGGGGGTATGCAGGCCGGTAATGAATTCCGACAACTTTGAAAAAATGGTGCACAAGCTGCCCAAGACAGCCTAGAACGGTGGCACACGTATGGTGCACCGCTTCAACAACTCCGCACCCGAGGCCTCAAATCGAAATTCCGACACGACAAAAGTGATTTTTTTTGTCGATTTTTGGGGGGTATGCAGGCCGGTAATGAATTCCGACAACTTTGAAAAAATGGTGCACAAGCTGCCCAAAACAACCTAGGACGCTGGCACACATATGGTGCACCGCTGCAACAACTCCGCACCCGAGGCCTCAAATCGAAATTCCGCCTCGACAAAAGTGATTTTTTTGTCGATTTATGGGGGTATGCAGGCAGGTAATGAATTCCGACAACTTTGAAAAAATGGTGGACAAGCTGCCCAAAACAACCTAGGACGCTGACACACATATGGTGAACCGCTGCAACAACTCCGCAACCGAGGCCTCAAATCGAAATTCCGCCTCGACAAAAGTGATTTTTTTGTCGATTTATGGGGGTATGCAGGCAGGTAATGAATTCCGACAACTTTGAAAAAATGGTGCACTAGCTGCCCAAAACAATCTAGGACGGTGGCACACGTATGGTGCACCGCTGCAACAACTCCGCACCCGAGGCCTCAAATCGAAATTCCAACTCGACAAAAGTAATTTTTTTGTCGATTTTTGGGGGGTATGCAGGCCGGTATTGAATTCCGATAACTTTGAAAAAATGGTGCACAAGCTGCCCAAAACAACCTAGGACGCTGGCACACGTATGGTGCACCGCTGCAACAACTCCGCACCCGAGGCCTCAAATCGAAATTCCGCCTCGACAAAAGTGATTTTTTTGTCGATTTATGGGGGTATGCAGGCAGGTAATGAATTCCGACAACTTTGAAAAAATAGTGCACAAGCTGCCCAAAACAACCTAGGACAGTGGCACACGTATGGTGCACCGCTGCAACAACTCCGCACCCGAGGCCTCAAATCGAAATTCCGACTCGATAAAAGTGATTTTTTTGTCGATTTATTGGGGTATGCAGGCAGGTAATGAATTCCGACAACTTTGAAAAAATGGTGCACAAGCTGCCCAAAACAACCTAGGACGGTGGCACACGTATGGTGCACCGCTGCAACAACTAGACACCCGAGGCCTCAAATCGAAATTCCGCCTCGACAAAAGTGATTATTTTATCGATTTATGGGGGTATGAAGACAGGTAATGAATTCCAACTACTTTGAAAAAATGGTGCACAAGCTGCCCAAGACAGCCTAGAACGTTGGCACACGTATGGTGCACCGCTTCAACAACTCCGCACCCGAGGCCTCAAATCGAAATTCCGACATGACAAAAGTGATTTTTTTTGTCGATTTTTGGGGGGTATGCAGGCCGGTAATGAATTCCGACAACTTTGAAAAAATGGTGCACAAGCTGCCCAAAACAACCTAGGACGCTGGCACACGTATGGTGCACCGCTGCAACAACTCCGCACCCGAGGCCTCAAATCGAAATTCCGCCTCTACAAAAGTGATTTTTTTGTCGATTTATGGGGGTATGAAGGCAGGTAATGAATTCCGACTACTTTGAAAAAATGGTGCACAAGCTGCCCAAGACAGCCTAGGACGGTGGCACACGTATGGTGCACCGCTTCAACAACTCCGCACCCGAGGCCTCAAATCGAAATTCCGACACGACAAAAGTGATTTTTTTGTCGATTTTTGGGGGGTATGAAGGCAGGTAATGAATTCCAACTACTTTGAAAGAATGGTGCACAAGCTGCCCAAGACAGCCTAGAACGGTGGCACACGTATGGTGCACCGCTTCAACAACTCCGCACCCGAGGCCTCAAATTGAAATTCCGACACGACTAAAGTGATTTTTTTGTCGATTTTTGGGGGGTATGCAGGCCGGTAATGAATTCCGACAACTTTGAAAAAATGGTGCACAAGCTGCCCAAAACAACCTAGGACGCTGGCACACGTATGGTGCACCGCTGCAACAACTCCGCACCCGAGGCCTCAAATCGAAATTCCGCCTCTACAAAAGTGATTTTTTTGTCGATTTATGGGGGTATGAAGGCAGGTAATGAATTCCGACTACTTTGAAAAAATGGTGCACAAGCTGCCCAAGACAGCCTAGGACGGTGGCACACGTATGGTGCACCGCTTCAACAACTCCGCACCCGAGGCCTCAAATCGAAATTCCGACACGACAAAAGTGATTTTTTTTGTCGATTTTTGGGGGGTATGCAGGCCGGTAATGAATTCCGACAACTTTGAAAAAATGGTGCACAAGCTGCCCAAAACAACCTAGGACGCTGGCACACATATGGTGCACCGCTGCAACAACTCCGCACCCGAGGCCTCAAATCGAAATTCCGCCTCGACAAAAGTGATTTTTTTGTCGATTTATGGGGGTATGCAGGCAGGTAATGAATTCCGACAACTTTGAAAAAATGGTGCACAAGCTGCCCAAAACAACCTAGGACGCTGACACACATATGGTGAACCGCTGCAACAACTCCGCAACCGAGGCCTCAAATCGAAATTCCGCCTCGACAAAAGTGATTTTTTTGTCGATTTATGGGGGTATGCAGGCAGGTAATGAATTCCGACAACTTTGAAAAAATGGTGCACTAGCTGCCCAAAACAATCTAGGACGGTGGCACACGTATGGTGCACCGCTGCAACAACTCCGCACCCGAGGCCTCAAATCGAAATTCCAACTCGACAAAAGTGATTTTTTTGTCGATTTTTGGGGGGTATGCAGGCCGGTATTGAATTCCGATAACTTTGAAAAAATGGTGCACAAGCTGCCCAAAACAACCTAGGACGCTGGCACACGTATGGTGCACCGCTGCAACAACTCCGCACCCGAGGCCTCAAATCGAAATTCCGCCTCGACAAAAGTGATTTTTTTGTCGATTTATGGGGGTATGCAGGCAGGTAATGAATTCCGACAACTTTGAAAAAATAGTGCACAAGCTGCCCAAAACAACCTAGGACAGTGGCACACGTATGGTGCACCGCTGCAACAACTCCGCACCCGAGGCCTCAAATCGAAATTCCGACTCGATAAAAGTGATTTTTTTGTCGATTTATTGGGGTATGCAGGCAGGTAATGAATTCCGACAACTTTGAAAAAATGGTGCACAAGCTGCCCAAAACAACCTAGGACGGTGGCACACGTATGGTGCACCGCTGCAACAACTAGACACCCGAGGCCTCAAATCGAAATTCCGCCTCGACAAAAGTGATTATTTTATCGATTTATGGGGGTATGAAGACAGGTAATGAATTCCAACTACTTTGAAAAAATGGTGCACAAGCTGCCCAAGACAGCCTAGAACGTTGGCACACGTATGGTGCACCGCTTCAACAACTCCGCACCCGAGGCCTCAAATCGAAATTCCGACATGACAAAAGTGATTTTTTTTATCGATTTTTGGGGGGTATGCAGGCCGGTAATGAATTCCGACAACTTTGAAAAAATGGTGCACAAGCTGCCCAAAACAACCTAGGACGCTGGCACACGTATGGTGCACCGCTGCAACAACTCCGCACCCGAGGCCTCAAATCGAAATTCCGCCTCTACAAAAGTGATTTTTTTGTCGATTTATGGGGGTATGAAGGCAGGTAATGAATTCCGACTACTTTGAAAAAATGGTGCACAAGCTGCCCAAGACAGCCTAGGACGGTGGCACACGTATGGTGCACCGCTTCAACAACTCCGCACCCGAGGCCTCAAATCGAAATTCCGACACGACAAAAGTGATTTTTTTGTCGATTTTTGGGGGGTATGAAGGCAGGTAATGAATTCCAACTACTTTGAAAGAATGGTGCACAAGCTGCCCAAGACAGCCTAGAACGGTGGCACACGTATGGTGCACCACTTCAACAACTCCGCACCCGAGGCCTCAAATTGAAATTCCGACACGACTAAAGTGATTTTTTTGTCGATTTTTGGGGGGTATGCAGGCCGGTAATGAATTTCGACAACTTTGAAAAAATGGTGCACAAGCTGCCCAAAACAACCTAGGACGCTGGCACACGTATGGTGCACCGCTGCAACAACTCCGCACCCGAGGCCTCAAATCGAAATTCCGCCTCTACAAAAGTGATTTTTTTGTCGATTTATGGGGGTATGAAGGCAGGTAATGAATTCCGACTACTTTGAAAAAATGGTGCACAAGCTGCCCAAGACAGCCTAGGACGGTGGCACACGTATGGTGCACCGCTTCAACAACACCGCACCCGAGGCCTCAAATCGAAATTCCGACTCGACAAAAGTGATTTTTTATCGATTTTTGGGGGGTATGCAGGCCGGTAATGAATTCCGACAACTTTGAAAAAATGGTGCACAAGTTGCCCAAAACAACCTAGGACGCTGGCACACGTATGGTGCACCGCTGCAACAACTCCGCACCCGATGCCTCAAATCGAAATTCCGCCTCTACAAAAGTGATTTTTTTGTCGATTTATGGGGGTATGAAGGCAGGTAATGAATTCCGACTACTTTGAAAAAATGGTGCACAAGCTGCCCAAGACAGCCTAGGACGGTGGCACACGTATGGTGCACCGCTTCAACAACTCCGCACCCGAGGCCTCAAATCGAAATTCCGACACGTCAAAAGTGATTTTTTTTGTCGATTTTTGGGGGGTATGCAGGCCGGTAATGAATTCCGACAACTTTGAAAAAATGGTGCACAAGCTGCCCAAAACAACCTAGGACGCTGGCACACATATGGTGCACCGCTGCAACAACTCCGCACCCGAGGCCTCAAATCGAAATTCCGCCTCGACAAAAGTGATTTTTTTGTCGATTTATGGGGGTATGCAGGCAGGTAATGAATTCCGACAACTTTGAAAAAATGGTGGACAAGCTGCCCAAAACAACCTAGGACGCTGACACACATATGGTGAACCGCTGCAACAACTCCGCAACCGAGGCCTCAAATCGAAATTCCGCCTCGACAAAAGTGATTTTTTTGTCGATTTATGGGGGTATGCAGGCAGGTAATGAATTCCGACAACTTTGAAAAAATGGTGCACTAGCTGCCCAAAACAATCTAGGACGGTGGCACACGTATGGTGCACCGCTGCAACAACTCCGCACCCGAGGCCTCAAATCGAAATTCCAACTCGACAAAAGTGATTTTTTTGTCGATTTTTGGGGGGTATGCAGGCCGGTATTGAATTCCGATAACTTTGAAAAAATGGTGCACAAGCTGCCCAAAACAACCTAGGACGCTGGCACACGTATGGTGCACCGCTGCAACAACTCCGCACCCGAGGCCTCAAATCGAAATTCCGCCTCGACAAAAGTGATTTTTTTGTCGATTTATGGGGGTATGCAGGCAGGTAATGAATTCCGACAACTTTGAAAAAATAGTGCACAAGCTGCCCAAAACAACCTAGGACAGTGGCACACGTATGGTGCACCGCTGCAACAACTCCGCACCCGAGGCCTCAAATCGAAATTCCGACTCGATAAAAGTGATTTTTTTGTCGATTTATTGGGGTATGCAGGCAGGTAATGAATTCCGACAACTTTGAAAAAATGGTGCACAAGCTGCCCAAAACAACCTAGGACGGTGGCACACGTATGGTGCACCGCTGCAACAACTAGACACCCGAGGCCTCAAATCGAAATTCCGCCTCGACAAAAGTGATTATTTTATCGATTTATGGGGGTATGAAGACAGGTAATGAATTCCAACTACTTTGAAAAAATGGTGCACAAGCTGCCCAAGACAGCCTAGAACGTTGGCACACGTATGGTGCACCGCTTCAACAACTCCGCACCCGAGGCCTCAAATCGAAATTCCGACACGACAAAAGTGATTTTTTTTGTCGATTTTTGGGGGGTATGCAGGCCGGTAATGAATTCCGACAACTTTGAAAAAATGGTGCACAAGTTGCCCAAAACAACCTAGGACGCTGGCACACGTATGGTGCACCGCTGCAACAACTCCGCACCCGATGCCTCAAATCGAAATTCCGCCTCTACAAAAGTGATTTTTTTGTCGATTTATGGGGGTATGAAGGCAGGTAATGAATTCCGACTACTTTGAAGAAATGGTGCACAAGCTGCCCAAGACAGCCTAGGACGGTGACACACGTATGGAGCACCGCTTCAACAACTCCGCACCCGAGGCCTCAAATCGAAATTCCGACTCGACAAAAGTGATTTTTTTGTCGATTTTTGGGGGGTATGCAGGCAGGTAATGAATTCCGACAACTTTGAAAAAATGGTGCACAAGCTGCCCAAAACAATCTAGGACGGTGGCACACGTATGGTGCACCGCTGCAACAACTCCGCACCCGAGGCCTCAAATCGAAATTCCGACTCGACAAAAGTGATTTTTTTGTTGATTTATGGGGGTATGCAGGCAGGTAATGAATTCCGACAACTTTGAAAAAATAGTGCACAAGCTGCCCAAAACAACCTAGGACAGTGGCACACGTATGGTGCACCGCTGCAACAACTCCGCACCCGAGGCCTCAAATCGAAATTCCGACTCGACAAAAGTGATTTTTTTTGTCGATTTATTAGGGTATGCAGGCAGGTAATAAATTCCGACAACTTTGAAAAAATGGTGCACAAGCTGCCCAAAACAACCTAGGACGGTGGCACACGTATGGTGCACCGCTGCAACAACTCCGCACCCGAGGCCTCAAATCAAAATTCCGCCTCGACAAAAGTGATTATTTTATCGATTTATGGGGGTATGAAGACAGGTAATGAATTCCAACTACTTTGAAAAAATGGTGCACAAGCTACCCAAGACAGCCTAGAACGTTGGCACACGTATGGTGCACCGCTTCAACAACTCCGCACCCGAGGCCTCAAATCGAAATTCCGACACGACAAAAGTGATTTTTTTTGTCGATTTTTGGGGGGTATGCAGGCCGGTAATGAATTCCGACAACTTTGAAAAAATGGTGCACAAGCTGCCCAAAACAATCTAGGACGGTGGCACACGTATGGTGCACCGCTGCAACAACTCCGCACCCGAGGCCTCAAATCGAAATTCCGACTCGACAAAAGTGATTTTTTTGTTGATTTATGGGGGTATGCAGGCAGGTAATGAATTCCGACAACTTTGAAAAAATAGTGCACAAGCTGCCCAAAACAACCTAGGACAGTGGCACACGTATGGTGCACCGCTGCAACAACTCCGCACCCGAGGCCTCAAATCGAAATTCCGACTCGACAAAAGTGATTTTTTTTGTCGATTTATTAGGGTATGCAGGCAGGTAATAAATTCCGACAACTTTGAAAAAATGGTGCACAAGCTGCCCAAAACAACCTAGGACGGTGGCACACGTATGGTGCACCGCTGCAACAACTCCGCACCCGAGGCCTCAAATCAAAATTCCGCCTCGACAAAAGTGATTATTTTATCGATTTATGGGGGTATGAAGACAGGTAATGAATTCCAACTACTTTGAAAAAATGGTGCACAAGCTGCCCAAGACAGCCTAGAACGTTGGCACACGTATGGTGCACCGCTTCAACAACTCCGCACCCGAGGCCTCAAATCGAAATTCCGACACGACAAAAGTGATTTTTTTTGTCGATTTTTGGGGGGTATGCAGGCCGGTAATGAATTCCGACAACTTTGAAAAAATGGTGCACAAGTTGCCCAAAACAACCTAGGACAGTGGCACACGTATGGTGCACCGCTGCAACAACTCCGCACCCGAGGCCTCAAATCGAAATTCCGACTCGATAAAAGTGATTTTTTTGTCGATTTATTGGGGTATGCAGGCAGGTAATGAATTCCGACAACTTTGAAAAAATGGTGCACAAGCTGCCCAAAACAGCCTAGGACGGTGGCACACGTATGGTGCACCGCTGCAACAACTCCGCACCCGAGGCCTCAAATCGAAATTCCAACTCGACAAAAGTGATTTTTTTGTCGATTTTTGGGGGGTATGCAGGCCGGTATTGAATTCCGATAACTTTGAAAAAATGGTGCACAAGCTGCCCAAAACAACCTAGGACGCTGGCACACGTATGGTGCACCGCTGCAACAACTCCGCACCCGAGGCCTCAAATCGAAATTCCGCCTCGACAAAAGTGATTTTTTTGTCGATTTATGGGGGTATGCAGGCAGGTAATGAATTCCGACAACTTTGAAAAAATAGTGCACAAGCTGCCCAAAACAACCTAGGACAGTGGCACACGTATGGTGCACCGCTGCAACAACTCCGCACCCGAGGCCTCAAATCGAAATTCCGACTCGATAAAAGTGATTTTTTTGTCGATTTATTGGGGTATGCAGGCAGGTAATGAATTCCGACAACTTTGAAAAAATGGTGCACAAGCTGCCCAAAACAACCTAGGACGGTGGCACACGTATGGTGCACCGCTGCAACAACTAGACACCCGAGGCCTCAAATCGAAATTCCGCCTCGACAAAAGTGATTATTTTATCGATTTATGGGGGTATGAAGACAGGTAATGAATTCCAACTACTTTGAAAAAATGGTGCACAAGCTGCCCAAGACAGCCTAGAACGTTGGCACACGTATGGTGTACCGCTTCAACAACTCCGCACCCGAGGCCTCAAATCGAAATTCCGACACGACAAAAGTGATTTTTTTTGTCGATTTTTGGGGGGTATGCAGGCCGGTAATGAATTCCGACAACTTTGAAAAAATGGTGCACAAGTTGCCCAAAACAACCTAGGACGCTGGCACACGTATGGTGCACCGCTGCAACAACTCCGCACCCGATGCCTCAAATCGAAATTCCGCCTCTACAAAAGTGATTTTTTTGTCGATTTATGGGGGTATGAAGGCAGGTAATGAATTCCGACTACTTTGAAGAAATGGTGCACAAGCTGCCCAAGACAGCCTAGGACGGTGACACACGTATGGAGCACCGCTTCAACAACTCCGCACCCGAGGCCTCAAATCGAAATTCCGACTCGACAAAAGTGATTTTTTTGTCGATTTTTGGGGGGTATGCAGGCAGGTAATGAATTCCGACAACTTTGAAAAAATGGTGCACAAGCTGCCCAAAACAATCTAGGACGGTGGCACACGTATGGTGCACCGCTGCAACAACTCCGCACCCGAGGCCTCAAATCGAAATTCCGACTCGACAAAAGTGATTTTTTTGTTGATTTATGGGGGTATGCAGGCAGGTAATGAATTCCGACAACTTTGAAAAAATAGTGCACAAGCTGCCCAAAACAACCTAGGACAGTGGCACACGTATGGTGCACCGCTGCAACAACTCCGCACCCGAGGCCTCAAATCGAAATTCCGACTCGACAAAAGTGATTTTTTTTGTCGATTTATTAGGGTATGCAGGCAGGTAATAAATTCCGACAACTTTGAAAAAATGGTGCACAAGCTGCCCAAAACAACCTAGGACGGTGGCACACGTATGGTGCACCGCTGCAACAACTCCGCACCCGAGGCCTCAAATCAAAATTCCGCCTCGACAAAAGTGATTATTTTATCGATTTATGGGGGTATGAAGACAGGTAATGAATTCCAACTACTTTGAAAAAATGGTGCACAAGCTACCCAAGACAGCCTAGAACGTTGGCACACGTATGGTGCACCGCTTCAACAACTCCGCACCCGAGGCCTCAAATCGAAATTCCGACACGACAAAAGTGATTTTTTTTGTCGATTTTTGGGGGGTATGCAGGCCGGTAATGAATTCCGACAACTTTGAAAAAATGGTGCACAAGCTGCCCAAAACAATCTAGGACGGTGGCACACGTATGGTGCACCGCTGCAACAACTCCGCACCCGAGGCCTCAAATCGAAATTCCGACTCGACAAAAGTGATTTTTTTGTTGATTTATGGGGGTATGCAGGCAGGTAATGAATTCCGACAACTTTGAAAAAATAGTGCACAAGCTGCCCAAAACAACCTAGGACAGTGGCACACGTATGGTGCACCGCTGCAACAACTCCGCACCCGAGGCCTCAAATCGAAATTCCGACTCGACAAAAGTGATTTTTTTTGTCGATTTATTAGGGTATGCAGGCAGGTAATAAATTCCGACAACTTTGAAAAAATGGTGCACAAGCTGCCCAAAACAACCTAGGACGGTGGCACACGTATGGTGCACCGCTGCAACAACTCCGCACCCGAGGCCTCAAATCAAAATTCCGCCTCGACAAAAGTGATTATTTTATCGATTTATGGGGGTATGAAGACAGGTAATGAATTCCAACTACTTTGAAAAAATGGTGCACAAGCTGCCCAAGACAGCCTAGAACGTTGGCACACGTATGGTGCACCGCTTCAACAACTCCGCACCCGAGGCCTCAAATCGAAATTCCGACACGACAAAAGTGATTTTTTTTGTCGATTTTTGGGGGGTATGCAGGCCGGTAATGAATTCCGACAACTTTGAAAAAATGGTGCACAAGTTGCCCAAAACAACCTAGGACGCTGGCACACGTATGGTGCACCGCTGCAACAACTCCGCACCCGATGCCTCAAATCGAAATTCCGCCTCTACAAAAGTGATTTTTTTGTCGATTTATGGGGGTATGAAGGCAGGTAATGAATTCCGACTACTTTGAAAAAATGGTGCACAAGCTGCCCAAGACAGCCTAGGACGGTGGCACACGTATGGTGCACCGCTTCAACAACTCCGCACCCGAGGCCTCAAATCGAAATTCCGACACGTCAAAAGTGATTTTTTTGTCGATTTTTGGGGGGTATGAAGGCAGGTAATGAATTCCAACTACTTTGAAAGAATGGTGCACAAGCTGCCCAAGACAGCCTAGAACGGTGGCACACGTATGGTGCACCGCTTCAACAACTCCGCACCCGAGGCCTCAAATTGAAATTCCGACACGACTAAAGTGATTTTTTTGTCGATTTTTGGGGGGTATGCAGGCCGGTAATGAATTACGACAACTTTGAAAAAATGGTGCACAAGCTGCCCAAAACAACCTAGGACGCTGGCACACGTATGGTACAGCGCTGCAACAACTCCGCACCCGAGGCCTCAAATCGAAATTCCGCCTCTACAAAAGTGATTTTTTTGTCGATTTATGGGGGTATGAAGGCAGGTAATGAATTCCGACTACTTTGAAGAAATGGTGCACAAGCTGCCCAAGACAGCCTAGGACGGTGACACACGTATGGAGCACCGCTTCAACAACTCCGCACCCGAGGCCTCAAATCGAAATTCCGACTCGACAAAAGTGATTTTTTTGTCGATTTTTGGGGGGTATGCAGGCAGGTAATGAATTCCGACAACTTTGAAAAAATGGTGCACAAGCTGCCCAAAACAATCTAGGACGGTGGCACACGTATGGTGCACCGCTGCAACAACTCCGCACCCGAGGCCTCAAATCGAAATTCCGACTCGACAAAAGTGATTTTTTTGTTGATTTATGGGGGTATGCAGGCAGGTAATGAATTCCGACAACTTTGAAAAAATAGTGCACAAGCTGCCCAAAACAACCTAGGACAGTGGCACACGTATGGTGCACCGCTACAACAACTCCGCACCCGAGGCCTCAAATCGAAATTCCGACTCGACAAAAGTGATTTTTTTTGTCGATTTATTAGGGTATGCAGGCAGGTAATAAATTCCGACAACTTTGAAAAAATGGTGCACAAGCTGCCCAAAACAACCTAGGACGGTGGCACACGTATGGTGCACCGCTGCAACAACTCCGCACCCGAGGCCTCAAATCAAAATTCCGCCTCGACAAAAGTGATTATTTTATCGATTTATGGGGGTATGAAGACAGGTAATGAATTCCAACTACTTTGAAAAAATGGTGCACAAGCTGCCCAAGACAGCCTAGAACGTTGGCACACGTATGGTGCACCGCTTCAACAACTCCGCACCCGAGGCCTCAAATCGAAATTCCGACACGACAAAAGTGATTTTTTTTGTCGATTTTTGGGGGGTATGCAGGCCGGTAATGAATTCCGACAACTTTGAAAAAATGGTGCACAAGTTGCCCAAAACAACCTAGGACGCTGGCACACGTATGGTGCACCGCTGCAACAACTCCGCACCCGATGCCTCAAATCGAAATTCCGCCTCTACAAAAGTGATTTTTTTGTCGATTTATGGGGGTATGAAGGCAGGTAATGAATTCCGACTACTTTGAAAAAATGGTGCACAAGCTGCCCAAGACAGCCTAGGACGGTGGCACACGTATGGTGCACCGCTTCAACAACTCCGCACCCGAGGCCTCAAATCGAAATTCCGACACGTCAAAAGTGATTTTTTTGTCGATTTTTGGGGGGTATGAAGGCAGGTAATGAATTCCAACTACTTTGAAAGAATGGTGCACAAGCTGCCCAAGACAGCCTAGAACGGTGGCACACGTATGGTGCACCGCTTCAACAACTCCGCACCCGAGGCCTCAAATTGAAATTCCGACACGACTAAAGTGATTTTTTTGTCGATTTTTGGGGGGTATGCAGGCCGGTAATGAATTCCGACAACTTTGAAAAAATGGTGCACAAGCTGCCCAAAAGAACCTAGGACGCTGGCACACGTATGGTACACCGCTGCAACAACTCCGCACCCGAGGCCTCAAATCGAAATTCCGCCTCTACAAAAGTGATTTTTTTGTCGATTTATGGGGGTATGAAGGCAGGTAATGAATTCCGACTACTTTGAAGAAATGGTGCACAAGCTGCCCAAGACAGCCTAGGACGGTGACACACGTATGGAGCACCGCTTCAACAACTCCGCACCCGAGGCCTCAAATCGAAATTCCGACTCGACAAAAGTGATTTTTTTGTCGATTTTTGGGGGGTATGCAGGCAGGTAATGAATTCCGACAACTTTGAAAAAATGGTGCACAAGCTGCCCAAAACAATATAGGACGGTGGCACACGTATGGTGCACCGCTGCAACAACTCCGCACCCGAGGCCTCAAATCGAAATTCCGACTCGACAAAAGTGATTTTTTTTGTCGATTTATTGGGGTATGCAGGCAGGTAATGAATTCCGACAACTTTGAAAAAATGGTGCACAAGCTGCCCAAAACAACCTAGGACGGTGGCACACGTATGGTGCACCGCTGCAACAACACCGCACCCGAGGCCTCAAATCAAAATTCCGCCTCGACAAAAGTGATTATTTTATCGATTTATGGGGGTATGAAGACAGGTAATGAATTCCAACTACTTTGAAAAAATGGTGCACAAGCTGCCCAAGACAGCCTAGAACGTTGGCACACGTATGGTGCACCGCTTCAACAACTCCGCACCCGAGGCCTCAAATCGAAATTCCGACACGACAAAAGTGATTTTTTTGTCGATTTTTGGGGGGTATGCAGGCCGGTAATGAATTCCGACAACTTTGAAAAAATGGTGCACAAGTTGCCCAAAACAACCTAGGACGCTGGCACACGTATGGTGCACCGCTGCAACAACTCCGCACCCGAGGCCTCAAATCGAAATTCCGCCTCAACAAAAGTGATTTTTTTTGTCGATTTATGGGGGTATGAAGGCAGGTAATGAATTCCGACTACTTTGAAAAAATGGTGCACAAGCTGCCCAAGACAGCCTAGGACGGTGGCACACGTATGGTGCACCGCTTCAACAACTCCGCACCCGAGGCCTCAAATCGAAATTCCGACACGTCAAAAGTGATTTTTTTGTCGATTTTTGGGGGGTATGAAGGCAGGTAATGAATTCCAACTACTTTGAAAGAATGGTGCACAAGCTGCCCAAGACAGCCTAGAACGGTGGCACACGTATGGTGCACCGCTTCAACAACTCCGCACCCGAGGCCTCAAATTGAAATTCCGACACGACTAAAGTGATTTTTTTGTCGATTTTTGGGGGGTATGCAGGCCGGTAATGAATTCCGACAACTTTGAAAAAATGGTGCACAAGCTGCCCAAAACAACCTAGGACGCTGGCACACGTATGGTGCACCGCTGCAACAACTCCGCACCCGAGGCCTCAAATCAAAATTCCAACTCTACAAAAGTGATTTTTTTGTCGATTTATGGGGGTATGAAGGCAGGTAATGAATTCCGACTACTTTGAAAAAATGGTGCACAAGCTGCCCAAGACAGCCTAGGACGGTGGCACACGTATGGTGCACCGCTTCAACAACTCCGCACCCGAGGCCTCAAATCGAAATTCCGACTCGACAAAAGTGATTTTTTTGTCGATTTTTTGGGGGTATGCAGGCCGGTATTGAATTCCGATAACTTTGAAAAAATGGTGCACAAGCTGCCCAAAACAACCTAGGACGCTGGCACACGTATGGTGCACCGCTGCAACAACTCCGCACCCGAGGCCTCAAATCGAAATTCCGCCTCGACAAAAGTGATTTTTTTGTTGATTTATGGGGGTATGCAGGCAGGTAATGAATTCCGACAACTTTGAAAAAATAGTGCACAAGCTGCCCAAAACAACTTAGGACAGTGGCACACGTATGGTGCACCGCTGCAACAACTCCGCACCCGAGGCCTCAAATCGAAATTCCGACTCGACAAAAGTGATTTTTTTTGTCGATTTATTGGGGTATGCAGGCAGGTAATGAATTCCGACAACTTTGAAAAAATGGTGCACAAGCTGCCCAAAACAACCTACGACGGTGGCACACGTATGGTGCACCGCTGCAACAACACCGCACCCGAGGCCTCAAATCAAAATTCCGCCTCGACAAAAGTGATTATTTTATCGATTTATGGGGGTATGAAGACAGGTAATGAATTCCAACTACTTTGAAAAAATGGTGCACAAGCTGCCCAAGACAGCCTAGAACGTTGGCACACGTATGGTGCACCGCTTCAACAACTCCGCACCCGAGGCCTCAAATCGAAATTCCGACACGACAAAAGTGATTTTTTTTGTCGATTTTTGGGGGGTATGCAGGCCGGTAATGAATTCCGACAACTTTGAAAAAATGGTGCACAAGTTGCCCAAAACAACCTAGGACGCTGGCACACGTATGGTGCACCGCTGCAACAACTCCGCACCCGAGGCCTCAAATCAAAATTCCGCCTCTACAAAAGTGATTTTTTTTGTCGATTTATGGGGGTATGAAGGCAGGTAATGAATTCCGACTACTTTGAAAAAATGGTGCACAAGCTGCCCAAGACAGCCTAGGACGGTGGCACACGTATGGTGCACCGCTTCAACAACTCCGCACCCGAGGCCTCAAATCGAAATTCCGACACGACAAAAGTGATTTTTTTTGTCGATTTTTGGGGGGTATGCAGGCCGGTAATGAATTCCGACAACTTTGAAAAAATGGTGCACAAGTTGCCCAAAACAACCTATGACGCTGGCACACGTATGGTGCACCGCTGCAACAACTCCGCACCCGAGGCCTCAAATCGAAATTCCGACTCGACAAAAGTGATTTTTTTTGTCGATTTATTGGGGTATGCAGGCAGGTAATGAATTCCGACAACTTTGAAAAAATGGTGCACAAGCTGCCCAAAACAACCTAGGACGGTGGCACACGTATGGTGCACCGCTGCAACAACACCGCACCCGAGGCCTCAAATCAAAATTCCGCCTCGACAAAAGTGATTATTTTATCGATTTGTGGGGGTATGAAGACAGGTAATGAATTCCAACTACTTTGAAAAAATGGTGCACAAGCTGCCCAAGACAGCCTAGAACGTTGGCACACGTATGGTGCACCGCTTCAACAACTCCGCACCCGAGGCCTCAAATCGAAATTCCGACACGACAAAAGTGATTTTTTTTGTCGATTTTTGGGGGGTATGCAGGCCGGTAATGAATTCCGACAACTTTGAAAAAATGGTGCAGAAGTTGCCCAAAACAACCTAGGACGCTGGCACACGTATGGTGCACCGCTGCAACAACTCCGCACCCGAGGCCTCAAATCGAAATTCCGCCTCAACAAAAGTGATTTTTTTTGTCGATTTATGGGGGTATGAAGGCAGGTAATGAATTCCGACTACTTTGAAAAAATGGTGCACAAGCTGCCCAAGACAGCCTAGGACGGTGGCACACGTATGGTGCACCGCTTCAACAACTCCGCACCCGAGGCATCAAATCGAAATTCCGACTCGACAAAAGTGATTTTTTTGTCGATTTATGGGGGTATGAAGGCAGGTAATGAATTCCGACTACTTTGAAAAAATGGTGCACAAGCTGCCCAAGACAGCCTAGGACGGTGGCACACGTATGGTGCACCGCTTCAACAACTCCGCACCCGAGGCCTCAAATCGAAATTCCGACTCGACAAAAGTGATTTTTTTGTCGATTTTTGGGGGGTATGCAGGCCGGTATTGAATTCCGATAACTTTGAAAAAATGGTGCACAAGCTGCCCAAAACAACCTAGGACGCTGGCACACGTATGGTGCACCGCTGCAACAACTCCGCACCCGAGGCCTCAAATCGAAATTCCGCCTCGACAAAAGTGATTTTTTTTGTCGATTTATGGGGGTATGCAGGCAGGTAATGAATTCCGACAACTTTGAAAAAATAGTGCACAAGCTGCCCAAAACAACTTAGGACAGTGGCACACGTACGGTGCACCGCTGCAACAACTCCGCACCCGAGGCCTCAAATCGAAATTCCGACTCGACAAAAGTGATTTTTTTTGTCGATTTATTGGGGTATGCAGGCAGGTAATGAATTCCGACAACTTTGAAAAAATGGTGCACAAGCTGCCCAAAACAACCTAGGACGGTGGCACACGTATGGTGCACCGCTGCAACAACTCCGCACCCGAGGCCTCAAATCGAAATTCCGACACGACAAAAGTGATTTTTTTTGTCGATTTTTGGGGGGTATGCAGGCCGGTAATGAATTCCGACAACTTTGAAAAAATGGTGCACAAGCTGCCCAAAACAATCTAGGACGGTGGCACACGTATGGTGCACCGCTTCAACAACTCCGCACCCGAGGCCTCAAATCGAAATTCCGACACGACAAAAGTGATTTTTTTTGTCGATTTTTGGGGGGTATGCAGGCCGGTAATGAATTCCGACAACTTTGAAAAAATGGTGCACAAGTTGCCCAAAACAACCTAGGACGCTGGCACACGTATGGTGCACCGCTGCAACAACTCCGCACCCGAGGCCTCAAATCGAAATTCCGCCTCTACAAAAGTGATTTTTTTTGTCGATTTATGGGGGTATGAAGGCAGGTAATGAATTCCGACTACTTTGAAAAAATGGTGCACAAGCTGCCCAAGACAGCCTAGGACGGTGGCACACGTATGGTGCACCGCTTCAACAACTCCGCACCCGAGGCCTCAAATCGAAATTCCGACACGACAAAAGTGATTTTTTTTGTCGATTTTTGGGGGGTATGCAGGCCGGTAATGAATTCCGACAACTTTGAAAAAATGGTGCACAAGTTGCCCAAAACAACCTAGGACGCTGGCACACGTACGGTGCACCGCTGCAACAACTCCGCACCCGAGGCCTCAAATCGAAATTCCGACTCGACAAAAGTGATTTTTTTTGTCGATTTATTGGGGTATGCAGGCAGGTAATGAATTCCGACAACTTTGAAAAAATGGTGCACAAGCTGCCCAAAACAACCTAGGACGGTGGCACACGTATGGTGCACCGCTGCAACAACACCGCACCCGAGGCCTCAAATCAAAATTCCGCCTCGTCAAAAGTGATTATTTTATCGATTTGTGGGGGTATGAAGACAGGTAATGAATTCCAACTACTTTGAAAAAATGGTGCACAAGCTGCCCAAGACAGCCTAGAACGTTGGCACACGTATGGTGCACCGCTTAAACAACTCCGCACCCGAGGCCTCAAATCGAAATTCCGACACGACAAAAGTGATTTTTTTTGTCGATTTTTGGGGGGTATGCAGGCCGGTAATGAATTCCGACAACTTTGAAAAAATGGTGCACAAGTTGCCCAAAACAACCTAGGACGCTGGCACACGTACGGTGCACCGCTGCAACAACTCCGCACCCGAGGCCTCAAATCGAAATTCCGACTCGACAAAAGTGATTTTTTTTGTCGATTTATTGGGGTATGCAGGCAGGTAATGAATTCCGACAACTTTGAAAAAATGGTGCACAAGCTGCCCAAAACAACCTAGGACGGTGGCACACGTATGGTGCACCGCTGCAACAACTCCGCACCCGAGGCCTCAAATCGAAATTCCGACACGACAAAAGTGATTTTTTTTGTCGATTTTTGGGGGGTATGCAGGCCGGTAATGAATTCCGACAACTTTGAAAAAATGGTGCACAAGCTGCCCAAAACAATCTAGGACGGTGGCACACGTATGGTGCACCGCTTCAACAACTCCGCACCCGAGGCCTCAAATCGAAATTCCGACACGACAAAAGTGATTTTTTTTGTCGATTTTTGGGGGGTATGCAGGCCGGTAATGAATTCCGACAACTTTGAAAAAATGGTGCACAAGTTGCCCAAAACAACCTAGGACGCTGGCACACGTATGGTGCACCGCTGCAACAACTCCGCACCCGAGGCCTCAAATCGAAATTCCGCCTCTACAAAAGTGATTTTTTTTGTCGATTTATGGGGGTATGAAGGCAGGTAATGAATTCCGACTACTTTGAAAAAATGGTGCACAAGCTGCCCAAGACAGCCTAGGACGGTGGCACACGTATGGTGCACCGCTTCAACAACTCCGCACCCGAGGCCTCAAATCGAAATTCCGACACGACAAAAGTGATTTTTTTTGTCGATTTTTGGGGGGTATGCAGGCCGGTAATGAATTCCGACAACTTTGAAAAAATGGTGCACAAGTTGCCCAAAACAACCTAGGACGCTGGCACACGTACGGTGCACCGCTGCAACAACTCCGCACCCGAGGCCTCAAATCGAAATTCCGACTCGACAAAAGTGATTTTTTTTGTCGATTTATTGGGGTATGCAGGCAGGTAATGAATTCCGACAACTTTGAAAAAATGGTGCACAAGCTGCCCAAAACAACCTAGGACGGTGGCACACGTATGGTGCACCGCTGCAACAACACCGCACCCGAGGCCTCAAATCAAAATTCCGCCTCGTCAAAAGTGATTATTTTATCGATTTGTGGGGGTATGAAGACAGGTAATGAATTCCAACTACTTTGAAAAAATGGTGCACAAGCTGCCCAAGACAGCCTAGAACGTTGGCACACGTATGGTGCACCGCTTAAACAACTCCGCACCCGAGGCCTCAAATCGAAATTCCGACACGACAAAAGTGATTTTTTTTGTCGATTTTTGGGGGGTATGCAGGCCGGTAATGAATTCCGACAACTTTGAAAAAATGGTGCACAAGTTGCCCAAAACAACCTAGGACGCTGGCACACGTACGGTGCACCGCTGCAACAACTCCGCACCCGAGGCCTCAAATCGAAATTCCGAATCGACAAAAGTGATTTTTTTTGTCGATTTATTGGGGTATGCAGGCAGGTAATGAATTCCGACAACTTTGAAAAAATGGTGCACAAGCTGCCCAAAACAACCTAGGACGGTGGCACACGTATGGTGCACCGCTGCAACAACACCGCACCCGAGGCCTCAAATCGAAATTCCGCCTCGACAAAAGTGATTATTTTATCGATTTGTGGGGGTATGAAGACAGGTAATGAATTCCAACTACTTTGAAAAAATGGTGCACAAGCTGCCCAAGACAGCCTAGAACGTTGGCACACGTATGGTGCACCGCTTCAACAACTCCGCACCCGAGGCCTCAAATCGAAATTCCGACACGACAAAAGTGATTTTTTTTGTCGATTTTTGGGGGGTATGCAGGCCGGTAATGAATTCCGACAACTTTGAAAAAATGGTGCACAAGTTGCCCAAAACAACCTAGGACGCTGGCACACGTATGGTGCACCGCTGCAACAACTCCGCACCCGAGGCCTCAAATCGAAATTCCGCCTCAACAAAAGTGATTTTTTTTGTCGATTTATGGGGGTATGAAGGCAGGTAATGAATTCCGACTACTTTGAAAAAATGGTGCACAAGCTGCCCAAGACAGCCTAGGACGGTGGCACACGTATGGTGCACCGCTTCAACAACTCCGCACCCGAGGCCTCAAATCGAAATTCCGACACGTCAAAAGTGATTTTTTTGTCGATTTTTGGGGGGTATGAAGGCAGGTAATGAATTCCAACTACTTTGAAAGAATGGTGCACAAGCTGCCCAAGACAGCCTAGAACGGTGGCACGCGTATGGTGCACCGCTTCAACAACTCCGCACCCGAGGCCTCAAATTGAAATTCCGACACGACTAAAGTGATTTTTTTGTCGATTTTTGGGGGGTATGCAGGCCGGTAATGAATTCCGACAACTTTGAAAAAATGGTGCACAAGCTGCCCAAAACAACCTAGGACGCTGGCACACGTATGGTGCACCGCTGCAACAACTCCGCACCCGAGGCCTCAAATCGAAATTCCGCCTCTACAAAAGTGATTTTTTTGTCGATTTATGGGGATATGAAGGCAGGTAATGAATTCCGACTACTTTGAAAAAATGGTGCACAAGCTGCCCAAGACAGCCTAGGACGGTGGCACACGTATGGTGCACCGCTTCAACAACTCCGCACCCGAGGCCTCAAATCGAAATTCCGACTCGACAAAAGTGATTTTTTTGTCGATTTTTGGGGGGTATGCAGGCCGGTATTGAATTCCGATAACTTTGAAAAAATGGTGCACAAGCTGCCCAAAACAACCTAGGACGCTGGCACACGTATGGTGCACCGCTGCAACAACTCCGCACCCGAGGCCTCAAATCGAAATTCCGCCTCGACAAAAGTGATTTTTTTGTTGATTTATGGGGGTATGCAGGCAGGTAATGAATTCCGACAACTTTGAAAAAATAATGCACAAGCTGCCCAAAACAACTTAGGACAGTGGCACACGTATGGTGCACCGCTGCAACAACTCCGCACCCGAGGCCTCAAATCGAAATTCCGACTCGACAAAAGTGATTTTTTTTGTCGATTTATTGGGGTATGCAGGCAGGTAATGAATTCCGACAACTTTGAAAAAATGGTGCACAAGCTGCCCAAAACAACCTAGGACGGTGGCACACGTATGGTGCACCGCTGCAACAACACCGCACCCGAGGCCTCAAATCAAAATTCCGCCTCGACAAAAGTGATTATTTTATCGATTTATGGGGGTATGAAGACAGGTAATGAATTCCAACTACTTTGAAAAAATGGTGCACAAGCTGCCCAAGATAGCCTAGAACGTTGGCACACGTATGGTGCACCGCTTCAACAACTCCGCACCCGAGGCCTCAAATCGAAATTCCGACACGACAAAAGTGATTTTTTTTGTCGATTTTTGGGGGGTATGCAGGCCGGTAATGAATTCCGACAACTTTGAAAAAATGGTGCACAAGTTGCCCAAAACAACCTAGGACGCTGGCACACGTATGGTGCACCGCTGCAACAACTCCGCACCCGAGGCCTCAAATCGAAATTCCGCCTCTACAAAAGTGATTTTTTTTGTCGATTTATGGGGGTATGAAGGCAGGTAATGAATTCCGACTACTTTGAAAAAATGGTGCACAAGCTGCCCAAGACAGCCTAGGACGGTGGCACACGTATGGTGCACCGCTTCAACAACTCCGCACCCGAGGCCTCAAATCGAAATTCCGACACGTCAAAAGTGATTTTTTTGTCGATTTTTGGGGGGTATGAAGGCAGGTAATGAATTCCAACTACTTTGAAAGAATGGTGCACAAGCTGCCCAAGACAGCCTAGAACGGTGGCACACGTATGGTGCACCGCTTCAACAACTCCGCACCCGAGGCCTCAAATTGAAATTCCGACACGACTAAAGTGACTTTTTTGTCGATTTTTGGGGGGTATGCAGGCCGGTAATGAATTCCGACAACTTTGAAAAAATGGTGCACAAGCTGCCCAAAACAACCTAGGACGCTGGCACACGTATGGTGCACCGCTGCAACAACTCCGCACCCGAGGCCTCAAATCGAAATTCCGCCTCTACAAAAGTGATTTTTTTGTCGATTTATGGGGGTATGAAGGCAGGTAATGAATTCCGACTACTTTGAAAAAATGGTGCACAAGCTGCCCAAGACAGCCTAGGACGGTGGCACACGTATGGTGCACCGCTTCAACAACTCCGCACCCGAGGCCTCAAATCGAAATTCCGCCTCTACAAAAGTGATTTTTTTGTCGATTTATGGGGGTATGAAGGCAGGTAATGAATTCCGACTACTTTGAAAAAATGGTGCACAAGCTGCCCAAGACAGCCTAGGACGGTGGCACACGTATGGTGCACCGCTTCAACAACTCCGCACCCGAGGCCTCAAATCGAAATTCCGCCTCTACAAAAGTGATTTTTTTGTCGATTTATGGGGGTATGAAGGCAGGTAATGAATTCCGACTACTTTGAAAAAATGGTGCACAAGCTGCCCAAGACAGCCTAGGACGGTGGCACACGTATGGTGCACCGCTTCAACAACTCCGCACCCGAGGCCTCAAATCGAAATTCCGACTCGACAAAAGTGATTTTTTTGTCGATTTTTGGGGGGTATGCAGGCCGGTATTGAATTCCGATAACTTTGAAAAAATGGTGCACAAGCTGCCCAAAACAACCTAGGACGCTGGCACACGTATGGTGCACCGCTGCAACAACTCCGCACCCGAGGCCTCAAATCGAAATTCCGCCTCGACAAAAGTGATTTTTTTGTTGATTTATGGGGGTATGCAGGCAGGTAATGAATTCCGACAACTTTGAAAAAATAGTGCACAAGCTACCCAAAACAACCTAGGATAGTGGCACACGTATGGTGCACCGCTGCAACAACTCCGCACCCGAGGCCTCAAATCGAAATTCCGACTCGACAAAAGTGATTTTTTTTGTCGATTTATTGGGGTATGCAGGCAGGTAATGAATTCCGACAACTTTGAAAAAATGGTGCACAAGCTGCCCAAAACAACCTAGGACGGTGGCACACGTATGGTGCACCGCTGCAACAACACCGCACCCGAGGCCTCAAATCAAAATTCCGCCTCGACAAAAGTGATTATTTTATCGATTTATGGGGGTATGAAGACAGGTAATGAATTCCAACTACTTTGAAAAAATGGTGCACAAGCTGCCCAAGACAGCCTAGAACGTTGGCACACGTATGGTGCACCGCTTCAACAACTCCGCACCCGAGACCTCAAATCGAAATTCCGACACGACAAAAGTGATTTTTTTTGTCGATTTTTGGGGGGTATGCAGGCCGGTAATGAATTCCGACAACTTTGAAAAAATGGTGCACAAGTTGCCCAAAACAACCTAGGACGCTGGCACACGTATGGTGCACCGCTGCAACAACTCCGCACCCGAGGCCTCAAATCGAAATTCCGCCTCTACAAAAGTGATTTTTTTTGTCGATTTATGGGGGTATGAAGGCAGGTAATGAATTCCGACAACTTTGAAAAAATGGTGCACAAGCTGCCCAAGACAGCCTAGAACGTTGGCACACGTATGGTGCACCGCTTCAACAACTCCGCACCCGAGACCTCAAATCGAAATTCCGACACGACAAAAGTGATTTTTTTTGTCGATTTTTGGGGGGTATGCAGGCCGGTAATGAATTCCGACAACTTTGAAAAAATGGTGCACAAGTTGCCCAAAACAACCTAGGACGCTGGCACACGTATGGTGCACCGCTGCAACAACTCCGCACCCGAGGCCTCAAATCGAAATTCCGCCTCTACAAAAGTGATTTTTTTTGTCGATTTATGGGGGTATGAAGGCAGGTAATGAATTCCGACAACTTTGAAAAAATGGTGCACAAGTTGCCCAAAACAACCTAGGACGCTGGCACACGTATGGTGCACCGCTGCAACAACTCCGCACCCGAGGCCTCAAATCGAAATTCCGCCTCAACAAAAGTGATTTTTTTTGTCGATTTATGGGGGTATGAAGGCAGGTAATGAATTCCGACTACTTTGAAAAAATGGTGCACAAGCTGCCCAAGACAGCCTAGGACGGTGGCACACGTATGGTGCACCGCTTCAACAACTCCGCACCCGAGGCCTCAAATCGAAATTCCGACACGTCAAAAGTGATTTTTTTGTCGATTTTTGGGGGGTATGAAGGCAGGTAATGAATTCCAACTACTTTGAAAGAATGGTGCACAAGCTGCCCAAGACAGCCTAGAACGGTGGCACACGTATGGTGCACCGCTTCAACAACTCCGCACCCGAGGCCTCAAATTGAAATTCCGACACGACTAAAGTGATTTTTTTGTCGATTTTTGGGGGGTATGCAGGCCGGTAATGAATTCCGACAACTTTGAAAAAATGGTGCACAAGCTGCCCAAAACAACCTAGGACGCTGGCACACGTATGGTGCACCGCTGCAACAACTCCGCACCCGAGGCCTCAAATCGAAATTCCGCCTCTACAAAAGTGATTTTTTTGTCGATTTATGGGGGTATGAAGGCAGGTAATGAATTCCGACTACTTTGAAAAAATGGTGCACAAGCTGCCCAAGACAGCCTAGGACGGTGGCACACGTATGGTGCACCGCTTCAACAACTCCGCACCCGAGGCCTCAAATCGAAATTCCGACTCGACAAAAGTGATTTTTTTGTCGATTTTTGGGGGGTATGCAGGCCGGTATTGAATTCCGATAACTTTGAAAAAATGGTGCACAAGCTGCCCAAAACAACCTAGGACGCTGGCACACGTATGGTGCACCGCTGCAACAACTCCGCACCCGAGGCCTCAAATCGAAATTCCGCCTCGACAAAAGTGATTTTTTTGTTGATTTATGGGGGTATGCAGGCAGGTAATGAATTCCGACAACTTTGAAAAAATAGTGCACAAGCTGCCCAAAACAACCTAGGATAGTGGCACACGTATGGTGCACCGCTGCAACAACTCCGCACCCGAGGCCTCAAATCGAAATTCCGACTCGACAAAAGTGATTTTTTTTGTCGATTTATTGGGGTATGCAGGCAGGTAATGAATTCCGACAACTTTGAAAAAATGGTGCACAAGCTGCCCAAAACAACCTAGGACGGTGGCACACGTATGGTGCACCGCTGCAACAACACCGCACCCGAGGCCTCAAATCAAAATTCCGCCTCGACAAAAGTGATTATTTTATCGATTTATGGGGGTATGAAGACAGGTAATGAATTCCAACTACTTTGAAAAAATGGTGCACAAGCTGCCCAAGACAGCCTAGAACGTTGGCACACGTATGGTGCACCGCTTCAACAACTCCGCACCCGAGACCTCAAATCGAAATTCCGACACGACAAAAGTGATTTTTTTTGTCGATTTTTGGGGGGTATGCAGGCCGGTAATGAATTCCGACAACTTTGAAAAAATGGTGCACAAGTTGCCCAAAACAACCTAGGACGCTGGCACACGTATGGTGCACCGCTGCAACAACTCCGCACCCGAGGCCTCAAATCGAAATTCCGCCTCTACAAAAGTGATTTTTTTTGTCGATTTATGGGGGTATGAAGGCAGGTAATGAATTCCGACAACTTTGAAAAAATGGTGCACAAGCTGCCCAAGACAGCCTAGAACGTTGGCACACGTATGGTGCACCGCTTCAACAACTCCGCACCCGAGACCTCAAATCGAAATTCCGACACGACAAAAGTGATTTTTTTTGTCGATTTTTGGGGGGTATGCAGGCCGGTAATGAATTCCGACAACTTTGAAAAAATGGTGCACAAGTTGCCCAAAACAACCTAGGACGCTGGCACACGTATGGTGCACCGCTGCAACAACTCCGCACCCGAGGCCTCAAATCGAAATTCCGCCTCTACAAAAGTGATTTTTTTTGTCGATTTATGGGGGTATGAAGGCAGGTAATGAATTCCGACAACTTTGAAAAAATGGTGCACAAGTTGCCCAAAACAACCTAGGACGCTGGCACACGTATGGTGCACCGCTGCAACAACTCCGCACCCGAGGCCTCAAATCGAAATTCCGCCTCAACAAAAGTGATTTTTTTTGTCGATTTATGGGGGTATGAAGGCAGGTAATGAATTCCGACTACTTTGAAAAAATGGTGCACAAGCTGCCCAAGACAGCCTAGGACGGTGGCACACGTATGGTGCACCGCTTCAACAACTCCGCACCCGAGGCCTCAAATCGAAATTCCGACACGTCAAAAGTGATTTTTTTGTCGATTTTTGGGGGGTATGAAGGCAGGTAATGAATTCCAACTACTTTGAAAGAATGGTGCACAAGCTGCCCAAGACAGCCTAGAACGGTGGCACACGTATGGTGCACCGCTTCAACAACTCCGCACCCGAGGCCTCAAATTGAAATTCCGACACGACTAAAGTGATTTTTTTGTCGATTTTTGGGGGGTATGCAGGCCGGTAATGAATTCCCGACAACTTTGAAAAAATGGTGCACAAGCTGCCCAAAACAACCTAGGACGCTGGCACACGTATGGTGCACCGCTGCAACAACTCCGCACCCGAGGCCTCAAATCGAAATTCCGCCTCTACAAAAGTGATTTTTTTGTCGATTTATGGGGGTATGAAGGCAGGTAATGAATTCCGACTACTTTGAAAAAATGGTGCACAAGCTGCCCAAGACAGCCTAGGACGGTGGCACACGTATGGTGCACCGCTTCAACAACTCCGCACCCGAGGCCTCAAATCGAAATTCCGACTCGACAAAAGTGATTTTTTTGTCGATTTTTGGGGGGTATGCAGGCCGGTATTGAATTCCGATAACTTTGAAAAAATGGTGCACAAGCTGCCCAAAACAACCTAGGACGCTGGCACACGTATGGTGCACCGCTGCAACAACTCCGCACCCGAGGCCTCAAATCGAAATTCCGCCTCGACAAAAGTGATTTTTTTGTTGATTTATGGGGGTATGCAGGCAGGTAATGAATTCCGACAACTTTGAAAAAATAATGCACAAGCTGCCCAAAACAACTTAGGACAGTGGCACACGTATGGTGCACCGCTGCAACAACTCCGCACCCGAGGCCTCAAATCGAAATTCCGACTCGACAAAAGTGATTTTTTTTGTCGATTTATTGGGGTATGCAGGCAGGTAATGAATTCCGACAACTTTGAAAAAATGGTGCACAAGCTGCCCAAAACAACCTAGGACGGTGGCACACGTATGGTGCACCGCTGCAACAACACCGCACCCGAGGCCTCAAATCAAAATTCCGCCTCGACAAAAGTGATTATTTTATCGATTTATGGGGGTATGAAGACAGGTAATGAATTCCAACTACTTTGAAAAAATGGTGCACAAGCTGCCCAAGATAGCCTAGAACGTTGGCACACGTATGGTGCACCGCTTCAACAACTCCGCACCCGAGGCCTCAAATCGAAATTCCGACACGACAAAAGTGATTTTTTTTGTCGATTTTTGGGGGGTATGCAGGCCGGTAATGAATTCCGACAACTTTGAAAAAATAATGCACAAGCTGCCCAAAACAACTTAGGACAGTGGCACACGTATGGTGCACCGCTGCAACAACTCCGCACCCGAGGCCTCAAATCGAAATTCCGACTCGACAAAAGTGATTTTTTTTGTCGATTTATTGGGGTATGCAGGCAGGTAATGAATTCCGACAACTTTGAAAAAATGGTGCACAAGCTGCCCAAAACAACCTAGGACGGTGGCACACGTATGGTGCACCGCTGCAACAACACCGCACCCGAGGCCTCAAATCAAAATTCCGCCTCGACAAAAGTGATTATTTTATCGATTTATGGGGGTATGAAGACAGGTAATGAATTCCAACTACTTTGAAAAAATGGTGCACAAGCTGCCCAAGATAGCCTAGAACGTTGGCACACGTATGGTGCACCGCTTCAACAACTCCGCACCCGAGGCCTCAAATCGAAATTCCGACACGACAAAAGTGATTTTTTTTGTCGATTTATGGGGGTATGAAGGCAGGTAATGAATTCCGACAACTTTGAAAAAATGGTGCACAAGCTGCCCAAGACAGCCTAGAACGTTGGCACACGTATGGTGCACCGCTTCAACAACTCCGCACCCGAGACCTCAAATCGAAATTCCGACACGACAAAAGTGATTTTTTTTGTCGATTTTTGGGGGGTATGCAGGCCGGTAATGAATTCCGACAACTTTGAAAAAATGGTGCACAAGTTGCCCAAAACAACCTAGGACGCTGGCACACGTATGGTGCACCGCTGCAACAACTCCGCACCCGAGGCCTCAAATCGAAATTCCGCCTCTACAAAAGTGATTTTTTTTGTCGATTTATGGGGGTATGAAGGCAGGTAATGAATTCCGACAACTTTGAAAAAATGGTGCACAAGTTGCCCAAAACAACCTAGGACGCTGGCACACGTATGGTGCACCGCTGCAACAACTCCGCACCCGAGGCCTCAAATCGAAATTCCGCCTCAACAAAAGTGATTTTTTTTGTCGATTTATGGGGGTATGAAGGCAGGTAATGAATTCCGACTACTTTGAAAAAATGGTGCACAAGCTGCCCAAGACAGCCTAGGACGGTGGCACACGTATGGTGCACCGCTTCAACAACTCCGCACCCGAGGCCTCAAATCGAAATTCCGACACGTCAAAAGTGATTTTTTTGTCGATTTTTGGGGGGTATGAAGGCAGGTAATGAATTCCAACTACTTTGAAAGAATGGTGCACAAGCTGCCCAAGACAGCCTAGAACGGTGGCACACGTATGGTGCACCGCTTCAACAACTCCGCACCCGAGGCCTCAAATTGAAATTCCGACACGACTAAAGTGATTTTTTTGTCGATTTTTGGGGGGTATGCAGGCCGGTAATGAATTCCGACAACTTTGAAAAAATGGTGCACAAGCTGCCCAAAACAACCTAGGACGCTGGCACACGTATGGTGCACCGCTGCAACAACTCCGCACCCGAGGCCTCAAATCGAAATTCCGCCTCTACAAAAGTGATTTTTTTGTCGATTTATGGGGGTATGAAGGCAGGTAATGAATTCCGACTACTTTGAAAAAATGGTGCACAAGCTGCCCAAGACAGCCTAGGACGGTGGCACACGTATGGTGCACCGCTTCAACAACTCCGCACCCGAGGCCTCAAATCGAAATTCCGACTCGACAAAAGTGATTTTTTTGTCGATTTTTGGGGGGTATGCAGGCCGGTATTGAATTCCGATAACTTTGAAAAAATGGTGCACAAGCTGCCCAAAACAACCTAGGACGCTGGCACACGTATGGTGCACCGCTGCAACAACTCCGCACCCGAGGCCTCAAATCGAAATTCCGCCTCGACAAAAGTGATTTTTTTGTTGATTTATGGGGGTATGCAGGCAGGTAATGAATTCCGACAACTTTGAAAAAATAATGCACAAGCTGCCCAAAACAACTTAGGACAGTGGCACACGTATGGTGCACCGCTGCAACAACTCCGCACCCGAGGCCTCAAATCGAAATTCCGACTCGACAAAAGTGATTTTTTTTGTCGATTTATTGGGGTATGCAGGCAGGTAATGAATTCCGACAACTTTGAAAAAATGGTGCACAAGCTGCCCAAAACAACCTAGGACGGTGGCACACGTATGGTGCACCGCTGCAACAACACCGCACCCGAGGCCTCAAATCAAAATTCCGCCTCGACAAAAGTGATTATTTTATCGATTTATGGGGGTATGAAGACAGGTAATGAATTCCAACTACTTTGAAAAAATGGTGCACAAGCTGCCCAAGATAGCCTAGAACGTTGGCACACGTATGGTGCACCGCTTCAACAACTCCGCACCCGAGGCCTCAAATCGAAATTCCGACACGACAAAAGTGATTTTTTTTGTCGATTTTTGGGGGGTATGCAGGCCGGTAATGAATTCCGACAACTTTGAAAAAATAATGCACAAGCTGCCCAAAACAACTTAGGACAGTGGCACACGTATGGTGCACCGCTGCAACAACTCCGCACCCGAGGCCTCAAATCGAAATTCCGACTCGACAAAAGTGATTTTTTTTGTCGATTTATTGGGGTATGCAGGCAGGTAATGAATTCCGACAACTTTGAAAAAATGGTGCACAAGCTGCCCAAAACAACCTAGGACGGTGGCACACGTATGGTGCACCGCTGCAACAACACCGCACCCGAGGCCTCAAATCAAAATTCCGCCTCGACAAAAGTGATTATTTTATCGATTTATGGGGGTATGAAGACAGGTAATGAATTCCAACTACTTTGAAAAAATGGTGCACAAGCTGCCCAAGATAGCCTAGAACGTTGGCACACGTATGGTGCACCGCTTCAACAACTCCGCACCCGAGGCCTCAAATCGAAATTCCGACACGACAAAAGTGATTTTTTTTGTCGATTTTTGGGGGGTATGCAGGCCGGTAATGAATTCCGACAACTTTGAAAAAATGGTGCACAAGTTGCCCAAAACAACCTAGGACGCTGGCACACGTATGGTGCACCGCTGCAACAACTCCGCACCCGAGGCCTCAAATCGAAATTCCGCCTCTACAAAAGTGATTTTTTTTGTCGATTTATGGGGGTATGAAGGCAGGTAATGAATTCCGACTACTTTGAAAAAATGGTGCACAAGCTGCCCAAGACAGCCTAGGACGGTGGCACACGTATGGTGCACCGCTTCAACAACTCCGCACCCGAGGCCTCAAATCGAAATTCCGACACGTCAAAAGTGATTTTTTTGTCGATTTTTGGGGGGTATGAAGGCAGGTAATGAATTCCAACTACTTTGAAAGAATGGTGCACAAGCTGCCCAAGACAGCCTAGAACGGTGGCACACGTATGGTGCACCGCTTCAACAACTCCGCACCCGAGGCCTCAAATTGAAATTCCGACACGACTAAAGTGACTTTTTTGTCGATTTTTGGGGGGTATGCAGGCCGGTAATGAATTCCGACAACTTTGAAAAAATGGTGCACAAGCTGCCCAAAACAACCTAGGACGCTGGCACACGTATGGTGCACCGCTGCAACAACTCCGCACCCGAGGCCTCAAATCGAAATTCCGCCTCTACAAAAGTGATTTTTTTGTCGATTTATGGGGGTATGAAGGCAGGTAATGAATTCCGACTACTTTGAAAAAATGGTGCACAAGCTGCCCAAGACAGCCTAGGACGGTGGCACACGTATGGTGCACCGCTTCAACAACTCCGCACCCGAGGCCTCAAATCGAAATTCCGCCTCTACAAAAGTGATTTTTTTGTCGATTTATGGGGGTATGAAGGCAGGTAATGAATTCCGACTACTTTGAAAAAATGGTGCACAAGCTGCCCAAGACAGCCTAGGACGGTGGCACACGTATGGTGCACCGCTTCAACAACTCCGCACCCGAGGCCTCAAATCGAAATTCCGACTCGACAAAAGTGATTTTTTTGTCGATTTTTGGGGGGTATGCAGGCCGGTATTGAATTCCGATAACTTTGAAAAAATGGTGCACAAGCTGCCCAAAACAACCTAGGACGCTGGCACACGTATGGTGCACCGCTGCAACAACTCCGCACCCGAGGCCTCAAATCGAAATTCCGCCTCGACAAAAGTGATTTTTTTGTTGATTTATGGGGGTATGCAGGCAGGTAATGAATTCCGACAACTTTGAAAAAATAGTGCACAAGCTGCCCAAAACAACCTAGGATAGTGGCACACGTATGGTGCACCGCTGCAACAACTCCGCACCCGAGGCCTCAAATCGAAATTCCGACTCGACAAAAGTGATTTTTTTTGTCGATTTATTGGGGTATGCAGGCAGGTAATGAATTCCGACAACTTTGAAAAAATGGTGCACAAGCTGCCCAAAACAACCTAGGACGGTGGCACACGTATGGTGCACCGCTGCAACAACACCGCACCCGAGGCCTCAAATCAAAATTCCGCCTCGACAAAAGTGATTATTTTATCGATTTATGGGGGTATGAAGACAGGTAATGAATTCCAACTACTTTGAAAAAATGGTGCACAAGCTGCCCAAGACAGCCTAGAACGTTGGCACACGTATGGTGCACCGCTTCAACAACTCCGCACCCGAGGCCTCAAATCGAAATTCCGACACGACAAAAGTGATTTTTTTTGTCGATTTTTGGGGGGTATGCAGGCCGGTAATGAATTCCGACAACTTTGAAAAAATGGTGCACAAGTTGCCCAAAACAACCTAGGACGCTGGCACACGTATGGTGCACCGCTGCAACAACTCCGCACCCGAGGCCTCAAATCGAAATTCCGCCTCTACAAAAGTGATTTTTTTTGTCGATTTATGGGGGTATGAAGGCAGGTAATGAATTCCGACTACTTTGAAAAAATGGTACACAAGCTGCCCAAGACAGCCTAGGACGGTGGCACACGTATGGTGCACCGCTTCAACAACTCCGCACCCGAGGCCTCAAATCGAAATTCCGACACGTCAAAAGTGATTTTTTTGTCGATTTTTGGGGGGTATGAAGGCAGGTAATGAATTCCAACTACTTTGAAAGAATGGTGCACAAGCTGCCCAAGACAGCCTAGAACGGTGGCACACGTATGGTGCACCGCTTCAACAACTCCGCACCCGAGGCCTCAAATTGAAATTCCGACACGACTAAAGTGACTTTTTTGTCGATTTTTGGGGGGTATGCAGGCCGGTAATGAATTCCGACAACTTTGAAAAAATGGTGCACAAGCTGCCCAAAACAACCTAGGACGCTGGCACACGTATGGTGCACCGCTGCAACAACTCCGCACCCGAGGCCTCAAATCGAAATTCCGCCTCTACAAAAGTGATTTTTTTGTCGATTTATGGGGGTATGAAGGCAGGTAATGAATTCCGACTACTTTGAAAAAATGGTGCACAAGCTGCCCAAGACAGCCTAGGACGGTGGCACACGTATGGTGCACCGCTTCAACAACTCCGCACCCGAGGCCTCAAATCGAAATTCCGCCTCTACAAAAGTGATTTTTTTGTCGATTTATGGGGGTATGAAGGCAGGTAATGAATTCCGACTACTTTGAAAAAATGGTGCACAAGCTGCCCAAGACAGCCTAGGACGGTGGCACACGTATGGTGCACCGCTTCAACAACTCCGCACCCGAGGCCTCAAATCGAAATTCCGACTCGACAAAAGTGATTTTTTTGTCGATTTTTGGGGGGTATGCAGGCCGGTATTGAATTCCGATAACTTTGAAAAAATGGTGCACAAGCTGCCCAAAACAACCTAGGACGCTGGCACACGTATGGTGCACCGCTGCAACAACTCCGCACCCGAGGCCTCAAATCGAAATTCCGCCTCGACAAAAGTGATTTTTTTGTTGATTTATGGGGGTATGCAGGCAGGTAATGAATTCCGACAACTTTGAAAAAATAGTGCACAAGCTGCCCAAAACAACCTAGGACAGTGGCACACGTATGGTGCACCGCTGCAACAACTCCGCACCCGAGGCCTCAAATCGAAATTCCGACTCGACAAAAGTGATTTTTTTTGTCGATTTATTGGGGTATACAGGCAGGTAATGAATTCCGACAACTTTGAAAAAATGGTGCACAAGCTGCCCAAAACAACCTAGGACGGTGGCACACGTATGGTGCACCGCTGCAACAACACCGCACCCGAGGCCTCAAATCAAAATTCCGCCTCGACAAAAGTGATTATTTTATCGATTTATGGGGGTATGAAGACAGGTAATGAATTCCAACTACTTTGAAAAAATGGTGCACAAGCTGCCCAAGACAGCCTAGAACGTTGGCACACGTATGGTGCACCGCTTCAACAACTCCGCACCCGAGGCCTCAAATCGAAATTCCGACACGACAAAAGTGATTTTTTTTGTCGATTTTTGGGGGGTATGCAGGCCGGTAATGAATTCCGACAACTTTGAAAAAATGGTGCACAAGTTGCCCAAAACAACCTAGGACGCTGGCACACGTATGGTGCACCGCTGCAACAACTCCGCACCCGAGGCCTCAAATCGAAATTCCGCCTCTACAAAAGTGATTTTTTTTGTCGATTTATGGGGGTATGAAGGCAGGTAATGAATTCCGACTACTTTGAAAAAATGGTGCACAAGCTGCCCAAGACAGCCTAGGACGGTGGCACGCGTATGGTGCACCGCTTCAACAACTCCGCACCCGAGGCCTCAAATCGAAATTCCGACACGTCAAAAGTGATTTTTTTGTCGATTTTTGGGGGGTATGAAGGCAGGTAATGAATTCCAACTACTTTGAAAGAATGGTGCACAAGCTGCCCAAGACAGCCTAGAACGGTGGCACACGTATGGTGCACCGCTTCAACAACTCCGCACCCGAGGCCTCAAATTGAAATTCCGACACGACTAAAGTGATTTTTTTGTCGATTTTTGGGGGGTATGCAGGCCGGTAATGAATTCCGACAACTTTGAAAAAATGGTGCACAAGCTGCCCAAAACAACCTAGGACGCTGGCACACGTATGGTGCACCGCTGCAACAACTCCGCACCCGAGGCCTCAAATCGAAATTCCGCCTCTACAAAAGTGATTTTTTTGTCGATTTATGGGGGTATGAAGGCAGGTAATGAATTCCGACTACTTTGAAAAAATGGTGCACAAGCTGCCCAAGACAGCCTAGGACGGTGGCACACGTATGGTGCACCGCTTCAACAACTCCGCACCCGAGGCCTCAAATCGAAATTCCGACTCGACAAAAGTGATTTTTTTGTCGATTTTTGGGGGGTATGCAGGCCGGTATTGAATTCCGATAACTTTGAAAAAATGGTGCACAAGCTGCCCAAAACAACCTAGGACGCTGGCACACGTATGGTGCACCGCTGCAACAACTCCGCACCCGAGGCCTCAAATCGAAATTCCGCCTCGACAAAAGTGATTTTTTTGTTGATTTATGGGGGTATGCAGGCAGGTAATGAATTCCGACAACTTTGAAAAAATAGTGCACAAGCTGCCCAAAACAACTTAGGACAGTGGCACACGTATGGTGCACCGCTGCAACAACTCCGCACCCGAGGCCTCAAATCGAAATTCCGACTCGACAAAAGTGATTTTTTTTGTCGATTTATTGGGGTATGCAGGCAGGTAATGAATTCCGACAACTTTGAAAAAATGGTGCACAAGCTGCCCAAAACAACCTAGGACGGTGGCACACGTATGGTGCACCGCTGCAACAACACCGCACCCGAGGCCTCAAATCAAAATTCCGCCTCGACAAAAGTGATTATTTTATCGATTTATGGGGGTATGAAGACAGGTAATGAATTCCAACTACTTTGAAAAAATGGTGCACAAGCTGCCCAAGACAGCCTAGAACGTTGGCACACGTATGGTGCACCGCTTCAACAACTCCGCACCCGAGGCCTCAAATCGAAATTCCGACACGACAAAAGTGATTTTTTTTGTCGATTTTTGGGGGGTATGCAGGCCGGTAATGAATTCCGACAACTTTGAAAAAATGGTGCACAAGTTGCCCAAAACAACCTAGGACGCTGGCACACGTATGGTGCACCGCTGCAACAACTCCGCACCCGAGGCCTCAAATCGAAATTCCGCCTCTACAAAAGTGATTTTTTTTGTCGATTTATGGGGGTATGAAGGCAGGTAATGAATTCCGACTACTTTGAAAAAATGGTGCACAAGCTGCCCAAGACAGCCTAGGACGGTGGCACACGTATGGTGCACCGCTTCAACAACTCCGCACCCGAGGCCTCAAATCGAAATTCCGACACGACAAAAGTGATTTTTTTTGTCGATTTTTGGGGGGTATGCAGGCCGGTAATGAATTCCGACAACTTTGAAAAAATGGTGCACAAGTTGCCCAAAACAACCTATGACGCTGGCACACGTATGGTGCACCGCTGCAACAACTCCGCACCCGAGGCCTCAAATCGAAATTCCGACTCGACAAAAGTGATTTTTTTTGTCGATTTATTGGGGTATGCAGGCAGGTAATGAATTCCGACAACTTTGAAAAAATGGTGCACAAGCTGCCCAAAACAACCTAGGACGGTGGCACACGTATGGTGCACCGCTGCAACAACACCGCACCCAAGGCCTCAAATCAAAATTCCGCCTCGACAAAAGTGATTATTTTATCGATTTGTGGGGGTATGAAGATAGGTAATGAATTCCAACTACTTTGAAAAAATGGTGCACAAGCTGCCCAAGACAGCCTAGAACGTTGGCACACGTATGGTGCACCGCTTCAACAACTCCGCACCCGAGGCCTCAAATCGAAATTCCGACACGACAAAAGTGATTTTTTTTGTCGATTTTTGGGGGGTATGCAGGCCGGTAATGAATTCCGACAACTTTGAAAAAATGGTGCAGAAGTTGCCCAAAACAACCTAGGACGCTGGCACACGTATGGTGCACCGCTGCAACAACTCCGCACCCGAGGCCTCAAATCGAAATTCCGCCTCAACAAAAGTGATTTTTTTTGTCGATTTATGGGGGTATGAAGGCAGGTAATGAATTCCGACTACTTTGAAAAAATGGTGCACAAGCTGCCCAAGACAGCCTAGGACGGTGGCACACGTATGGTGCACCGCTTCAACAACTCCGCACCCGAGGCCTCAAATCGAAATTCCGACTCGACAAAAGTGATTTTTTTGTCGATTTATGGGGGTATGAAGGCAGGTAATGAATTCCGACTACTTTGAAAAAATGGTGCACAAGCTGCCCAAGACAGCCTAGGACGGTGGCACACGTATGGTGCACCGCTTCAACAACTCCGCACCCGAGGCCTCAAATCGAAATTCCGACTCGACAAAAGTGATTTTTTTGTCGATTTTTGGGGGGTATGCAGGCCGGTATTGAATTCCGATAACTTTGAAAAAATGGTGCACAAGCTGCCCAAAACAACCTAGGACGCTGGCACACGTATGGTGCACCGCTGCAACAACTCCGCACCCGAGGCCTCAAATCGAAATTCCGCCTCGACAAAAGTGATTTTTTTGTTGATTTATGGGGGTATGCAGGCAGGTAATGAATTCCGACAACTTTGAAAAAATAGTGCACAAGCTGCCCAAAACAACTTAGGACAGTGGCACACGTATGGTGCACCGCTGCAACAACTCCGCACCCGAGGCCTCAAATCGAAATTCCGACTCGACAAAAGTGATTTTTTTTGTCGATTTATTGGGGTATGCAGGCAGGTAATGAATTCCGACAACTTTGAAAAAATGGTGCACAAGCTGCCCAAAACAACCTAGGACGGTGGCACACGTATGGTGCACCGCTGCAACAACACCGCACCCGAGGCCTCAAATCAAAATTCCGCCTCGACAAAAGTGATTATTTTATCGATTTATGGGGGTATGAAGACAGGTAATGAATTCCAACTACTTTGAAAAAATGGTGCACAAGCTGCCCAAGACAGCCTAGAACGTTGGCACACGTATGGTGCACCGCTTCAACAACTCCGCACCCGAGGCCTCAAATCGAAATTCCGACACGACAAAAGTGATTTTTTTTGTCGATTTTTGGGGGGTATGCAGGCCGGTAATGAATTCCGACAACTTTGAAAAAATGGTGCACAAGTTGCCCAAAACAACCTAGGACGCTGGCACACGTATGGTGCACCGCTGCAACAACTCCGCACCCGAGGCCTCAAATCGAAATTCCGCCTCTACAAAAGTGATTTTTTTTGTCGATTTATGGGGGTATGAAGGCAGGTAATGAATTCCGACTACTTTGAAAAAATGGTGCACAAGCTGCCCAAGACAGCCTAGGACGGTGGCACGCGTATGGTGCACCGCTTCAACAACTCCGCACCCGAGGCCTCAAATCGAAATTCCGACACGACAAAAGTGATTTTTTTTGTCGATTTTTGGGGGGTATGCAGGCCGGTAATGAATTCCGACAACTTTGAAAAAATGGTGCACAAGTTGCCCAAAACAACCTAGGACGCTGGCACACGTACGGTGCACCGCTGCAACAACTCCGCACCCGAGGCCTCAAATCGAAATTCCGACTCGACAAAAGTGATTTTTTTTGTCGATTTATTGGGGTATGCAGGCAGGTAATGAATTCCGACAACTTTGAAAAAATGGTGCACAAGCTGCCCAAAACAACCTAGGACGGTGGCACACGTATGGTGCACCGCTGCAACAACACCGCACCCGAGGCCTCAAATCAAAATTCCGCCTCGACAAAAGTGATTATTTTATCGATTTGTGGGGGTATGAAGACAGGTAATGAATTCCAACTACTTTGAAAAAATGGTGCACAAGCTGCCCAAGACAGCCTAGAACGTTGGCACACGTATGGTGCACCGCTTCAACAACTCCGCACCCGAGGCCTCAAATCGAAATTCCGACACGACAAAAGTGATTTTTTTTGTCGATTTTTGGGGGGTATGCAGGCCGGTAATGAATTCCGACAACTTTGAAAAAATGGTTCACAAGTTGCCCAAAACAACCTAGGACGCTGGCACACGTACGGTGCACCGCTGCAACAACTCCGCACCCGAGGCCTCAAATCGAAATTCCGACTCGACAAAAGTGATTTTTTTTGTCGATTTATTGGGGTATGCAGGCAGGTAATGAATTCCGACAACTTTGAAAAAATGGTGCACAAGCTGCCCAAAACAACCTAGGACGGTGGCACACGTATGGTGCACCGCTGCAACAACACCGCACCCGAGGCCTCAAATCGAAATTCCGCCTCGACAAAAGTGATTATTTTATCGATTTGTGGGGGTATGAAGACAGGTAATGAATTCCAACTACTTTGAAAAAATGGTGCACAAGCTGCCCAAGACAGCCTAGAACGTTGGCACACGTATGGTGCACCGCTTCAACAACTCCGCACCCGAGGCCTCAAATCGAAATTCCGACACGACAAAAGTGATTTTTTTTGTCGATTTTTGGGGGGTATGCAGGCCGGTAATGAATTCCGACAACTTTGAAAAAATGGTGCACAAGTTGCCCAAAACAACCTAGGACGCTGGCACACGTATGGTGCACCGCTGCAACAACTCCGCACCCGAGGCCTCAAATCGAAATTCCGCCTCAACAAAAGTGATTTTTTTTGTCGATTTATGGGGGTATGAAGGCAGGTAATGAATTCCGACTACTTTGAAAAAATGGTGCACAAGCTGCCCAAGACAGCCTAGGACGGTGGCACACGTATGGTGCACCGCTTCAACAACTCCGCACCCGAGGCCTCAAATCGAAATTCCGACACGTCAAAAGTGATTTTTTTGTCGATTTTTGGGGGGTATGAAGGCAGGTAATGAATTCCAACTACTTTGAAAGAATGGTGCACAAGCTGCCCAAGACAGCCTAGAACGGTGGCACACGTATGGTGCACCGCTTCAACAACTCCGCACCCGAGGCCTCAAATTGAAATTCCGACACGACTAAAGTGATTTTTTTGTCGATTTTTGGGGGGTATGCAGGCCGGTAATGAATTCCGACAACTTTGAAAAAATGGTGCACAAGCTGCCCAAAACAACCTAGGACGCTGGCACACGTATGGTGCACCGCTGCAACAACTCCGCACCCGAGGCCTCAAATCGAAATTCCGCCTCTACAAAAGTGATTTTTTTGTCGATTTATGGGGGTATGAAGGCAGGTAATGAATTCCGACTACTTTGAAAAAATGGTGCACAAGCTGCCCAAGACAGCCTAGGACGGTGGCACACGTATGGTGCACCGCTTCAACAACTCCGCACCCGAGGCCTCAAATCGAAATTCCGACTCGACAAAAGTGATTTTTTTGTCGATTTTTGGGGGGTATGCAGGCCGGTATTGAATTCCGATAACTTTGAAAAAATGGTGCACAAGCTGCCCAAAACAACCTAGGACGCTGGCACACGTATGGTGCACCGCTGCAACAACTCCGCACCCGAGGCCTCAAATCGAAATTCCGCCTCGACAAAAGTGATTTTTTTGTTGATTTATGGGGGTATGCAGGCAGGTAATGAATTCCGACAACTTTGAAAAAATAATGCACAAGCTGCCCAAAACAACTTAGGACAGTGGCACACGTATGGTGCACCGCTGCAACAACTCCGCACCCGAGGCCTCAAATCGAAATTCCGACTCGACAAAAGTGATTTTTTTTGTCGATTTATTGGGGTATGCAGGCAGGTAATGAATTCCGACAACTTTGAAAAAATGGTGCACAAGCTGCCCAAAACAACCTAGGACGGTGGCACACGTATGGTGCACCGCTGCAACAACACCGCACCCGAGGCCTCAAATCAAAATTCCGCCTCGACAAAAGTGATTATTTTATCGATTTATGGGGGTATGAAGACAGGTAATGAATTCCAACTACTTTGAAAAAATGGTGCACAAGCTGCCCAAGATAGCCTAGAACGTTGGCACACGTATGGTGCACCGCTTCAACAACTCCGCACCCGAGGCCTCAAATCGAAATTCCGACACGACAAAAGTGATTTTTTTTGTCGATTTTTGGGGGGTATGCAGGCCGGTAATGAATTCCGACAACTTTGAAAAAATGGTGCACAAGTTGCCCAAAACAACCTAGGACGCTGGCACACGTATGGTGCACCGCTGCAACAACTCCGCACCCGAGGCCTCAAATCGAAATTCCGCCTCTACAAAAGTGATTTTTTTTGTCGATTTATGGGGGTATGAAGGCAGGTAATGAATTCCGACTACTTTGAAAAAATGGTGCACAAGCTGCCCAAGACAGCCTAGGACGGTGGCACACGTATGGTGCACCGCTTCAACAACTCCGCACCCGAGGCCTCAAATCGAAATTCCGACACGTCAAAAGTGATTTTTTTGTCGATTTTTGGGGGGTATGAAGGCAGGTAATGAATTCCAACTACTTTGAAAGAATGGTGCACAAGCTGCCCAAGACAGCCTAGAACGGTGGCACACGTATGGTGCACCGCTTCAACAACTCCGCACCCGAGGCCTCAAATTGAAATTCCGACACGACTAAAGTGACTTTTTTGTCGATTTTTGGGGGGTCTGCAGGCCGGTAATGAATTCCGACAACTTTGAAAAAATGGTGCACAAGCTGCCCAAAACAACCTAGGACGCTGGCACACGTATGGTGCACCGCTGCAACAACTCCGCACCCGAGGCCTCAAATCGAAATTCCGCCTCTACAAAAGTGATTTTTTTGTCGATTTATGGGGGTATGAAGGCAGGTAAAGAATTCCGACTACTTTGAAAAAATGGTGCACAAGCTGCCCAAGACAGCCTAGGACGGTGGCACACGTATGGTGCACCGCTTCAACAACTCCGCACCCGAGGCCTCAAATCGAAATTCCGCCTCTACAAAAGTGATTTTTTTGTCGATTTATGGGGGTATGAAGGCAGGTAATGAATTCCGACTACTTTGAAAAAATGGTGCACAAGCTGCCCAAGACAGCCTAGGACGGTGGCACACGTATGGTGCACCGCTTCAACAACTCCGCACCCGAGGCCTCAAATCGAAATTCCGACTCGACAAAAGTGATTTTTTTGTCGATTTTTGGGGGGTATGCAGGCCGGTATTGAATTCCGATAACTTTGAAAAAATGGTGCACAAGCTGCCCAAAACAACCTAGGACGCTGGCACACGTATGGTGCACCGCTGCAACAACTCCGCACCCGAGGCCTCAAATCGAAATTCCGCCTCGACAAAAGTGATTTTTTTGTTGATTTATGGGGGTATGCAGGCAGGTATTGAATTCCGACAACTTTGAAAAAATAGTGCACAAGCTGCCCAAAACAACCTAGGATAGTGGCACACGTATGGTGCACCGCTGCAACAACTCCGCACCCGAGGCCTCAAATCGAAATTCCGACTCGACAAAAGTGATTTTTTTTGTCGATTTATTGGGGTATGCAGGCAGGTAATGAATTCCGACAACTTTGAAAAAATGGTGCACAAGCTGCCCAAAACAACCTAGGACGGTGGCACACGTATGGTGCACCGCTGCAACAACACCGCACCCGAGGCCTCAAATCAAAATTCCGCCTCGACAAAAGTGATTATTTTATCGATTTATGGGGGTATGAAGACAGGTAATGAATTCCAACTACTTTGAAAAAATGGTGCACAAGCTGCCCAAGACAGCCTAGAACGTTGGCACACGTATGGTGCACCGCTTCAACAACTCCGCACCCGAGGCCTCAAATCGAAATTCCGACACGACAAAAGTGATTTTTTTTGTCGATTTTTGGGGGGTATGCAGGCCGGTAATGAATTCCGACAACTTTGAAAAAATGGTGCACAAGTTGCCCAAAACAACCTAGGACGCTGGCACACGTATGGTGCACCGCTGCAACAACTCCGCACCCGAGGCCTCAAATCGAAATTACGCCTCTACAAAAGTGATTTTTTTTGTCGATTTATGGGGGTATGAAGGCAGGTAATGAATTCCGCCTACTTTGAAAAAATGGTGCACAAGCTGCCCAAGACAGCCTAGGACGGTGGCACACGTATGGTGCACCGCTTCAACAACTCCGCACCCGAGGCCTCAAATCGAAATTCCGACACGTCAAAAGTGATTTTTTTGTCGATTTTTGGGGGGTATGAAGGCAGGTAATGAATTCCAACTACTTTGAAAGAATGGTGCACAAGCTGCCCAAGACAGCCTAGAACGGTGGCACACGTATGGTGCACCGCTTCAACAACTCCGCACCCGAGGCCTCAAATTGAAATTCCGACACGACTAAAGTGACTTTTTTGTCGATTTTTGGGGGGTATGCAGGCCGGTAATGAATTCCGACAACTTTGAAAAAATGGTGCACAAGCTGCCCAAAACAACCTAGGACGCTAGCACACGTATGGTGCACCGCTGCAACAACTCCGCACCCGAGGCCTCAAATCGAAATTCCGCCTCTACAAAAGTGATTTTTTTGTCGATTTATGGGGGTATGAAGGCAGGTAATGAATTCCGACTACTTTGAAAAAATGGTGCACAAGCTGCCCAAGACAGCCTAGGACGGTGGCACACGTATGGTGCACCGCTTCAACAACTCCGCACCCGAGGCCTCAAATCGAAATTCCGCCTCTACAAAAGTGATTTTTTTGTCGATTTATGGGGGTATGAAGGCAGGTAATGAATTCCGACTACTTTGAAAAAATGGTGCACAAGCTGCCCAAGACAGCCTAGGACGGTGGCACACGTATGGTGCACCGCTTCAACAACTCCGCACCCGAGGCCTCAAATCGAAATTCCGACTCGACAAAAGTGATTTTTTTGTCGATTTTTGGGGGGTATGCAGGCCGGTATTGAATTCCGATAACTTTGAAAAAATGGTGCACAAGCTGCCCAAAACAACCTAGGACGCTGGCACACGTATGGTGCACCGCTGCAACAACTCCGCACCCGAGGCCTCAAATCGAAATTCCGCCTCGACAAAAGTGATTTTTTTGTTGATTTATGGGGGTATGCAGGCAGGTATTGAATTCCGACAACTTTGAAAAAATAGTGCACAAGCTGCCCAAAACAACCTAGGATAGTGGCACACGTATGGTGCACCGCTGCAACAACTCCGCACCCGAGGCCTCAAATCGAAATTCCGACTCGACAAAAGTGATTTTTTTTGTCGATTTATTGGGGTATGCAGGCAGGTAATGAATTCCGACAACTTTGAAAAAATGGTGCACAAGCTGCCCAAAACAACCTAGGACGGTGGCACACGTATGGTGCACCGCTGCAACAACACCGCACCCGAGGCCTCAAATCAAAATTCCGCCTCGACAAAAGTGATTATTTTATCGATTTATGGGGGTATGAAGACAGGTAATGAATTCCAACTACTTTGAAAAAATGGTGCACAAGCTGCCCAAGACAGCCTAGAACGTTGGCACACGTATGGTGCACCGCTTCAACAACTCCGCACCCGAGGCCTCAAATCGAAATTCCGACACGACAAAAGTGATTTTTTTTGTCGATTTTTGGGGGGTATGCAGGCCGGTAATGAATTCCGACAACTTTGAAAAAATGGTGCACAAGTTGCCCAAAACAACCTAGGACGCTGGCACACGTATGGTGCACCGCTGCAACAACTCCGCACCCGAGGCCTCAAATCGAAATTACGCCTCTACAAAAGTGATTTTTTTTGTCGATTTATGGGGGTATGAAGGCAGGTAATGAATTCCGACTACTTTGAAAAAATGGTGCACAAGCTGCCCAAGACAGCCTAGGACGGTGGCACGCGTATGGTGCACCGCTTCAACAACTCCGCACCCGAGGCCTCAAATCGAAATTCCGACACGTCAAAAGTGATTTTTTTGTCGATTTTTGGGGGGTATGAAGGCAGGTAATGAATTCCAACTACTTTGAAAGAATGGTGCACAAGCTGCCCAAGACAGCCTAGAACGGTGGCACACGTATGGTGCACCGCTTCAACAACTCCGCACCCGAGGCCTCAAATTGAAATTCCGACACGACTAAAGTGACTTTTTTGTCGATTTTTGGGGGGTATGCAGGCCGGTAATGAATTCCGACAACTTTGAAAAAATGGTGCACAAGCTGCCCAAAACAACCTAGGACGCTAGCACACGTATGGTGCACCGCTGCAACAACTCCGCACCCGAGGCCTCAAATCGAAATTCCGCCTCTACAAAAGTGATTTTTTTGTCGATTTATGGGGGTATGAAGGCAGGTAATGAATTCCGACTACTTTGAAAAAATGGTGCACAAGCTGCCCAAGACAGCCTAGGACGGTGGCACACGTATGGTGCACCGCTTCAACAACTCCGCACCCGAGGCCTCAAATCGAAATTCCGCCTCTACAAAAGTGATTTTTTTGTCGATTTATGGGGGTATGAAGGCAGGTAATGAATTCCGACTACTTTGAAAAAATGGTGCACAAGCTGCCCAAGACAGCCTAGGACGGTGGCACACGTATGGTGCACCGCTTCAACAACTCCGCACCCGAGGCCTCAAATCGAAATTCCGACTCGACAAAAGTGATTTTTTTGTCGATTTTTGGGGGGTATGCAGGCCGGTATTGAATTCCGATAACTTTGAAAAAATGGTGCACAAGCTGCCCAAAACAACCTAGGACGCTGGCACACGTATGGTGCACCGCTGCAACAACTCCGCACCCGAGGCCTCAAATCGAAATTCCGCCTCGACAAAAGTGATATTTTTGTTGATTTATGGGGGTATGCAGGCAGGTAATGAATTCCGACAACTTTGAAAAAATAGTGCACAAGCTGCCCAAAACAACCTAGGACAGTGGCACACGTATGGTGCACCGCTGCAACAACTCCGCACCCGAGGCCTCAAATCGAAATTCCGACTCGACAAAAGTGATTTTTTTTGTCGATTTATTGGGGTATGCAGGCAGGTAATGAATTCCGACAACTTTGAAAAAATGGTGCACAAGCTGCCCAAAACAACCTAGGACGGTGGCACACGTATGGTGCACCGCTGCAACAACACCGCACCCGAGGCCTCAAATCAAAATTCCGCCTCGACAAAAGTGATTATTTTATCGATTTATGGGGGTATGAAGACAGGTAATGAATTCCAACTACTTTGAAAAAATGGTGCACAAGCTGCCCAAGACAGCCTAGAACGTTGGCACACGTATGGTGCACCGCTTCAACAACTCCGCACCCGAGGCCTCAAATCGAAATTCCGACACGACAAAAGTGATTTTTTTTGTCGATTTTTGGGGGGTATGCAGGCCGGTAATGAATTCCGACAACTTTGAAAAAATGGTGCACAAGTTGCCCAAAACAACCTAGGACGCTGGCACACGTATGGTGCACCGCTGCAACAACTCCGCACCCGAGGCCTCAAATCGAAATTCCGCCTCTACAAAAGTGATTTTTTTTGTCGATTTATGGGGGTATGAAGGCAGGTAATGAATTCCGACTACTTTGAAAAAATGGTGCACAAGCTGCACAAGACAGCCTAGGACGGTGGCACACGTATGGTGCACCGCTTCAACAACTCCGCACCCGAGGCCTCAAATCGAAATTCCGACACGTCAAAAGTGATTTTTTTGTCGATTTTTGGGGGGTATGAAGGCAGGTAATGAATTCCAACTACTTTGAAAGAATGGTGCACAAGCTGCCCAAGACAGCCTAGAACGGTGGCACACGTATGGTGCACCGCTTCAACAACTCCGCACCCGAGGCCTCAAATTGAAATTCCGACACGACTAAAGTGATTTTTTTGTCGATTTTTGGGGGGTATGCAGGCCGGTAATGAATTCCGACAACTTTGAAAAAATGGTGCACAAGCTGCCCAAAACAACCTAGGACGCTGGCACACGTATGGTGCACCGCTGCAACAACTCCGCACCCGAGGCCTCAAATCGAAATTCCGCCTCTACAAAAGTGATTTTTTTGTCGATTTATGGGGGTATGAAGGCAGGTAATGAATTCCGACTACTTTGAAAAAATGGTGCACAAGCTGCCCAAGACAGCCTAGGACGGTGGCACACGTATGGTGCACCGCTTCAACAACTCCGCACCCGAGGCCTCAAATCGAAATTCCGACTCGACAAAAGTAATTTTTTTGTCGATTTTTGGGGGGTATGCAGGACGGTATTGAATTCCGATAACTTTGAAAAAATGGTGCACAAGCTGCCCAAAACAACCTAGGACGCTGGCACACGTATGGTGCACCGCTGCAACAACTCCGCACCCGAGGCCTCAAATCGAAATTCCGCCTCGACAAAAGTGATTTTTTTGTTGATTTATGGGGGTATGCAAGCAGGTAATGAATTCCGACAACTTTGAAAAAATAGTGCACAAGCTGCCCAAAACAACCTAGGACAGTGGCACACGTATGGTGCACCGCTGCAACAACTCCGCACCCGAGGCCTCAAATCGAAATTCCGACTCGACAAAAGTGATTTTTTTTGTCGATTTATTGGGGTATGCAGGCAGGTAATGAATTCCGACAACTTTGAAAAAATGGTGCACAAGCTGCCCAAAACAACCTAGGACGGTGGCACACGTATGGTGCACCGCTGCAACAACACCGCACCCGAGGCCTCAAATCAAAATTCCGCCTCGACAAAAGTGATTATTTTATCGATTTATGGGGGTATGAAGACAGGTAATGAATTCCAACTACTTTGAAAAAATGGTGCACAAGCTGCCCAAGACAGCCTAGAACGTTGGCACACGTATGGTGCACCGCTTCAACAACTCCGCACCCGAGGCCTCAAATCGAAATTCCGACACGACAAAAGTGATTTTTTTTGTCGATTTTTGGGGGGTATGCAGGCCGGTAATGAATTCCGACAACTTTGAAAAAATGGTGCACAAGTTGCCCAAAACAACCTAGGACGCTGGCACACGTATGGTGCACCGCTGCAACAACTCCGCACCCGAGGCCTCAAATCGAAATTCCGCCTCTACAAAAGTGATTTTTTTTGTCGATTTATGGGGGTATGAAGGCAGGTAATGAATTCCGACTACTTTGAAAAAATGGTGCACAAGCTGCCCAAGACAGCCTAGGACGGTGGCACACGTATGGTGCACCGCTTCAACAACTCCGCACCCGAGGCCTCAAATCGAAATTCCGACACGACAAAAGTGATTTTTTTTGTCGATTTTTGGGGGGTATGCAGGCCGGTAATGAATTCCGACAACTTTGAAAAAATGGTGCACAAGTTGCCCAAAACAACCTAGGACGCTGGCACACGTATGGTGCACCGCTGCAACAACTCCGCACCCGAGGCCTCAAATCGAAATTCCGCCTCTACAAAAGTGATTTTTTTTGTCGATTTATGGGGGTATGAAGGCAGGTAATGAATTCCGACTACTTTGAAAAAATGGTGCACAAGCTGCACAAGACAGCCTAGGACGGTGGCACACGTATGGTGCACCGCTTCAACAACTCCGCACCCGAGGCCTCAAATCGAAATTCCGACACGTCAAAAGTGATTTTTTTGTCGATTTTTGGGGGGTATGAAGGCAGGTAATGAATTCCAACTACTTTGAAAGAATGGTGCACAAGCTGCCCAAGACAGCCTAGAACGGTGGCACACGTATGGTGCACCGCTTCAACAACTCCGCACCCGAGGCCTCAAATTGAAATTCCGACACGACTAAAGTGATTTTTTTGTCGATTTTTGGGGGGTATGCAGGCCGGTAATGAATTCCGACAACTTTGAAAAAATGGTGCACAAGCTGCCCAAAACAACCTAGGACGCTGGCACACGTATGGTGCACCGCTGCAACAACTCCGCACCCGAGGCCTCAAATCGAAATTCCGCCTCTACAAAAGTGATTTTTTTGTCGATTTATGGGGGTATGAAGGCAGGTAATGAATTCCGACTACTTTGAAAAAATGGTGCACAAGCTGCCCAAGACAGCCTAGGACGGTGGCACACGTATGGTGCACCGCTTCAACAACTCCGCACCCGAGGCCTCAAATCGAAATTCCGACTCGACAAAAGTAATTTTTTTGTCGATTTTTGGGGGGTATGCAGGACGGTATTGAATTCCGATAACTTTGAAAAAATGGTGCACAAGCTGCCCAAAACAACCTAGGACGCTGGCACACGTATGGTGCACCGCTGCAACAACTCCGCACCCGAGGCCTCAAATCGAAATTCCGCCTCGACAAAAGTGATTTTTTTGTTGATTTATGGGGGTATGCAAGCAGGTAATGAATTCCGACAACTTTGAAAAAATAGTGCACAAGCTGCCCAAAACAACCTAGGACAGTGGCACACGTATGGTGCACCGCTGCAACAACTCCGCACCCGAGGCCTCAAATCGAAATTCCGACTCGACAAAAGTGATTTTTTTTGTCGATTTATTGGGGTATGCAGGCAGGTAATGAATTCCGACAACTTTGAAAAAATGGTGCACAAGCTGCCCAAAACAACCTAGGACGGTGGCACACGTATGGTGCACCGCTGCAACAACACCGCACCCGAGGCCTCAAATCAAAATTCCGCCTCGACAAAAGTGATTATTTTATCGATTTATGGGGGTATGAAGACAGGTAATGAATTCCAACTACTTTGAAAAAATGGTGCACAAGCTGCCCAAGACAGCCTAGAACGTTGGCACACGTATGGTGCACCGCTTCAACAACTCCGCACCCGAGGCCTCAAATCGAAATTCCGACACGACAAAAGTGATTTTTTTTGTCGATTTTTGGGGGGTATGCAGGCCGGTAATGAATTCCGACAACTTTGAAAAAATGGTGCACAAGTTGCCCAAAACAACCTAGGACGCTGGCACACGTATGGTGCACCGCTGCAACAACTCCGCACCCGAGGCCTCAAATCGAAATTCCGCCTCTACAAAAGTGATTTTTTTTGTCGATTTATGGGGGTATGAAGGCAGGTAATGAATTCCGACTACTTTGAAAAAATGGTGCACAAGCTGCCCAAGACAGCCTAGGACGGTGGCACACGTATGGTGCACCGCTTCAACAACTCCGCACCCGAGGCCTCAAATCGAAATTCCGACACGACTAAAGTGATTTTTTTGTCGATTTTTGGGGGGTATGCAGGCCGGTAATGAATTCCGACAACTTTGAAAAAATGGTGCACAAGCTGCCCAAAACAACCTAGGACGCTGGCACACGTATGGTGCACCGCTGCAACAACTCCGCACCCGAGGCCTCAAATCGAAATTCCGCCTCTACAAAAGTGATTTTTTTGTCGATTTATGGGGGTATGAAGGCAGGTAATGAATTCCGACTACTTTGAAAAAATGGTGCACAAGCTGCCCAAGACAGCCTAGGACGGTGGCACACGTATGGTGCACCGCTTCAACAACTCCGCACCCGAGGCCTCAAATCGAAATTCCGACTCGACAAAAGTAATTTTTTTGTCGATTTTTGGGGGGTATGCAGGACGGTATTGAATTCCGATAACTTTGAAAAAATGGTGCACAAGCTGCCCAAAACAACCTAGGACGCTGGCACACGTATGGTGCACCGCTGCAACAACTCCGCACCCGAGGCCTCAAATCGAAATTCCGCCTCGACAAAAGTGATTTTTTTGTTGATTTATGGGGGTATGCAAGCAGGTAATGAATTCCGACAACTTTGAAAAAATAGTGCACAAGCTGCCCAAAACAACCTAGGACAGTGGCACACGTATGGTGCACCGCTGCAACAACTCCGCACCCGAGGCCTCAAATCGAAATTCCGACTCGACAAAAGTGATTTTTTTTGTCGATTTATTGGGGTATGCAGGCAGGTAATGAATTCCGACAACTTTGAAAAAATGGTGCACAAGCTGCCCAAAACAACCTAGGACGGTGGCACACGTATGGTGCACCGCTGCAACAACACCGCACCCGAGGCCTCAAATCAAAATTCCGCCTCGACAAAAGTGATTATTTTATCGATTTATGGGGGTATGAAGACAGGTAATGAATTCCAACTACTTTGAAAAAATGGTGCACAAGCTGCCCAAGACAGCCTAGAACGTTGGCACACGTATGGTGCACCGCTTCAACAACTCCGCACCCGAGGCCTCAAATCGAAATTCCGACACGACAAAAGTGATTTTTTTTGTCGATTTTTGGGGGGTATGCAGGCCGGTAATGAATTCCGACAACTTTGAAAAAATGGTGCACAAGTTGCCCAAAACAACCTAGGACGCTGGCACACGTATGGTGCACCGCTGCAACAACTCCGCACCCGAGGCCTCAAATCGAAATTCCGCCTCTACAAAAGTGATTTTTTTTGTCGATTTATGGGGGTATGAAGGCAGGTAATGAATTCCGACTACTTTGAAAAAATGGTGCACAAGCTGCCCAAGACAGCCTAGGACGGTGGCACACGTATGGTGCACCGCTTCAACAACTCCGCACCCGAGGCCTCAAATCGAAATTCCGACACGTCAAAAGTGATTTTTTTGTCGATTTTTGGGGGGTATGAAGGCAGGTAATGAATTCCAACTACTTTGAAAGAATGGTGCACAAGCTGCCCAAGACAGCCTAGAACGGTGGCACACGTATGGTGCACCGCTTCAACAACTCCGCACCCGAGGCCTCAAATTGAAATTCCGACACGACTAAAGTGATTTTTTTGTCGATTTTTGGGGGGTATGCAGGCCGGTAATGAATTCCGACAACTTTGAAAAAATGGTGCACAAGCTGCCCAAAACAACCTAGGACGCTGGCACACGTATGGTGCACCGCTGCAACAACTCCGCACCCGAGGCCTCAAATCGAAATTCCGCCTCTACAAAAGTGATTTTTTTGTCGATTTATGGGGGTATGAAGGCAGGTAATGAATTCCGACTACTTTGAAAAAATGGTGCACAAGCTGCCCAAGACAGCCTAGGACGGTGGCACACGTATGGTGCACCGCTTCAACAACTCCGCACCCGAGGCCTCAAATCGAAATTCCGACTCGACAAAAGTGATTTTTTTGTCGATTTTTGGGGGGTATGCAGGCCGGTAATGAATTCCGACAACTTTGAAAAAATGGTGCACAAGCTGCCCAAAACAACCTAGGACGCTGGCACACGTATGGTGCACCGCTGCAACAACTCCGCACCCGAGGCCTCAAATCGAAATTCCGCCTCGACAAAAGTGATTTTTTTGTCAATTTATGGGGGTATGCAGGCAGGTAATGAATTCCGACAACTTTGAAAAAATGGTGCACAAACTGCCCAAAACAACCTAGGACGGTGGCACACGTATGGTGCACCGCTGCAACAACTCCGCACCCGAGGCCTCAAATCGAAATTCCGACTCGACAAAAGTGATTTATTTTGTTGATTTATTGGGGTATGCAGGCAGGTAATGAATTCCGACAACTTTGAAAAAATGGTGCACAAGCTGCCCAAAACAACCTAGGACGGTGGCACACGTATGGTGCACCGCTGCAACAACTCCGCACCCGAGGCCTCAAATCGAAATTCCGCCTCTACAAAAGTGATTATTTTATCGATTTATAGGGGTATGAAGGCAGGTAATGAATTCTGACTACTTTGAAAAAATGGTGCACAAGCTGCCCAAGACAGCATAGGACGGTGGCACACGTATGGTGCACCGCTTCAACAACTCCGCACCCGAGGCCTCAAATCGAAATTCTGCCTCGATAAAAGTGGTTTTTTTGTCGATTTATGGGGGTATGCAGGCCGGTAATGAATTCCGACAACTTTGAAAAAATGGTGCACAAGCTGCCCAAAACAACCTAGGACGCTGGCACACGTATGGTGCACCGCTGCAACAACTCCGCACCCGAGGCCTCAAATCGAAATTCCGCCTCGACAAAAGTGATTTTTTTGTCAATTTATGGGGGTATGCAGGCAGGTAATGAATTCCGACAACTTTGAAAAAATGGTGCACAAACTGCCCAAAACAACCTAGGACGGTGGCACACGTATGGTGCACCGCTGCAACAACTCCGCACCCGAGGCCTCAAATCGAAATTCCGACTCGACAAAAGTGATTTATTTTGTTGATTTATTGGGGTATGCAGGCAGGTAATGAATTCCGACAACTTTGAAAAAATGGTGCACAAGCTGCCCAAAACAACCTAGGACGGTGGCACACGTATGGTGCACCGCTGCAACAACTCCGCACCCGAGGCCTCAAATCGAAATTCCGCCTCTACAAAAGTGATTATTTTATCGATTTATAGGGGTATGAAGGCAGGTAATGAATTCTGACTACTTTGAAAAAATGGTGCACAAGCTGCCCAAGACAGCATAGGACGGTGGCACACGTATGGTGCACCGCTTCAACAACTCCGCACCCGAGGCCTCAAATCGAAATTCTGCCTCGATAAAAGTGGTTTTTTTGTCGATTTATGGGGGTATGCAGGCCGGTAATGAATTCCGACAACTTTGAAAAAATGGTGCACAAGCTGCCCAAAACAACCTAGGACGCTGGCACACGTATGGTGCACCGCTGCAACAACTCCGCACCCGAGGCCTCAAATCGAAATTCCGCCTCGACAAAAGTGATTATTTTATCGATTTATGGGGGTATGAAGACAGGTAATGAATTCCAACTACTTTGAAAAAATGGTGCACAAGCTGCCCAAGACAGCCTAGAACGTTGGCACACGTATGGTGCACCGCTTCAACAACTCCGCACCCGAGGCCTCAAATCGAAATTCCGACACGAAAAAAGTGATTTTTTTTGTCGATTTTTGGGGGGTATGCAGGCCGGTAATGAATTCCGACAACTTTGAAAAAATGGTGCACAAGTTGCCCAAAACAACCTAGGACGCTGGCACACGTATGGTGCACCGCTGCAACAACTCCGCACCCGAGGCCTCAAATCGAAATTCCGCCTCTACAAAAGTGATTTTTTTTGTCGATTTATGGGGGTATGAAGGCAGGTAATGAATTCCGACTACTTTGAAAAAATGGTGCACAAGCTGCACAAGACAGCCTAGGACGGTGGCACACGTATGGTGCACCGCTTCAACAACTCCGCACCCGAGGCCTCAAATCGAAATTCCGACACGTCAAAAGTGATTTTTTTGTCGATTTTTGGGGGGTATGAAGGCAGGTAATGAATTCCAACTACTTTGAAAGAATGGTGCACAAGCTGCCCAAGACAGCCTAGAACGGTGGCACACGTATGGTGCACCGCTTCAACAACTCCGCACCCGAGGCCTCAAATTGAAATTCCGACACGACTAAAGTGATTTTTTTGTCGATTTTTGGGGGTTATGCAGGCCGGTAATGAATTCCGACAACTTTGAAAAAATGGTGCACAAGCTGCCCAAAACAACCTAGGACGCTGGCACACGTATGGTGCACCGCTGCAACAACTCCGCACCCGAGGCCTCAAATCGAAATTCCGCCTCTACAAAAGTGATTTTTTTGTCGATTTATGGGGGTATGAAGGCAGGTAATGAATTCCGACTACTTTGAAAAAATGGTGCACAAGCTGCCCAAGACAGCCTAGGACGGTGGCACACGTATGGTGCACCGCTTCAACAACTCCGCACCCGAGGCCTCAAATCGAAATTCCGACTCGACAAAAGTAATTTTTTTGTCGATTTTTGGGGGGTATGCAGGACGGTATTGAATTCCGATAACTTTGAAAAAATGGTGCACAAGCTGCCCAAAACAACCTAGGACGCTGGCACACGTATGGTGCACCGCTGCAACAACTCCGCACCCGAGGCCTCAAATCGAAATTCCGCCTCGACAAAAGTGATTTTTTTGTTGATTTATGGGGGTATGCATGCAGGTAATGAATTCCGACAACTTTGAAAAAATAGTGCACAAGCTGCCCAAAACAACCTAGGACAGTGGCACACGTATGGTGCACCGCTGCAACAACTCCGCACCCGAGGCCTCAAATCGAAATTCCGACTCGACAAAAGTGATTTTTTTTGTCGATTTATTGGGGTATGCAGGCAGGTAATGAATTCCGACAACTTTGAAAAAATGGTGCACAAGCTGCCCAAAACAACCTAGGACGGTGGCACACGTATGGTGCACCGCTGCAACAACACCGCACCCGAGGCCTCAAATCAAAATTCCGCCTCGACAAAAGTGATTATTTTATCGATTTATGGGGGTATGAAGACAGGTAATGAATTCCAACTACTTTGAAAAAATGGTGCACAAGCTGCCCAAGACAGCCTAGAACGTTGGCACACGTATGGTGCACCGCTTCAACAACTCCGCACCCGAGGCCTCAAATCGAAATTCCGACACGACAAAAGTGATTTTTTTTGTCGATTTTTGGGGGGTATGCAGGCCGGTAATGAATTCCGACAACTTTGAAAAAATGGTGCACAAGTTGCCCAAAACAACCTAGGACGTTGGCACACGTATGGTGCACCGCTGCAACAACTCCGCACCCGAGGCCTCAAATCGAAATTCCGCCTCTACAAAAGTGATTTTTTTTGTCGATTTATGGGGGTATGAAGGCAGGTAATGAATTCCGACTACTTTGAAAAAATGGTGCACAAGCTGCCCAAGACAGCCTAGGACGGTGGCACACGTATGGTGCACCGCTTCAACAACTCCGCACCCGAGGCCTCAAATCGAAATTCCGACACGTCAAAAGTGATTTTTTTGTCGATTTTTGGGGGGTATGAAGGCAGGTAATGAATTCCAACTACTTTGAAAGAATGGTGCACAAGCTGCCCAAGACAGCCTAGAACGGTGGCACACGTATGGTGCACCGCTTCAACAACTCCGCACCCGAGGCCTCAAATTGAAATTCCGACACGACTAAAGTGATTTTTTTGTCGATTTTTGGGGGGTATGCAGGCCGGTAATGAATTCCGACAACTTTGAAAAAATGGTGCACAAGCTGCCCAAAACAACCTAGGACGCTGGCACACGTATGGTGCACCGCTGCAACAACTCCGCACCCGAGGCCTCAAATCGAAATTCCGCCTCTACAAAAGTGATTTTTTTGTCGATTTATGGGGGTATGAAGGCAGGTAATGAATTCCGACTACTTTGAAAAAATGGTGCACAAGCTGCCCAAGACAGCCTAGGACGGTGGCACACGTATGGTGCACCGCTTCAACAACTCCGCACCCGAGGCCTCAAATCGAAATTCCGACTCGACAAAAGTGATTTTTTTGTCGATTTTTGGGGGGTATGTAGGCCGGTAATGAATTCCGACAACTTTGAAAAAATGGTGCACAAGCTGCCCAAAACAACCTAGGACGCTGGCACACGTATGGTGCACCGCTGCAACAACTCCGCACCCGAGGCCTCAAATCGAAATTCCGCCTCGACAAAAGTGATTTTTTTGTCAATTTATGGGGGTATGCAGGCAGGTAATGAATTCCGACAACTTTGAAAAAATGGTGCACAAACTGCCCAAAACAACCTAGGACGGTGGCACACGTATGGTGCACCGCTGCAACAACTCCGCACCCGAGGCCTCAAATCGAAATTCCGACTCGACAAAAGTGATTTATTTTGTTGATTTATTGGGGTATGCAGGCAGGTAATGAATTCCGACAACTTTGAAAAAATGGTGCACAAGCTGCCCAAAACAACCTAGGACGGTGGCACACGTATGGTGCACCGCTGCAACAACTCCGCACCCGAGGCCTCAAATCGAAATTCCGCCTCTACAAAAGTGATTATTTTATCGATTTATAGGGGTATGAAGGCAGGTAATGAATTCTGACTACTTTGAAAAAATGGTGCACAAGCTGCCCAAGACAGCATAGGACGGTGGCACACGTATGGTGCACCGCTTCAACAACTCCGCACCCGAGGCCTCAAATCGAAATTCTGCCTCGATAAAAGTGGTTTTTTTGTCGATTTATGGGGGTATGCAGGCCGGTAATGAATTCCGACAACTTTGAAAAAATGGTGCACAAGCTGCCCAAAACAACCTAGGACGCTGGCACACGTATGGTGCACCGCTGCAACAACTCCGCACCCGAGGCCTCAAATCGAAATTCCGACTCGACATAAGTGATTTTTTTGTCGATTTTTGGGGTATGTAGGCCGGTAATGAATCCGACAACTTTTAAAAAATGGTGCACAAGCTGCCCAAAACAACCTAGGACGCTGGCACACGTATGGTGCACCGCTGCAACAACTCCGCACCCGAGGCCTCAAATCGAAATTCAGACTCAACAAAAGTGATTTTTTTGTCGATTTATGGGGGTATGCAGGCAGGTAATGAATTCCGACAACTTTGAAAAAATGGTGCACAAGCTGCCCATAACAACCTAGGACGGTGGCACACGTATGTTGCACCGCTGCAACAACTCCGCACCCGAGGCCTCAAATTGAAATTCCGACTCGACAAAAGTGATTTTTTTTGTCGATTTATTGGGGTATGCAGGCAGGTAATGAATTCCGACAACTTTGAAAAAAAGGTGCACAAGCTGCCCAAAACAACCTAGGACAGTGGCACACGTATGGTGCACCGCTGCAACAACTCCGCACCCGAGGCCTCAAATCGAAATTCCGACTCGACAAAAGTGATTTTTTTTGTCGATTTATTGGGGTATGCAGGCAGGTAATGAATTCCGACAACTTTGAAAAAATGGTGCACAAGCTGCCCAAAACAACCTAGGACGGTGGCACACGTATGGTGCACCGCTGCAACAACACCGCACCCGAGGCCTCAAATCAAAATTCCGCCTCGACAAAAGTGATTATTTTATCGATTTATGGGGGTATGAAGACAGGTAATGAATTCCAACTACTTTGAAAAAATGGTGCACAAGTTGCCCAAGACAGCCTAGAACGTTGGCACACGTATGGTGCACCGCTTCAACAACTCCGCACCCGAGGCCTCAAATCGAAATTCCGACACGACAAAAGTGATTTTTTTTGTCGATTTTTGGGGGGTATGCAGGCCGGTAATGAATTCCGACAACTTTGAAAAAATGGTGCACAAGTTGCCCAAAACAACCTAGGACGCTGGCACACGTATGGTGCACCGCTGCAACAACTCCGCACCCGAGGCCTCAAATCGAAATTCCGCCTCTACAAAAGTGATTTTTTTTGTCGATTTATGGGGGTATGAAGGCAGGTAATGAATTCCGACTACTTTGAAAAAATGGTGCACAAGCTGCCCAAGACAGCCTAGGACGGTGGCACACGTATGGTGCACCGCTTCAACAACTCCGCACCCGAGGCCTCAAATCGAAATTCCGACACGTCAAAAGTGATTTTTTGTCGATTTTTGGGGGGTATGAAGGCAGGTAATGAATTCCAACTACTTTGAAAGAATGGTGCACAAGCTGCCCAAGACAGCCTAGAACGGTGGCACACGTATGGTGCACCGCTTCAACAACTCCGCACCCGAGGCCTCAAATTGAAATTCCGACACGACTAAAGTGATTTTTTTGTCGATTTTTGGGGGGTATGCAGGCCGGTAATGAATTCCGACAACTTTGAAAAAATGGTGCACAAGCTGCCCAAAACAACCTAGGACGCTGGCACACGTATGGTGCACCGCTGCAACAACTCCGCACCCGAGGCCTCAAATCGAAATTCCGCCTCTACAAAAGTGATTTTTTTGTCGATTTATGGGGGTATGAAGGCAGGTAATGAATTCCGACTACTTTGAAAAAATGGTGCACAAGCTGCCCAAGACAGCCTAGGACGGTGGCACACGTATGGTGCACCGCTTCAACAACTCCGCACCCGAGGCCTCAAATCGAAATTCCGACTCGACAAAAGTGATTTTTTTGTCGATTTTTGGGGGGTATGCAGGCCGGTAATGAATTCCGACAACTTTGAAAAAATGGTGCACAAGCTGCCCAAAACAACCTAGGACGCTGGCACACGTATGGTGCACCGCTGCAACAACTCCGCACCCGAGGCCTCAAATCGAAATTCCGCCTCGACAAAAGTGATTTTTTTGTCAATTTATGGGGGTATGCAGGCAGGTAATGAATTCCGACAACTTTGAAAAAATGGTGCACAAACTGCCCAAAACAACCTAGGACGGTGGCACACGTATGGTGCACCGCTGCAACAACTCCGCACCCGAGGCCTCAAATCGAAATTCCGACTCGACAAAAGTGATTTATTTTGTTTATTTATTGGGGTATGCAGGCAGGTAATGAATTCCGACAACTTTGAAAAAATGGTGCACAAGCTGCCCAAAACAACCTAGGACGGTGGCACACGTATGGTGCACCGCTGCAACAACTCCGCACCCGAGGCCTCAAATCGAAATTCCGCCTCTACAAAAGTGATTATTTTATCGATTTATAGGGGTATGAAGGCAGGTAATGAATTCTGACTACTTTGAAAAAATGGTGCACAAGCTGCCCAAGACAGCATAGGACGGTGGCACACGTATGGTGCACCGCTTCAACAACTCCGCACCCGAGGCCTCAAATCGAAATTCCGACTCGACAAAAGTGATTTTTTTGTCGATTTTTGGGGGGTATGCAGGCCGGTAATGAATTCCGACAACTTTGAAAAAATGGTGCACAAGCTGCCCAAAACAACCTAGGACGCTGGCACACGTATGGTGCACCGCTGCAACAACTCCGCACCCGAGGCCTCAAATCGAAATTCCGCCTCGACAAAAGTGATTTTTTTGTCAATTTATGGGGGTATGCAGGCAGGTAATGAATTCCGACAACTTTGAAAAAATGGTGCACAAACTTCCCAAAACAACCTAGGACGGTGGCACACGTATGGTGCACCGCTGCAACAACTCCGCACCCGAGGCCTCAAATAGAAATTCCGACTCGACAAAAGTGATTTATTTTGTTGATTTATTGGGGTATGCAGGCAGGTAATGAATTCCGACAACTTTGAAAAAATGGTGCACAAGCTGCCCAAAACAACCTAGGACGGTGGCACACGTATGGTGCACCGCTGCAACAACTCCGCACCCGAGGCCTCAAATCGAAATTCCGCCTCTACAAAAGTGATTATTTTATCGATTTATAGGGGTATGAAGGCAGGTAATGAATTCTGACTACTTTGAAAAAATGGTGCACAAGCTGCCCAAGACAGCATAGGACGGTGGCACACGTATGGTGCACCGCTTCAACAACTCCGCACCCGAGGCCTCAAATCGAAATTCTGCCTCGATAAAAGTGGTTTTTTTGTCGATTTATGGGGGTATGCAGGCCGGTAATGAATTCCGACAACTTTGAAAAAATGGTGCACAAGCTGCCCAAAACAACCTAGGACGCTGGCACACGTATGGTGCACCGCTGCAACAACTCCGCACCCGAGGCCTCAAATCGAAATTCCGACTCGACATAAGTGATTTTTTTGTCGATTTTTGGGGTATGCAGGCCGGTAATGAATCCGACAACTTTTAAAAAATGGTGCACAAGCTGCCCAAAACAACCTAGGACGCTGGCACACGTATGGTGCACCGCTGCAACAACTCCGCACCCGAGGCCTCAAATCGAAATTCAGACTCAACAAAAGTGATTTTTTTGTCGATTTATGGGGGTATGCAGGCAGGTAATGAATTCCGACAACTTTGAAAAAATGGTGCACAAGCTGCCCATAACAACCTAGGACGGTGGCACACGTATGTTGCACCGCTGCAACAACTCCGCACCCGAGGCCTCAAATTGAAATTCCGACTCGACAAAAGTGATTTTTTTTGTCGATTTATTGGGGTATGCAGGCAGGTAATGAATTCCGACAACTTTGAAAAAAAGGTGCACAAGCTGCCCAAAACAACCTCGGACGGTGGCACACGTATGGTGCACAGCTGCAACAACTCCACACCCGAGGCCTCAAATCGAAATTCCGAATCGACAAAAGTGATTTTTTTGTCGATTTATGGGGGTATTCAGGCCGGTAATGAATTCCGACAACTTTGAAAAAATGGTGCACAAGCTGCCCAAAACAACCTAGGACGGTGGCAGACGTATGGTGCACCGCTGGAACAACTCCGCACCCGAGGCCTCAAATCGAAATTCCGCCTCGACAAAAGTGATTTTTTTGTCGATTTATGGGGGTATGAAGGCAGGTAATGAATTCCGACTACTTTGAAGAAATGGTGCACAAGCTGCCCAAGACAGCCTAGGACGGTGACACACGTATGGAGCACCGCTTCAACAACTCCGCACCCGAGGCCTCAAATCGAAATTCCGACTAGACAAAAGTGATTTTTTTGTCGATTTTTGGGGGGTATGCAGGCCGGTAATGAATTACTACAACTTTGAAAAAATGGTGCACCAGCTGCACAAAACAACATAGGACGCTGGCACACATATGGTGCACCGCTGCAACAACTCCGCACCCGAGGCCTCAAATCGAAATTCCGCCTCGACAAAAGTGATTTTTTTGTCGATTTATGGGGGTATGAAGGCAGGTAATGAATTCCGACTACTTTGAAAAAATGGTGCACAAGCTGCCCAAGACAGCCTAGGACGGTGGCACACGTATGGTGCACCGCTTCAACAACTCCGCACCCGAGGCCTCAAATCGAAATTCCGACACGTCAAAAGTGATTTTTTTGTCGATTTTTGGGGGGTATGAAGGCAGGTAATGAATTCCAAGTACTTTGAAAGAATGGTGCACAAGCTGCCCAAGACAGCCTAGAACGGTGGCACACGTATGGTGCACCGCTTCAACAACTCCGCACCCGAGGCCTCAAATTGAAATTCCGACACGACTAAAGTGATTTTTTTGTCGATTTTTGGGGGGTATGCAGGCCGGTAATGAATTCCGACAACTTTGAAAAAATGGTGCACAAGCTGCCCAAAACAACCTAGGACGCTGGCACAAGTATGGTGCACCGCTGCAACAACTCCGCACCCGAGGCCTCAAATCGAAATTCCGCCTCTACAAAAGTGATTTTTTTGTCGATTTATGGGGGTATGAAGGCAGGTAATGAATTCCGACTACTTTGAAAAAATGGTGCACAAGCTGCCCAAGACAGCCTAGGACGGTGGCACACGTATGGTGCACCGCTTCAACAACTCCGCACCCGAGGCCTCAAATCGAAATTCCGACTCGACAAAAGTGATTTTTTTGTCGATTTTTGGGGGGTATGCAGGCCGGTAATGAATTCCGACAACTTTGAAAAAATGGTGCACAAGCTGCCGAAAACAACCTAGGACGCTGGCACACGTATGGTGCACCGCTGCAACAACTCCGCACCCGAGGCCTCAAATCGAAATTCCGACTCGACAAAAGTGATTTATTTTGTTGATTTATTGGGGTATGCAGGCAGGTAATGAATTCCGACAACTTTGAAAAAATGGTGCACAAGCAGCCCAAAACAACCTAGGACGGTGGCACACGTATGGTGCACCGCTGCAACAACTCCGCACCCGAGGCCTCAAATCGAAATTCCGCCTCGACAAAAGTGATTATTTTATCGATTTATAGGGGTATGAAGGCAGGTAATGAATTCTGACTACTTTGAAAAAATGGTGCACAAGCTGCCCAAGACAGCATAGGACGGTGGCACACGTATGGTGCACCGCTTCAACAACTCCGCACCCGAGGCCTCAAATCGAAATTCTGCCTCGATAAAAGTGGTTTTTTGTCGATTTATGGGGGTATGCAGGCCGGTAATGAATTCCGACAACTTTGAAAAAATGGTGCACAAGCTGCCGAAAACAACCTAGGACGCTGGCACACGTATGGTGCACCGCTGCAACAACTCCGCACCCGAGGCCTCAAATCGAAATTCCGACTCGACATAAGTGATTTTTTTGTCGATTTTTGGGGTATGTAGGCCGGTAATGAATCCGACAACTTTGAAAAAATGGTGCACAAGCTGCCCAAAACAACCTAGGACGCTGGCACACGTATGGTGCACCGCTGCAACAACTCCGCACCCGAGGCCTCAAATCGAAATTCAGACTCAACAAAAGTGATTTTTTTGTCGATTTATAGGGGTATGCAGGCAGGTAATGAATTCCGACAACTTTGAAAAAATGGTGCACAAGCTGCCCATAACAACCTAGGACGGTGGCACACGTATGTTGCACCGCTGCAACAACTCCGCACCCGAGGCCTCAAATTGAAATTCCGACTCGACAAAAGTGATTTTTTTTGTCGATTTATTGGGGTATGCAGGCAGGTAATGAATTCCGACAACTTTGAAAAAAAGGTGCACAAGCTGCCCAAAACAACCTCGGACGGTGGCACACGTATGGTGCACAGCTGCAACAACTCCACACCCGAGGCCTCAAATCGAAATTCCGACTCGACAAAAGTGATTTTTTTGTCGATTTATGGAGGTATTCAGGCCGGTAATGAATTCCGACAACTTTGAAAAAATGGTGAACAAGCTGCCCAAAACAACCTCGGACGGTGGCACACGTATGGTGCACCGCTGGAACAACTCCGCACCCGAGGCCTCAAATCGAAATTCCGCCTCGACAAAAGTGATTTTTTTGTCGATTTATGGGGGTATGAAGGCAGGTAATGAATTCCGACTACTTTGAAGAAATGGTGCACAAGCTGCCCAAGACAGCCTAGGACGGTGACACACGTATGGAGCACCGCTTCAACAACTCCGCACCCGAGGCCTCAAATCGAAATTCTAACTCGACAAAAGTGATTTTTTTGTCGATTTTTGGGGGGTATGCAGGCCGGTAATGAATTACGACAACTTTGAAAAAATGGTCCACCAGCTGCCCAAAACAACATAGGACGCTGGCACACGTATGTTGCACCGCTGCAACAACTCCGCACCCGAGGCCTCAAATCGAAATTCCACCTCGACAAAAGTGATTTTTTTGTCGATTTATGGGGGTATGAAGGCAGGTAATGAATTTCAACTACTTTGAAAAAATGGTGCACAAGCTGCCCTAGACAGCCTAGGACGGTGGCACAAGTATGGTGCACCGCTTCAACAACTCCGCACACGAGGCCTCAAATTGAAATTCCGACTCGACAAAAGTGATTATTTTGTCAATTTTTGGGGTATGAAGGCAGGTAATGAATTCCGACTACTTTGAAGAAATGGTGCACAAGCTGCCCAAGACAGCCTAGGACGGTGACACACGTATGGAGCACCGCTTCAACAACTCCGCACCCGAGGCCTCAAATCGAAATTCTAACTCGACAAAAGTGATTTTTTTGTCGATTTATGGGGGTATGAAGGCAGGTAATGAATTCCGACTACTTTGAAAAAATGGTGCACAAGCTGCCCAAGACAGCCTAGGACGGTGGCACACGTATGGTGCACCGCTTCAACAACTCCGCACCCGAGGCCTCAAATCGAAATTCCGACACGTCAAAAGTGATTTTTTTGTCGATTTTTGGGGGGTATGAAGGCAGGTAATGAATTCCAAGTACTTTGAAAGAATGGTGCACAAGCTGCCCAAGACAGCCTAGAACGGTGGCACACGTATGGTGCACCGCTTCAACAACTCCGCACCCGAGGCCTCAAATTGAAATTCCGACACGACTAAAGTGATTTTTTTGTCGATTTTTGGGGGGTATGCAGGCCGGTAATGAATTCCGACAACTTTGAAAAAATGGTGCACAAGCTGCCCAAAACAACCTAGGACGCTGGCACAAGTATGGTGCACCGCTGCAACAACTCCGCACCCGAGGCCTCAAATCGAAATTCCGCCTCTACAAAAGTGATTTTTTTGTCGATTTATGGGGGTATGAAGGCAGGTAATGAATTCCGACTACTTTGAAAAAATGGTGCACAAGCTGCCCAAGACAGCCTAGGACGGTGGCACACGTATGGTGCACCGCTTCAACAACTCCGCACCCGAGGCCTCAAATCGAAATTCCGACTCGACAAAAGTGATTTTTTTGTCGATTTTTGGGGGGTATGCAGGCCGGTAATGAATTCCGACAACTTTGAAAAAATGGTGCACAAGCTGCCCAAAACAACCTAGGACGCTGGCACACGTATGGTGCACCGCTGCAACAACTCCGCACCCGAGGCCTCAAATCGAAATTCCGACTCGACAAAAGTGATTTATTTTGTTGATTTATTGGGGTATGCAGGCAGGTAATGAATTCCGACAACTTTGAAAAAATGGTGCACAAGCAGCCCAAAACAACCTAGGACGGTGGCACACGTATGGTGCACCGCTGCAACAACTCCGCACCCGAGGCCTCAAATCGAAATTCCGCCTCGACAAAAGTGATTATTTTATCGATTTATAGGGGTATGAAGGCAGGTAATGAATTCTGACTACTTTGAAAAAATGGTGCACAAGCTGCCCAAGACAGCATAGGACGGTGGCACACGTATGGTGCACCGCTTCAACAACTCCGCACCCGAGGCCTCAAATCGAAATTCTGCCTCGATAAAAGTGGTTTTTTGTCGATTTATGGGGGTATGCAGGCCGGTAATGAATTCCGACAACTTTGAAAAAATGGTGCACAAGCTGCCGAAAACAACCTAGGACGCTGGCACACGTATGGTGCACCGCTGCAACAACTCCGCACCCGAGGCCTCAAATCGAAATTCCGACTCGACATAAGTGATTTTTTTGTCGATTTTTGGGGTATGTAGGCCGGTAATGAATCCGACAACTTTGAAAAAATGGTGCACAAGCTGCCCAAAACAACCTAGGACGCTGGCACACGTATGGTGCACCGCTGCAACAACTCCGCACCCGAGGCCTCAAATCGAAATTCAGACTCAACAAAAGTGATTTTTTTGTCGATTTATAGGGGTATGCAGGCAGGTAATGAATTCCGACAACTTTGAAAAAATGGTGCACAAGCTGCCCATAACAACCTAGGACGGTGGCACACGTATGTTGCACCGCTGCAACAACTCCGCACCCGAGGCCTCAAATTGAAATTCCGACTCGACAAAAGTGATTTTTTTTGTCGATTTATTGGGGTATGCAGGCAGGTAATGAATTCCGACAACTTTGAAAAAAAGGTGCACAAGCTGCCCAAAACAACCTCGGACGGTGGCACACGTATGGTGCACAGCTGCAACAACTCCACACCCGAGGCCTCAAATCGAAATTCCGACTCGACAAAAGTGATTTTTTTGTCGATTTATGGGGGTATTCAGGCCGGTAATGAATTCCGACAACTTTGAAAAAATGGTGAACAAGCTGCCCAAAACAACCTCGGACGGTGGCACACGTATGGTGCACCGCTGGAACAACTCCGCACCCGAGGCCTCAAATCGAAATTCCGCCTCGACAAAAGTGATTTTTTTGTCGATTTATGGGGGTATGAAGGCAGGTAATGAATTCCGACTACTTTGAAGAAATGGTGCACAAGCTGCCCAAGACAGCCTAGGACGGTGACACACGTATGGAGCACCGCTTCAACAACTCCGCACCCGAGGCCTCAAATCGAAATTCTAACTCGACAAAAGTGATTTTTTTGTCGATTTTTGGGGGGTATGCAGGCCGGTAATGAATTACGACAACTTTGAAAAAATGGTCCACCAGCTGCCCAAAACAACATAGGACGCTGGCACACGTATGTTGCACCGCTGCAACAACTCCGCACCCGAGGCCTCAAATCGAAATTCCACCTCGACAAAAGTGATTTTTTTGTCGATTTATGGGGGTATGAAGGCAGGTAATGAATTTCAACTACTTTGAAAAAATGGTGCACAAGCTGCCCTAGACAGCCTAGGACGGTGGCACAAGTATGGTGCACCGCTTCAACAACTCCGCACACGAGGCCTCAAATTGAAATTCCGACTCGACAAAAGTGATTATTTTGTCAATTTTTGGGGTATGCAGGCCGGTAATGAATTCCGACAACTTTGAAAAAATGGTGCACAAGCTGCCCAAAACAACCGAGGACACTGGCACACGTATGTTGCACCGCTGCAACAACTCCGCACCCGAGGCCTCAAATTGAAATTCCGACTCGACAAAAGTGATTTTTTTTTGTCAATTTATTGGGGTACGCAGGCAGGTAATGAATTCCGACAACTTTGAAAAAAAGGTGCACAAGCTGCCCAAAACAACCTCGGACGGTGGCACACGTATGGTGCACAGCTGCAATAACTCCACACCCGAGGCCACAAATCGAAATTCCGACTCGACAAAAGTGATTTTTTTATCGATTTATGGGAGTATTCAGGCCGGTAATGAATTACGACAACTTTGAAAAAATGGTGCACAAGCTGCCCAAAACAACCTAGGATGGTGGCACACGTATGGTGCACCGCTGGAACAACTCCGCACCAGAGGCCTCAAATCGAAATTCCGCCTCGACAAAAGTGATTTTTTTGTCGATTTATGGGGGTATGAAGGCAGGTAATGAATTCCGACTACTTTGAAAAAATGGTGCACAAACTGCCCAAAACAACCTAGGACGGTGGCACACGTATGGTGCACCGCTGCAACAACTCCGCACCCGAGGCCACAAATCGAAATTCCGACTCGACAAAAGTGATTTATTTTGTTGATTTATTGGGGTATGCAGGCAGGTAATGAATTCCGACAACTTTGAAAAAATGGTGCACAAACTGCCCAAAACAACCTAGGACGGTGGCACACGTATGGTGCACCGCTGCAACAACTCCGCACCCGAGGCCTCAAATCGAAATTCCGCCTCGACAAAAGTGATTATTTTATCGATTTATAGGGGTATGAAGGCAGGTAATGAATTCTGACTACTTTGAAAAAATGGTGCACAAGCAGCCCAAGACAGCATAGGACGGTGGCACACGTATGGTGCACCGCTTCAACAACTCCGCACCCGAGGCCTCAAATCGAAATTCTGCCTCGATAAAAGTGGTTTTTTTGTCGATTTATGGGGGTATGCAGGCCGGTAATGAATTCCGACAACTTTGAAAAAATGGTGCACAAGCTACCCAAAACAACCTAGGACGCTGGCACACGTATGGTGCACCGCTGCAACAACTCCGCACCCGAGGCCTCAAATCGAAATTCCGACTCGACAGAAGTGATTTTTTTGTCGATTTTTGGGGTATGTAGGCCGGTAATGAATCCGACAACTTTGAAAAAATGGTGCACAAGCTGCCCAAAACAACCTAGGACGCTGGCACACGTATGGTGCACCGCTGCAACAACTCCGCACCCGAGGCCTCAAATCGAAATTCTGACTCAACAAAAGTGATTTTTTTGTCGATTTATAGGGGTATGCAGGCAGGTAATGAATTCCGACAACTTTGAAAAAATGGTGCACAAGCTGCCCATAACAACCTAGGACGGTGGCACACGTATGTTGCACCGCTGCAACAACTCCGCACCCGAGGCCTCAAATTGAAATTCCGACTCGACAAAAGTGATTTTTTTTGTCGATTTATTGGGGTATGCAGGCAGGTAATGAATTCCGACAACTTTGAAAAAAAGGTGCAAAAGCTGCCCAAAACAACCTCGGACGGTGGCACACGTATGGTGCACAGCTGCAACAACTCCACACCCGAGGCCTCAAATCGAAATTCTAACTCGACAAAAGTGATTTTTTTGTCGATTTATGGGGGTATTCAGGCCGGTAATGAATTCCGACAACTTTGAAAAAATGGTGCACAAGCTGCCCAAAACAACCTAGGACGGTGGCACACGTATGGTGCACCGCTGGAACAACTCCGCACCCGAGGCCTCAAATCGAAATTCCGCCTCGAGAAAAGTGATTTTTTTGTCGATTTATGGGGGTATGAAGGCAGGTAATGAATTCCGACTACTTTGAAGAAATGGTGCACAAGCTGCCCAAGACAGCCTAGGACGGTGACACACGTATGGAGCACCGCTTCAACAACTCCGCACCCGAGGCCTCAAATTGAAATTCCGACTCGACAAAAGTGATTTTTTTGCCGATTTTTGGGGGGTATGCAGGCCGGTAACGAATTACGACAACTTTGAAAAAATGGTGCACCAGATGCCCAAAACAACATAGGACGCTGGCACACGTATGGTGCACCGCTGCAACAACTCCGCACCCGAGGCCTCAAATCGAAATTCCACCTCGACAAAAGTGATTTTTTTGTCGATTTATGGGGGTACGAAGGCAGGTAATGAATTTCAACTACTTTGAAAAAATGGTGCACAAGCTGCCCTAGACAGCCTAGGACGGTGGCACAAGTATGGTGCACGGCTTCAACAACTCCGCACACGAGGCCTCAAATCGAAATTCCGACTCGACAAAAGTGATTATTTTGTCAATTTTTGGGGTATGCAGGCCGGTAATGAATTCCGACAACTTTGAAAAAATGGTGCACAAGCTGCCCAAAACAACCGAGGACACTGGCACACGTATGGTGCACCACTGCAACAACTCTGCACCCGAGGCCTCAATTCGACATTCCGCCTCGATAAAAGTGATTTTTTTGTCGATTTATGGGGGTATGCAGGCACGTAATGAATTCCGACAACTTTGAAAAAATGGTGCACAAGCTGCCCAAAACAACCTAGGACGGTGGCACACGTATGTTGCACCGCTTCAACAACTCCGCACCCGAGGCCTCAAATCGAAATTCCGACTCGACAAAAGTGATTTTTTTGTCGATTTTGGGGGGTATGCATGCCGGTAATGAATTCCGACAACTTTGAAAAAATGGTGCACAAGCTGCCCAAAACAACCTAGGACGCTGGCACACGTATGGTGCACCGCTGCAACAACTCCGCACCCGAGGCCTCAAATTGAAATTCCGCCTCGACTAAAGTGATTTTTTTGTCAATTTATGGGGGTATGCAGGCAGGTAATGAATTCCGACAACTTTGAAAAAATGGTGCACAAACTGCCCAAAACAACCTAGGACGGTGGCACACGTATGGTGCACCGCTGCAACAACTCCGCACCCGAGGCCTCAAATCGAAATTCCGACTCGACAAAAGTGATTTATTTTGTTGATTTATTGGGGTATTCAGGCAGGTAATGAATTCCGACAACTTTGAAAAAATGGTACACAAGCTGCCCAAAACAACCTAGGACGGTGGCACACGTATGGTGCACCGCTGCAACAACTCCGCACCCGAGGCCTCAAATCGAAATTCCGCCTCGACAAAAGTGATTTTTTTTTCAATTTATGGGGGTATGCAGGCAGGTAATGAATTCCGACAACTTTGAAAAAATGGTGCACAAACTGCCCAAAACAACCTAGGACGGTGGCACACGTATGGTGCACCGCTGCAACAACTCCGCACCCGAGGCCTCAAATCGAAATTCCGACTCGACAAAAGTGATTTATTTTGTTGATTTATTAGGGTATGCAGGCAGGTAATGAATTCCGACAACTTTGAAAAAATGGTGCACAAGCTGCCCAAAACAACCTAGGACGGTGGCACACGTATTGTGCACCGCTGCAACAACTCCGCACCCGAGGCCTCAAATCGAAATTCCGCCTCGACAAAAGTGATTATTTTATCGATTTATAGGGGTATGAAGGCAGGTAATGAATTCTGACTACTTTGAAAAAATGGTGCACAAGCTGCCCAAGACAGCATAGGACGGTGGCACACGTATGGTGCACCGCTGCAACAACTCCGCACCCGAGGCCTCAAATCGAAATTCCGACTCGACAAAAGTGATTTATTTTGTTGATTTATTGGGGTATGCAGGCAGGTAATGAATTCCGACAACTTTGAAAAAATGGTACACAAGCTGCCCAAAACAACCTAGGACGGTGGCACACGTATGGTGCACCGCTGCAACAACTCCGCACCCGAGGCCTCAAATCGAAATTCCGCCTCGACAAAAGTGATTATTTTATCGATTTATAGGGGTATGAAGGCAGGTAATGAATTCTGACTACTTTGAAAAAATGGTGCACAAGCTGCCCAAAACAACCTAGGACGCTGGCACACGTATGGTGCACCGCTGCAACAACTCCACACCCGAGGCCTCAAATCGAAATTCTGCCTCTACAAAAGTGATTTTTTTGTCGATTTATGGGGGTATGAAGGCAGGTAATGAATTCCGACTACTTTGAAAAATTGGTGCACAAGCTGCCCAAGACAGCCTAGGACGGTGGCACACGTATGGTGCACCGCTTCAACAACTCCGCACCCGAGGCCTCAAATCGAAATTCAGACTCGACAAAAGTGATTTTTTTGTCGATTTTTGGGGGGTATGCAGGCCGGTAATGAATTCCGACAACTTTGAAAAAATGGTGCACAAGCTGCCCAAAACAACCTAGGACGCTGGCACACGTATGGTGCACCGCTGCAACAACTCCGCACCCGAGGCCTCAAATCGAAATTCCGCCTCGACTAAAGTGATTTTTTTTTCAATTTATGGGGGTATGCAGGCAGGTAATGAATTCCGACAACTTTGAAAAAATGGTGCACAAACTGCCCAAAACAACCTAGGACGGTGGCACACGTATGGTGCACCGCTGCAACAACTCCGCACCCGAGGCCTCAAATCGAAATTCCGACTCGACAAAAGTGATTTATTTTGTTGATTTATTGGGGTATGCAGGCAGGTAATGAATTCCGACAACTTTGAAAAAATGGTGCACAAGCTGCCCAAAACAACCTAGGACGGTGGCACACGTATTGTGCACCGCTGCAACAACTCCGCACCCGAGGCCTCAAATCGAAATTCCGCCTCGACAAAAGTGATTATTTTATCGATTTATAGGGGTATGAAGGCAGGTAATGAATTCTGACTACTTTGAAAAAATGGTGCACAAGCTGCCCAAGACAGCATAGGACGGTGGCACACGTATGGTGCACCGCTTCAACAACTCCGCACCCGAGGCCTCAAATCGAAATTCTGCCTCGATAAAAGTGGTTTTTTTGTCGATTTATGGGGGTATGCAGGCCGGTAATGAATTCCGACAACTTTGAAAAAATGGTGCACAAGCTGCCCAAAACAACCTAGGACGCTGACACACGTATGGTGCACCGCTGCAACAACTCCGCACCCGAGGCCTCAAATCGAAATTCGGACTCAACAAAAGTGATTTTTTTGTCGATTTATGGGGGTATGCAGGCAGGTAATGAATTCCGACAACTTTGAAAAAATGGTGCACAAGCTGCCCATAACAACCTAGGACGGTGGCACACGTATGTTGCACCGCTGCAACAACTCCGCACCCGAGGTCTCAAATTGAAATTCCGACTCGACAAAAGTGATTTTTTTTGTCGATTTATTGGGGTATGCAGGCAGGTAATGAATTCCGACAACTTTGAAAAAAAGGTGCACAAGCTGCCCAAAACAACCTCGGACGGTGGCACACGTATGGTGAACAGCTGCAACAACTCCACACCCGAGGCCTCAAATCGAAATTCCACGTCGACAAAAGTGATTTTTTTGTCGATTTATGGGGGGTATGAAGGCAGGTAATGAATTTCACCTACTTTGAAAAAATGGTGCACAAGCTGCCCTAGACCGCCTAGGACGGTGGCACAAGTATGGTGCACCGCTTCAACAACTCCGCACACGAGGCCTCAAATCGAAATTCCGACTCGACAAAAGTGATTTTTTTGTCGATTTATGGGGGTATGAAGGCAGGTAATGAATTCCGACTACTTTGAAGAAATGGTGCACAAGCTGCCCAAGACAGCCTAGGACGGTGACACACGTACGGAGCACCGCTTCAACAACTCCGCACCCGAGGCCTCAAATCGAAATTCCGACTCGACAAAAGTGATTTTTTTGTCGATTTTTGGGGGGTATGCAGGCCGGTAATGAATTACGACAACTTTGAAAAAATGGTGCACCAGCTGCCCAAAACAACCTAGGACGCTGGCACACGTATGGTGCACCGCTGCAACAACTCCGCACCCGAGGCCTCAAATCGAAATTCCACGTCGACAAAAGTGATTTTTTTGTCGATTTATGGGGGTATGAAGGCAGGTAATGAATTTCACCTACTTTGAAAAAATGGTGCACAAGCTGCCCTAGACCGCCTAGGACGGTGGCACAAGTATGGTGCACCGCTTCAACAACTCCGCACACGAGGCCTCAAATCGAAATTCCGACTCGACAAAAGTGATTATTTTGTCAATTTTTGGGGTATGCAGGCCGGTAATGAATTCCAACAACTTTGAAAAAATGGTGCACAAGCTGCCCAAAACAACCGAGGACACTGGCACACGTATGGTGCACCGCTGCAACAACTCCGCACCCGAGGCCTCAAATCGACATTCCGCCTCGACAAAAGTGATTTTTTGTCGATTTATGGGGGTATGCAGGCACGTAATGAATTCCGACAACTTTGAAAAAATGGTGCACAAGCTGCCCAAAACAACCTAGGACGGTGGCACACGTATGTTGCACCGCTGCAACAACTCCGCACCCGAGGCCTCAAATTGAAATTCCGACTCGACAAAAGTGATTTTTTTTGTCGATTTATTGGGGTATGCAGGCAGGTAATGAATTCCGACAACTTTGAAAAAAAGGTGCACAAGCTGCCCAAAACAACCTCGAACGGTGGCACACGTATGGTCCACAGCTGCAACAACTCCACACCCGAGGCCTCAAATCGAAATTCCGACTCGACAAAAATGATTTTTTTGTCGATTTATGGGGGTATGCAGGCCAGTAATGAATTCTGACAACTTTGAAAAAATGGTTCACAAGTTGCCCAAAACAACCTAGGACGGTGGCACACGTATGGTGCACCGCTGGAACAACTCCGCACCCGAGGCCTCAAATCGAAATTCCGCCTCGACAAAAGTGATTTTTTTGTCGATTTATGGGGGTATGAAGGCAGGTAATGAATTCCGACTACTTTGAAGAAATGGTGCACAAGCTGCCCAAGACAGCCTAGGACGGTGACACACGTATGGAGCACCGCTTCAACAACTCCGCACCCGAGGCCTCAAATCGAATTTCCGACTCGACAAAAGTGATTTTTTTGTCGATTTTTGGGGGGTATGCAGGCCGGTAATGAATTACGACAACTTTGAAAAAATGGTGCACCAGTTGCCCAAAACAACCTAGGACGCTTGCACACGTATGGTGCACCGCTGCAACAACTCCGCACCCGAGGCCTCAAATCGAAATTCCACCTCGACAAAAGTGATTTTTTTGTCGATTTATGGGGGTATGAAGGCAGGTAATGAATTTCAACTACTTTGAAAAAATTGTGCACAAGCTGCCCTAGACAGCCTAGGACGGTGGCACAAGTATGGTGCACCGCTTCAACAACTCCGCACACGAGGCCTCAAATCGAAATTCCGACTCGAAAAAAGTGATTATTTTGTCAATTTTTGGGGTATGCAGGCCGGTAATGAATTCCGACAACTTTAAAAAAATGGTGCACAAGCTGCCCAAAACAACCGAGGACACTGGCACACGTATGGTGCACCGCTGCAACAACTCCGCACCCGAGGTCTCAAATCGACATTCCGCCTCGACAAAAGTGATTTTTTTGTCGATTTATGGGGGTATGCAGGCACGTAATGAATTCCGACAACTTTGAAAAAATGGTGCACAAGCTGCCCAAAACAACCTAGGACGGTGGCACACGTATGTTGCACCGCTGCAACAACTCCGCACCCGAGGCCTCAAATTGAAATTCCGACTCGACAAAAGTGATTTTTTTTGTCGATTTATTGGGGTATGCAGGCAGGTAATGAATTCCGACAACTTTGAAAAAAAGGTGCACAAGCTGCCCAAAACAACCTCGGACGGTGGCACACGTATGGTCCACAGCTGCAACAACTCCACACCCGAGGCCTCAAATCGAAATTCCAACTCGACAAAAATGATTTTTTTGTCGATTTATGGGGGTATGCAGGCCGGTAATGAATTCTGACGACTTTGAAAAAATGGTTCACAAGCTGCCCAAAACAACCTAGGACGGTGGCACACGTATGGTGCACCGCTGGAACAACTCCGCACCCGAGGCCTCAAATCGAAATTCCGCCTCGACAAAAGTGATTTTTTTGTCGATTTATGGGGGTATGAAGGCAGGTAATGAATTCCGACTACTTTGAAGAAATGGTGCACAAGCTGCCCAAGACAGCCTAGGACGGTGACACACGTATGGAGCACCGCTTCAACAACTCCGCACCCGAGGCCTCAAATCGAAATTCCGACTCGACAAAAGTGATTTTTTTGTCGATTTTTGGGGGGTATGCAGGCCGGTAATGAATTACGACAACTTTGAAAAAATGGTGCACCAGCTGCCCAAAACAACCTAGGACGCTTGCACACGTATGGTGCACCGCTGCAACAACTCCGCACCCGAGGCCTCAAATCGAAATTCCACCTCGACAAAAGTGATTTTTTTGTCGATTTATGGGGGTATGAAGGCAGGTAATGAATTTCAACTACTTTGAAAAAATGGTGCACAAGCTGCCCTAGACAGCCTAGGACGTTGGAACAAGTATGGTGAACCGCTTCAACAACTCCGCACACGAGGCCTCAAATCGAAATTCCGACTCGACAAAAGTGATTATTTTGTCAATTTTTGGGGTATGCAGGCCGGTAATGAATTCCGACAACTTTAAAAAAATGGTGCACAAGCTGCCCAAAACAACCGAGGACACTGGCACACGTATGGTGCACCGCTGCAACAATTCCGCACCCGAGGCCTCAAATCGACATTCCGCCTCGACAAAAGTGATTTTTTTGTCGATTTATGGGGGTATGCAGGCACGTAATGAATTTCGACAACTTTGAAAAAATGGTGCACAAGCTGCCCAAAACAACCTAGGACGGTGGCACACGTATGTTGCACCGCTGCAACAACTCCGCACCCGAGGCCTCAAATTGAAATTCCGACTCGACAAAAGTGATTTTTTTTGTCGATTTATTGGGGTATGCAGGCAGGTAATGAATTCCGACAACTTTGAAAAAAAGGTGCACAAGCTGCCCAAAACAACCTCGGACGGTGGCACACGTATGGTGCACAGCTGCAACAACTCCACACCCGAGGCCTCAAATCGAAATTCCGACTCGACAAAAATGATTTTTTTGTCGATTTATGGGGGTACGCAGGCCGGTAATGAATTCCGACAACTTTGAAAAAATGGTGCACAAGCTGCCCAAAACAACCTAGGACGGTGGCACACGTATGGTGCACCGCTGGAACAACTCCGCACCCGAGGCCTCAAATCGAAATTCCGCCTTGACAAAAGTGATTATTTTGTCGATTTATGGGGGTATGAAGGCAGGTAATGAATTCCGACTACTTTGAAGAATGGTGCACAAGCTGCCCAAGACAGCCTAGGACGGTGACACACGTATGGTGCACCGCTTCAACAACTCCGCACCCGAGGCCTCAAATCGAAATTCCGACTCGACAAAAGTGATTTTTTTGTCAATTTTTGGGGGGTATGAAGGCCGGTAATGAATTACGACTACTTTGAAAAAATGGTGCACCAGCTGCCCAAAACAACCTAGGACGCTGGCACACGTATGGTGCACCGCTGCAACAACTCCGCACCCGAGGCCTCAAATCGAAATTCCACCTCGACAAAAGTGATTTTTTGTCGATTTATGGGGGTATGAAGGCAGGTAATGAATTCCAACTACTTTGAAAAAATGGTGCACAAGCTGCCCTAGACAGCCTAGGACGGTGGCACAAGTATGGTGCACCGCTTCAACAACTCCGCACACGAGGCCTCAAATAGAAATTCCGACTCGACAAAAGTGATTATTTTGTCAATTTTTGGGGTATGCAGGCCGGTAATGAATTCCGACAACTTTGAAAAAATGGTGCACACGCTGCCCAAAACAACCTAGGACGCTGGCACACGTATGGTGCACCGCTGCAACAACTCCGCACCCGAGGCCTCAAATCGACATTCCGCCTCGACAAAAGTGATTTTTTTGTCGATTTATGGGGGTATGCAGGCAGGTAATGAATTCCGACAACTTTGAAAAAATGGTACACAACCTGCCCAAAACAACCCAGGACGGTGGCACACGTATGGTGCACCGCTGCAACAACTCCGCACCCGAGGCCTCAAATCGAAATTCTGACTCGACAAAAGTGATTTTTTTTGTCGATTTATTGGGGTATGCAGGCAGGTAATGAATTACGACAACTTTGGAAAAATGGTGCACAAGCTGCCCGAAACAACCTCGGACGGTGGCACGCGTATGGTGCACCGCTGCAACAACTCCGCACCCGAGGCCTCAAATCGAAATTCTGACTCGACAAAAGTGATTTTTTTTGTCGATTTATTGGGGTATGCAGGCAGGTAATGAATTCCGACAACTTTGAAAAAATGGTGCACAAGCTGCCCAAAACAACCTCGGACGGTGGCACACGTATGGTGCACAGCTGCAACAACTCCACACCCGAGGCCTCAAATCGAAATTCCGACTCGACAAAAATGATTTTTTTGTCGATTTATGGGGGTATGCAGGCCGGTAATGAATTCCGACAACTTTGAAGAAATGGTGCACAAGCTGCCCAAAACAACCTAGGACGGTGGCACACGTATGGTGCACCGCTGGAACAACTCCGCACCCGAGGCCTCAAATCGAAATTCCGCCTCGACAAAAGTGATTTTTTTGTCGATTTATGGGGGTATGAAGGCAGGTAATGAATTCCGACTACTTTGAAGAAATGGTGCACAAGCTGCCCAAGACAGCCTAGGACGGTGACACACGTATGGAGCACCGCTTCAACAACTCCGCACCCGAGGCCTCAAATCGAAATTCCGACTCGACAAAAGTGATTTTTTTGTCGATTTTTGGGGGGTATGCAGGCCGGTAATGAATTACGACAACTTTGAAAAAATGGTGCACCAGCTGCCCAAAACAACCTAGGACGCTTGCACACGTATGGTGCACCGCTGCAACAACTCCGCACCCGAGGCCTCAAATCGAAATTCCACCTCGACAAAAGTGATTTTTTTGTCGATTTATGGGGGTATGAAGGCAGGTAATGAATTTCAACTACTTTGAAAAAATGGTGCACAAGCTGCCCTAGACAGCCTAGGACGGTGGCACAAGTATGGTGCACCGCTTCAACAACTCCGCACACGAGGCCTCAAATCGAAATTCCGACTCGACAAAAGTGATTATTTTGTCAATTTTTGGGGTATGCAGGCCGGTAATGAATTCCGACAACTTTAAAAAAATGGTGCACAAGCTGCCCAAAACAACCGAGGACACTAGCACACGTATGGTGCACCGCTGCAACAACTCCGCACCCGAGGCCTCAAATCGACATTCCGCCTCGACAAAAGTGATTTTTTTGTCGATTTATGGGGGTATGCAGGCACGTAATGAATTCCGACAACTTTGAAAAAATGGTGCACAAGCTGCCCAAAACAACCTAGGACGGTGGCACACGTATGTTGCACCGCTGCAACAACTCCGCACCCGAGGCCTCAAATTGGAATTCCGACTCGACAAAAGTGATTTTTTTTGTCGATTTATTGGGGTATGCAGGCAGGTAATGAATTCCGACAACTTTGAAAAAAAGGTGCACAAGCTGCCCAAAACAACCTCGGACGGTGGCACACGTATGGTGCACAGCTGCAACAACTCCGCACCCGAGGCCTCAAATTGAAATTCCGACTCGACAAAAGTGATTTTTTTTGTCGATTTATTGGGGTATGCAGGCAGGTAATGAATTCCGACAACTTTGAAAAAAAGGTGCACAAGCTGCCCAAAACAACCTCGGACGGTGGCACACGTATGGTGCACAGCTGCAACAACTCCACACCCGAGGCCTCAAATCGAAATTCCGACTCGACAAAAATGATTTTTTTGTCGATTTATGGGGGTACGCAGGCCGGTAATGAATTCCGACAACTTTGAAAAAATGGTGCACAAGCTGCCCAAAACAACCTAGGACGGTGGCACACGTATGGTGCACCGCTGGAACAACTCCGCACCCGAGGCCTCAAATCGAAATTCCGCCTCGACAAAAGTGATTATTTTGTCGATTTATGGGGGTATGAAGGCAGGTAATGAATTCCGACTACTTTGAAGAATGGTGCACAAGCTGCCCAAGACAGCCTAGGACGGTGACACACGTATGGTGCACCGCTTCAACAACTCCGCACCCGAGGCCTCAAATCGAAATTCCGACTCGACAAAAGTGATTTTTTTGTCAATTTTTGGGGGGTATGCAGGCCGGTAATGAATTACGACTACTTTGAAAAAATGGTGCCCCAGCTGCCCAAAACAACCTAGGACGCTGGCACACGTATGGTGCACCGCTGCAACAACTCCGCACCCGAGGCCTCAAATCGACATTCCGCCTCGACAAAAGTGATTTTTTTGTCGATTTATGGGGGTATGCAGGCAGGTAATGAATTCCGACAACTTTGAAAAAATGGTACACAACCTGCCCAAAACAACCCAGGACGGTGGCACACGTATGGTGCACCGCTGCAACAACTCTGCACCCGAGGCCTCAAATCGAAATTCCACCTCGACAAAAGTGATTTTTTTGTCGATTTATGGGGGTATGAAGGCAGGTAATGAATTCCAACTACTTTGAAAAAATGGTGCACAAGCTGCCCTAGACAGCCTAGGACGGTGGCACAAGTATGGTGCATCGCTTCAACAACTCCGCACACGAGGCCTCAAATAGAAATTCCGACTCGACAAAAGTGATTATTTTGTCAATTTTTGGGGTATGCAGGCCGGTAATGAATTCCGACAACTTTGAAAAAATGGTGCACAAGCTGCCCAAAACAACCTAGGACGCTGGCACACGTATGGTGCACCGCTGCAACAACTCCGCACCCGAGGCCTCAAATCGACATTCCGCCTCGACAAAAGTGATTTTTTTTGTCGATTTATTGGGGTATGCAGGCAGGTAATGAATTCCGACAACTTTGAAAAAATGGTGCACAAGCTGCCCAAAACAACCTCGGACGGTGGCACACGTATGGTGCACAGCTGCAACAACTCCACACCCGAGGCCTCAAATCGAAATTCCGACTCGACAAAAATGATTTTTTTGTCGATTTATGGGGGTATGCAGGCAGGTAATGAATTCCGACAACTTTGAAAAAATGGTGCACAACCTGCCCAAAACAACCCAGGACGGTGGCACACGTATGGTGCACCGCTGCAACAACTCCGCACCCGAGGCCTCAAATCGAAATTCTGACTCGACAAAAGTGATTTTTTTTGTCGATTTATTGGGGTATGCAGGCAGGTAATGAATTACGACAACTTTGGAAAAATGGTGCACAAGCTGCCCAAAATAACCTCGGACGGTGGCACGCGTATGGTGCACGGCTGCAACAACTCCGCACCCGAGGCCTCAAATTGAAATTCCGACTCGACAAAAGTGATTTTTTTTGTCGATTTATTGGGGTATGCAGGCAGGTAATGAATTCCGACAACTTTGAAAAAATGGTGCACAAGCTGCCCAAAACAACCTCGGACGGTGGCACACGTATGGTGCACAGCTGCAACAACTCCACACCCGAGGCCTCAAATCGAAATTCCGACTCGACAAAAATGATTTTTTTGTCGATTTATGGGGGTATGCAGGCCGGTAATGAATTCCGACAACTTTGAAAAAATGGTGCACAAGCTGCCCAAAACAACCTAGGACGGTGGCACACGTATGGTGCACCGCTGGAACAACTCCGCACCCGAGGCCTCAAATCGAAATTCCACCTCGACAAAAGTGATTATTTTGTCGATTTATGGGGGTATGAAGGCAGGTAATGAATTCCGACTACTTTGAAGAAATGGTGCACAAGCTGCCCAAGACAGCCTAGGACGGTGACACACGTATGGTGCACCGCTTCAACAACTCCGCACCCGAGGCCTCAAATCGAAATTCTGACTCGACAAAAGTGATTTTTTTTGTCGATTTATTGGGGTATGCAGGCAGGTAATGAATTACGACAACTTTGGAAAAATGGTGCACAAGCTGCCCAAAACAACCTCGGACGGTGGCACGCGTATGGTGCACCGCTGCAACAACTCCGCACCCGAGGCCTCAAATCGAAATTCCGACTCGACAAAAGTGATTTTTTTTATCGATTTATTGGGGTATGCAGGCAGGTAATGAATTCCGACAACTTTGAAAAAATGGTGCACAAGCTGCCCAAAACAACCTCGGACGGTGGCACACGTATGGTGCACAGCTGCAACAACTCCACACCCGAGGCCTCAAATCGAAATTCCGACTCGACAAAAATGATTTTTTTGTCGATTTATGGGGGTATGCAGGCCGGTAATGAATTCCGACAACTTTGAAAAAATGGTGCACAAGCTGCCCAAAACAACCTAGGACGGTGGCACACGTATGGTGCACCGCTGGAACAACTCCGCACCCGAGGCCTCAAATCGAAATTCCGCCTCGAGAAAAGTGATTATTTTGTCGATTTATGGGGGTATGAAGGCAGGTAATGAATTCCGACTACTTTGAAGAAATGGTGCACAAGCTGCCCAAGACAGCCTAGGACGGTGACACACGTATGGTGCACCGCTTCAACAACTCCGCACCCGAGGCCTCAAATCGAAATTCCGACTCGACAAAAGTGATTTTTTTGTCAATTTTTGGGGGGTATGCAGGCCGGTAATGAATTACGACTACTTTGAAAAAATGGTGCACCAGCTGCCCAAAACAACCTAGGACGCTGGCACACGTATGGTGCACCGCTGCAACAACTCCGCACCCGAGGCCTCAAATCGAAATTCCACCTCGACAAAAGTGATTTTTTTGTCGATTTATAGGGGGTATGAAGGCAGGTAATGAATTCCAACTACTTTGAAAAAATGGTGCACAAGCTGCCCTAGACAGCCTAGGACGGTGGCACAAGTATGGTGCACCGCTTCAACAACTCCGCACACGAGGCCTCAAATAGAAATTCCGACTCGACAAAAGTGATTATTTTGTCAATTTTTTGGGTATGCAGGCCGGTAATGAATTCCGACAACTTTGAAAAAATGGTGCACAAGCTGCCCAAAACAACCTAGGACGCTGGCACACGTATGGTGCACCGCTGCAACAACTCCGCACCCGAGGCCTCAAATCGACATTCCGCCTCGACAAAAGTGATTTTTTTGTCGATTTATGGGGGTATGCAGGCAGGTAATGAATTCCGACAACTTTGAAAAAATGGTGCACAACCTGCCCAAAACAACCCAGGACGGTGGCACACGTATGGTGCACCGCTGCAACAACTCCGCACCCGAGGCCTCAAATCGAAATTCTGACTCGACAAAAGTGATTTTTTTTGTCGATTTATTGGGGTATGCAGGCAGGTAATGAATTACGACAACTTTGGAAAAATGGTGCACAAGCTGCCCAAAACAACCTCGGACGGTGGCACGCGTATGGTGCACCGCTGCAACAACTCCGCACCCGAGGCCTCAAATCGAAATTCCGACTCGACAAAAGTGATTTTTTTTGTCGATTTATTGGGGTATGCAGGCAGGTAATGAATTCCGATAACTTTGAAAAAATGGTGCACAAGCTGCCCAAAACAACTTCGGACGGTGGCACACGTATGGTGCACAGCTGCAACAACTCCACACCCGAGGCCTCAAATCGAAATTCCGACTCGACAAAAATGATTTTTTTGTCGATTTATGGGGGTACGCAGGCCGGTAATGAATTCCGACAACTTTGAAAAAATGGTGCACAAGCTGCCCAAAACAACCTAGGACGGTGGCACACGTATGGTGCACCGCTGGAACAACTCCGCACCCGAGGCCTCAAATCGAAATTCCGCCTCGAGAAAAGTGATTATTTTGTCGATTTATGGGGGTATGAAGGCAGGTAATGAATTCCGACTACTTTGAAGAAATGGTGCACAAGCTGCCCAAGACAGCCTAGGACGGTGACACACGTATGGTGCACCGCTTCAACAACTCCGCACCCGAGGCCTCAAATCGAAATTCCGACTCGACAAAAGTGATTTTTTTGTCAATTTTTGGGGGGTATGCAGGCCGGTAATGAATTACGACTACTTTGAAAAAATGGTGCACCAGCTGCCCAAAACAACCTAGGACGCTGGCACACGTATGGTGCACCGCTGCAACAACTCCGCACCCGAGGCCTCAAATCGAAATTCCACCTCGACAAAAGTGATTTTTTTGTCGATTTATGGGGGTATGAAGGCAGGTAATGAATTCCAACTACTTTGAAAAAATGGTGCACAAGCTGCCCTAGACAGCCTAGGACGGTGGCACAAGTATGGTGCACCGCTTCAACAACTCCGCACACGAGGCCTCAAATAGAAATTCCGACTCGACAAAAGTGATTATTTTGTCAATTTTTTGGGTATGCAGGCCGGTAATGAATTCCGACAACTTTGAAAAAATGGTGCACAAGCTGCCCAAAACAACCTAGGACGCTGGCACACGTATGGTGCACCGCTGCAACAACTCCGCACCCGAGGCCTCAAATCGACATTCCGCCTCGACAAAAGTGATTTTTTTGTCGATTTATGGGGGTATGCAGGCAGGTAATGAATTCCGACAACTTTGAAAAAATGGTGCACAACCTGCCCAAAACAACCCAGGACGGTGGCACACGTATGGTGCACCGCTGCAACAACTCCGCACCCGAGGCCTCAAATCGAAATTCTGACTCGACAAAAGTGATTTTTTTTGTCGATTTATTGGGGTATGCAGGCAGGTAATGAATTACGACAACTTTGGAAAAATGGTGCACAAGCTGCCCAAAACAACCTCGGACGGTGGCACGCGTATGGTGCACCGCTGCAACAACTCCGCACCCGAGGCCTCAAATCGAAATTCCGACTCGACAAAAGTGATTTTTTTTGTCGATTTATTGGGGTATGCAGGCAGGTAATGAATTCCGATAACTTTGAAAAAATGGTGCACAAGCTGCCCAAAACAACCTCGGACGGTGGCACACGTATGGTGCACAGCTGCAACAACTCCACACCCGAGGCCTCAAATCGAAATTCCGACTCGACAAAAATGATTTTTTTGTCGATTATTGGGGGTACGCAGGCCGGTAATGAATTCCGACAACTTTGAAAAAATGGTGCACAAGCTGCCCAAAACAACCTAGGACGGTGGCACACGTATGGTGCACCGCTGGAACAACTCCGCACCCGAGGCCTCAAATCGAAATTCCGCCTCGACAAAAGTGATTATTTTGTCGATTTATGGGGGTATGAAGGCAGGTAATGAATTCCGACTACTTTGAAGAAATGGTGCACAAGCTGCCCAAGACAGCCTAGGACGGTGACACACGTATGGTGCACCGCTTCAACAACTCCGCACCCGAGGCCTCAAATCGAAATTCCGACTCGACAAAAGTGATTTTTTTGTCAATTTTTGGGGGGTATGCAGGCCGGTAATGAATTACGACTACTTTGAAAAAATGGTGCACCAGCTGCCCAAAACAACCTAGGACGCTAGCACACGTATGGTGCACCGCTGCAACAACTCCGCACCCGAGGCCTCAAATCGAAATTCCACCTCGACAAAAGTGATTTTTTTGTCGATTTATGGGGGTATGAAGGCAGGTAATGAATTCCAACTACTTTGAAAAAATGGTGCACAAGCTGCCCTAGACAGCCTAGGACGGTGGCACAAGTATGGTGCACCGCTTCAACAACTCCGCACACGAGGCCTCAAATAGAAATTCCGACTCGACAAAAGTGATTATTTTGTCAATTTTTTGGGTATGCAGGCCGGTAATGAATTCCGACAACTTTGAAAAAATGGTGCACAAGCTGCCCAAAACAACCTAGGACGCTGGCACACGTATGGTGCACCGCTGCAACAACTCCGCACCCGAGGCCTCAAATCGACATTCCGCCTCGACAAAAGTGATTTTTTTGTCGATTTATGGGGGTATGCAGGCAGGTAATGAATTCCGACAACTTTGAAAAAATGGTGCACAACCTGCCCAAAACAACCCAGGACGGTGGCACACGTATGGTGCACCGCTGCAACAACTCCGCACCCGAGGCCTCAAATCGAAATTCTGACTCGACAAAAGTGATTTTTTTTGTCGATTTATTGGGGTATGCAGGCAGGTAATGAATTACGACAACTTTGGAAAAATGGTGCACAAGCTGCCCAAAACAACCTCGGACGGTGGCACGCGTATGGTGCACCGCTGCAACAACTCCGCACCCGAGGCCTCAAATCGAAATTCCGACTCGACAAAAGTGATTTTTTTTGTCGATTTATTGGGGTATGCAGGCAGGTAATGAATTCCGATAACTTTGAAAAAATGGTGCACAAGCTGCCCAAAACAACCTCGGACGGTGGCACACGTATGGTGCACAGCTGCAACAACTCCACACCCGAGGCCTCAAATCGAAATTCCGACTCGACAAAAATGATTTTTTTGTCGATTTATGGGGGTACGCAGGCCGGTAATGAATTCCGACAACTTTGAAAAAATGGTGCACAAGCTGCCCAAAACAACCTAGGACGGTGGCACACGTATGGTGCACCGCTGGAACAACTCCGCACCCGAGGCCTCAAATCGAAATTCCGCCTCGACAAAAGTGATTATTTTGTCGATTTATGGGGGTATGAAGGCAGGTAATGAATTCCGACTACTTTGAAGAAATGGTGCACAAGCTGCCCAAGACAGCCTAGGACGGTGACACACGTATGGTGCACCGCTTCAACAACTCCGCACCCGAGGCCTCAAATCGAAATTCCGACTCGACAAAAGTGATTTTTAGTCAATTTTTGGGGGGTATGCAGGCCGGTAATGAATTACGACTACTTTGAAAAAATGGTGCACCAGCTGCCCAAAACAACCTAGGACGCTGGCACACGTATGGTGCACCGCTGCAACAACTCCGCACGCGAGGCCTCAAATCGAAATTCCACCTCGACAAAAGTGATTTTTTTGTCGATTTATGGGGGTATGAAGGCAGGTAATGAATTCCAACTACTTTGAAAAAATTGTGCACAAGCTGCCCTAGACAGCCTAGGACGGTGGCACAAGTATGGTGCACCGCTTCAACAACTCCGCACACGAGGCCTCAAATAGAAATTCCGACTCGACAAAAGTGATTATTTTGTCAATTTTTGGGGTATGCAGGCCGGTAATGAATTCCGACAACTTTGAAAAAATGGTGCACAAGCTGCCCAAAACAACCTAGGACGCTGGCACACGTATGGTGCACCGCTGCAACAACTCCGCACCCGAGGCCTCAAATCGACATTCCGCCTCGACAAAAGTGATTTTTTTGTCGATTTATGGGGGTATGCAGGCAGGTAATGAATTCCGACAACTTTGAAAAAATGGTGCACAACCTGCCCAAAACAACCCAGGACGGTGGCACACGTATGGTGCACCGCTGCAACAACTCCGCACCCGAGGCCTCAAATCGAAATTCTGACTCGACAAAAGTGATTTTTTTTGTCGATTTATTGGGGTATGCAGGCAGGTAATGAATTACGACAACTTTGGAAAAATGGTGCACAAGCTGCCCAAAACAACCTCGGACGGTGGCACGCGTATGGTGCACCGCTGCAACAACTCCGCACCCGAGGCCTCAAATCGAAATTCCGACTCGACAAAAGTGATTTTTTTTGTCAATTTATTGGGGTATACAGGCAGGTAATGAATTCCGATAACTTTGAAAAAATGGTGCACAAGCTGCCCAAAACAACCTCGGACGGTGGCACACGTATGGTGCACAGCTGCAACAACTCCACACCCGAGGCCTCAAATCGAAATTCCGACTCGACAAAAATGATTTTTTTGTCGATTTATGGGGGTATGCAGGCCGGTAATGAATTCCGACAACTTTGAAAAAATGGTGCACAAGCTGCCCAAAACAACCTAGGACGGTGGCACACGTATGGTGCACCGCTGGAACAACTCCGCACCCGAGGCCTCAAATCGAAATTCCGCCTCGACAAAACTGATTATTTTGTCGATTTATGGGGGTATGAAGGCAGGTAATGAATTCCGACTACTTTGAAGAAATGGTGCACAAGCTGCCCAAGACAGCCTAGGACGGTGACACACGTATGGTGCACCGCTTCAACAACTCCGCACCCGAGGCCTCAAATCGAAATTCTGACTCGACAAAAGTGATTTTTTTTGTCGATTTATTGGGGTATGCAGGCAGGTAATGAATTACGACTACTTTGAAAAAATGGTGCACCAGCTGCCCAAAACAACCTAGGACGCTGGCACACGTATGGTGCACCGCTGCAACAAATCCGCACCCGAGGCCTCAAATCGAAATTCCACCTCGACAAAAGTGATTTTTTTGTCGATTTATGGGGGTATGAAGGCAGGTAATGAATTCCAACTACTTTGAAAAAATGGTGCACAAGCTGCCCTAGACAGCCTAGGACGGTGGCACAAGTATGGTGCACCGCTTCAACAACTCCGCACACGAGGCCTCAAATAGAAATTCCGACTCGACAAAAGTGATTATTTTGTCAATTTTTGGGGTATGCAGGCCGGTAATGAATTCCGACAACTTTGAAAAAATGGTGCACAAGCTGCCCAAAACAACCTAGGACGCTGGCACACGTATGGTGCACCGCTGCAACAACTCCGCACCCGAGGCCTCAAATCGACATTCTGCCTCGACAAAAGTGATTTTTTTGTCGATTTATGGGGGTATGCAGGCAGGTAATGAATTCCCACAACTTTGAAAAAATGGTGCACAACCTGCCCAAAACAACCCAGGACGGTGGCACACGTATGGTGCAACGCTGCAACAACTCCGCACCCGAGGCCTCAAATCGAAATTCTGACTCGACAAAAGTGATTTTTTTTGTCGATTTATGGGGGTATGCAGGCAGGTAATGAATTCCGACAACTTTAAAAAAATGGTGCACAAGCTGCCCAAAACAACCGAGGACACTGGCACACGTATGGTGCACCGCTGCAACAACTCCGCACCCGAGGCCTCAAATCGACATTCCGCCTCGACAAAAGTGATTTTTTTGTCGATTTATGGGGGTATGCAAGCACGTAATGAATTCCGACAACTTTGAAAAAATGGTGCACAAGCTGCCCAAAACAACCTAGGACGGTGGCACACGTATGTTGCACCGCTGCAACAACTCCGCACCCGAGGCCTCAAATTGAAATTCCGACTCGACAAAAGTGATTTTTTTTGTCGATTTATTGGGGTATGCAGGCAGGTAATGAATTCCGACAACTTTGAAAAAAAGGTGCACAAGCTGCCCAAAACAACCTCGGACGGTGGCACACGTATGGTGCACAGCTGCAACAACTCCACACCCGAGGCCTCAAATTGAAATTCCGACTCGACAAAAATGATTTTTTTGTCGATTTATGGGGGTATGCAGGCCGGTAATGAATTCCGACAACTTTGAAAAAATGGTGCACAAGCTGCCCAAAACAACCTAGGACGGTGGCACACGTATGGTGCACCGCTGGAACAACTCCGCACCCGAGGCCTCAAATCGAAATTCCGCCTCGACAAAACTGATTATTTTGTCGATTTATGGGGGTATGAAGGCAGGTAATGAATTCCGACTACTTTGAAGAAATGGTGCACAAGCTGCCCAAGACAGCCTAGGACGGTGACACACGTATGGTGCACCGCTTCAACAACTCCGCACCCGAGGCCTCAAATCGAAATTCTGACTCGACAAAAGTGATTTTTTTTGTCGATTTATTGGGGTATGCAGGCAGGTAATGAATTACGACTACTTTGAAAAAATGGTGCACCAGCTGCCCAAAACAACCTAGGACGCTGGCACACGTATGGTGCACCGCTGCAACAAATCCGCACCCGAGGCCTCAAATCGAAATTCCACCTCGACAAAAGTGATTTTTTTGTCGATTTATGGGGGTATGAAGGCAGGTAATGAATTCCAACTACTTTGAAAAAATGGTGCACAAGCTGCCCTAGACAGCCTAGGACGGTGGCACAAGTATGGTGCACCGCTTCAATAACTCCGCACACGAGGCCTCAAATAGAAATTCCGACTCGACAAAAGTGATTATTTTGTCAATTTTTGGGGTATGCAGGCCGGTAATGAATTCCGACAACTTTGAAAAAATGGTGCACAAGCTGCCCAAAACAACCTAGGACGCTGGCACACGTATGGTGCACCGCTGCAACAACTCCGCACCCGAGGCCTCAAATCGACATTCCGCCTCGACAAAAGTGATTTTTTTGTCGATTTATGGGGGTATGCAGGCAGGTAATGAATTCCCACAACTTTGAAAAAATGGTGCACAACCTGCCCAAAACAACCCAGGACGGTGGCACACGTATGGTGCACCGCTGCAACAACTCCGCACCCGAGGCCTCAAATCGAAATTCTGACTCGACAAAAGTGATTTTTTTTGTCGATTTATGGGGGTATGCAGGCAGGTAATGAATTCCGACAACTTTAAAAAAATGGTGCACAAGCTGCCCAAAACAATCGAGGACACTGGCACACGTATGGTGCACCGCTGCAACAACTCCGCACCCGAGGCCTCAAATCGACATTCCGCCTCGACAAAAGTGATTTTTTTGTCGATTTATGGGGGTATGCAAGCACGTAATGAATTCCGACAACTTTGAAAAAATGGTGCACAAGCTGCCCAAAACAACCTAGGACGGTGGCACACGTATGTTGCACCGCTGCAACAACTCCGCACCCGAGGCCTCAAATTGAAATTCCGACTCGACAAAAGTGATTTTTTTTGTCGATTTATTGGGGTATGCAGGCAGGTAATGAATTCCGACAACTTTGAAAAAAAGGTGCACAAGCTGCCCAAAACAACCTCGGACGGTGGCACACGTATGGTGCACAGCTGTAACAACTCCACACCCGAGGCCTCAAATTGAAATTCCGACTCGACAAAAATGATTTTTTTGTCGATTTATGGGGGTATGCAGGCCGGTAATGAATTCCGACAACTTTGAAAAAATGGTGCACAAGCTGCCCAAAACAACCTACGACGGTGGCACACGTATGGTGCACCGCTGGAACAACTCCGCACCCGAGGCCTCAAATCGAAATTCCGCCTCGACAAAAGTGATTTTTTTGTCGATTTATGGGGGTATGAAGGCAGGTAATGAATTCCGACTACTTTGAAGAAATGGTGCACAAGCTGCCCAAGACAGCCTAGGACGGTGACACACGTATGGTGCACCGCTTCAACAACTCCGCACCCGAGGCCTCAAATATAAATTCCGACTCGACAAAAGTGATTATTTTGTCAATTTTTGGGGTATGCAGGCCGGTAATGAATTCCGACAACTTTAAAAAAATGGTGCACAAGCTGCCCAAAACAACCGAGGACACTGGCACACGTATGGTGCACCGCTGCAACAACTCCGCACCCGAGGCCTCAAATCGACATTCCGCCTCGACAAAAGTGATTTTTTTGTCGATTTATGGGGGTATGCAGGCACGTAATGAATTCCGACAACTTTGAAAAAATGGTGCACAAGCTGCCCAAAACAACCTAGGACGGTGGCACACGTATGGTGCACCGCTGGAACAACTCCGCACCCGAGGCCTCAAATCGAAATTCCGCCTCGACAAAAGTGATTTTTTTGTCGATTTATGGGGGTATGAAGGCAGGTAATGAATTCCGACTACTTTGAAGAAATGGTGCACAAGCTGCCCAAGACAGCCTAGGACGGTGACACACGTATGGTGCACCGCTTCAACAACTCCGCACCCGAGGCCTCAAATCGAAATTCCGACTCGACAAAAGTGATTATTTTGTCAATTTTTGGGGTATGCAGGCCGGTAATGAATTCCGACAACTTTAAAAAAATGGTGCACAAGCTGCCCAAAACAACCGAGGATACTGGCACACGTATGGTGCACCGCTGCAACAACTCCGCACCCGAGGCCTCAAATCGACATTCCGCCTCGACAAAAGTGATTTTTTTGTCGATTTATGGGGGTATGCAGGCACGTAATGAATTCCGACAACTTTGAAAAAATGGTGCACAAGCTGCCCAAAACAACCTAGGACGGTGGCACACGTATGTTGCACCGCTGCAACAACTCCGCACCCGAGGCCTCAAATTGAAATTCCGACTCGACAAAAGTGATTTTTTTTGTCGATTTATTGGGGTATGCAGGCAAGTAATGAATTCCGACAACTTTGAAAAAAAGGTGCACAAGCTGCCCAAAACAACCTCGGACGGTGGCACACGTATGGTGCACAGCTGCAACAACTCCACACCCGAGGCCTCAAATCGAAATTCCGACTCGACAAATATGATTTTTTTGTCGATTTATGGGGGTATGCAGGCCGGTAATGAATTCCGACAACTTTGAAAAAATGGTGCACAAGCTGCCCAAAACAACCTAGGACGGTGGCACACGTATGGTGCACCGCTGGAACAACTCCGCACCCGAGGCCTCAAATGGAAATTCCGCCTCGACAAAAGTGATTTTTTTGTCGATTTATGGGGGTATGAAGGCAGGTAATGAATTCCGACTACTTTGAAGAAATGGTGCACAAGCTGCCCAAGACAGCCTAGGACGGTGACACACGTATGGTGCACCGCTTCAACAACTCCGCACCCGAGGCCTCAAATCGAAATTCCACCTCGACAAAAGTGATTTTTTTGTCGATTTATGGGGGTATGAAGGCAGGTAATGAATTCCAACTACTTTGAAAAAATGGTGCACAAGCTGCCCTAGACAGCCTAGGACGGTGGCACAAGTATGGTGCACCGCTTCAACAACTCCGCACACGAGGCCTCAAATAGAAATTCCGACTCGACAAAAGTGATTATTTTGTCAATTTTTGGGGTATGCAGGCCGGTAATGAATTCCGACAACTTTGAAAAAATGGTGCACAAGCTACCCAAAACAACCTAGGACGCTGGCACACGTATGGTGCACCGCTGCAACAACTCCGCACCCGAGGCCTCAAATCGACATTCCGCCTCGACAAAAGTGATTTTTTTGTCGATTTATGGGGGTATGCAGGCACATAATGAATTCCGACATCTTTGAAAAAATGGTGCACAAGCTGTCCAAAACAACCTAGGACGGTGGCACACGTATGGTGCACCGCTGCAACAACTCCGTACCCGAGGCCTAAAATCGAAATTCCGACTCGACAAAAGAGATTTTTTTGTCGATTTATTGGGGTATGCAGGCAGGTAATGAATTCGACAACTTTGAAAAAATGGTGCACAAGCTGCCCAAAACAACCTCGGACGGTGGCACATGTATGGTGCACCGCTGCAACAACTCCGCACCCGAGGCCTCAAATCGAAATTCTGTCTCGACAAAAGTGATATTTTTGTCGATTTATGGGGGTATGCAGGCAGGTAATGAATTCCGACAACTTTGAAAAAATGGTGCACAACCTGCCCAAAACAACCTAGGACGGTGGCACACGTATGGTGCACCGCTGCAACAACTCCGCACCCGAGGCCTCAAATCGAAATTCTGACTCGACAAAAGTGATTTTTTTTGTCGATTTATTGGGGTATGCAGGCAGGTAATGAATTACAACAACTTTGGAAAAATGGTGCACAAGCTGCCCAAAACAACCTCGGACGGTGGCACGCGTATGGTGCACCGCTGCAACAACTCCGCACCCGAGGCCTCAAATCGATATTCCGACTCGACAAAAGTGATTTTTTTTGTCGATTTATTGGGGTATGCAGACAGGTAATGAATTCCGACAACTTTGAAAAAATGGTGCACAAGCTGCCCAAAACAACCTCGGACGGTGGCACACGTATGGTGCACAGCTGCAACAACTCCACACCCGAGGCCTCAAATCGAAATTCCGACTCGACAAAAATGATTTTTTTGTCGATTTATGGGGGTATGCAGGCCGGTAATGAATTCCGACAACTTTGAAAAAATGGTGCACAAGCTGCCCAAAACAACCTAGGACGGTGGCACACGTATGGTGCACCGCTGGAACAACTCCGCACCCAAGGCCTCAAATCGAAATTCTGCCTCGACAAAAGTGATTATTTTGTCGAGTTATGGGGGTATGAAGGAAGGTAATGAATTCCGACTACTTTGAAGAATGGTGCACAAGCTGCCCAAGACAGCCTAGGACGGTGACACACGTATGGTGCACCGCTTCAACAACTCCGCACCCGAGGCCTCAAATCGAAATTCCGACTCGACAAAAGTTATTTTTTTGTCAATTTTTGGGGGGTATGCAGGCCGGTAATGAATTACGACTACTTTGAAAAAATGGTGCACCAGCTGCCCAAAACAACCTAGGACGCTGGCACACGTATGGTGCACCGCTGCAACAACTCCGCACCCGAGGCCTCAAATCGAAATTCCACCTCGACAAAAGTGATTTTTTTGTCGATTTATGGGGGTATGAAGGCAGGTAATGAATTCCAACTACTTTGAAAAAATGGTGCACAAGCTGCCCTAGACAGCCTAGGACGGTGGCACAAGTATGGTGCACCGCTTCAACAACTCCGCACACGAGGCCTCAAATAGAAATTCCGACTCGACAAAAGTGATTATTTTGTCAATTTTTGGGGTATGCAGGCCGGTAATGAATTCCGACAACTTTGAAAAAATGGTGCACACGCTGCCCAAAACAACCTAGAACGCTGGCACACGTATGGTGCACCGCTGCAACAACTCCGCACCCGAGGCCTCAAATCGACATTCCGCCTCGACAAAATTGATTTTTTTGTCGATTTATTGGGGTATCCAGGCAGGTAATGAATTCCGACAACTTTGAAAAAATGGTGCACAACCTGCCCAAAACAACCCAGGACGGTGGCACACGTATGGTGAACCGCTGCAACAACTCCGCACCCGAGGCCTCAAATCGAAATTCTAACTCGACAAAAGTGATTTTTTTTGTCGATTTATTGGGGTATGCAGGCAGGTAATGAATTACGACAACTTTGGAAAAATGGTGCACAAGCTGCCCAAAACAACCTCGGACGGTGGCACGCGTATGGTGCACCGCTGCAACAACTCCGCACCCGAGGCCTCAAATCGAAATTCCGACTCGACAAAAGTGATTTTTTTTGTCGATTTATTGGGGTATGCAGGCAGGTAATGAATTCCGACAACTTTGAAAAAATGGTGCACAAGCTGCCCAAAACAACCTCGGACGGTGGCACACGTATGGTGCACAGCTGTAACAACTCCACACCCGAGGCCTCAAATTGAAATTCCGACTCGACAAAAATGATTTTTTTGTCGATTTATGGGGGTATGCAGGCCGGTAATGAATTCCGACAACTTTGAAAAAATGGTGCACAAGCTGCCCAAAACAACCTACGACGGTGGCACACGTATGGTGCACCGCTGGAACAACTCCGCACCCGAGGCCTCAAATCGAAATTCCGCCTCGACAAAAGTGATTTTTTTGTCGATTTATGGGGGTATGAAGGCAGGTAATGAATTCCGACTACTTTGAAGAAATGGTGCACAAGCTGCCCAAGACAGCCTAGGACGGTGACACACGTATGGTGCACCGCTTCAACAACTCCGCACCCGAGGCCTCAAATCGAAATTCCGACTCGACAAAAGTGATTATTTTGTCAATTTTTGGGGTATGCAGGCCGGTAATGAATTCCGACAACTTTAAAAAAATGGTGCACAAGCTGCCCAAAACAACCGAGGACACTGGCACACGTATGGTGCACCGCTGCAACAACTCCGCACCCGAGGCCTCAAATCGACATTCCGCCTCGACAAAAGTGATTTTTTTGTCGATTTATGGGGGTATGCAGGCACGTAATGAATTCCGACAACTTTGAAAAAATGGTGCACAAGCTGCCCAAAACAACCTAGGACGGTGGCACACGTATGGTGCACCGCTGGAACAACTCCGCACCCGAGGCCTCAAATCGAAATTCCGCCTCGACAAAAGTGATTTTTTTGTCGATTTATGGGGGTATGAAGGCAGGTAATGAATTCCGACTACTTTGAAGAAATGGTGCACAAGCTGCCCAAGACAGCCTAGGACGGTGACACACGTATGGTGCACCGCTTCAACAACTCCGCACCCGAGGCCTCAAATCGAAATTCCGACTCGACAAAAGTGATTATTTTGTCAATTTTTGGGGTATGCAGGCCGGTAATGAATTCCGACAACTTTAAAAAAATGGTGCACAAGCTGCCCAAAACAACCGAGGATACTGGCACACGTATGGTGCACCGCTGCAACAACTCCGCACCCGAGGCCTCAAATCGACATTCCGCCTCGACAAAAGTGATTTTTTTGTCGATTTATGGGGGTATGCAGGCACGTAATGAATTCCGACAACTTTGAAAAAATGGTGCACAAGCTGCCCAAAACAACCTAGGACGGTGGCACACGTATGTTGCACCGCTGCAACAACTCCGCACCCGAGGCCTCAAATTGAAATTCCGACTCGACAAAAGTGATTTTTTTTGTCGATTTATTGGGGTATGCAGGCAAGTAATGAATTCCGACAACTTTGAAAAAAAGGTGCACAAGCTGCCAAAAACAACCTCGGACGGTGGCACACGTATGGTGCACAGCTGCAACAACTCCACACCCGAGGCCTCAAATCGAAATTCCGACTCGACAAATATGATTTTTTTGTCGATTTATGGGGGTATGCAGGCCGGTAATGAATTCCGACAACTTTGAAAAAATGGTGCACAAGCTGCCCAAAACAACCTAGGACGGTGGCACACGTATGGTGCACCGCTGGAACAACTCCGCACCCGAGGCCTCAAATGGAAATTCCGCCTCGACAAAAGTGATTTTTTTGTCGATTTATGGGGGTATGAAGGCAGGTAATGAATTCCGACTACTTTGAAGAAATGGTGCACAAGCTGCCCAAGACAGCCTAGGACGGTGACACACGTATGGTGCACCGCTTCAACAACTCCGCACCCGAGGCCTCAAATCGAAATTACGACTCGACAAAAGTGATTTTTTTGTCGATTTATGGGGGTATGAAGGCAGGTAATGAATTCCAACTACTTTGAAAAAATGGTGCACAAGCTGCCCTAGACAGCCTAGGACGGTGGCACAAGTATGGTGCACCGCTTCAACAACTCCGCACACGAGGCCTCAAATAGAAATTCCGACTCGACAAAAGTGATTATTTTGTCAATTTTTGGGGTATGCAGACCGGTAATGAATTCCGACAACTTTGAAAAAATGGTGCACAAGCTACCCAAAACAACCTAGGACGCTGGCTCACGTATGGTGCACCGCTGCAACAACTCCGCACCCGAGGCCTCAAATCGACATTCCGCCTCGACAAAAGTGATTTTTTTGTCGATTTATGGGGGTATGCAGGCACATAATGAATTCCGACATCTTTGAAAAAATGGTGCACAAGCTGTCCAAAACAACCTAGGACGGTGGCACACGTATGGTGCACCGCTGCAACAACTCCGTACCCGAGGCCTAAAATCGAAATTCCGACTCGACAAAAGAGATTTTTTTCTCGATTTATTGAGGTATGCAGGCAGGTAATGAATTCGACAACTTTGAAAAAATGGTGCACAAGCTGCCCAAAACAACCTCGGACGGTGGCACATGTATGGTGCACCGCTGCAACAACTCCGCACCCGAGGCCTCAAATCGAAATTCTGTCTCGACAAAAGTGATATTTTTGTCGATTTATGGGGGTATGCAGGCAGGTAATGAATTCCGACAACTTTGAAAAAATGGTGCACAACCTGCCCAAAACAACCCAGGACGGTGGCACACGTATGGTGCACCGCTGCAACAACTCCGCACCCGAGGCCTCAAATCGAAATTCTGACTCGACAAAAGTGATTTTTTTTGTCGATTTATTGGGGTATGCAGGCAGGTAATGAATTACAACAACTTTGGAAAAATGGTGCACAAGCTGCCCAAAACAACCTCGGACGGTGGCACGCGTATGGTGCACCGCTGCAACAACTCCGCACCCGAGGCCTCAAATCGATATTCCGACTCGACAAAAGTGATTTTTTTTGTCGATTTATTGGGGTATGCAGACAGGTAATGAATTCCGACAACTTTGAAAAAATGGTGCACAAGCTGCCCAAAACAACCTCGGACGGTGGCACACGTATGGTGCACAGCTGCAACAACTCCACACCCGAGGCCTCAAATCGAAATTCCGACTCGACAAAAATGATTTTTTTGTCGATTTATGGGGGTATGCAGGCCGGTAATGAATTCCGACAACTTTGAAAAAATGGTGCACAAGCTGCCCAAAACAACCTAGGACGGTGGCACAGGTATGGTGCACCGCTGGAACAACTCCGCACCCAAGGCCTCAAATCGAAATTCTGCCTCGACAAAAGTGATTATTTTGTCGAGTTATGGGGGTATGAAGGAAGGTAATGAATTCCGACTACTTTGAAGAATGGTGCACAAGCTGCCCAAGACAGCCTAGGACGGTGACACACGTATGGTGCACCGCTTCAACAACTCCGCACCCGAGGCCTCAAATCGAAATTCCGACTCGACAAAAGTGATTTTTTTGTCAATTTTTGGGGGGTATGCAGGCCGGTAATGAATTACGACTACTTTGAAAAAATGGTGCACCAGCTGCCCAAAACAACCTAGGACGCTGGCACACGTATGGTGCACCGCTGCAACAACTCCGCACCCGAGGCCTCAAATCGAAATTCCACCTCGACAAAAGTGATTTTTTTGTCGATTTATGGGGGTATGAAGGCAGGTAATGAATTCCAACTACTTTGAAAAAATGGTGCACAAGCTGCCCTAGACAGCCTAGGACGGTGGCACAAGTATGGTGCACCGCTTCAACAACTCCGCACACGAGGCCTCAAATAGAAATTCCGACTCGACAAAAGTGATTATTTTGTCAATTTTTGGGGTATGCAGGCCGGTAATGAATTCCGACAACTTTGAAAAAATGGTGCACACGCTGCCCAAAACAACCTAGGACGCTGGCACACGTATGGTGCACCGCTGCAACAACTCCGCACCCGAGGCCTCAAATCGACATTCCGCCTCGACAAAATTGATTTTTTTGTCGATTTATTGGGGTATCCAGGCTGGTAATGAATTCCGACAACTTTGAAAAAATGGTGCACAACCTGCCCAAAACAACCCAGGACGGTGGCACACGTATGGTGCACCGCTGCAACAACTCCGCACCCGAGGCCTCAAATCGAAATTCTGACTCGACAAAAGTGATTTTTTTTGTCGATTTATTGGGGTATGCAGGCAGGTAATGAATTACGACAACTTTGGAAAAATGGTGCACAAGCTGCCCAAAACAACCTCGGACGGTAGCACGCGTATGGTGCACCGCTGCAACAACTCCGCACCCGAGGCCTCAAATCGAAATTCCGACTCGACAAAAGTGATTTTTTTTGTCGATTTATTGGGGTATGCAGGCAGGTAATGAATTCCGACAACTTTGAAAAAATGGTGCACAAGCTGCCCAAAACAACCTCGGACGGTGGCACACGTATGGTGCACAGCTGCAACAACTCCACACCCGAGGCCTCAAATCGAAATTCCGGCTCGACAAAAATGATTTTTTTGTCGATTTATGGGGGTATGCAGGCCGGTAATGAATTCCGACAACTTTGAAAAAATGGTGCACAAGCTGCCCAAAACAACCTAGGACGGTGGCACACGTATGGTGTACCGCTGGAACAACTCCGCACCCGAGGCCTCAAATCGAAATTCCGCCTCGACAAAAGTGATTATTTTGTCGATTTATGGGGGTATGAAGGCAGGTAATGAATTCTGACTACTTTGAAGAAATGGTGCACAAGCTGCCCAAGACAGCCTAGGACGGTGACACACGTATGGTGCACCGCTTCAACAACTCCGCACCCGAGGCCTCAAATCGAAATTCCGACTCGACAAAAGTGATTATTTTGTCAATTTTTGGGGGGTATGCAGGCCGGTAATGAATTACGACTACTTTGAAAAAATGGTGCACCAGTTTCCCAAAACAACCTAGGACGCTGGCACACGTATGGTGCACCGCTGCAACAACTCCGCACCCGAGGCCTCAAATCGAAATTCCACCTCGACAAAAGTGATTTTTTTGTCGATTTATGGGGGTATGAAGGCAGGTAATGAATTCCAACTACTTTGAAAAAATGGTGCACAAGCTGCCCTAGACAGCCTAGGACGGTGGCACAAGTATGGTGCACCGCTTCAACAACTCCGCACACGAGGCCTCAAATAGAAATTCCGACTCGACAAAAGTGATTATTTTGTCAATTTTTGGGGTATGCAGGCCGGTAATGAATTCCGACAACTTTGAAAAAATGGTGCACACGCTGCCCAAAACAACCTAGGACGCTGGCACACGTATGGTGCACCGCTGCAACAACTCCGAACCCGAGGCCTCAAATCGACATTCCGCCTCGACAAAAGTGATTTTTTTGTCGATTTATTGGGGTATGCAGGCAGGTAATGAATTCCGACAACTTTGAAAAAATGGTGCACAACCTGCCCAAAACAACCCAGGACGGTGGCACACGTATGGTGCACCGCTGCAACAACTCCGCACCCGAGGCCTCAAATCGAAATTCTGACTCGACAAAAGTGATTTTTTTTGTCGATTTATTGGGGTATGCAGGCAGGTAATGAATTACGACAACTTTGGAAAAATGGTGCACAAGCTGCCCAAAACAACCTCGGACGGTGGCACGCGTATGGTGCACCGCTGCAACAACTCCACACCCGAGGCCTCAAATCGAAATTCCGACTCGACAAAAGTGATTTTTTTTGTCGATTTATTGGGGTATGCAGGCAGGTAATGAATTACGACAACTTTGGAAAAATGGTACACAAGCTGCCCAAAACAACCTCGGACGGTGGCACACGTATGGTGCACCGCTGCAACAACTCCGCACCTGAGGCCTCAAATCGACATTCCGCCTCGACAAAAGTGATTCTTTTGTCGATTTATTGGAGTATGCAGGCAGGTAATGAATTCCGACAACTTTGAAAAAATGGTGCACAACCTGCCCAAAACAACCCAGGACGGTGGCACACGTATGGTGCACCGCTGCAACAACTCCGCACCCGAGGCCTCAAATCGAAATTCCGCCTCGACAAAAGTGATTTTTTTGTCGATTTATGGGGGTATGCAGGCACGTAATGAATTCCGACAACTTTGAAAAAATGGTGCACAAGCTGCCCAAAACAACTTAGGACAACAACTCCGTACCCGAGGCCTAAAATCGAAATTCCGACTCGACAAAAGAGATTTTTTTCTCGATTTATTGGGGTATGCAGGCAGGTAATGAATTCCGACAACTTTGAAAAAATGGTGCACAAGCTGCCCAAAACAACCTCGGACGGTGGCACATGTATGGTGCACCGCTGCAACAACTCCGCACCCGAGGCCTCAAATCGAAATTCTGTCTCGACAAAAGTGATATTTTTGTCGATTTATGGGGGTATGCAGGCAGGTAATGAATTCCGACAACTTTGAAAAAATGGTGCACAACCTGCCCAAAACAACCCAGGACGGTGGCACACGTATGGTGCACCGCTGCAACAACTCCGCACCCGAGGCCTCAAATCGAAATTCTGACTCGACAAAAGTGATTTTTTTTGTCGATTTATTGGGGTATGCAGGCAGGTAATGAATTACGACAACTTTGGAAAAATGGTGCACAAGCTGCCCAAAACAACCTCGGACGGTGGCACGCGTATGGTGCACCGCTGCAACAACTCCGCACCCGAGGCCTCAAATCGATATTCCGACTCGACAAAAGTGATTTTTTTTGTCGATTTATTGGGGTATGCAGGCAGGTAATGAATTCCGACAACTTTGAAAAAATGGTGCACAAGCTGCCCAAAACAACCTCGGACGGTGGCACACGTATGGTGCACAGCTGCTACAACTCCACACCCGAGGCCTCAAATCGAAATTCCGACTCGACAAAAATGATTTTTTTGTCGATTTATGGGGGTATGCAGGCCGGTAATGAATTCCGACAACTTTGAAAAAATGGTGCACAAGCTGCCCAAAACAACCTAGGACGGTGGCACACGTATGGTGCACCGCTGGAACAACTCCGCACCCGAGGCCTCAAATCGAAATTCTGCCTCGACAAAAGTGATTATTTTGTCGATTTATGGGGGTATGAAGGCAGGTAATGAATTCCGACTACTTTGAAGAATGGTGCACAAGCTGCCCAAGACAGCCTAGGACGGTGACACACGTATGGTGCACCGCTTCAACAACTCCGCACCCGAGGCCTCAAATCGAAATTCCGACTCGACAAAAGTGATTTTTTTGTCAATTTTTGGGGGGTATGCAGGCCGGTAATGAATTGCGACTACTTTGAAAAAATGGTGCACCAGCTGCCCAAAACAACCTAGGACGCTGGCACACGTATGGTGCACCGCTGCAACAACTCCGCACCCGAGGCCTCAAATCGAAATTCCGACTCGACAAAAGTGATTTTTTTTGTCGATTTATTGGGGTATGCAGGCAGGTAATGAATTCCGACAACTTTGAAAAAATGGTGCACAAGCTGCCCAAAACAACCTCGGACGGTGGCACACGTATGGTGCACAGCTGCAACAACTCCACACCCGAGGCCTCAAATCGAAATTCCGGCTCGACAAAAATGATTTTTTTGTCGATTTATGGGGGTATGCAGGCCGGTAATGAATTCCGACAACTTTGAAAAAATGGTGCACAAGCTGCCCAAAACAACCTAGGACGGTGGCACACGTATGGTGTACCGCTGGAACAACTCCGCACCCGAGGCCTCAAATCGAAATTCCGCCTCGACAAAAGTGATTATTTTGTCGATTTATAGGGGTATGAAGGCAGGTAATGAATTCCGACTACTTTGAAGAAATGGTGCACAAGCTGCCCAAGACAGCCTAGGACGGTGACACACGTATGGTGCACCGCTTCAACAACTCCGCACCCGAGGCCTCAAATCGAAATTCCACCTCGACAAAAGTGATTTTTTTGTCGATTTATGGGGGTATGAAGGCAGGTAATGAATTCCAACTACTTTGAAAAAATGGTGCACAAGCTGCCCTAGACAGCCTAGGACGGTGGCACAAGTATGGTGCACCGCTTCAACAACTCCGCACACGAGGCCTCAAATAGAAATTCCGATTCGACAAAAGTGATTATTTTGTCAATTTTTGGGGTATGCAGGCCGGTAATGAATTCCGACAACTTTGAAAAAATGGTGCACACGCTGCCCAAAACAACCTAGGACGCTGGCACACGTATGGTGCACCGCTGCAACAACTCCGCACCCGAGGCCTCAAATCGACATTCCGCCTCGACAAAAGTGATTTTTTTGTCGATTTATTGGGGTATGCAGGCAGGTAATGAATTCCGACAACTTTGAAAAAATGGTGCACAACCTGCCCAAAACAACCCAGGACGGTGGCACACGTATGGTGCACCGCTGCAACAACTCCGCACCCGAGGCCTCAAATCGAAATTCTGACTCGAAAAAAGTGATTTTTTTTGTCGATTTATTGGGGTATGCAGGCAGGTAATGAATTACGACAACTTTGGAAAAATGGTGCACAAGCTGCCCAAAACAACCTCGGACGGTGGCACGCGTATGGTGCACCGCTGCAACAACTCCGCACCCGAGGCCTCAAATCGAAATTCCGACTCGACAAAAGTGATTTTTTTTGTCGATTTATTGGGGTATGCAGGCAGGTAATGAATTCCGACAACTTTGAAAAAATGGTGCACAAGCTGCCCAAAACAACCTCGGACGGTGGCACACGTATGGTGCACAGCTGCAACAACTCCACACCCGAGGCCTCAAATCGAAATTCCGGCTCGACAAAAATGATTTTTTTTGTCGATTTATGGGGGTATGCAGGCCGGTAATGAATTCCGACAACTTTGAAAAAATGGTGCACAAGCTGCCCAAAACAACCTAGGACGGTGGCACACGTATGGTGTACCGCTGGAACAACTCCGCACCCGAGGCCTCAAATCGAAATTCCGCCTCGACAAAAGTGATTATTTTGTCGATTTATGGGGGTATGAAGGCAGGTAATGAATTCCGACTACTTTGAAGAAATGGTGCACAAGCTGCCCAAGACAGCCTAGGACGGTGACACACGTATGGTGCACCGCTTCAACAACTCCGCACCCGAGGCCTCAAATCGAAATTCCACCTCGACAAAAGTGATTTTTTTGTCGATTTATGGGGGTATGAAGGCAGGTAATGAATTCCAACTACTTTGAAAAAATGGTGCACAAGCTGCCCTAGACAGCCTAGGACGGTGGCACAAGTATGGTGCACCGCTTCAACAACTCCGCACACGAGGCCTCAAATAGAAATTCCGATTCGACAAAAGTGATTATTTTGTCAATTTTTGGGGTATGCAGGCCGGTAATGAATTCCGACAACTTTGAAAAAATGGTGCACACGCTGCCCAAAACAACCTAGGACGCTGGCACACGTATGGTGCACCGCTGCAACAACTCCGCACCCGAGGCCTCAAATCGACATTCCGCCTCGACAAAAGTGATTTTTTTGTCGATTTATTGGGGTATGCAGGCAGGTAATGAATTCCGACAACTTTGAAAAAATGGTGCACAACCTGCCCAAAACAACCCAGGACGGTGGCACACGTATGGTGCACCGCTGCAACAACTCCGCACCCGAGGCCTCAAATCGAAATTCTGACTCGACAAAAGTGATTTTTTTTGTCGATTTATTGGGGTATGCAGGCAGGTAATGAATTACGACAACTTTAGAAAAATGGTGCACAAGCTGCCCAAAACAACCTCGGACGGTGGCACGCGTATGGTGCACCGCTGCAACAACTCCGCACCCGAGGCCTCAAATCGAAATTCCGACTCGACAAAAGTGATTTTTTTTGTCGATTTATTGGGGTATGCAGGCAGGTAATGAATTCCGACAACTTTGAAAAAATGGTGCACAAGCTGCCCAAAACAACCTCGGACGGTGGCACACGTATGGTGCACAGCTGCAACAACTCCACACCCGAGGCCTCAAATCGAAATTCCGGCTCGACAAAAATGATTTTTTTGTCGATTTATGGGGGTATGCAGGCCGGTAATGAATTCCGACAACTTTGAAAAAATGGTGCACAAGCTGCCCAAAACAACCTAGGACGGTGGCACACGTATGGTGTACCGCTGGAACAACTCCGCACCCGAGGCCTCAAATCGAAATTCCGCCTCGACAAAAGTGATTATTTTGTCGATTTATGGGGGTATGAAGGCAGGTAATGAATTCCGACTACTTTGAAGAAATGGTGCACAAGCTGCCCAAGACAGCCTAGGACGGTGACACACGTATGGTGCACCGCTTCAACAACTCCGCACCCGAGGCCTCAAATCGAAATTCCACCTCGACAAAAGTGATTTTTTTGTCGATTTATGGGGGTATGAAGGCAGGTAATGAATTCCAACTACTTTGAAAAAATGGTGCACAAGCTGCCCTAGACAGCCTAGGACGGGGGCACAAGTATGGTGCACCGCTTCAACAACTCCGCACACGAGGCCTCAAATAGAAATTCCGACTCGACAAAAGTGATTATTTTGTCAATTTTTGGGGTATGCAGGCCGGTAATGAATTCCGACAACTTTGAAAAAATGGTGCACACGCTACCCAAAACAACCTAGGACGCTGGCACACGTATGGTGCACCGCTGCAACAACTCCGCACCCGAGGCCTCAAATCGACATTCCGCCTCGACAAAAGTGATTTTTTTGTCGATTTATTGGGGTATGCAGGCAGGTAATGAATTCCGACAACTTTGAAAAAATGGTGCACAACCTGCCCAAAACAACCCAGGACGGTGGCACACGTATGGTGCACCGCTGCAACAACTCCGCACCCGAGGCCTCAAATCGAAATTCTGACTCGACAAAAGTGATTTTTTTTGTCGATTTATTGGGGTATGCAGGCAGGTAATGAATTACGACAACTTTAGAAAAATGGTGCACAAGCTGCCCAAAACAACCTCGGACGGTGGCACGCGTATGGTGCACCGCTGCAACAACTCCGCACCCGAGGCCTCAAATCGAAATTCCGACTCGACAAAAGTGATTTTTTTTGTCGATTTATTGGGGTATGCAGGCAGGTAATGAATTCCGACAACTTTGAAAAAATGGTGCACAAGCTGCCCAAAACAACCTCGGACGGTGGCACACGTATGGTGCACAGCTGCAACAACTCCACACCCGAGGCCTCAAATCGAAATTCCGGCTCGACAAAAATGATTTTTTTGTCGATTTATGGGGGTATGCAGGCCGGTAATGAATTCCGACAACTTTGAAAAAATGGTGCACAAGCTGCCCAAAACAACCTAGGACGGTGGCACACGTATGGTGTACCGCTGGAACAACTCCGCACCCGAGGCCTCAAATCGAAATTCCGCCTCGACAAAAGTGATTATTTTGTCGATTTATGGGGGTATGAAGGCAGGTAATGAATTCCGACTACTTTGAAGAAATGGTGCACAAGCTGCCCAAGACAGCCTAGGACGGTGACACACGTATGGTGCACCGCTTCAACAACTCCGCACCCGAGGCCTCAAATCGAAATTCCACCTCGACAAAAGTGATTTTTTTGTCGATTTATGGGGGTATGAAGGCAGGTAATGAATTCCAACTACTTTGAAAAAATGGTGCACAAGCTGCCCTAGACAGCCTAGGACGGTGGCACAAGTATGGTGCACCGCTTCAACAACTCCGCACACGAGGCCTCAAATAGAAATTCCGACTCGACAAAAGTGATTATTTTGTCAATTTTTGGGGTATGCAGGCCGGTAATGAATTCCGACAACTTTGAAAAAATGGTGCACACGCTGCCCAAAACAACCTAGGACGCTGGCACACGTATGGTGCACCGCTGCAACAACTCCGCACCCGAGGCCTCAAATCGACATTCCGCCTCGACAAAAGTGATTTTTTTGTCGATTTATTGGGGTATGCAGGCAGGTAATGAATTCCGACAACTTTGAAAAAATGGTGCACAACCTGCCCAAAACAACCCAAGACGGTGGCACACGTATGGTGCACCGCTGCAACAACTCCGCACCCGAGGCCTCAAATCGAAATTCTGACTCGACAAAAGTGATTTTTTTGTCGATTTATTGGGGTATGCAGGCAGGTAATGAATTACGACAACTTTGGAAAAATGGTGCACAAGCTGCCCAAAACAACCTCGGACGATGGCACGCGTATGGTGCACCGCTGCAACAACTCCGCACCCGAGGCCTCAAATCGAAATTCCGACTCGACAAAAGTGATTTTTTTTGTCGATTTATTGGGGTATGCAGGCAGGTAATGAATTCCGACAACTTTGAAAAAATGGTGCACAAGCTGCCCAAAACAACCTCGGACGGTGGCACACGTATGGTGCACAGCTGCAACAACTCCACACCCGAGGCCTCAAATCGAAATTCCGGCTCGACAAAAATGATTTTTTTGTCGATTTATGGGGGTATGCAGGCCGGTAATGAATTCCGACAACTTTGAAAAAATGGTGCACAAGCTGCCCAAAACAACCTAGGACGGTGGCACACGTATGGTGTACCGCTGGAACAACTCCGCACCCGAGGCCTCAAATCGAAATTCCGCCTCGACAAAAGTGATTATTTTGTCGATTTATGGGGGTATGAAGGCAGGTAATGAATTCCGACTACTTTGAAGAAATGGTGCACAAGCTGCCCAAGACAGCCTAGGACGGTGACACACGTATGGTGCACCGCTTCAACAACTCCGCACCCGAGGCCTCAAATCGAAATTCCGACTCGACAAAAGTGATTATTTTGTCAATTTTTGGGGGGTATGCAGGCCGGTAATGAATTACGACTACTTTGAAAAAATGGTGCACCAGTTGCCCAAAACAACCTAGGACGCTGGCACACGTATGGTGCACCGCTGCAACAACTCCGCACCCGAGGCCTCAAATCGAAATTCCACCTCGACAAAAGTGATTTTTTTGTCGATTTATGGGGGTATGAAGGCAGGTAATGAATTCCAACTACTTTGAAAAAATGGTGCACAAGCTGCCCTAGACAGCCTAGGACGGTGGCACAAGTATGGTGCACCGCTTCAACAACTCCGCACACGAGGCCTCAAATAGAAATTCCGACTCGACAAAAGTGATTATTTTGTCAATTTTTGGGGTATGCAGGCCGGTAATGAATTCCGACAACTTTGAAAAAATGGTGCACACGCTGCCCAAAACAACCTAGGACGCTGGCACACGTATGGTGCACCGCTGCAACAACTCCGCACCCGAGGCCTCAAATCGACATTCCGCCTCGACAAAAGTGATTTTTTTGTCGATTTATTGGGGTATGCAGGCAGGTAATGAATTCCGACAACTTTGAAAAAATGGTGCACAACCTGCCCAAAACAACCCAGGACGGTGGCACACGTATGGTGCACCGCTGCAACAACTCCGCACCCGAGGCCTCAAATCGAAATTCTGACTCGACAAAAGTGATTTTTTTTGTCGATTTATTGGGGTATGCAGGCAGGTAATGAATTACGACAACTTTGGAAAAATGGTGCACAAGCTGCCCAAAACAACCTCGGACGGTGGCACGCGTATGGTGCACCGCTGCAACAACTCCGCACCCGAGGCCTCAAATCGAAATTCCGACTCGACAAAAGTGTTTTTTTTTTGTCGATTTATTGGGGTATGCAGGCAGGTAATGAATTACGACAACTTTGGAAAAATGGTGCACAAGCTGCCCAAAACAACCTCGGACGGTGGCACACGTATGGTGCACCGCTGCAACAACTCCGCACCCGAGGCCTCAAATCGACATTCCGCCTCGACAAAAGTGATTCTTTTGTCGATTTATTGGGGTATGCAGGCAGGTAATGAATTCCGACAACTTTGAAAAAATGGTGCACAACCTGCCCAAAACAACCCAGGACGGTGGCACACGTATGGTGCACCGCTGCAACAACTCCGCACCCGAGGCCTCAAATCGAAATTCTGACTCGACAAAAGTGATTTTTTTTGTCGATTTATTGGGGTATGCAGGCAGGTAATGAATTACGACAACTTTGGAAAAATGGTGCACAAGCTGCCCAAAACAACCTCGGACGGTGGCACGCGTATGGTGCACCGCTGCAACAACTCCGCACCCGAGGCCTCAAATCGAAATTCCGACTCGACAAAAGTGATTTTTTTTGTCGATTTATTGGGGTATGCAGGCAGGTAATGAATTCCGACAACTTTGAAAAAATGGTGCACAAGCAGCCCAAAACAACCTCGGACGGTGGCACACGTATGGTGCACCGCTGCAACAACTCCGCACCCGAGGCCTCAAATCGAAATTCTGACTCGACAAAAGTGATTTTTTTTGTCGATTTATTGGGGTATGCAGGCAGGTAATGAATTACGACAACTTTGGAAAAATGGTGCACAAGCTGCCCAAAACAACCTCGGACGGTGGCACGCGTATGGTGCACCGCTGCAACAACTCCGCACCCGAGGCCTCAAATCGAAATTCCGACTCGACAAAAGTGATTTTTTTTGTCGATTTATTGGGGTATGCAGGCAGGTAATGAATTCCGACAACTTTGAAAAAATGGTGCACAAGCTGCCCAAAACAACCTCGGACGGTGGCACACGTATGGTGCACAGCTGCAACAACTCCACACCCGAGGCCTCAAATCGAAATTCCGACTCGACAAAAATGATTTTTTTGTCGATTTATGGGGGTATGCAGGCCGGTAATGAATTCCGACAACTTTGAAAAAATGGTGCACAAGCTGCCCAAAACAACCTAGGACGGTGACACACGTATGGTGCACCGCTGGAACAACTCCGCACCCGAGGCCTCAAATCGAAATTCCGCCTCGACAAAAGTGATTATTTTGTCGATTTATGGGGGTATGAAGGCAGGTAATGAATTCCGACTACTTTGAAGAAATGGTGCACAAGCTGCCCAAGACAGCCTAGGACGGTGACACACGTATGGTGCACCGCTTCAACAACTCCGCACCCGAGGCCTCAAATCGAATTTCCGACTCGACAAAAGTGATTTTTTTGTCAATTTTTGGGGGGTATGCAGGCCGGTAATGAATTACGACTACTTTGAAAAAATGGTGCACCAGCTGCCCAAAACAATTAGGACGCTGGCACACGTATGGTGCACCGCTGCAACAACTCCGCACCCGAGGCCTTAAATCGAAATTCCACCTCGACAAAAGTGATTTTTTTGTCGATTTATGGGGGTATGAAGGCAGGTAATGAATTCCAACTACTTTGAAAAAATGGTGCACAAGCTGCCCTAGACAGCCTAGGACGGTGGCACAAGTATGGTGCACCGCTTCAACAACTCCGCACACGAGGCCTCAAATAGAAATTCCGACTCGACAAAAGTGATTATTTTGTCAATTTTTGGGGTATGCAGGCCGGTAATGAATTCCGACAACTTTGAAAAAATGGTGCACACGCTGCCCAAAACAACCTAGGACGCTGGCACACGTATGGTGCACCGCTGCAACAACTCCGCACCTGAGGCCTCAAATCGACATTCCGCCTCGACAAAAGTGATTTTTTTGTCGATTTATTGGGGTATGCAGGCAGGTAATGAATTCCCACAACTTTGAAAAAATGGTGCACAACCTGCCCAAAACAACCCAGGACGGTGGCACACGTATGGTGCACCGCTGCAACAACTCCGCACCCGAGGCCTCAAATCGAAATTCTGACTCGACAAAAGTGATTTTTTTTGTCGATTTATTGGGGTATGCAGGCAGGTAATGAATTACGACAACTTTGGAAAAATGGTGCACAAGCTGCCCAAAACAACCTCGGACGGTGGCACGCGTATGGTGCACCGCTGCAACAACTCCGCACCCGAGGCCTCAAATCGAAATTCCGACTCGACAAAAGTGATTTTTTTTGTCGATTTATTGGGGTATGCAGGCAGGTAATGAATTCCGACAACTTTGAAAAAATGGTGCACAAGCTGCCCAAAACAACCTCGGACGGTGGCACACGTATGGTGCACAGCTGCAACAACTCCACACCCGAGGCCTCAAATCGAAATTCCGGCTCGACAAAAATGATGTTTTTGTCGATTTATGGGGGTATGCAGGCCGGTAATGAATTCCGACAACTTTGAAAAAATGGTGCACAAGCTGCCCAAAACAACCTAGGACGGTGGCACACGTATGGTGTACCGCTGGAACAACTCCGCACCCGAGGCCTCAAATCAAAATTCCGCCTCGACAAAAGTGATTATTTTGTCGATTTATGGGGGTATGAAGGCAGGTAATGAATTCCGACTACTTTGAAGAAATGGTGCACAAGCTGCCCAAGACAGCCTAGGACGGTGACATACGTATGGTGCACCGCTTCAACAACTCCGCACCCGAGGCCTCAAATCGAAATTCCGACTCGACAAAAGTGATTTTTTTGTCAATTTTTGGGGGGTATGCAGGCCGGTAATGAATTACGACTACTTTGAAAAAATGGTGCACCAGCTGCCCAAAACAACCTAGGACGCTGGCACTCGTATGGTGCACCGCTGCAACAACTCCGCACCCGAGGCCTCAAATCGAAATTCCACCTCGACAAAAGTGATTTTTTTGTCGATTTATGGGGGTATAAAGGCAGGTAATGAATTCCAACTACTTTGAAAAAATGGTGCACAAGCTGCCCTAGACAGCCTAGGACGGTGGCACAAGTATGGTGCACCGCTTCAACAACTCCGCACACGAGGCCTCAAATAGAAATTCCGACTCGACAAAAGTGATTATTTTGTCAATTTTTGGGGTATGCAGGCCGGTAATGAATTCCGACAACTTTGAAAAAATGGTGCACACGCTGCCCAAAACAACCTAGGACGCTGGCACACGTATGGTGCACCGCTGCAACAACTCCGCACCCGAGGCCTCAAATCGACATTCCGCCTCGACAAAAGTGATTTTTTTGTCGATTTATTGGGGTATGCAGGCAGGTAATGAATTCCGACAACTTTGAAAAAATGGTGCACAAGCTGCCCAAAACAACCCAGGACGGTGGCACACGTATGGTGCACCGCTGCAACAACTCCGCACCCGAGGCCTCAAATCGAAATTCTGACTCGACAAAAGTGATTTTTTTTGTCGATTTATTGGGGTATGCAGGCAGGTAATGAATTACGACAACTTTGGAAAAATGGTGCACAAGCTGCCCAAAACAACCTCGGACGGTGGCACGCGTATGGTGCACCGCTGCAACAACTCCGCACCCGAGGCCTCAAATCGAAATTCCGACTCGACAAAAGTGTTTTTTTTTTGTCGATATATTGGGGTATGCAGGCAGGTAATGAATTACGACAACTTTGGAAAAATGGTGCACAAGCTGCCCAAAACAACCTCGGACGGTGGCACACGTATGGTGCACCGCTGCAACAACTCCGCACCCGAGGCCTCAAATCGACATTCCGCCTCGACAAAAGTGATTCTTTTGTCGATTTATTGGGGTATGCAGGCAGGTAATGAATTCCGACAACTTTGAAAAAATGGTGCACAACCTGCCCAAAACAACCCAGGACGGTGGCACACGTATGGTGCACCGCTGCAACAACTCCGCACCCGAGGCCTCAAATCGAAATTCTGACTCGACAAAAGTGATTTTTTTTGTCGATTTATTGGGGTATGCAGGCAGGTAATGAATTACGACAACTTTGGAAAAATGGTGCACAAGCTGCCCAAAACAACCTCGGACGGTGGCACGCGTATGGTGCACCGCTGCAACAACTCCGCACCCGAGGCCTCAAATCGAAATTCCGACTCGACAAAAGTGATTTTTTTTGTCGATTTATTGGGGTATGCAGGCAGGTAATGAATTCCGACAACTTTGAAAAAATGGTGCACAAGCAGCCCAAAACAACCTCGGACGGTGGCACACGTATGGTGCACCGTTGCAACAACTCCGCACCCGAGGCCTCAAATCGAAATTCTGACTCGACAAAAGTGATTTTTTTTGTCGATTTATTGGGGTATGCAGGCAGGTAATGAATTACGACAACTTTGGAAAAATGGTGCACAAGCTGCCCAAAACAACCTCGGACGGTGGCACGCGTATGGTGCACCGCTGCAACAACTCCGCACCCGAGGCCTCAAATCGAAATTCCGACTCGACAAAAGTGATTTTTTTTGTCGATTTATTGGGGTATGCAGGCAGGTAATGAATTCCGACAACTTTGAAAAAATGGTGCACAAGCTGCCCAAAACAACCTCGGACGGTGGCACACGTATGGTGCACAGCTGCAACAACTCCACACCCGAGGCCTCAAATCGAAATTCCGACTCGACAAAAATGATTTTTTTGTCGATTTATGGGGGTATGCAGGCCGGTAATGAATTCCGACAACTTTGAAAAAATGGTGCACAAGCTGCCCAAAACAACCTAGGACGGTGACACACGTATGGTGCACCGCTGGAACAACTCCGCACCCGAGGCCTCAAATCGAAATTCCGCCTCGACAAAAGTGATTATTTTGTCGATTTATGGGGGTATGAAGGCAGGTAATGAATTCCGACTACTTTGAAGAAATGGTGCACAAGCTGCCCAAGACAGCCTAGGACGGTGACACACGTATGGTGCACCGCTTCAACAACTCCGCACCCGAGGCCTCAAATCGAATTTCCGACTCGACAAAAGTGATTTTTTTGTCAATTTTTGGGGGGTATGCAGGCCGGTAATGAATTACGACTACTTTGAAAAAATGGTGCACCAGCTGCCCAAAACAATTAGGACGCTGGCACACGTATGGTGCACCGCTGCAACAACTCCGCACCCGAGGCCTTAAATCGAAATTCCACCTCGACAAAAGTGATTTTTTTGTCGATTTATGGGGGTATGAAGGCAGGTAATGAATTCCAACTACTTTGAAAAAATGGTGCACAAGCTGCCCTAGACAGCCTAGGACGGTGGCACAAGTATGGTGCACCGCTTCAACAACTCCGCACACGAGGCCTCAAATAGAAATTCCGACTCGACAAAAGTGATTATTTTGTCAATTTTTGGGGTATGCAGGCCGGTAATGAATTCCGACAACTTTGAAAAAATGGTGCACACGCTGCCCAAAACAACCTAGGACGCTGGCACACGTATGGTGCACCGCTGCAACAACTCCGCACCTGAGGCCTCAAATCGACATTCCGCCTCGAAAAAAGTGATTTTTTTGTCGATTTATTGGGGTATGCAGGCAGGTAATGAATTCCCACAACTTTGAAAAAATGGTGCACAACCTGCCCAAAACAACCCAGGACGGTGGCACACGTATGGTGCACCGCTGCAACAACTCCGCACCCGAGGCCTCAAATCGAAATTCTGACTCGACAAAAGTGATTTTTTTTGTCGATTTATTGGGGTATGCAGGCAGGTAATGAATTACGACAACTTTGGAAAAATGGTGCACAAGCTGCCCAAAACAACCTCGGACGGTGGCACGCGTATGGTGCACCGCTGCAACAACTCCGCACCCGAGGCCTCAAATCGAAATTCCGACTCGACAAAAGTGATTTTTTTTGTCGATTTATTGGGGTATGCAGGAAGGTAATGAATTCCGACAACTTTGAAAAAATGGTGCACAAGCTGCCCAAAACAACCTCGGACGGTGGCACACGTATGGTGCACAGCTGCAACAACTCCACACCCGAGGCCTCAAATCGAAATTCCGGCTCGACAAAAATGATGTTTTTGTCGATTTATGGGGGTATGCAGGCCGGTAATGAATTCCGACAACTTTGAAAAAATGGTGCACAAGCTGCCCAAAACAACCTAGGACGGTGGCACACGTATGGTGTACCGCTGGAACAACTCCGCACCCGAGGCCTCAAATCGAAATTCCGCCTCGACAAAAGTGATTATTTTGTCGATTTATGGGGGTATGAAGGCAGGTAATGAATTCCGACTACTTTGAAGAAATGGTGCACAAGCTGCCCAAGACAGCCTAGGACGGTGACATACGTATGGTGCACCGCTTCAACAACTCCGCACCCGAGGCCTCAAATCGAAATTCCGACTCGACAAAAGTGATTTTTTTGTCAATTTTTGGGGGGTATGCAGGCCGGTAATGAATTACGACTACTTTGAAAAAATGGTGCACCAGCTGCCCAAAACAACCTAGGACGCTGGCACTCGTATGGTGCACCGCTGCAACAACTCCGCACCCGAGGCCTCAAATCGAAATTCCACCTCGACAAAAGTGATTTTTTTGTCGATTTATGGGGGTATAAAGGCAGGTAATGAATTCCAACTACTTTGAAAAAATGGTGCACAAGCTGCCCTAGACAGCCTAGGACGGTGGCACAAGTATGGTGCACCGCTTCAACAACTCCGCACACGAGGCCTCAAATAGAAATTCCGACTCGACAAAAGTGATTATTTTGTCAATTTTTGGGGTATGCAGGCCGGTAATGAATTCCGACAACTTTGAAAAAATGGTGCACACGCTGCCCAAAACAACCTAGGACGCTGGCACACGTATGGTGCACCGCTGCAACAACTCCGCACCCGAGGCCTCAAATCGACATTCCGCCTCGACAAAAGTGATTTTTTTGTCGATTTATTGGGGTATGCAGGCAGGTAATGAATTCCGACAACTTTGAAAAAATGGTGCACAACCTGCCCAAAACAACCCAGGACGGTGGCACACGTATGGTGCACCGCTGCAACAACTCCGCACCCGAGGCCTCAAATCGAAATTCTGAGTCGACAAAAGTGATTTTTTTTGTCGATTTATTGGGGTATGCAGGCAGGTAATGAATTACGACAACTTTGGAAAAATGATGCACAAGCTGCCCAAAACAACCTCGGACGGTGGCACGCGTATGGTGCACCGCTGCAACAACTCCGCACCCGAGGCCTCAAATCGAAATTCCGACTCGACAAAAGTGATTTTTTTTGTCGATTTATTGGTGTATGCAGGCAGGTAATGAATTCCGACAACTTTGAAAAATGGTGCACAAGCTGCCCAAAACAACCTCGGACGGTGACACACGTATGGTGCACCGCTGGAACAACTCCGCACCCGAGGCCTCAAATCGAAATTCCGCCTCGACAAAAGTGATTATTTTGTCGATTTATGGGGGTATGAAGGCAGGTAATGAATTCCGACTACTTTGAAGAAATGGTGCACAAGCTGCCCAAAACAACCTCGGACGGTGACACACGTATGGTGCACCGCTGGAACAACTCCGCACCCGAGGCCTCAAATCGAAATTCCACCTCGACAAAAGTGATTTTTTTGTCGATTTATGGGGGTATGAAGGCAGGTAATGAATTCCAACTACTTTGAAAAAATGGTGCACAAGCTGCCCTAGACAGCCTAGGACGGTGGCACAAGTATGGTGCACCGCTTCAACAACTCCGCACACGAGGCCTCAAATAGAAATTCCGACTCGACAAAAGTGATTATTTTGTCAATTTTTGGGGGGTATGCAGGCCGGTAATGAATTCCGACAACTTTGAAAAAATGGTGCACCAGCTGCCCAAAACAACCTAGGACGCTGGCACACGTATGGTGCACCGCTGCAACAACTCCGCACCCGAGGCCTCAAATCGAAATTCCACCTCGACAAAAGTGATTTTTTTGTCGATTTATGGGGGTATGAAGGCAGGTAATGAATTCCAACTACTTTGAAAAAATGGTGCACAAGCTGCCCTAGACAGCCTAGGACGGTGGCACAAGTATGGTGCACCGCTTCAACAACTCCGCACACGAGGCCTCAAATAGAAATTCCGACTCGACAAAAGTGATTATTTTGTCAATTTTTGGGGTATGCAGGCCGGTAATGAATTCCGACAACTTTGAAAAAATGGTGCACACGCTGGCCAAAACAACCTAGGACGCTGGCACACGTATGGTGCACCGCTGCAACAACTCCGCACCCGAGGCCTCAAATCGACATTCCGCCTCGACAAAAGTGATTTTTTTGTCGATTTATTGGGGTATGCAGGCAGGTAATGAATTCCGACAACTTTGAAAAAATGGTGCACAACCTGCCCAAAACAACCCAGGACGGTGGCACACGTATGGTGCACCGCTGCAACAACTCCGCACCCGAGGCCTCAAATCGAAATTCTGACTCGACAAAAGTGATTTTTTTTGTCGATTTATTGGGGTATGCAGGCAGGTAATGAATTACGACAACTTTGGAAAAATGGTGCACAAGCTGCCCAAAACAACCTCGGACGGTGGCACGCGTATGGTGCACCGCTGCAACAACTCCGCACCCGAGGCCTCAAATCGAAATTCCAACTCGACAAAAGTGATTTTTTTTGTCGATTTATTGGGGTATGCAGGCAGGTAATGAATTCCGACAACTTTGAAAAAATGGTGCACAAGCTGCCCAAAACAACCTCGGACGGTGGCACACGTATGGTGCACAGCTGCAACAACTCCACACCCGAGGCCTCAAATCGAAATTCCGGCTCGACAAAAATGATTTTTTTGTCGATTTATGGGGGTATGCAGGCCGGTAATGAATTCCGACAACTTTGAAAAAATGGTGCACAAGCTGCCCAAAACAACCTAGGACGGTGGCACACGTATGGTGTACCGCTGGAACAACTCCGCACCCGATGCCTCAAATCGAAATTCCGCCTCGACAAAAGTGATTATTTTGTCGATTTATTGGGGTATGCAGGCAGATAATGAATTCCGACAACTTTGAAAAAATGGTGCACAAGCTGCCCAAAACAACCTCGGACGGAGGCACACGTATGGTGCACAGCTGCAACAACTCCACACCCGAGGCCTCAAATCGAAATTCCGACTCGACAAAAATGATTTTTTTGTCGATTTATGGGGGTATGAAGACAGGTAATGAATTCCGACTACTTTGAAGAAATGGTGGACAAGCTGCCCAAGACAGCCTAGGACGGTGACACACGTATGGTGCACCGCTTCAACAACTCCGCACCCGAGGCCTCAAATCGAAATTCCGACTCGACAAAAGTGATTTTTTTGTCAATTTTTGGGGGGTATGCAGGCCGGTAATGAATTACGACTACTTTGAAAAAATGGTGCACCAGCTGCCCAAAACAACCTAGGACGCTGGCACACGTATGGTGCACCGCTGCAACAACTCCGCACCCGAGGCCTCAAATCGAAATTCCACCTCGACAAAAGTGATTTTTTTGTCGATTTATGGGGGTATGAAGGCAGGTAATGAATTCCAACTACTTTGAAAAAATGGTGCACAAGCTGCCCTAGACAGCCTAGGACGGTGGCACAAGTATGGTGCACCGCTTCAACAACTCCGCACACGAGGCCTCAAATAGAAATTCCGACTCGACAAAAGTGATTATTTTGTCAATTTTTGGGGTATGCAGGCCGGTAATGAATTCCGACAACTTTGAAAAAATGGTGCACACGCTGGCCAAAACAACCTAGGACGCTGGCACACGTATGGTGCACCGCTGCAACAACTCCGCACCCGAGGCCTCAAATCGACATTCCGCCTCGACAAAAGTGATTTTTTTGTCGATTTATTGGGGTACGCAGGCAGGTAATGAATTCCGACAACTTTGAAAAAATGGTGCACAACCTGCCCAAAACAACCCAGGACGGTGGCACACGTATGGTGCACCGCTGCAACAACTCCGCACCCGAGGCCTCAAATCGAAATTCTGACTCGACAAAAGTGATTTTTTTTGTCGATTTATTGGGGTATGCAGGCAGGTAATGAATTACGACAACTTTGGAAAAATGGTGCACAAGCTGCCCAAAACAACCTCGGACGGTGGCACGCGTATGGTGCACCGCTGCAACAACTCCGCACCCGAGGCCTCAAATCGAAATTCCAACTCGACAAAAGTGATTTTTTTTGTCGATTTATTGGGGTATGCAGGCAGGTAATGAATTCCGACAACTTTGAAAAAATGGTGCACAAGCTGCCCAAAACAACCTCGGACGGTGGCACACGTATGGTGCACAGCTGCAACAACTCCACACCCGAGGCCTCAAATCGAAATTCCGGCTCGACAAAAATGATTTTTTTGTCGATTTATGGGGGTATGCAGGCCGGTAATGAATTCCGACAACTTTGAAAAAATGGTGCACAAGCTGCCCAAAACAACCTAGGACGGTGGCACACGTATGGTGTACCGCTGGAACAACTCCGCACCCGATGCCTCAAATCGAAATTCCGCCTCGACAAAAGTGATTATTTTGTCGATTTATTGGGGTATGCAGGCAGATAATGAATTCCGACAACTTTGAAAAAATGGTGCACAAGCTGCCCAAAACAACCTCGGACGGAGGCACACGTATGGTGCACAGCTGCAACAACTCCACACCCGAGGCCTCAAATCGAAATTCCGACTCGACAAAAATGATTTTTTTGTCGATTTATGGGGGTATGAAGACAGGTAATGAATTCCGACTACTTTGAAGAAATGGTGGACAAGCTGCCCAAGACAGCCTAGGACGGTGACACACGTATGGTGCACCGCTTCAACAACTCCGCACCCGAGGCCTCAAATCGAAATTCCGACTCGACAAAAGTGATTTTTTTGTCAATTTTTGGGGGGTATGCAGGCCGGTAATGAATTACGACTACTTTGAAAAAATGGTGCACCAGCTGCCCAAAACAACCTAGGACGCTGGCACACGTATGGTGCACCGCTGCAACAACTCCGCACCCGAGGCCTCAAATCGAAATTCCACCTCGACAAAAGTGATTTTTTTGTCGATTTATGGGGGTATGAAGGCAGGTAATGAATTCCAACTACTTTGAAAAAATGGTGCACAAGCTGCCCTAGACAGCCTAGGACGGTGGCACAAGTATGGTGCACCGCTTCAACAACTCCGCACACGAGGCCTCAAATAGAAATTCCGACTCGACAAAAGTGATTATTTTGTCAATTTTTGGGGTATGCAGGCCGGTAATGAATTCCGACAACTTTGAAAAAATGGTGCACACGCTGGCCAAAACAACCTAGGACGCTGGCACACGTATGGTGCACCGCTGCAACAACTCCGCACCCGAGGCCTCAAATCGACATTCCGCCTCGACAAAAGTGATTTTTTTGTCGATTTATTGGGGTATGCAGGCAGGTAATGAATTCCGACAACTTTGAAAAAATGGTGCACAACCTGCCCAAAACAACCCAGGACGGTGGCACACGTATGGTGCACCGCTGCAACAACTCCGCACCCGAGGCCTCAAATCGAAATTCTGACTCGACAAAAGTGATTTTTTTTGTCGATTTATTGGGGTATGCAGGCAGGTAATGAATTACGACAACTTTGGAAAAATGGTGCACAAGCTGCCCAAAACAACCTCGGACGGTGGCACGCGTATGGTGCACCGCTGCAACAACTCCGCACCCGAGGCCTCAAATCGAAATTCCGACTCGACAAAAGTGATTTTTTTTGTCGATTTATTGGGGTATGCAGGCAGGTAATGAATTCCGACAACTTTGAAAAAATGGTGCACAAGCTGCCCAAAACAACCTCGGACGGTGGCACACGTATGGTGCACAGCTGCAACAACTCCACACCCGAGGCCTCAAATCGAAATTCCGGCTCGACAAAAATGATTTTTTTGTCGATTTATGGGGGTATGCAGGCCGGTAATGAATTCCGACAACTTTGAAAAAATGGTGCACAAGCTGCCCAAAACAACCTAGGACGGTGGCACACGTATGGTGTACCGCTGGAACAAATCCGCACCCGATGCCTCAAATCGAAATTCCGCCTCGACAAAAGTGATTATTTTGTCGATTTATGGGGGTATGAAGGCAGGTAATGAATTCCGACTACTTTGAAGAAATGGTGCACAAGCTGCCCAAGACAGCCTAGGACGGTGACACACGTATGGTGCACCGCTTCAACAACTCCGCACCCGAGGCCTCAAATCGAAATTCCGACTCGACAAAAGTGATTTTTTTGTCAATTTTTGGGGGATATGCAGGCCGGTAATGAATTACGACTACTTTGAAAAAATGGTGCACCAGCTGCCCAAAACAACCTAGGACGCTGGCACACGTATGGTGCACCGCTGCAACAACTCCGCACCCGAGGCCTCAAATCGAAATTCCACCTCGACAAAAGTGATTTTTTTGTCGATTTATGGGGGTATGAAGGCAGGTAATGAATTCCAACTACTTTGAAAAAATGGTGCACAAGCTGCCCTAGACAGCCTAGGACGGTGGCACAAGTATGGTGCACTGCTTCAACAACTCCGCACACGAGGCCTCAAATAGAAATTCCGACTCGACAAAAGTGATTATTTTGTCAATTTTTGGGGTATGCAGGCCGGTAATGAATTCCGACAACTTTGAAAAAATGGTGCACACGCTGGCCAAAACAACCTAGGACGCTAGCACACGTATGGTGCACCGCTGCAACAACTCCGCACCCGAGGCCTCAAATCGACATTCCGCCTCGACAAAAGTGATTTTTTTGTCGATTTATTGGGGTATGCAGGCAGGTAATGAATTCCGACAACTTTGAAAAAATGGTGCACAACCTGCCCAAAACAACCCAGGACGGTGGCACACGTATGGTGCACCGCTGCAACAACTCCGCACCCGAGGCCTCAAATCGAAATTCTGACTCGACAAAAGTGATTTTTTTTGTCGATTTATTGGGGTATGCAGGCAGGTAATGAATTCCGACAACTTTGAAAAAATGGTGCACAAGCTGCCCAAAACAACCTCGGACGGTGGCACACGTATGGTGCACAGCTGCAACAACTCCACACCCGAGGCCTCAAATCGAAATTCCGGCTCGACAAAAATGATTTTTTTGTCGATTTATGGGGGTATGCAGGCCGGTAATGAATTCCGACAACTTTGAAAAAATGGTGCACAAGCTGCCCAAAACAACCTAGGACGGTGGCACACGTATGGTGTACCGCTGGAACAAATCCGCACCCGATGCCTCAAATCGAAATTCCGCCTCGACAAAAGTGATTATTTTGTCGATTTATGGGGGTATGAAGGCAGGTAATGAATTCCGACTACTTTGAAGAAATGGTGCACAAGCTGCCCAAGACAGCCTAGGACGGTGACACACGTATGGTGCACCGCTTCAACAACTCCGCACCCGAGGCCTCAAATCGAAATTCCGACTCGACAAAAGTGATTTTTTTGTCAATTTTTGGGGGATATGCAGGCCGGTAATGAATTACGACTACTTTGAAAAAATGGTGCACCAGCTGCCCAAAACAACCTAGGACGCTGGCACACGTATGGTGCACCGCTGCAACAACTCCGCACCCGAGGCCTCAAATCGAAATTCCACCTCGACAAAAGTGATTTTTTTGTCGATTTATGGGGGTATGAAGGCAGGTAATGAATTCCAACTACTTTGAAAAAATGGTGCACAAGCTGCCCTAGACAGCCTAGGACGGTGGCACAAGTATGGTGCACTGCTTCAACAACTCCGCACACGAGGCCTCAAATAGAAATTCCGACTCGACAAAAGTGATTATTTTGTCAATTTTTGGGGTATGCAGGCCGGTAATGAATTCCGACAACTTTGAAAAAATGGTGCACACGCTGGCCAAAACAACCTAGGACGCTAGCACACGTATGGTGCACCGCTGCAACAACTCCGCACCCGAGGCCTCAAATCGACATTCCGCCTCGACAAAAGTGATTTTTTTGTCGATTTATTGGGGTATGCAGGCAGGTAATGAATTCCGACAACTTTGAAAAAATGGTGCACAACCTGCCCAAAACAACCCAGGACGGTGGCACACGTATGGTGCACCGCTGCAACAACTCCGCACCCGAGGCCTCAAATCGAAATTCTGACTCGACAAAAGTGATTTTTTTTGTCGATTTATTGGGGTATGCAGGCAGGTAATGAATTCCGACAACTTTGAAAAAATGGTGCACAAGCTGCCCAAAACAACCTCGGACGGTGGCACACGTATGGTGCACAGCTGCAACAACTCCACACCCGAGGCCTCAAATCGAAATTCCGGCTCGACAAAAATGATTTTTTTGTCGATTTATGGGGGTATGCAGGCCGGTAATGAATTCCGACAACTTTGAAAAAATGGTGCACAAGCTGCCCAAAACAACCTAGGACGGTGGCACACGTATGGTGTACCGCTGGAACAAATCCGCACCCGATGCCTCAAATCGAAATTCCGCCTCGACAAAAGTGATTATTTTGTCGATTTATGGGGGTATGAAGGCAGGTAATGAATTCCGACTACTTTGAAGAAATGGTGCACAAGCTGCCCAAGACAGCCTAGGACGGTGACACACGTATGGTGCACCGCTTCAACAACTCCGCACCCGAGGCCTCAAATCGAAATTCCGACTCGACAAAAGTGATTTTTTTGTCAATTTTTGGGGGATATGCAGGCCGGTAATGAATTACGACTACTTTGAAAAAATGGTGCACCAGCTGCCCAAAACAACCTAGGACGCTGGCACACGTATGGTGCACCGCTGCAACAACTCCGCACCCGAGGCCTCAAATCGAAATTCCACCTCGACAAAAGTGATTTTTTTGTCGATTTATGGGGGTATGAAGGCAGGTAATGAATTCCAACTACTTTGAAAAAATGGTGCACAAGCTGCCCTAGACAGCCTAGGACGGTGGCACAAGTATGGTGCACTGCTTCAACAACTCCGCACACGAGGCCTCAAATAGAAATTCCGACTCGACAAAAGTGATTATTTTGTCAATTTTTGGGGTATGCAGGCCGGTAATGAATTCCGACAACTTTGAAAAAATGGTGCACACGCTGGCCAAAACAACCTAGGACGCTAGCACACGTATGGTGCACCGCTGCAACAACTCCGCACCCGAGGCCTCAAATCGACATTCCGCCTCGACAAAAGTGATTTTTTTGTCGATTTATTGGGGTATGCAGGCAGGTAATGAATTCCGACAACTTTGAAAAAATGGTGCACAACCTGCCCAAAACAACCCAGGACGGTGGCACACGTATGGTGCACCGCTGCAACAACTCCGCACCCGAGGCCTCAAATCGAAATTCTGACTCGACAAAAGTGATTTTTTTTGTCGATTTATTGGGGTATGCAGGCAGGTAATGAATTCCGACAACTTTGAAAAAATGGTGCACAAGCTGCCCAAAACAACCTCGGACGGTGGCACACGTATGGTGCACAGCTGCAACAACTCCACACCCGAGGCCTCAAATCGAAATTCCGGCTCGACAAAAATGATTTTTTTGTCGATTTATGGGGGTATGCAGGCCGGTAATGAATTCCGACAACTTTGAAAAAATGGTGCACAAGCTGCCCAAAACAACCTAGGACGGTGGCACACGTATGGTGTACCGCTGGAACAAATCCGCACCCGATGCCTCAAATCGAAATTCCGCCTCGACAAAAGTGATTATTTTGTCGATTTATGGGGGTATGAAGGCAGGTAATGAATTCCGACTACTTTGAAGAAATGGTGCACAAGCTGCCCAAGACAGCCTAGGACGGTGACACACGTATGGTGCACCGCTTCAACAACTCCGCACCCGAGGCCTCAAATCGAAATTCTGACTCGACAAAAGTGATTTTTTTGTCGATTTATTGGGGTATGCAGGCAGGTAATGAATTCCGACAACTTTGAAAAAATGGTGCACAAGCTGCCCAAAACAACCTCGGACGGTGGCACACGTATGGTGCACAGCTGCAACAACTCCACACCCGAGGCCTCAAATCGAAATTCCGGCTCGACAAAAGTGATTTTTTTTGTCGATTTATTGGGGTATGTAGGCAGGTAAAGAATTCCGACAACTTTGAAAAAATGGTGCACAAGCTGCCCAAAACAACCTAGGACGGTGGCACACGTATGGTGTACCGCTGGAACAAATCCGCACCCGATGCCTCAAATCGAAATTCCGCCTCGACAAAAGTGATTATTTTGTCGATTTATGGGGGTATGAAGGCAGGTAATGAATTCCGACTACTTTGAAGAAATGGTGCACAAGCTGCCCAAGACAGCCTAGGACGGTGACACACGTATGGTGCACCGCTTCAACAACTCCGCACCCGAGGCCTCAAATCGAAATTCCGACTCGACAAAAGTGATTTTTTTGTCAATTTTTGGGGGATATGCAGGCCGGTAATGAATTACGACTACTTTGAAAAAATGGTGCACCAGCTGCCCAAAACAACCTAGGACGCTGGCACACGTATGGTGCACCGCTGCAACAACTCCGCACCCGAGGCCTCAAATCGAAATTCCACCTCGACAAAAGTGATTTTTTTGTCGATTTATGGGGGTATGAAGGCAGGTAATGAATTCCAACTACTTTGAAAAAATGGTGCACAAGCTGCCCTAGACAGCCTAGGACGGTGGCACAAGTATGGTGCACTGCTTCAACAACTCCGCACACGAGGCCTCAAATAGAAATTCCGACTCGACAAAAGTGATTATTTTGTCAATTTTTGGGGTATGCAGGCCGGTAATGAATTCCGACAACTTTGAAAAAATGGTGCACACGCTGGCCAAAACAACCTAGGACGCTAGCACACGTATGGTGCACCGCTGCAACAACTCCGCACCCGAGGCCTCAAATCGACATTCCGCCTCGACAAAAGTGATTTTTTTGTCGATTTATTGGGGTATGCAGGCAGGTAATGAATTCCGACAACTTTGAAAAAATGGTGCACAACCTGCCCAAAACAACCCAGGACGGTGGCACACGTATGGTGCACCGCTGCAACAACTCCGCACCCGAGGCCTCAAATCGAAATTCTGACTCGACAAAAGTGATTTTTTTTGTCGATTTATTGGGGTATGCAGGCAGGTAATGAATTCCGACAACTTTGAAAAAATGGTGCACAAGCTGCCCAAAACAACCTCGGACGGTGGCACACGTATGGTGCACAGCTGCAACAACTCCACACCCGAGGCCTCAAATCGAAATTCCGGCTCGACAAAAATGATTTTTTTGTCGATTTATGGGGGTATGCAGGCCGGTAATGAATTCCGACAACTTTGAAAAAATGGTGCACAAGCTGCCCAAAACAACCTAGGACGGTGGCACACGTATGGTGTACCGCTGGAACAAATCCGCACCCGATGCCTCAAATCGAAATTCCGCCTCGACAAAAGTGATTATTTTGTCGATTTATGGGGGTATGAAGGCAGGTAATGAATTCCGACTACTTTGAAGAAATGGTGCACAAGCTGCCCAAGACAGCCTAGGACGGTGACACACGTATGGTGCACCGCTTCAACAACTCCGCACCCGAGGCCTCAAATCGAAATTCCGACTCGACAAAAGTGATTTTTTTGTCAATTTTTGGGGGGTATGCAGGCCGGTAATGAATTACGACTACTTTGAAAAAATGGTGCACCAGCTGCCCAAAACAACCTAGGACGCTGGCACACGTATGGTGCACCGCTGCAACAACTCCGCACCCGAGGCCTCAAATCGAAATTCCACCTCGACAAAAGTGATTTTTTTGTCGATTTATGGGGGTATGAAGGCAGGTAATGAATTCCAACTACTTTGAAAAAATGGTGCACAAGCTGCCCTAGACAGCCTAGGACGGTGGCACAAGTATGGTGCACCGCTTCAACAACTCCGCACACGAGGCCTCAAATAGAAATTCCGACTCGACAAAAGTGATTATTTTGTCAATTTTTGGGGTATGCAGGCCGGTAATGAATTCCGACAACTTTAAAAAAATGGTGCACAAGCTGCCCAAAACAACCTAGGACGCTGGCACACGTATGGTGCACCGCTGCAACAACTCCGCACCCGAGGCCTCAAATCGACATTCCGCCTCGACAAAAGTGATTTTTTTGTCGATTTATGGGGGTATGCAGGCAGGTAATGAATTCCGACAACTTTGAAAAAATTGTGCACAACCTGCCCAAAACAACCCAGGACGGTGGCACACGTATGGTGCACCGCTGCAACAACTCCGCACCCGAGGCCTCAAATCGAAATTCTGACTCGACAAAAGTGATTTTTTTGTCGATTTATTGGGGTATGCAGGCAGGTAATGAATTACGACAACTTTGGAAAAATGGTGCACAAGCTGCCCAAAACAACCTCTGACGGTGGCACGCGTATGGTGCACCGCTGCAACAACTCCGCACCCGAGGCCTCAAATCGAAATTCCGACTCGACAAAAGTGATTTTTTTTGTCGATTTATTGGGGTATGTAGGCAGGTAAAGAATTCCGACAACTTTGAAAAAATGGTGCACAAGCTGCCCAAAACAACCTCGGACGGTGGCACACGTATGGTGCACAGCTGCAACAACTCCACACCCGAGGCCTCAAATCGAAATTCCGACTCGACAAAAATGATTTTTTTGTCGATTTATGGGGGTATGCAGGCCGGTAATGAATTCCGACAACTTTTAAAAAATGGTGCACAAGCTGCCCAAAACAACCTAGGACGGTGGCACACGTATGGTGCACCGCTGGAACAACTCCGCACCCGAGGCCTCAAATCGAAATTCCGCCTCGACAAAAGTGATTATTTTGTCGATTTATGGGGGTATGCAGGCCGGTAATGAATTACGACTACTTTGAAAAAATGGTGCACCAGCTGCCCAAAACAACCTAGGACGCTGGCACACGTATGGTGCACCGCTGCAACAACTCCGCACCCGAGGCCTCAAATCGAAATTCCACCTCGACAAAAGTGATTTTTTTGTCGATTTATGGGGGTATGAAGGCAGGTAATGAATTCCAACTACTTTGAAAAAATGGTGCACAAGCTGCCCTAGACAGCCTAGGACGGTGGCACAAGTATGGTGCACCGCTTCAACAACTCCGCACACGAGGCCTCAAATAGAAATTCCGACTCGACAAAAGTGATTATTTTGTCAATTTTTGGGGTATGCAGGCCGGTAATGAATTCCGACAACTTTAAAAAAATGGTGCACAAGCTGCCCAAAACAACCTAGGACGCTGGCACACGTATGGTGCACCGCTGCAACAACTCCGCACCCGAGGCCTCAAATCGACATTCCGCCTCGACAAAAGTGATTTTTTTGTCGATTTATGGGGGTATGCAGGCAGGTAATGAATTCCGACAACTTTGAAAAAATTGTGCACAACCTGCCCAAAACAACCCAGGACGGTGGCACACGTATGGTGCACCGCTGCAACAACTCCGCACCCGAGGCCTCAAATCGAAATTCTGACTCGACAAAAGTGATTTTTTTGTCGATTTATTGGGGTATGCAGGCAGGTAATGAATTACGACAACTTTGGAAAAATGGTGCACAAGCTGCCCAAAACAACCTCGGACGGTGGCACGCGTATGGTGCACCGCTGCAACAACTCCGCACCCGAGGCCTCAAATCGAAATTCCGACTCGACAAAAGTGATTTTTTTTGTCGATTTATTGGGGTATGTAGGCAGGTAAAGAATTCCGACAACTTTGAAAAAATGGTGCACAAGCTGCCCAAAACAACCTCGGACGGTGGCACACGTATGGTGCACAGCTGCAACAACTCCACACCCGAGGCCTCAAATCGAAATTCCGACTCGACAAAAATGATTTTTTTGTCGATTTATGGGGGTATGCAGGCCGGTAATGAATTCCGACAACTTTTAAAAAATGGTGCACAAGCTGCCCAAAACAACCTAGGACGGTGGCACACGTATGGTGCACCGCTGGAACAACTCCGCACCCGAGGCCTCAAATCGAAATTCCGCCTCGACAAAAGTGATTATTTTGTCGATTTATGGGGGTATGCAGGCCGGTAATGAATTACGACTACTTTGAAAAAATGGTGCACCAGCTGCCCAAAACAACCTAGGACGCTGGCACACGTATGGTGCACCGCTGCAACAACTCCGCACCCGAGGCCTCAAATCGAAATTCCACCTCGACAAAAGTGATTTTTTTGTCGATTTATGGGGGTATGAAGGCAGGTAATGAATTCCAACTACTTTGAAAAAATGGTGCACAAGCTGCCCTAGACAGCCTAGGACGGTGGCACAAGTATGGTGCACCGCTTCAACAACTCCGCACACGAGGCCTCAAATAGAAATTCCGACTCGACAAAAGTGATTATTTTGTCAATTTTTGGGGTATGCAGGCCGGTAATGAATTCCGACAACTTTAAAAAAATGGTGCACAAGCTGCCCAAAACAACCTAGGACGCTGGCACACGTATGGTGCACCGCTGCAACAACTCCGCACCCGAGGCCTCAAATCGACATTCCGCCTCGACAAAAGTGATTTTTTTGTCGATTTATGGGGGTATGCAGGCAGGTAATGAATTCCGACAACTTTGAAAAAATTGTGCACAACCTGCCCAAAACAACCCAGGACGGTGGCACACGTATGGTGCACCGCTGCAACAACTCCGCACCCGAGGCCTCAAATCGAAATTCTGACTCGACAAAAGTGATTTTTTTGTCGATTTATTGGGGTATGCAGGCAGGTAATGAATTACGACAACTTTGGAAAAATGGTGCACAAGCTGCCCAAAACAACCTCTGACGGTGGCACGCGTATGGTGCACCGCTGCAACAACTCCGCACCCGAGGCCTCAAATCGAAATTCCGACTCGACAAAAGTGATTTTTTTTGTCGATTTATTGGGGTATGTAGGCAGGTAAAGAATTCCGACAACTTTGAAAAAATGGTGCACAAGCTGCCCAAAACAACCTCGGACGGTGGCACACGTATGGTGCACAGCTGCAACAACTCCACACCCGATGCCTCAAATCGAAATTCCGACTCGACAAAAATGATTTTTTTGTCGATTTATGGGGGTATGCAGGCCGGTAATGAATTCCGACAACTTTTAAAAAATGGTGCACAAGCTGCCCAAAACAACCTAGGACGGTGGCACACGTATGGTGCACCGCTGGAACAACTCCGCACCCGAGGCCTCAAATCGAAATTCCGCCTCGACAAAAGTGATTATTTTGTCGATTTATGGGGGTATGAAGGCAGGTAATGAATTCCGACTACTTTGAAGAAATGGTGCACAAGCTGCCCAAGACAGCCTAGGACGGTGACACACGTATGGTGCACCGCTTCAACAACTCCGCACCCGAGGCCTCAAATCGAAATTCCGACTCGACAAAAGTGATTTTTTTGTCAATTTTTGGGGGGTATGCAGGCCGGTAATGAATTACGACTACTTTGAAAAAATGGTGCACCAGCTGCCCAAAACAACCTAGGACGCTGGCACACGTATGGTGCACCGCTGCAACAACTCCGCACCCGAGGCCTCAAATCGAAATTCCGACTCGACAAAAATGATTTTTTTGTCGATTTATGGGGGTATGCAGGCCGGTAATGAATTCCGACAACTTTTAAAAAATGGTGCACAAGCTGCCCAAAACAACCTAGGACGGTGGCACACGTATGGTGCACCGCTGGAACAACTCCGCACCCGAGGCCTCAAATCGAAATTCCGCCTCGACAAAGTGATTATTTTGTCGATTTATGGGGGTATGCAGGCCGGTAATGAATTACGACTACTTTGAAAAAATGGTGCACCAGCTGCCCAAAACAACCTAGGACGCTGGCACACGTATGGTGCACCGCTGCAACAACTCCGCACCCGAGGCCTCAAATTGAAATTCCACCTCGACAAAAGTGATTTTTTTGTCGATTTATGGGGGTATGAAGGCAGGTAATGAATTCCAACTACTTTGAAAAAATGGTGCACAAGCTGCCCTAGACAGCCTAGGACGGTGGCACAAGTATGGTGCACCGCTTCAACAACTCCGCACACGAGGCCTCAAATAGAAATTCCGACTCGACAAAAGTGATTATTTTGTCAATTTTTGGGGTATGCAGGCCGGTAATGAATTCCGACAACTTTAAAAAAATGGTGCACAAGCTGCCCAAAACAACCTAGGACGCTGGCACACGTATGGTGCACCGCTGCAACAACTCCGCACCCGAGGCCTCAAATCGACATTCCGCCTCGACAAAAGTGATTTTTTTGTCGATTTATGGGGGTATGCAGGCAGGTAATGAATTCCGACAACTTTGAAAAAATTGTGCACAACCTGCCCAAAACAACCCAGGACGGTGGCACACGTATGGTGCACCGCTGCAACAACTCCGCACCCGAGGCCTCAAATCGAAATTCTGACTCGACAAAAGTGATTTTTTTGTCGATTTATTGGGATATGCAGGCAGGTAATGAATTACGACAACTTTGGAAAAATGGTGCACAAGCTGCCCAAAACAACCTCTGACGGTGGCACGCGTATGGTGCACCGCTGCAACAACTCCGCACCCGAGGCCTCAAATCGAAATTCCGACTCGACAAAAGTGATTTTTTTTGTCGATTTATTGGGGTATGTAGGCAGGTAAAGAATTCCGACAACTTTGAAAAAATGGTGCACAAGCTGCCCAAAACAACCTCGGACGGTGGCACACGTATGGTGCACAGCTGCAACAACTCCACACCCGAGGCCTCAAATCGAAATTCCGACTCGACAAAAATGATTTTTTTGTCGATTTATGGGGGTATGCAGGCCGGTAATGAATTCCGACAACTTTTAAAAAATGGTGCACAAGCTGCCCAAAACAACCTAGGACGGTGGCACACGTATGGTGCACCGCTGGAACAACTCCACACCCGAGGCCTCAAATCGAAATTCCACCTCGACAAAAGTGATTATTTTGTCGATTTATGGGGGTATGCAGGCCGGTAATGAAATACGACTACTTTGAAAAAATGGTGCACCAGCTGCCCAAAACAACCTAGGACGCTGGCACACGTATGGTGCACCGCTGCAACAACTCCGCACCCGAGGCCTCAAATCGAAATTCCACCTCGACAAAAGTGATTTTTTTTTCGATTTATGGGGGTATGAAGGCAGGTAATGAATTCCAACTACTTTGAAAAAATGGTGCACAAGCTGCCCTAGACAGCCTAGGACGGTGGCACAAGTATGGTGCACCGCTTCAACAACTCCGCACACGAGGCCTCAAATAGAAATTCCGACTCGACAAAAGTGATTATTTTGTCAATTTTTGGGGTATGCAGGCCGGTAATGAATTCCGACAACTTTAAAAAAATGGTGCACAAGCTGCCCAAAACAACCTAGGACGCTGGCACACGTATGGTGCACCGCTGCAACAACTCCGCACCCGAGGCCTCAAATCGACATTCCGCCTCGACAAAAGTGATTTTTTTGTCGATTTATGGGGGTATGCAGGCAGGTAATGAATTCCGACAACTTTGAAAAAATTGTGCACAACCTGCCCAAAACAACCCAGGACGGTGGCACACGTATGGTGCACCGCTGCAACAACTCCGCACCCGAGGCCTCAAATCGAAATTCTGACTCGACAAAAGTGATTTTTTTGTCGATTTATTGGGGTATGCAGGCAGGTAATGAATTACGACAACTTTGGAAAAATGGTGCACAAGCTGCCCAAAACAACCTCGGACGGTGGCACGCGTATGGTGCACCGCTGCAACAACTCCGCACCCGAGGCCTCAAATCGAAATTCCGACTCGACAAAAGTGATTTTTTTTGTCGATTTATTGGGGTATGTAGGCAGGTAAAGAATTCCGACAACTTTGAAAAAATGGTGCACAAGCTGCCCAAAACAACCTCGGACGGTGGCACACGTATGGTGCACAGCTGCAACAACTCCACACCCGAGGCCTCAAATCGAAATTCCGACTCGACAAAAATGATTTTTTTGTCGATTTATGGGGGTATGCAGGCCGGTAATGAATTCCGACAACTTTTAAAAAATGGTGCACAAGCTGCCCAAAACAACCTAGGACGGTGGCACACGTATGGTGCACCGCTGGAACAACTCCGCACCCGAGGCCTCAAATCGAAATTCCGCCTCGACAAAAGTGATTATTTTGTCGATTTATGGGGGTATGCAGGCCGGTAATGAATTACGACTACTTTGAAAAAATGGTGCACCAGCTGCCCAAAACAACCTAGGACGCTGGCACACGTATGGTGCACCGCTGCAACAACTCCGCACCCGAGGCCTCAAATCGAAATTCCACCTCGACAAAAGTGATTTTTTTGTCGATTTATGGGGGTATGAAGGCAGGTAATGAATTCCAACTACTTTGAAAAAATGGTGCACAAGCTGCCCTAGACAGCCTAGGACGGTGGCACAAGTATGGTGCACCGCTTCAACAACTCCGCACACGAGGCCTCAAATAGAAATTCCGACTCGACAAAAGTGATTATTTTGTCAATTTTTGGGGTATGCAGGCCGGTAATGAATTCCGACAACTTTAAAAAAATGGTGCACAAGCTGCCCAAAACAACCTAGGACGCTGACACACGTATGGTGCACCGCTGCAACAACTCCGCACCCGAGGCCTCAAATCGACATTCCGCCTCGACAAAAGTGATTTTTTTGTCGATTTATGGGGGTATGCAGGCAGGTAATGAATTCCGACAACTTTGAAAAAATTGTGCACAACCTGCCCAAAACAACCCAGGACGGTGGCACACGTATGGTGCACCGCTGCAACAACTCCGCACCCGAGGCCTCAAATCGAAATTCTGACTCGACAAAAGTGATTTTTTTGTCGATTTATTGGGGTATGCAGGCAGGTAATGAATTACGACAACTTTGGAAAAATGGTGCACAAGCTGCCCAAAACAACCTCTGACGGTGGCACGCGTATGGTGCACCGCTGCAACAACTCCGCACCCGAGGCCTCAAATCGAAATTCCGACTCGACAAAAGTGATTTTTTTTGTCGATTTATTGGGGTATGTAGGCAGGTAAAGAATTCCGACAACTTTGAAAAAATGGTGCACAAGCTGCCCAAAACAACCTCGGACGGTGGCACACGTATGGTGCACAGCTGCAACAACTCCACACCCGATGCCTCAAATCGAAATTCCGACTCGACAAAAATGATTTTTTTGTCGATTTATGGGGGTATGCAGGCCGGTAATGAATTCCGATAACTTTTAAAAAATGGTGCACAAGCTGCCCAAAACAACCTAGGACGGTGGCACACGTATGGTGCACCGCTGGAACAACTCCGCACCCGAGGCCTCAAATCGAAATTCCGCCTCGACAAAAGTGATTATTTTGTCGATTTATGGGGGTATGAAGGCAGGTAATGAATTCCGACTACTTTGAAGAAATGGTGCACAAGCTGCCCAAGACAGCCTAGGACGGTGACACACGTATGGTGCACCGCTTCAACAACTCCGCACCCGAGGCCTCAAATCGAAATTCCGACTCGACAAAAGTGATTTTTTTGTCAATTTTTGGGGGGTATGCAGGCCGGTAATGAATTACGACTACTTTGAAAAAATGGTGCACCAGCTGCCCAAAACAACCTAGGACGCTGGCACACGTATGGTGCACCGCTGCAACAACTCCGCACCCGAGGCCTCAAATCGAAATTCCACCTCGACAAAAGTGATTTTTTTGTCGATTTATGGGGGTATGAAGGCAGGTAATGAATTCCAACTACTTTGAAAAAATGGTGCACAAGCTGCCCTAGACAGCCTAGGACGGTGGCACAAGTATGGTGCACCGCTTCAACAACTCCGCACACGAGGCCTCAAATAGAAATTCCGACTCGACAAAAGTGATTATTTTGTCAATTTTTGGGGTATGCAGGCCGGTAATGAATTCCGACAACTTTAAAAAAATGGTGCACAAGCTGCCCAAAACAACCTAGGACGCTGGCACACGTATGGTGCACCGCTGCAACACCTCCGCACCCGAGGCCTCAAATCGACATTCCGCCTCGACAAAAGTGATTTTTTTGTCGATTTATGGGGGTATGCAGGCAGGTAATGAATTCCGACAACTTTGAAAAAATTGTGCACAACCTGCCCAAAACAACCCAGGACGGTGGCACACGTATGGTGCACCGCTGCAACAACTCCGCACCCGAGGCCTCAAATCGAAATTCTGACTCGACAAAAGTGATTTTTTTGTCGATTTATTGGGGTATGCAGGCAGGTAATGAATTACGACAACTTTGGAAAAATGGTGCACAAGCTGCCCAAAACAACCTCGGACGGTGGCACGCGTATGGTGCACCGCTGCAACAACTCCGCACCCGAGGCCTCAAATCGAAATTCCGACTCGACAAAAGTGATTTTTTTTGTCGATTTATTGGGGTATGCAGGCAGGTAATGAATTCCGACAACTTTGAAAAAATGGTGCACAAGCTGCCCAAAACAACCTCGGACGGTGGCACACGTATGGTGCACAGCTGCAACAACTCCACACCCGAGGCCTCAAATCGAAATTCCGACTCGACAAAAATGATTTTTTTGTCGATTTATGGGGGTATGCAGGCCGGTAATGAATTCCGACAACTTTGAAAAAATGGTGCACAAGCTGCCCAAAACAACCTAGGACGGTGGCACACGTATGGTGCACCGCTGCAACAACTCCGCACCCGAGGCCTCAAATCGAAATTCCATCTCGACAAAAGTGATTTTTTTGTCGATTTATGGGGGTATGAAGGCAGGTAATGAATTCCAACTACTTTGAAAAAATGGTGCACAAGCTGCCCTAGACAGCCTAGGACGGTGGCACAAGTATGGTGCACCGCTTCAACAACTCCGCACACGAGGCCTCAAATAGAAATTCCGACTCGACAAAAGTGATTATTTTGTCAATTTTTGGGGTATGCAGGCCGGTAATGAATTCCGACAACTTTAAAAAAATGGTGCACAAGCTGCCCAAAACAACCTAGGACGCTGGCACACGTATGGTGCACCGCTGCAACAACTCCGCACCCGAGGCCTCAAATCGACATTCCGCCTCGACAAAAGTGATTTTTTTGTCGATTTATGGGGGTATGCAGGCAGGTAATGAATTCCGACAACTTTGAAAAAATGGTGCACAAGCTGCCCTAGACAGCCTAGGACGGTGGCACAAGTATGGTGCACCGCTTCAACAACTCCGCACACGAGGCCTCAAATAGAAATTCCGACTCGACAAAAGTGATTATTTTGTCAATTTTTGGGGTATGCAGGCCGGTAATGAATTCCGACAACTTTGAAAAAATGGTGCACAAGCTGCCCAAAACAACCTAGGACGCTGGCACACGTATGGTGCACCGCTGCAACAACTCCGCACCCGAGGCCTCAAATCGACATTCCGCCTCGACAAAAGTGATTTTTTTGTCGATTTATGGGGGTATGCAGGCAGGTAATGAATTCCGACAACTTTGAAAAAATGGTGCACAACCTGCCCAAAACAACCCAGGACGGTGGCACACGTATGGTGCACCGCTGCAACAACTCCGCACCCGAGGCCTCAAATCGAAATTCTGACTCGACAAAAGTGATTTTTTTTGTCGATTTATTGGGGTATGCAGGCAGGTAATGAATTACGACAACTTTGGAAAAATGGTGCACAAGCTGCCCAAAACAACCTCGGACGGTGGCACGCGTATGGTGCACCGCTGCAACAACTCCGCACCCGAGGCCTCAAATCGAAATTCCGACTTGACAAAAGTGATTTTTTTTGTCGATTTATTGGGGTATGCAGGCAGGTAATGAATTCCGACAACTTTGAAAAAATGGTGCACAAGCTGCCCAAAACAACCTCGGACGGTGGCACACGTATGGTGCACAGCTGCAACAACTCCACACCCGAGGCCTCAAATCGAAATTCCGACTCGACAAAAATGATTTTTTTGTCGATTTATGTGGGTATGCAGGCCGGTAATGAATTCCGACAACTTTGAAAAAATGGTGCACAAGCTGCCCAAAACAACCTAGGACGGTGGCACACGTATGGTGCACCGCTGCAACAACTCCGCACCCGAGGCCTCAAATCGAAATTCCATCTCGACAAAAGTGATTTTTTTGTCGATTTATGGGGGTATGAAGGCAGGTAATGAATTCCAACTACTTTGAAAAAATGGTGCACAAGCTGCCCTAGACAGCCTAGGACGGTGGCACAAGTATGGTGCACCGCTTCAAACACTCCGCACTCGAGGCCTCAAATAGAAATTCCGACTCGACAAAAGTGATTATTTTGTCAATTTTTGGGGTATGCAGGCCGGTAATGAATTCCGACAACTTTAAAAAAATGGTGCACAAGCTGCCCAAAACAACCTAGGACGCTGGCACACGTATGGTGCACCGCTGCAACAACTCCGCACCCGAGGCCTCAAATCGACATTCCGCCTCGACAAAAGTGATTTTTTTGTCGATTTATGGGGGTATGCAGGCAGGTAATGAATTCCGACAACTTTGAAAAAATTGTGCACAACCTGCCCAAAACAACCCAGGACGGTGGCACACGTATGGTGCACCGCTGCAACAACTCCGCACCCGAGGCCTCAAATCGAAATTCTGACTCGACAAAAGTGATTTTTTTGTCGATTTATTGGGGTATGCAGGCAGGTAATGAATTACGACAACTTTGGAAAAATGGTGCACAAGCTGCCCAAAACAACCTCGGACGGTGGCACGCGTATGGTGCACCGCTGCAACAACTCCGCACCCGAGGCCTCAAATCGAAATTCCGACTCGACAAAAGTGATTTTTTTTGTCGATTTATTGGGGTATGTAGGCAGGTAAAGAATTCCGACAACTTTGAAAAAATGGTGCACAAGCTGCCCAAAACAACCTCGGACGGTGGCACACGTATGGTGCACAGCTGCAACAACTCCACACCCGAGGCCTCAAATCGAAATTCCGACTCGACAAAAATGATTTTTTTGTCGATTTATGGGGGTATGCAGGCCGGTAATGAATTCCGACAACTTTTAAAAAATGGTGCACAAGCTGCCCAAAACAACCTAGGACGGTGGCACACGTATGGTGCACCGCTGGAACAACTCCGCACCCGAGGCCTCAAATCGAAATTCCGCCTCGACAAAAGTGATTATTTTGTCGATTTATGGGGGTATGAAGGCAGGTAATGAATTCCGACTACTTTGAAGAAATGGTGCACAAGCTGCCCAAGACAGCCTAGGACGGTGACACACGTATGGTGCACCGCTTCAACAACTCCGCACCCGAGGCCTCAAATCTAAATTCCGACTCGACAAAAGTGATTTTTTTGTCAATTTTTGGGGGGTATGCAGGCCGGTAATGAATTACGACTACTTTGAAAAAATGGTGCACCAGCTGCCCAAAACAACCTAGGACGCTGGCACACGTATGGTGCACCGCTGCAACAACTCCGCACCCGAGGCCTCAAATCGAAATTCCACCTCGACAAAAGTGATTTTTTTGTCGATTTATGGGGGTATGAAGGCAGGTAATGAATTCCAACTACTTTGAAAAAATGGTGCACAAGCTGCCCTAGACAGCCTAGGACGGTGGCACAAGTATGGTGCACCGCTTCAACAACTCCGCACACGAGGCCTCAAATAGAAATTCCGACTCGACAAAAGTGATTATTTTGTCAATTTTTGGGGTATGCAGGCCGGTAATGAATTCCGACAACTTTGAAAAAATGGTGCACAAGCTGCCCAAAACAACCTAGGACGCTGGCACACGTATGGTGCACCGCTGCAACAACTCCGCACCCGAGGTCTCAAATCGACATTCCGCCACGACAAAAGTGATTTTTTTGTCGATTTATGGGGGTATGCAGGCAGGTAATGAATTCCGACAACTTTGAAAAAATGGTGCACAACCTGCCCAAAACAACCCAGGACGGTGGCACACGTATGGTGCACCGCTGCAACAACTCCGCACCCGAGGCCTCAAATCGAAATTCTGACTCGACAAAAGTGATTTTTTTTGTCGATTTATTGGGGTATGCAGGCAGGTAATGAATTACGACAACTTTGGAAAAATGGTGCACAAGCTGCCCAAAACAACCTCGGACGGTGGCACGCGTATGGTGCACCGCTGCAACAACTCCGCACCCGAGGCCTCAAATCGAAATTCCGACTCGACAAAAGTGATTTTTTTTGTCGATTTATTGGGGTATGCAGGCAGGTAATGAATTCCGACAACTTTGAAAAAATGGTGCACAAGCTGCCCAAAACAACCTCGGACGGTGGCACACGTATGGTGCACAGCTGCAACAACTCCACACCCAAGGCCTCAAATCGAAATTCCGACTCGACAAAAATGATTTTTTTGTCGATTTATGGGGGTATGCAGGCCGGTAATGAATTCCGACAACTTTGAAAAAATGGTGCACAAGCTGCCCAAAACAACCTAGGACGGTGGCACACGTTTGGTGCACCGCTGGAACAACTCCGCACCCGAGGCCTCAAATCGAAATTCCGCCTCGACAAAAGTGATTATTTTGTCGATTTATGGGGGTATGAAGGCAGGTAATGAATTCCGACTACTTTGAAGAAATGGTGCACAAGCTGCCCAAGACAGCCTAGGACGGTGACACACATATGGTGCACCGCTTCAACAACTCCGCACCCGAGGCCTCAAATCGAAATTCCGACTCGACAAAAGTGATTTTTTTGTCAATTTTTGGGGGGTATGCAGGCCGGTAATGAATTACGACTACTTTGAAAAAATGGTGCACCAGCTGCCCAAAACAACCTAGGACGCTGGCACACGTATGGTGCACCGCTGCAACAACTCCGCACCCGAGGCCTCAAATCGAAATTCCACCTCGACGGGTATGTAGGCAGGTAATGAATTCTGACAACTTTGAAAAAATGGTGCACAACCTGCCCAAAACAACCCAGGACGGTGGCACACGTATGGTGCACCGCTGCAACAACTCCGCACCCGAGGCCTCAAATCGAAATTCTGACTCGACAAAAGTGATTTTTTTTGTCGATTTATTGGGGTATGCAGGCAGGTAATGAATTACGACAACTTTGGAAAAATGGTGCACAAGCTACCCAAAACAACCTCGGACGGTGGCACGCGTATGGTGCACCGCTGCAACAACTCCGCACCCGAGGCCTCAAATCGAAATTCCGACTCGACAAAAGTGATTTTTTTTGTCGATTTATTGGGGTATGCAGGCAGGAAATGAATTCCGACAACTTTGAAAAAATGGTGCACAAGCTGCCCAAAACAACCTCGGACGGTGGCACACGTATGGTGCACAGCTGCAACAACTCCACACCCGAGGCCTCAAATCGAAATTCCGACTCGACAAAAATGATTTTTTTGTCGATTTATGGGGGTATGCAGGCCGGTAATGAATTCCGACAACTTTGAAAAAATGGTGCACAAGCTGCCCAAAACAACCTAGGACGGTGGCACACGTATGGTGCACCGCTGGAACAACTCCGCACCCGAGGCCTCAAATCGAAATTCCGCCTCGACAAAAGTGGCTATTTTGTCGATTTATGGGGGTATGAAGGCAGGTAATGAATTCCGACTACTTTGAAGAAATGGTGCACAAGCTGCCCAAGACAGCCTAGGACGGTGACACACGTATGGTGCACCGCTTCAACAACTCCGCACCCGAGGCCTCAAATCGAAATTCCGACTCGACAAAAGTTATTTTTTTGTCAATTTTTGGGGGATATGCAGGCCGGTAATGAATTACGACTACTTTGAAAAAATGGTGCACCAGCTGCCCAAAACAACCTAGGACGCTGGCACACGTATGGTGCACCGCTGCAACAACTCCGCACCCGAGGCCTCAAATCGAAATTCCACCTCGACAAAAGTGATTTTTTTGTCGATTTATGGGGGTATGAAGGCAGGTAATGAATTCCAACTACTTTGAAAAAATGATGCACAAGCTGCCCTAGACAGCCTAGGACGGTGGCACAAGTATGGTGCACCGCTTCAACAACTCCGCACACGAGGCCTCAAATAGAAATTTCGACTCGACAAAAGTGATTATTTTGTCAATTTTTGGGGTATGCAGGCCGGTAATGAATTCCGACAACTTTGAAAAAATGGTGCACAAGCTGCCCAAAACAACCTAGGACGCTGGCACACGTATGTTGCACCGCTGCAACAACTCCGCACCCGAGGCCTCAAATCGACATTCCGCCTCGACAAAAGTGATTTTTTTGTCGATTTATTGGGGTATGCAGGCAGGTAATGAATTCCGACAACTTTAAAAAAATGGTGCACAAGCTGCCCAAAACAACCTCGGACGGTGGCATGCGTATGGTGCACCGCTGCAACAACTCCGCACCCGATGCCTCAAATCGAAATTCTGCCTCGACAAAAGTGATTTTTTTGTCGATTTATGGGGGTATGCAGGCCGGTAATGAATTTCGACAACTCTGAAAAAATGGTGCACAAGCTGCCCAAAATAACCTAGGACGCTGGCACACGTATGGTGCACCGCTGCAACAACTCCGCACCCGAGGCCTCAAATCGAAATTCCGCCTCGACAAAAGTGATTTTTTTGTCGATTTATGGGGGTATGCAGGCCGGTAATGAATTCCGACAACTTTGAAAAAATGGTGCACAAGCTGCCCAAAACAACCTCGGACGGTGGCACACGTATGGTGCACAGCTGCAACAACTCCACACCCGAGGCCTCAAATCGAAATTCCGACTCGACAAAAATGATTTTTTTGTCGATTTATGGGGGTATGCAGGCCGGTAATGAATTCCGACAACTTTGAAAAAATGGTGCACAAGCTGCCCAAAACAACATAGGACGGTGGCACACGTATGGTGCACCGCTGGAACAACTCCGCACCCGAGGCCTCAAATCGAAATTCCGCCTCGACAAAAGTGATTATTTTGTCGATTTATGGGGGTATGAAGGCAGGTAATGAATTCCGACTACTTTGAAGAAATGGTGCACAAGCTGCCCAAGACAGCCTAGGACGGTGACACACGTATGGTGCACCGCTTCAACAACTCCGCACCCGAGGCCTCAAATCGAAATTCCGACTCGACAAAAGTTATTTTTTTGTCAATTTTTGGGGGATATGCAGGCCGGTAATGAATTACGACTACTTTGAAAAAATGGTGCACCAGCTGCCCAAAACAACCTAGGACGCTGGCACACGTATGGTGCACCGCTGCAACAACTTCGCACCCGAGGCCTCAAATCGAAATTCCACCTCGACAAAAGTGATTTTTTTGTCGATTTATGGGGGTATGAAGGCAGGTAATGAATTCCAACTACTTTGAAAAAATGGTGCACAAGCTGCCCTAGACAGCCTAGGACGGTGGCACAAGTATGGTGCACCGCTTCAACAACTCCGCACACGAGGCCTCAAATAGAAATTCCGACTCGACAAAAGTGATTATTTTGTCAATTTTTGGGGTATGCAGGCCGGTAATGAATTACAACTACTTTGAAAAAATGGTGCACCAGCTGCCCAAAATAACCTAGGACGCTGGCACACGTATGGTGCACCGCTGCAACAACTCCGCACCCGAGGCCTCAAATCGAAATTCCGACTCGACAAAAGTTATTTTTTTGTAAATTTTTGGGGGATATGCAGGCCGGTAATGAATTACGACTACTTTGAAAAAATGGTGCACCAGCTGCCCAAAACAACCTAGGACGCTGGCACACGTATGGTGCACCGCTGCAACAACTCCGCACCCGAGGCCTCAAATCGAAATTCCACCTCGACAAAAGTGATTTTTTTGTCGATTTATGGGGGTATGAAGGCAGGTAATGAATTCCAACTACTTTGAAAAAATGGTGCACAAGCTGCCCTAGACAGCCTAGGACGGTGGCACAAGTATGGTGCACCGCTTCAACAACTCCGCACACGAGGCCTCAAATAGAAATTCCGACTCGACAAAAGTGATTATTTTGTCAATTTTTGGGGTATGCAGGCCGGTAATGAATTCCGACAACTTTGAAAAAATGGTGCACAAGCTGCCCAAAACAACCTAGGACGCTGGCACACGTATGTTGCACCGCTGCAACAACTCCGCACCCGAGGCCTCAAATCGACATTCCGCCTCGACAAAAGTGATTTTTTTGTCGATTTATGGGGGTATGCAGGCAGGTAATGAATTCCGACAACTTTGAAAAAATGGTGCACAACCTGCCCAAAACAACCCAGGACGGTGGCACACGTATGGTGCACCGCTGCAACAACTCCGCACCCGAGGCCTCAAATCGAAATTCTGACTCGACAAAAGTGATTTTTTTTGTCGATTTATTGGGGTATGCAGGCAGGTAATGAATTCCGACAACTTTGAAAAAATGGTGCACAAGCTGCCCAAAACAACCTCGGACGGTGGCATGCGTATGGTGCACCGCTGCAACAACTCCGCACCCGATGCCTCAAATCGAAATTCTGCCTCGACAAAAGTGATTTTTTTGTCGATTTATGGGGGTATGCAGGCCGGTAATGAATTTCGACAACTTTGAAAAAATGGTGCACAAGCTGCCCAAAATAACCTAGGACGCTGGCACACGTATGGTGCACCGCTGCAACAACTCCGCACCCGAGGCCTCAAATCGAAATTCCGCCTCGACAAAAGTGATTTTTTTGTCGATTTATGGGGGTATGCAGGCCGGTAATGAATTCCGACAACTTTGAAAAAATGGTGCACAAGCTGCCCAAAACAACCTCGGACGGTGGCACACGTATGGTGCACAGCTGCAACAACTCCACACCCGAGGCCTCAAATCGAAATTCCGACTCGACAAAAATGATTTTTTTGTCGATTTATGGGGGTATGCAGGCCGGTAATGAATTCCGACAACTTTGAAAAAATGGTGCACAAGCTGCCCAAAACAACCTCGGACGGTGGCACACGTATGGTGCACCGCTGCAACAACTCCGCACCCGAGGCCTCAAATAGAAATTCCGCCTCGACAAAAGTGATTTTTTTGTCGATTTATGGGGGTATGCAGGCCGGTAATGAATTCCGACAACTTTGAAAAAATGGTGCACAAGCTGCCCAAAACAACCTAGGACGCTGGCACACGTATGGTGCACCGCTGCAACAACTCCGCACCCGAGGCCTCAAATTGAAATTCCGCCTCGACAAAAGTGATTTTTTTGTCGATTTATGGGGGTATGCAGGCCGGTAATGAATTCCGACAACTTTGAAAAAATGGTGCACAAGCTGCCCAAAACAACCTCGGACGGTGGCACACGTATGGTGCACAGCTGCAACAACTCCACACCCGAGGCCTCAAATCGAAATTCCGACTCGACAAAAATGATTTTTTTGTCGATTTATGGGGGTATGCAGGCCGGTAATGAATTCCGACAACTTTGAAAAAATGGTGCACAAGCTGCCCAAAACAACCTAGGACGGTGGCACACGTATGGTGCACCGCTGGAACAACTCCGCACCAGAGGCCTCAAATCGAAATTCCGCCTCGACAAAAGTGATTATTTTGTCGATTTATGGGGGTATGAAGGCAGGTAATGAATTCCGACTACTTTGAAGAAATGGTGCACAAGCTGCCCAAGACAGCCTAGGACGGTGACACACGTATGGTGCACCGCTTCAACAACTCCGCACCCGAGGCCTCAAATCGAAATTCCGACTCGACAAAAGTTATTTTTTTGTCAATTTTTGGGGGGTATGCAGGCCGGTAATGAATTACGACTACTTTGAAAAAATGGTGCACCAGCTGCCCAAAACAACCTAGGACGCTGGCACACGTATGGTGCACCGCTGCAACAACTCCGCACCCGAGGCCTCAAATCGAAATTCCACCTCGACAAAAGTGATTTTTTTGTCGATTTATGGGGGTATGAAGGCAGGTAATGAATTCCAACTACTTTGAAAAAATGGTGCACAAGCTGCCCTAGACAGCCTAGGACGGTGGCACAAGTATGGTGCACCGCTTCAACAACTCCGCACACGAGGCCTCAAATAGAAATTCCGACTCGACAAAAGTGATTATTTTGTCAATTTTTGGGGTATGCAGGCCGGTAATGAATTCCGACAACTTTGAAAAAATGGTGCACAAGCTGCCCAAAACAACCTAGGACGCTGGCACACGTATGGTGCACCGCTGCAACAACTCCGCACCCGAGGCCTCAAATCGACATTCCGCCTCGACAAAAGTGATTTTTTTGTCGATTTATGGGGGTATGCAGGCAGGTAATGAATTCCGACAACTTTGAAAAAATGGTGCACAACCTGCCCAAAACAACCCAGGACGGTGGCACACGTATGGTGCACCGCTGCAACAACTCCGCACCCGAGGCCTCAAATCGAAATTCTGACTCGACAAAAGTGAATTTTTTTGTCGATTTATTGGGGTATGCAGGCAGGTAATGAATTCCGACAACTTTGAAAAAATGGTGCACAAGCTGCCCAAAACAACCTCGGACGGTGGCATGCGTATGGTGCACCGCTACAACAACTCCGCACCCGATGCCTCAAATCGAAATTCTGCCTCGACAAAAGTGATTTTTTTGTCGATTTATGGGGGTATGCAGGCCGGTAATGAATTTCGACAACTTTGAAAAAATGGTGCACAAGCTGCCCAAAATAACCTAGGACGCTGGCACACGTATGGTGCACCGCTGCAACAACTCCGCACCCGAGGCCTCAAATCGAAATTCCGCCTCGACAAAAGTGATTTTTTTGTCGATTTATGGGGGTATGCAGGCCGGTAATGAATTCCGACAACTTTGAAAAAATGGTGCACAAGCTGCCCAAGACAGCCTAGGACGGTGGCACACATATGGTGCACCGCTGCAACAACTCCGCACCCGAGGCCTCAGATCGAAATTCCACCTCGACAAAAGTGATTTTTTTGTCGATTTATAGGGGTATGAAGGCAGGTAATGAATTCCGACAAATTTGAAAAAATGGTGCACAAGCTGCCCAAAACAACCTAGGACGGTGGCACAAGTATGGTGCACCGCTGCAATAACTCCGCACCCGAGGCCTCAAATCGAAATTCTGACTCGACAAAAGTGATCTTTTTTGTCGATTAATTGGGGTATGCAGGCAGGTAATGAATTCCGACAACTTTGAAAAAATGGTGCACAAGCTGCCCAAAACAACCTCGGACGGTGGCACGCGTATGGTGCACCGCTGCAACAACTCCGTACCCGAGGCCTCAAATCGAAATTCTGCCTAGAGAAAAGTGAATTTTTTGTCGATTTATGGGGGTATGCAGGCCGGTAATGAATTCTGACAACTTTGAAAAAATGGGGCACAAGCTGCCCAAGACAGCCTAGGACGGTGGCACACATATGGTGCACCGCTGCAACAACTCCGCACCCGAGGCCTCAGATCGAAATTCCACCTCGACAAAAGTGATTTTTTTGTCGATTTATGGGGGTATGCAGGCCGGTAATGAATTCCGACAACTTTGAAAAAATGGTGCACAAGCATGCCCAAGCGTGGTCTAGGACGGTGCACACGTGTGGTGCACCGCTGCAACAACTCCACACCCGAGGCCTCAAATCGAAATTTTGTCTCGACAAAAGTGATATTTTTGTCGATTTATGGGGGTATGCAGGCAGGTAATGAATTCCGACAACTTTGAAAAAATGGTGCACAAGCTGCCCAAAACAACTTAGGACGGTGGCACACGTATGGTGCACCGCTGCAACAACTCCGCACCCGAGGCCTCAAATCGAAATTCCGACTCGAGAAAAGTGATTTTTTTTGTCGATTTATTGGGGTATGCACGCAGGTAATGAATTCCGACAACTTTGAAAAAATGGTGCACAAGCTGCCCAAAACAACCTAGGACGCTGGCACACGTATGGTGCACCGCTGCAACAACTCCGCACCCGAGGCCTCAAATCGAAATTCTGCCTCGACAAAAGTGATTTTTTTGTCGATTTATTGGGGTATGCAGGCCGGTAATGAATTCCGACAACTTTGAAAAAATGGTGCACAAGCTGCCCAAGACAGCCTAGGACGGTGGCACACATATGGTGCACCGCTGCAACAACTCCGCACCTGAGGCCTCAGATCGAAATTCCACCTCGACAAAAGTGATTTTTTTGTCGATTTATAGGGGTATGAAGGCAGGTAATGAATTCCGACAAATTTGAAAAAATGGTGCACAAGCTGCCCAAAACAACCTAGGACGGTGGCACAAGTATGGTGCACCGCTGCAATAACTCCGCACCCGAGGCCTCAAATCGAAATTCTGACTCGACAAAAGTGATCTTTTTTGTCGATTTATTGGGGTATGCAGGCAGGTAATGAATTCCGACAACTTTGAAAAAATGGTGCACAAGCTGCCCAAAACAACCTCGGACGGTGGCACGCGTATGGTGCACCGCTGCAACAACTCCGTACCCGAGGCCTCAAATCGAAATTCTGCCTAGAGAAAAGTGAATTTTTTGTCGATTTATGGGGGTATGCAGGCCGGTAATGAATTCTGACAACTTTGAAAAAATGGTGCACAAGCTGCCCAAGACAGCCTAGGACGGTGGCACACATATGGTGCACCGCTGCAACAACTCCGCACCCGAGGCCTCAGATCGAAATTCCACCTCGACAAAAGTGATTTTTTTGTCGATTTATGGGGGTATGCAGGCCGGTAATGAATTCCGACAACTTTGAAAAAATGGTGCACAAGCATGCCCAAGCGTGGTCTAGGACGGTGCACACGTGTGGTGCACCGCTGCAACAACTCCACACCCGAGGCCTCAAATCGAAATTTTGTCTCGACAAAAGTGATATTTTTGTCGATTTATGGGGGTATGCAGGCAGGTAATGAATTCCGACAACTTTGAAAAAATGGTGCACAAGCTGCCCAAAACAACTTAGGACGGTGGCACACGTATGGTGCACCGCTGCAACAACTCCGCACCCGAGGCCTCAAATCGAAATTCCGACTCGAGAAAAGTGATTTTTTTTGTCGATTTATTGGGGTATGCAGGCAGGTAATGAATTCCGACAACTTTGAAAAAATGGTGCACAAGCTGCCCAAAACAACCTAGGACGCTGGCACACGTATGGTGCACCGCTGCAACAACTCCGCACCCGAGGCCTCAAATCGAAATTCCGCCTCGACAAAAGTGATTTTTTTGTCGATTTTTTGGGGTATGCAGGCCGGTAATGAATTCCGACAACTTTGAAAAAATGGTGCACAAGCTGCCCAAGACAGCCTAGGACGGTGGCACACATATGGTGCACCGCTGCAACAACTCCGCACCTGAGGCCTCAGATCGAAATTCCACCTCGACAAAAGTGATTTTTTTGTCGATTTATAGGGGTATGAAGGCAGGTAATGAATTCCGACAAATTTGAAAAAATGGTGCACAAGCTGCCCAAAACAACCTAGGACGGTGGCACAAGTATGGTGCACCGCTGCAATAACTCCGCACCCGAGGCCTCAAATCGAAATTCTGACTCGACAAAAGTGATCTTTTTTGTCGATTTATTGGGGTATGCAGGCAGGTAATGAATTCCGACAACTTTGAAAAAATGGTGCACAAGCTGCCCAAAACAACCTCGGACGGTGGCACGCGTATGGTGCACCGCTGCAACAACTCCGTACCCGAGGCCTCAAATCGAAATTCTGCCTAGAGAAAAGTGAATTTTTTGTCGATTTATGGGGGTATGCAGGCCGGTAATGAATTCTGACAACTTTGAAAAAATGGTGCACAAGCTGCCCAAGACAACCTAGGACGGTGGCACACATATGGTGCACCGCTGCAACAACTCCGCACCCGAGGCCTCAGATCAAAATTCCACCTCGACAAAAGTGATTTTTTTGTCGATTTATGGGGGTATGCAGGCCGGTAATGAATTCCGACAACTTTGAAAAAATGGTGCACAAGCATGCCCAAGCGTGGTCTAGGACGGTGCACACGTGTGGTGCACCGCTGCAACAACTCCACACCCGAGGCCTCAAATCGAAATTTTGTCTCGACAAAAGTGATATTTTTTTCGATTTATGGGGGTATGCAGGCAGGTAATGAATTCCGACAACTTTGAAAAAATGGTGCACAAGCTGCCCAAAACAACTTAGGACGGTGGCACACGTATGGTGCACCGCTGCAACAACTCCGCACCCGAGGCCTCAAATCGAAATTCCGACTCGAGAAAAGTGATTTTTTTTGTCGATTTATTGGGGTATGCAGGCAGGTAATGAATTCCGACAACTTTGAAAAAATGGTGCACAAGCTGCCCAAAACAACCTCGGACGGTGGCACGCGTATGGTGCACCGCTGCAACAACTCCGCACCCGAGGCCTCAAATCGAAATTCTGCCTCGACAAAAGTGATTTTTTTGTCGATTTATTGGGGTATGCAGGCCGGTAATGAATTCCGACAACTTCGAAAAAATTGTGCACAAGCTGCCCAAGACAGCCTAGGACCGGTGGCACACATATGGTGCACCGCTGCAATAATTCCGCACCCGAGGCCTCAAATCGAAATTCCGCCTCGAAAAAAGTGATTTTTTTGTCGATTTATGGGGGTATGCAGGCCGGCAATGAATTCCGTCAACTTTGAAAAAATGGTGCACAAGCTGCCCAAAACAACCTAGGACGCTGGCACACGTATGGTGCACCGCTGCAACAACTCCGCACCCGAGGCCTCAAATCGAAATTCCGCCTCGACAAAAGTGATTTTTTTGTCGATTTATTGGGGTATGCAGGCCGGTAATGAATTCCGACAACTTTGAAAAAATGGTGCACAAGCTACCCAAGACAACCTAGGACGGTGGCACACATATGGTGCACCGCTGCAACAACTCCGAACCCGAGGCCTCATATCGAAATTCCGCCTCGACAAAAGTGATTTCTTTTCTCGATTTATGGGGGTATGAAGGCAGGTAATGAATTCCGACAACTTTGAAAAAATGGTGCACAAGCTGCCCAAAACAACCTAGGACGGTGGCACACGTATGGTGCACCGCTGCAATAACTCCGCACCCGAGGCCTCAAATCGAAATTCCGACTCGACAAAAGTGATTTTTTTTGTCGATTTATTGGGGTATGCAGGCATGTAATGAATTCCGACAACTTTGAAAAAATGGTAAACAAGCGGCCCAAAACAACCTCGGACGGTGGCACACGTTTGGTGCACCGCTGCAACAACTCCTCACCCGAGGCCTCAAATCGAAATTCCGACTCGACAAAAGTGATTTTTTTTGTCGATTTATTGGGGTATGCAGGCAGGTAATGAATTCCGACAACTTTGAAAAAACTGGTGCACAAGCTGCCCAAAACAACCTCGGACGGTGGCACGCGTATGGTGCACCGCTGCAACAACTCCGCACCCGAGGCCTCAAATCGAAATTCTGCCCCGACAAAAGTGATTTTTTTATCGATTTATGGGGGTATGCAGGCCGGTAATGAATTCCGACAACTTCGAAAAAATGGTGCACAAGCTGCCCAAGACAGCCTAGGACGGTGGCACACATATGGTGCACCGCTGCAACAATTCCGCACCGAGGCCTCAAATCGAAATTCCGGCTCGACAAAAGTGATTTTTTTTGTCGATTTATGGGGGTATGCAGGCCGGTAATGAATTTCGACAACTTTGAAAAAATGGTGCACAAGGTGCCCAAAACAACCTAGGACGCTGGCACACGTATGGTGCACCGTTGCAACAACTCCGCACCCGAGGCCTCAAATCGAAATTCCGCCTCGACAAAAATGATTTTTTTGTCGATTTATGGGTGTATGCAGGCCGGTAATGAATTCCAACAACTTTGAAAAAATGGTGCACAAGCTGCCCAAAACAACCTCGGACGGTGGCACGCGTATGGTGCACCGCTGCAACAACTCCGCACCCGAGGCCTCAAATCGAAATTCTGCCTCGACAAAAGTGAATTTTTCGTCGATTTATGGGGGTATGCAGGCCGGTAATGAATTCTGACAACTTTGAAAAAATGGTGCACAAGCTGCCCAAGACAGCCTAGGACGGTGGCACACATATGGTGCACCGCTGTTACAACTCCGCACCCGAGGCCTCAGATCGAAATTCCGCCTCGACAAAAGTGATTTTTTTGTCGATTTATGGGGGTATGCAGGCCGGTAATGAATTTCGACAACTTTGAAAAAATGGTGCACAAGCATGCCCAAGCGTGGTCTAGGACGGTGCACACGTGTGGTGCACCGCTGCAACAACTCCATACCCGAGGCCTCAAATCGAAATTCTGTCTCGACAAAAGTGATATTTTTGTCGATTTATGGGGGTATGCAGGCAGGTAATGAATTCCGACATCTTTGAAAAAATGGTGCACAAGCTGCCCAAAACAACCTAGGACAGTGGCTCACGTATGGTGCACCGCTGCAACAACTCCGCACCCGAGGCCTCAAATCGAAAGTCCGACTCGACAAAAGTGATTTTTTTTGTCGATTTATTGGGGTATGCAGGCAGGTAATGAATTCCGACAACTTTGAAAAAATGGTGCACAAGCTGCCCAAAACAACCTCGGACGGTGGCACGCGTATGGTGCACCGCTGCAACAACTCCGCACCCGAGGCCTCAAATCAAAATTCTGCCTCGACAAAAGTGATTTTTTTGTCGATTTATTGGGGTATGCAGGCCGGTAATGAATTTCGACAACTTCGAAAAAATGGTGCACAAGCTGCCCAAGACAGCCTAGGACCGGTGGCACACATATGGTGCACCGCTGCAACAATTCCGCACCCGAGGCCTCAAATCGAAATTCCGCCTCGAAAAAAGTGATTTTTTTGTCGATTTATGGGGGTATGCACGCCGGTAATGAATTCCGTCAACTTTGAAAAAATGGTGCACAAGCTGCCCAAAACAACCTAGGACGCTGGCACACGTATGGTGCACCGCTGCAACAACTCCGCACCCGAGGCCTCAAATCGAAATTCCGCCTCGACAAAAGTGATTTTTTTGTCGATTTATGGGGGTATGCAGGCAGGTAATGAATTCCGACAACTTTGAAAAAATGGTGCACAAGCTGCCCAAAACAACCTCGGACGGTGGCACGCGTATGGTGCACCGCTGCAACAACTCCGCACCCGAGGCCTCAAATCGAAATTCTGCCCCGACAAAAGTGATTTTTTTGTCGATTTATGGGGGTATGCAGGCCGGTAATGAATTCCGACAACTTCGAAAAAATGGTGCACAAGCTGCCCAAGACAGCCTAGGACGGTGGCACACATATGGTGCACCGCTGCAACAATTCCGCACCGAGGCCTCAAATCGAAATTCCGGCTCGACAAAAGTGATTTTTTTTGTCGATTTATGGGGGTATGCAGGCCGGTAATGAATTTCGACAACTTTGAAAAAATGGTGCACAAGCTGCCCAAAACAACCTAGGACGCTGGCACACGTATGGTGCACCGCTGCAACAACTCCGCACCCGAGGCCTCAAATCGAAATTCCGCCTCGACAAAAATGATTTTTTTGTCGATTTATGGGGGTATGCAGGCCGGTAATGAATTCCGACAACTTTGAAAAAATGGTGCACAAGCATGCCCAAGCGTGGTCTAGGACGGTGCACACGTGTGGTGCACCGCTGCAACAACTCCATACCCGAGGCCTCAAATCGAAATTCTGTCTCGACAAAAGTGATATTTTTGTCGATTTATGGGGGTATGCAGGCAGGTAATGAATTCCGACATCTTTGAAAAAATGGTGCACAAGCTGCCCAAAACAACCTAGGACAGTGGCTCACGTATGGTGCACCGCTGCAACAACTCCGCACCCGAGGCCTCAAATCGAAAGTCCGACTCGACAAAAGTGATTTTTTTTGTCGATTTATTGGGGTATGCAGGCAGGTAATGAATTCCGACAACTTTGAAAAAATGGTGCACAAGCTGCCCAAAACAACCTCGGACGGTGGCACGCGTATGGTGCACCGCTGCAACAACTCCGCACCCGAGGCCTCAAATCGAAATTCTGCCTCGACAAAAGTGATTTTTTTGTCGATTTATTGGGGTATGCAGGCCGGTAATGAATTTCGACAACTTCGAAAAAATGGTGCACAAGCTGCCCAAGACAGCCTAGGACCGGTGGCACACATATGGTGCACCGCTGCAACAATTCCGCACCCGAGGCCTCAAATCGAAATTCCGCCTCGAAAAAAGTGATTTTTTTGTCGATTTATGGGGGTATGCACGCCGGTAATGAATTCCGTCAACTTTGAAAAAATGGTGCACAAGCTGCCCAAAACAACCTAGGACGCTGGCACACGTATGGTGCACCGCTGCAACAACTCCGCACCCGAGGCCTCAAATCGAAATTCCGCCTCGACAAAAGTGATTTTTTTGTCGATTTATGGGGGTATGCAGGCAGGTAATGAATTCCGACAACTTTGAAAAAATGGTGCACAAGCTGCCCAAAACAACCTCGGACGGTGGCACGCGTATGGTGCACCGCTGCAACAACTCCGCACCCGAGGCCTCAAATCGAAATTCTGCCCCGACAAAAGTGATTTTTTTGTCGATTTATGGGGGTATGCAGGCCGGTAATGAATTCCGACAACTTCGAAAAAATGGTGCACAAGCTGCCCAAGACAGCCTAGGACGGTGGCACACATATGGTGCACCGCTGCAACAATTCCGCACCGAGGCCTCAAATCGAAATTCCGGCTCGACAAAAGTGATTTTTTTTGTCGATTTATGGGGGTATGCAGGCCGGTAATGAATTTCGACAACTTTGAAAAAATGGTGCACAAGCTGCCCAAAACAACCTAGGACGCTGGCACACGTATGGTGCACCGCTGCAACAACTCCGCACCCGAGGCCTCAAATCGAAATTCCGCCTCGACAAAAATGATTTTTTTGTCGATTTATGGGTGTATGCAGGCCGGTAATGAATTCCAACAACTTTGAAAAAATGGTGCACAAGCTGCCCAAAACAACCTCGGACGGTGGCACGCGTATGGTGCACCGCTGCAACAACTCCGCACCCGAGGCCTCAAATCGAAATTCTGCCTCAACAAAAGTGATTTTTTTGTCGATTTATGGGGGTATGCAGGCCGGTAATGAATTCTGACAACTTTGAAAAAATGGTGCACAAGCTGCCCAAGACAGCCTAGGACGGTGGCACACATATGGTGCACCGCTGTTACAACTCCGCACCCGAGGCCTCAGATCGAAATTCCGCCTCGACAAAAGTGATTTTTTTGTCGATTTATGGGGGTATGCAGGCCGGTAATGAATTCCGACAACTTTGAAAAAATGGTGCACAAGCATGCCCAAGCGTGGTCTAGGACGGTGCACACGTGTGGTGCACCGCTGCAACAACTCCATACCCGAGGCCTCAAATCGAAATTCTGTCTCGACAAAAGTGATATTTTTGTCGATTTATGGGGGTATGCAGGCAGGTAATGAATTCCGACATCTTTGAAAAAATGGTGCACAAGCTGCCCAAAACAACCTAGGACAGTGGCTCACGTATGGTGCACCGCTGCGACAACTCCGCACCCGAGGCCTCAAATCGAAATTCCGACTCGACAAAAGTGATTTTTTTGTCGATTTATTGGGGTATGCAGGCAGGTAATGAATTCCGACAACTTTGAAAAAATGGTGCACAAGCTGCCCAAAACAACCTCGGACGGTGGCACGCGTATGGTGCACCGCTGCAACAACTCCGCACCCGAGGCCTCAAATCGAAATTCTGCCTCGACAAAAGTGATTTTTTTGTCGATTTATTGGGGTATGCAGGCCGGTAATGAATTTCGACAACTTCGAAAAAATGGTGCACAAGCTGCCCAAGACAGCCTAGGACCGGTGGCACACATATGGTGCACCGCTGCAACAATTCCGCACCCGAGGCCTCAAATCGAAATTCCGCCTCGAAAAAAGTGATTTTTTTGTCGATTTATGGGGGTATGCACGCCGGTAATGAATTCCGTCAACTTTGAAAAAATGGTGCACAAGCTGCCCAAAACAACCTAGGACGCTGGCACACGTATGGTGCACCGCTGCAACAACTCCGCACCCGAGGCCTCAAATCGAAATTCCGCCTCGACAAAAGTGATTTTTTTGTCGATTTATGGGGGTATGCAGGCCGGTAATGAATTCCGACAACTTCGAAAAAATGGTGCACAAGCTGCCCAAAACAACCTAGGACGCTGGCACACGTATGGTGCACCGCTGCAACAACTCCGCACCCGAGGCCTCAAATCGAAATTCCGCCTCGACAAAAGTGATTTTTTTTGTCGATTTATGTGTGTATGCAGGCCGGTAATGAATTCCGACAACTTTGAAAAAATGGTGCACAAGCTGCCCAAAACAACCTCGGACGGTGGCACGCGTATGGTGCACCGCTGCAACAACTCCGCACCCGAGGCCTCAAATCGAAATTCTGCCTCGACAAAAGTGATTTTTTTGTCGATTTATGGGGGTATGCAGGCCGGTAATGAATTCTGACAACTTTGAAAAAATGGTGCACAAGCTGCCCAAGACAGCCTAGGACGGTGGCACACATATGGTGCACCGCTGCAACAACTCCGCACCTGAGGCCTCAGATCGAAATTCCGCCTCGACAAAAGTGATTTTTTTGTCGATTTATGGGGGTATGCAGGCCGGTAATGAATTCCGACAACTTTGAAAAAATGGTGCACAAGCTGCCCAAAACAACCTCGGACGGTGGCACGCGTATGGTGCACCGCTGCAACAACTCCGCACCCGAGGCCTCAAATCGAAATTCTGCCTCGACAAAAGTGATTTTTTTGTCGATTTATGGGGGTATGCAGGCCGGTAATGAATTCTGACAACTTTGAAAAAATGGTGCACAAGCTGCCCAAGACAGCCTAGGACGGTGGCACACATATGGTGCACCGCTGCAACAACTCCGCACCCGAGGCCTCAGATCGAAATTCCGCCTCGACAAAAGTGATTTTTTTGTCGATTTATGGGGGTATGCAGGCCGGTAATGAATTCCGACAACTTTGAAAAAATGGTGCACAAGCATGCCCAAGCGTGGTCTAGGACGGTGCACACGTGTGGTGCACCGCTGCAACAACTCCGAACCCGAGGCCTCATATCGAAATTCCGCCTCGACAAAAGTGATTTCTTTTCTCGATTTATGGGGGTATGAAGGCAGGTAATGAATTCCGACAACTTTGAAAAAATGGTGCACAAGCTGCCCAAAACAACCTAGGACGGTGGCACACGTATGGTGCACCGCTGCAATAACTCCGCACCCGAGGCCTCAAATCGAAATTCCGACTCGACAAAAGTGATTTTTTTTGTCGATTTATTGGGGTATGCAGGCAGGTAATGAATTCCGACAACTTTGAAAAAATGGTAAACAAGCGGCCCAAAACAACCTCGGACGGTGGCACACGTATGGTGCACCGCTGCAACAACTCCGCACCCGAGGCCTCAAATCGAAATTCCGACTCGACAAAAGTGATTTTTTTTGTCGATTTATTGGGGTATGCAGGCAGGTAATGAATTCCGACAACTTTGAAAAAATGGTGCACAAGCTGCCCAAAACAACCTCGGACGGTGGCACGCGTATGGTGCACCGCTGCAACAACTCTGCACCCGAGGCCTCAAATCGAAATTCTGCCCCGACAAAAGTGATTTTTTTGTCGATTTATGGGGGTATGCAGGCCGGTAATGAATTCCGACAACTTCGAAAAAATGGTGCACAAGCTGCCCAAGACAGCCTAGGACGGTGGCACACATATGGTGCACCGCTGCAACAATTCCGCACCGAGGCCTCAAATCGAAATTCCGGCTCGACAAAAGTGATTTTTTTTGTCGATTTATGGGGGTATGCAGGCCGGTAATGAATTTCGACAACTTTGAAAAAATGGTGCACAAGCTGCACAAAACAACCTAGGACGCTGGCACACGTATGGTGCACCGCTGCAACAACTCCGCACCCGAGGCCTCAAATCGAAATTCTGACTCGACAAAAGTGATTTTTTTTGTCGATTTATTGGGGTATGCAGGCAGGTAATGAATTCCGACAACTTTGAAAAAATGGTGCACAAGCTGCCCAAAACAACCTCGGACGGTGGCATGCGTATGGTGCACCGCTGCAACAACTCCGCACCCGATGCCTCAAATCGAAATTCTGCCTCGACAAAAGTGATTTTTTTGTCGATTTATGGGGGTATGCAGCCGGTAATGAATTTTGACAACTTTGAAAAAATGGTGCACAAGCTGCCCAAAATAACCTAGGACGCTGGCACAAGTATGGTGCACCGCTGCAACAACTCTGCACCCGAGGCCTCAAATCGAAATTCCGCCTCGACAAAAGTGATTTTTTTGTCGATTTATGGGGGTATGCAGGCCGGTAATGAATTCCGACAACTTTGAAAAAATGGTGCACAAGCTGCCCAAAACAACCTCGGACGGTGGCACACGTATGGTGCACAGCTGCAACAACTCCACACCCGAGGCCTCAAATCGAAATTCCGACTCGACAAAAATGATTTTTTTGTCGATTTATGGGGGTATGCAGGCCGGTAATGAATTCCGACAACTTTGAAAAAATGGTGCACAAGCTGCCCAAAACAACCTAGGACGGTGGCACACGTATGGTGCACAGCTGGAACAACTCCGCACCAGAGGCCTCAAATCGAAATTCCGCCTCGACAAAAGTGATTATTTTGTCGATTTATGGGGGTATGAAGGCAGGTAATGAATTCCGACTACTTTGAAGAAATGGTGCACAAGCTACCCAAGACAGCCTAGGACGGTGACACACGTATGGTGCACCGCTTCAACAACTCCGCACCCGAGGCCTCAAATCGAAATTCCGACTCGACAAAATTTATTTTTTTGTCAATTTTTGGGGGGTATGCAGGCCGGTAATGAATTACGACTACTTTGAAAAAATGGTGCACCATCTGCCCAAAACAACCTAGGACGCTGGCACACGTATGGTGCACCGCTGCAACAACTCCGCACCCGAGGCCTCAAATCGAAATTCCACCTCGACAAAAGTGATTTTTTTGTCGATTTATGGGGGTATGAAGGCAGGTAATGAATTCCAACTACTTTGAAAAAATGGTGCACAAGCTGCCCTAGACAGCCTAGGACGGTGGCACAAGTATGGTGCACCGCTTCAACAACTCCGCACACGAGGCCTCAAATAGAAATTCCGACTCGACAAAAGTGATTATTTTGTCAATTTTTGGGGTATGCAGGCCGGTAATGAATTCCGACAACTTTGAAAAAATGGTGCACAAGCTGCCCAAAACAACCTAGGACGCTGGCACACGTATGGTGCACCGCTGCAACAACTCCGCACCCGAGGCCTCAAATCGACATTCCGCCTCGACAAAAGTGATTTTTTTGTCGATTTATGGGGGTATGCAGGCAGGTAATGAATTCCGACAACTTTGAAAAAATGGTGCACAACCTGCCCAAAACAACCCAGGACGGTGGCACACGTATGGTGCACCGCTGCAACAACTCCGCACCCGAGGCCTCAAATCGAAATTCTGACTCGACAAAAGTGATTTTTTTTGTCGATTTATCTATGCAGGCAGGTAATGAATTCCGACAACTTTGAAAAAATGGTGCACAAGCTGCCCAAAACAACCTCGGACGGTGGCATGCGTATGGTGCACCGCTGCAACAACTCCGCACCCGATGCCTCAAATCGAAATTCTGCCTCGACAAAAGTGATTTTTTTGTCGATTTATGGGGGTATGCAGGCCGGTAATGAATTTCGACAACTTTGAAAAAATGGTGCACAAGCTGCCCAAAATAACCTAGGACGCTGGCACACGTATGGTGCACCGCTGCAACAACTCTGCACCCGAGGCCTCAAATCGAAATTCCGCCTCTACAAAAGTGATTTTTTTGTCGATTTATGGGGGTATGCAGGCCGGTAATGAATTCCGACAACTTTGAAAAAATGGTGCACAAGCTGCCCAAGACAGCCTAGGACGGTGGCACACATATGGTGCACCGCTGCAACAACTCCGCACCCGAGGCCTCAGATCGAAATTCCGCCTCGACAAAAGTGATTTTTTTGTCGATTTATAGGGGTATGAAGGCAGGTAATGAATTCCGACAACTTTGAAAAAATGGTGCACAAGCTGCCCAAAACAACCTAGGACGGTGGCACAAGTATGGTGCACCGCTGCAATAACTCCGCACCCGAGGCCTCAAATCGAAATTCCGACTCGACAAAAGTGATCTTTTTTGTCGATTTATTGGGGTATGCAGGCAGGTAATGAATTCCGACAACTTTGAAAAAATGGTGCACAAGCTGCCCAAAACAACCTCGGACGGTGGCACGCGTATGGTGCACCGCTGCAACAACTCCGTACCCGAGGCCTCAAATCGAAATTCTGCCTCGAGAAAAGTGAATTTTTTGTCGATTTATGGGGATATGCAGGCCGGTAATGAATTTCGACAACTTTGAAAAAATGGTGCACAAGCTGCCCAAAATAACCTAGGACGCTGGCACAAGTATGGTGCACCGCTGCAACAACTCCGCACCCGAGGCCTCAAATCGAAATTCCGCCTCGACAAAAGTGATTTTTTTGTCGATTTATGGGGGTATGCAGGCCGGTAATGAATTCCGACAACTTTGAAAAAATGGTGCACAAGCTGCCCAAAACAACCTCGGACGGTGGCACACGTATGGTGCACAGCTGCAACAACTCCACACCCGAGGCCTCAAATCGAAATTCCGACTCGACAAAAATGATTTTTTTGTCGATTTATGGGGGTATGCAGGCCGGTAATGAATTCCGACAACTTTGAAAAAATGGTGCACAAGCTGCCCAAAACAACCTAGGACGGTGGCACACGTATGGTGCACCGCTGGAACAACTCCGCACCAGAGGCCTCAAATCGAAATTCCGCCTCGACAAAAGTGATTATTTTGTCGATTTATGGGGGTATGAAGGCAGGTAATGAATTCCGACTACTTTGAAGAAATGGTGCACAAGCTACCCAAGACAGCCTAGGACGGTGACACACGTATGGTGCACCGCTTCAACAACTCCGCACCCGAGGCCTCAAATCGAAATTCCGACTCGACAAAAGTTATTTTTTTGTCAATTTTTGGGGGGTATGCAGGCCGGTAATGAATTACGACTACTTTGAAAAAATGGTGCACCATCTGCCCAAAACAACCTAGGACGCTGGCACACGTATGGTGCACCGCTGCAACAACTCCGCACCCGAGGCCTCAAATCGAAATTCCACCTCGACAAAAGTGATTTTTTTGTCGATTTATGGGGGTATGAAGGCAGGTAATGAATTCCAACTACTTTGAAAAAATGGTGCACAAGCTGCCCTAGACAGCCTAGGACGGTGGCACAAGTATGGTGCACCGCTTCAACAACTCCGCACACGAGGCCTCAAATAGAAATTCCGACTCGACAAAAGTGATTATTTTGTCAATTTTTGGAGTATGCAGGCCGGTAATGAATTCCGACAACTTTGAAAAAATGGTGCACAAGCTGCCCAAAACAACCTAGGACGCTGGCACACGTATGGTGCACCGCTGCAACAACTCCGCACCCGAGGCCTCAAATCGACATTCCGCCTCGACAAAAGTGATTTTTTTGTCGATTTATGGGGGTATGCAGGCAGGTAATGAATTCCGACAACTTTGAAAAAATGGTGCACAACCTGCCCAAAACAACCCAGGACGGTGGCACACGTATGGTGCACCGCTGCAACAACTCCGCACCCGAGGCCTCAAATCGAAATTCTGACTCGACAAAAGTGATTTTTTTTGTCGATTTATTGGGGTATGCAGGCAGGTAATGAATTCAGACAACTTTGAAAAAATGGTGCACAAGCTGCCCAAAACAACCTCGGACGGTGGCATGCGTATGGTGCACCGCTGCAACAACTCCGCACCCGATGCCTCAAATCGAAATTCTGCCTCGACAAAAGTGATTTTTTTGTCGATTTATGGGGGTATGCAGGCCGGTAATGAATTTCGACAACTTTGAAAAAATGGTGCACAAGCTGCCCAAAATAACCTAGGACGCTGGCACACGTATGGTGCACCGCTGCAACAACTCTGCACCCGAGGCCTCAAATCGAAATTCCGCCTCTACAAAAGTGATTTTTTTGTCGATTTATGGGGGTATGCAGGCCGGTAATGAATTCCGACAACTTTGAAAAAATGGTGCACAAGCTGCCCAAGACAGCCTAGGACGGTGGCACACATATGGTGCACCGCTGCAACAACTCCGCACCCGAGGCCTCAGATCGAAATTCCGCCTCGACAAAAGTGATTTTTTTGTCGATTTATAGGGGTATGAAGGCAGGTAATGAATTCCGACAACTTTGAAAAAATGGTGCACAAGCTGCCCAAAACAACCTAGGACGGTGGCACAAGTATGGTGCACCGCTGCAATAACTCCGCACCCGAGGCCTCAAATCGAAATTCCGACTCGACAAAAGTGATCTTTTTTGTCGATTTATTGGGGTATGCAGGCAGGTAATGAATTCCGACAACTTTGAAAAAATGGTGCACAAGCTGCCCAAAACAACCTCGGACGGTGGCACGCGTATGGTGCACCGCTGCAACAACTCCGTACCCGAGGCCTCAAATCGAAATTCTGCCTCGAGAAAAGTGAATTTTTTTTCGATTTATGGGGATATGCAGGCCGGTAATGAATTTCGACAACTTTGAAAAAATGGTGCACAAGCTGCCCAAAATAACCTAGGACGCTGGCACAAGTATGGTGCACCGCTGCAACAACTCCGCACCCGAGGCCTCAAATCGAAATTCCGCCTCGACAAAAGTGATTTTTTTGTCGATTTATGGGGGTATGCAGGCCGGTAATGAATTCCGACAACTTTGAAAAAATGGTGCACAAGCTGCCCAAAACAACCTCGGACGGTGGCACACGTATGGTGCACAGCTGCAACAACTCCACACCCGAGGCCTCAAATCGAAATTCCGACTCGACAAAAATGATTTTTTTGTCGATTTATGGGGGTATGCAGGCCGGTAATGAATTCCGACAACTTTGAAAAAATGGTGCACAAGCTGCCCAAAACAACCTAGGACGGTGGCACACGTATGGTGCACCGCTGGAACAACTCCGCACCAGAGGCCTCAAATCGAAATTCCGCCTCGACAAAAGTGATTATTTTGTCGATTTATGGGGGTATGAAGGCAGGTAATGAATTCCGACTACTTTGAAGAAATGGTGCACAAGCTACCCAAGACAGCCTAGGACGGTGACACACGTATGGTGCACCGCTTCAACAACTCCGCACCCGAGGCCTCAAATCGAAATTCCGACTCGACAAAAGTTATTTTTTTGTCAATTTTTGGGGGGTATGCAGGCCGGTAATGAATTACGACTACTTTGAAAAAATGGTGCACCATCTGCCCAAAACAACCTAGGACGCTGGCACACGTATGGTGCACCGCTGCAACAACTCCGCACCCGAGGCCTCAAATCGAAATTCCACCTCGACAAAAGTGATTTTTTTGTCGATTTATGGGGGTATGAAGGCAGGTAATGAATTCCAACTACTTTGAAAAAATGGTGCACAAGCTGCCCTAGACAGCCTAGGACGGTGGCACAAGTATGGTGCACCGCTTCAACAACTCCGCACACGAGGCCTCAAATAGAAATTCCGACTCGACAAAAGTGATTATTTTGTCAATTTTTGGAGTATGCAGGCCGGTAATGAATTCCGACAACTTTGAAAAAATGGTGCACAAGCTGCCCAAAACAACCTAGGACGCTGGCACACGTATGGTGCACCGCTGCAACAACTCCGCACCCGAGGCCTCAAATCGACATTCCGCCTCGACAAAAGTGATTTTTTTGTCGATTTATGGGGGTATGCAGGCAGGTAATGAATTCCGACAACTTTGAAAAAATGGTGCACAACCTGCCCAAAACAACCCAGGACGGTGGCACACGTATGGTGCACCGCTGCAACAACTCCGCACCCGAGGCCTCAAATCGAAATTCTGACTCGACAAAAGTGATTTTTTTTGTCGATTTATTGGGGTATGCAGGCAGGTAATGAATTCCGACAACTTTGAAAAAATGGTGCACAAGCTGCCCAAAACAACCTCGGACGGTGGCATGCGTATGGTGCACCGCTGCAACAACTCCGCACCCGATGCCTCAAATCGAAATTATGCCTCGACAAAAGTGATTTTTTTGTCGATTTATGGGGGTATGCAGGCCGGTAATGAATTTCGACAACTTTGAAAAAATGGTGCACAAGCTGCCCAAAATAACCTAGGACGCTGGCACACGTATGGTGCACCGCTGCAACAACTCTGCACCCGAGGCCTCAAATCGAAATTCCGCCTCTACAAAAGTGATTTTTTTGTCGATTTATGGGGGTATGCAGGCCGGTAATGAATTCCGACAACTTTGAAAAAATGGTGCACAAGCTGCCCAAGACAGCCTAGGACGGTGGCACACATATGGTGCACCGCTGCAACAACTCCGCACCCGAGGCCTCAGATCGAAATTCCGCCTCGACAAAAGTGATTTTTTTGTCGATTTATAGGGGTATGAAGGCAGGTAATGAATTCCGACAACTTTGAAAAAATGGTGCACAAGCTGCCCAAAACAACCTAGGACGGTGGCACAAGTATGGTGCACCGCTGCAATAACTCCGCACCCGAGGCCTCAAATCGAAATTCCGACTCGACAAAAGTGATTTTTTTTGTCGATTTATGGGGGTATGCAGGCCGGTAATGAATTTCGACAACTTTGAAAAAATGGTGCACAAGCTGCACAAAACAACCTAGGACGCTGGCACACGTATGGTGCACCGCTGCAACAACTCCGCACCCGAGGCCTCAAATCGAAATTCTGACTCGACAAAAGTGATTTTTTTTGTCGATTTATTGGGGTATGCAGGCAGGTAATGAATTCCGACAACTTTGAAAAAATGGTGCACAAGCTGCCCAAAACAACCTCGGACGGTGGCATGCGTATGGTGCACCGCTGCAACAACTCCGCACCCGATGCCTCAAATCGAAATTCTGCCTCGACAAAAGTGATTTTTTTGTCGATTTATGGGGGTATGCAGGCCGGTAATGAATTTCGACAACTTTGAAAAAATGGTGCACAAGCTGCCCAAAATAACCTAGGACGCTGGCACAAGTATGGTGCACCGCTGCAACAACTCCGCACCCGAGGCCTCAAATCGAAATTCCGCCTCGACAAAAGTGATTTTTTTGTCGATTTATGGGGGTATGCAGGCCGGTAATGAATTCCGACAACTTTGAAAAAATGGTGCACAAGCTGCCCAAAACAACCTCGGACGGTGGCACACGTATGGTGCACAGCTGCAACAACTCCACACCCGAGGCCTCAAATCGAAATTCCGACTCGACAAAAATGATTTTTTTGTCGATTTATGGGGGTATGGAGGCCGGTAATGAATTCCGACAACTTTGAAAAAATGGTGCACAAGCTGCCCAAAACAACCTAGGACGGTGGCACACGTATGGTGCACCGCTGGAACAACTCCGCACCAGAGGCCTCAAATCGAAATTCCGCCTCGACAAAAGTGATTATTTTGTCGATTTATGGGGGTATGAAGGCAGGTAATGAATTCCGACTACTTTGAAGAAATGGTGCACAAGCTACCCAAGACAGCCTAGGACGGTGACACACGTATGGTGCACCGCTTCAACAACTCCGCACCCGAGGCCTCAAATCGAAATTCCGACTCGACAAAAGTTATTTTTTTGTCAATTTTTGGAGGGTATGCAGGCCGGTAATGAATTACGACTACTTTGAAAAAATGGTGCACCATCTGCCCAAAACAACCTAGGACGCTGGCACACGTATGGTGCACCGCTGCAACAACTCCGCACCCGAGGCCTCAAATCGAAATTCCACCTCGACAAAAGTGATTTTTTTGTCGATTTATGGGGGTATGAAGGCAGGTAATGAATTCCAACTACTTTGAAAAAATGGTGCACAAGCTGCCCTAGACAGCCTAGGACGGTGGCACAAGTATGGTGCACCGCTTCAACAACTCCGCACACGAGGCCTCAAATAGAAATTCCGACTCGACAAAAGTGATTATTTTGTCAATTTTTGGAGTATGCAGGCCGGTAATGAATTCCGACAACTTTGAAAAAATGGTGCACAAGCTGCCCAAAACAACCTAGGACGCTGGCACACGTATGGTGCACCGCTGCAACAACTCCGCACCCGAGGCCTCAAATCGACATTCCGCCTCGACAAAAGTGATTTTTTTGTCGATTTATGGGGGTATGCAGGCAGGTAATGAATTCCGACAACTTTGAAAAAATGGTGCACAACCTGCCCAAAACAACCCAGGACGGTGGCACACGTATGGTGCACCGCTGCAACAACTCCGCACCCGAGGCCTCAAATCGAAATTCTGACTCGACAAAAGTGATTTTTTTTGTCGATTTATTGGGGTATGCAGGCAGGTAATGAATTCCGACAACTTTGAAAAAATGGTGCACAAGCTGCCCAAAACAACCTCGGACGGTGGCATGCGTATGGTGCACCGCTGCAACAACTCCGCACCCGATGCCTCAAATCGAAATTCTGCCTCGACAAAAGTGATTTTTTTGTCGATTTATGGGGGTATGCAGGCCGGTAATGAATTTCGACAACTTTGAAAAAATGGTGCACAAGCTGCCCAAAATAACCTAGGACGCTGGCACACGTATGGTGCACCGCTGCAACAACTCTGCACCCGAGGCCTCAAATCGAAATTCCGCCTCTACAAAAGTGATTTTTTTGTCGATTTATGGGGGTATGCAGGCCGGTAATGAATTCCGACAACTTTGAAAAAATGGTGCACAAGCTGCCCAAGACAGCCTAGGACGGTGGCACACATATGGTGCACCGCTGCAACAACTCCGCACCCGAGGCCTCAGATCGAAATTCCGCCTCGACAAAAGTGATTTTTTTGTCGATTTATAGGGGTATGAAGGCAGGTAATGAATTCCGACAACTTTGAAAAAATGGTGCACAAGCTGCCCAAAACAACCTAGGACGGTGGCACAAGTATGGTGCACCGCTGCAATAACTCCGCACCCGAGGCCTCAAATCGAAATTCCGACTCGACAAAAGTGATTTTTTTTGTCGATTTATGGGGGTATGCAGGCCGGTAATGAATTCCGACAACTTTGAAAAAATGGTGCACAAGCTGCCCAAGACAGCCTAGGACGGTGGCACACATATGGTGCACCGCTGCAACAACTCCGCACCCGAGGCCTCAGATCGAAATTCCGCCTCGACAAAAGTGATTTTTTTGTCGATTTATAGGGGTATGAAGGCAGGTAATGAATTCCGACAACTTTGAAAAAATGGTGCACAAGCTGCCCAAAACAACCTAGGACGGTGGCACAAGTATGGTGCACCGCTGCAATAACTCCGCACCCGAGGCCTCAAATCGAAATTCCGACTCGACAAAAGTGATTTTTTTTGTCGATTTATGGGGGTATGCAGGCCGGTAATGAATTTCGACAACTTTGAAAAAATGGTGCACAAGCTGCACAAAACAACCTAGGACGCTGGCACACGTATGGTGCACCGCTGCAACAACTCCGCACCCGAGGCCTCAAATCGAAATTCTGACTCGACAAAAGTGATTTTTTTTGTCGATTTATTGGGGTATGCAGGCAGGTAATGAATTCCGACAACTTTGAAAAAATGGTGCACAAGCTGCCCAAAACAACCTCGGACGGTGGCATGCGTATGGTGCACCGCTGCAACAACTCCGCACCCGATGCCTCAAATCGAAATTCTGCCTCGACAAAAGTGATTTTTTTGTCGATTTATGGGGGTATGCAGGCCGGTAATGAATTTCGACAACTTTGAAAAAATGGTGCACAAGCTGCCCAAAATAACCTAGGACGCTGGCACAAGTATGGTGCACCGCTGCAACAACTCCGCACCCGAGGCCTCAAATCGAAATTCCGCCTCGACAAAAGTGATTTTTTTGTCGATTTATGGGGGTATGCAGGCCGGTAATGAATTCCGACAACTTTGAAAAAATGGTGCACAAGCTGCCCAAAACAACCTCGGACGGTGGCACACGTATGGTGCACAGCTGCAACAACTCCACACCCGAGGCCTCAAATCGAAATTCCGACTCGACAAAAATGATTTTTTTGTCGATTTATGGGGGTATGGAGGCCGGTAATGAATTCCGACAACTTTGAAAAAATGGTGCACAAGCTGCCCAAAACAACCTAGGACGGTGGCACACGTATGGTGCACCGCTGGAACAACTCCGCACCAGAGGCCTCAAATCGAAATTCCGCCTCGACAAAAGTGATTATTTTGTCGATTTATGGGGGTATGAAGGCAGGTAATGAATTCCGACTACTTTGAAGAAATGGTGCACAAGCTACCCAAGACAGCCTAGGACGGTGACACACGTATGGTGCACCGCTTCAACAACTCCGCACCCGAGGCCTCAAATCGAAATTCCGACTCGACAAAAGTTATTTTTTTGTCAATTTTTGGAGGGTATGCAGGCCGGTAATGAATTACGACTACTTTGAAAAAATGGTGCACCATCTGCCCAAAACAACCTAGGACGCTGGCACACGTATGGTGCACCGCTGCAACAACTCCGCACCCGAGGCCTCAAATCGAAATTCCACCTCGACAAAAGTGATTTTTTTGTCGATTTATGGGGGTATGAAGGCAGGTAATGAATTCCAAATACTTTGAAAAAATGGTGCACAAGCTGCCCTAGACAGCCTAGGACGGTGGCACAAGTATGGTGCACCGCTTCAACAACTCCGCACACGAGGCCTCAAATAGAAATTCCGACTCGACAAAAGTGATTATTTTGTCAATTTTTGGAGTATGCAGGCCGGTAATGAATTCCGACAACTTTGAAAAAATGGTGCACAAGCTGCCCAAAACAACCTAGGACGCTGGCACACGTATGGTGCACCGCTGCAACAACTCCGCACCCGAGGCCTCAAATCGACATTCCGCCTCGACAAAAGTGATTTTTTTGTCGATTTATGGGGGTATGCAGGCAGGTAATGAATTCCGACAACTTTGAAAAAATGGTGCACAACCTGCCCAAAACAACCCAGGACGGTGGCACACGTATGGTGCACCGCTGCAACAACTCCGCACCCGAGGCCTCAAATCGAAATTCTGACTCGACAAAAGTGATTTTTTTTGTCGATTTATTGGGGTATGCAGGCAGGTAATGAATTCCGACAACTTTGAAAAAATGGTGCACAAGCTGCCCAAAACAACCTCGGACGGTGGCATGCGTATGGTGCACCGCTGCAACAACTCCGCACCCGATGCCTCAAATCGAAATTCTGCCTCGACAAAAGTGATTTTTTTGTCGATTTATGGGGGTATGCAGGCCGGTAATGAATTTCGACAACTTTGAAAAAATGGTGCACAAGCTGCCCAAAATAACCTAGGACGCTGGCACACGTATGGTGCACCGCTGCAACAACTCTGCACCCGAGGCCTCAAATCGAAATTCCGCCTCTACAAAAGTGATTTTTTTGTCGATTTATGGGGGTATGCAGGCCGGTAATGAATTCCGACAACTTTGAAAAAATGGTGCACAAGCTGCCCAAGACAGCCTAGGACGGTGGCACACATATGGTGCACCGCTGCAACAACTCCGCACCCGAGGCCTCAGATCGAAATTCCGCCTCGACAAAAGTGATTTTTTTGTCGATTTATAGGGGTATGAAGGCAGGTAATGAATTCCGACAACTTTGAAAAAATGGTGCACAAGCTGCCCAAAACAACCTAGGACGGTGGCACAAGTATGGTGCACCGCTGCAATAACTCCGCACCCGAGGCCTCAAATCGAAATTCCGACTCGACAAAAGTGATTTTTTTTGTCGATTTATGGGGGTATGCAGGCCGGTAATGAATTTCGACAACTTTGAAAAAATGGTGCACAAGCTGCACAAAACAACCTAGGACGCTGGCACACGTATGGTGCACCGCTGCAACAACTCCGCACCCGAGGCCTCAAATCGAAATTCTGACTCGACAAAAGTGATTTTTTTTGTCGATTTATTGGGGTATGCAGGCAGGTAATGAATTCCGACAACTTTGAAAAAATGGTGCACAAGCTGCCCAAAACAACCTCGGACGGTGGCATGCGTATGGTGCACCGCTGCAACAACTCCGCACCCGATGCCTCAAATCGAAATTCTGCCTCGACAAAAGTGATTTTTTTGTCGATTTATGGGGGTATGCAGGCCGGTAATGAATTTCGACAACTTTGAAAAAATGGTGCACAAGCTGCCCAAAATAACCTAGGACGCTGGCACAAGTATGGTGCACCGCTGCAACAACTCCGCACCCGAGGCCTCAAATCGAAATTCCGCCTCGACAAAAGTGATTTTTTTGTCGATTTATGGGGGTATGCAGGCCGGTAATGAATTCCGACAACTTTGAAAAAATGGTGCACAAGCTGCCCAAAACAACCTCGGACGGTGGCACACGTATGGTGCACAGCTGCAACAACTCCACACCCGAGGCCTCAAATCGAAATTCCGACTCGACAAAAATGATTTTTTTGTCGATTTATGGGGGTATGGAGGCCGGTAATGAATTCCGACAACTTTGAAAAAATGGTGCACAAGCTGCCCAAAACAACCTAGGACGGTGGCACACGTATGGTGCACCGCTGGAACAACTCCGCACCAGAGGCCTCAAATCGAAATTCCGCCTCGACAAAAGTGATTATTTTGTCGATTTATGGGGGTATGAAGGCAGGTAATGAATTCCGACTACTTTGAAGAAATGGTGCACAAGCTACCCAAGACAGCCTAGGACGGTGACACACGTATGGTGCACCGCTTCAACAACTCCGCACCCGAGGCCTCAAATCGAAATTCCGACTCGACAAAAGTTATTTTTTTGTCAATTTTTGGGGGGTATGCAGGCCGGTAATGAATTACGACTACTTTGAAAAAATGGTGCACCATCTGCCCAAAACAACCTAGGACGCTGGCACAGGTATGGTGCACCGCTGCAACAACTCCGCACCCGAGGCCTCAAATCGAAATTCCACCTCGACAAAAGTGATTTTTTTGTCGATTTATGGGGGTATGAAGGCAGATAATGAATTCCAACTACTTTGAAAAAATGGTGCACAAGCTGCCCTAGACAGCCTAGGACGGTGGCACAAGTATGGTGCACCGCTTCAACAACTCCGCACACGAGGCCTCAAATAGAAATTCCGACTCGACAAAAGTGATTATTTTGTCAATTTTTGGGGTATGCAGGCCGGTAATGAATTCCGACAACTTTGAAAAAATGGTGCACAAGCTGCCCAAAACAACCTAGGACGCTGGCACACGTATGGTGCACCGCTGCAACAACTCCGCACCCGAGGCCTCAAATCGACATTCCGCCTCGACAAAAGTGATTTTTTTGTCGATTTATGGGGGTATGCAGGCAGGTAATGAATTCCGACAACTTTGAAAAAATGGTGCACAACCTGCCCAAAACAACCCAGGACGGTGGCACACGTATGGTGCACCGCTGCAACAACTCCGCACCCGAGGCCTCAAATCGAAATTCTGACTCGACAAAAGTGATTTTTTTTGTCGATTTATTGGGGTATGCAGGCAGGTAATGAATTCCGACAACTTTGAAAAAATGGTGCACAAGCTGCCCAAAACAACCTCGGACGGTGGCATGCGTATGGTGCACCGCTGCAACAACTCCGCACCCGATGCCTCAAATCGAAATTCTACCTCGATAAAAGTGATTTTTTTGTCGATTTATGGGGTATGCAGGCCGGTAATGAATTTCGACAACTTTGAAAAAATGGTGCACAAGCTGCCCAAAATAACCTAGGACGCTGGCACACGTATGGTGCACCGCTGCAACAACTCCGCACCCGAGGCCTCAAATCGAAATTCCGCCTCGACAAAAGTGATTTTTTTGTCGATTTATGGGGGTATGCAGGCCGGTAATGAATTCCGACAACTTTGAAAAAATGGTGCACAAGCTGCCCAAGACAGCCTAGGACGGTGGCACACATATGGTGCACCGCTGCAACAACTCCGCACCCGAGGCCTCAGATCGAAATTCCGCCTCGACAAAAGTGATTTTTTTGTCGATTTATAGGGGTATGAATGCAGGTAATGAATTCCGACAACTTTGAAAAAATGGTGCACAAGCTGCCCAAAACAACCTAGGACGGTGGCACAAGTATGGTGCACCGCTGCAATAACTCCGCACCCGAGGCCTCAAATCGAAATTCCGACTCGACAAAAGTGATCTTTTTTGTCGATTTATTGGGGTATGCAGGCAGGTAATGAATTCCGACAACTTTGAAAAAATGGTGCACAAGCTGCCCAAAACAACCTCGGACGGTGGCACGCGTATGGTGCACCGCTGCAACAACTCCGTACCCGAGGCCTCAAATCGAAATTCTGCCTCGAGAAAAGTGAATTTTTTGTCGATTTATGGGGGTATGCAGGCCGGTAATGAATTCTGACAACTTTGAAAAAATGGTGCACAAGCTGCCCAAGACAGCCTAGGACGGTGGCACACATATGGTGCACCGCTGTTACAACTCCGCACCCGAGGCCTCAGATCGAAATTCCGCCTCGACAAAAGTGATTTTTTTGTCGATTTATGGGGGTATGCAGGCCGGTAATGAATTCCGACAACTTTGAAAAAATGGTGCACAAGCATGCCCTAGCGTGGTCTAGGACGGTGCACACGTGTGGTGCACCGCTGCAACAACTCCATACCCGAGGCCTCAAATCGAAATTCTGTCTCAACAAAAGTGATATATTTGTCGATTTATGGGGGTATGCAGGCAGGTAATGAATTCCGACATCTTTGAAAAAATGGTGCACAAGCTGCCCAAAACAACCTAGGACGGTGGCTCACGTATGGTGCAACGCTGCAACAACTCCGCACCCGAGGCCTCAAATCGAAATTCCGACTCGACAAAAGTGATTTTTTTTGTCGATTTATTGGGGTATGCAGGCAGGTAATGAATTCCGACAACTTTGAAAAAATGGTGCACAAGCTGCCCAAAACAACCTCAGACGGTGGAACGCGTATGGTGCACCGCTGCAACAACTCCGCACCCGAGGCCTCAAATCGAAATTCTGCCTCGATAAAAGTGATTTTTTTGTCGATTTATTGGGGTATGCAGGCCGGTAATGAATTTCGACAACTTCGAAAAAATGGTGCACAAGCTGCCCAAGACAGCCTAGGACCGGTGGCACACATATGGTGCACCGCTGCAACAATTCCGCACCCGAGGCCTCAAATCGAAATTCCGCCTCGAAAAAAGAGATTTTTTTGTCGATTTATGGGGGTATGCAGGCCGGTAATGAATTCCGTCAACTTTGAAAAAATGGTGCACAAGCTGCCCAAAACAACCTAGGACGCTGGCACACGTATGGTGCACCGCTGCAACAACTCCGCACCCGAGGCCTCAAATCGAAATTCCGCCTCGACAAAAGTGATTTTTTTGTCGATTTATGGGGGTATGCAGGCCGGTAATGAATTCCAACAACTTTGAAAAAATGGTGCACAAGCTGCCCAAAACAACCTCGGACGGTGGCACGCGTATGGTGCACCGCTGCAACAACTCCGCACCCGAGGCCTCAAATCGAAATTCTGCCTCGACAAAAGTGAATTTTTTGTCGATTTATGGGGGTATGCAGGCCGGTAATGAATTCTGACAACTTTGAAAAAATGGTGCACAAGCTGCCCAAGACAGCCTAGGACGTTGGCACACATATGGTGCACCGCTGTTACAACTCCTCACCCGAGGCCTCAGATCGAAATTCCGCCTCGACAAAAGTGATTTTTTTGTCGATTTATGGGGGTATGCAGGCCGGTAATGAATTCTGACAACTTTGAAAAAATGGTGCACAAGCATGCCCAAGCGTGGTCTAGGACGGTGCACACGTGTGGTGCACCGCTGCAACAACTCCATACCCGAGGCCTCAAATCGAAATTCTGTCTCGACAAAAGTGATATTTTTGTCGATTTATGGGGGTATGCAGGCAGGTAATGAATTCCGACATCTTTGAAAAAATGGTGCACAAGCTGCCCAAAACAACCGAGGACGGTGGCTCACGTATGGTGCAACGCTGCAACAACTCCGCACCCGAGGCCTCAAATCGAAATTCCGACTCGACAAAAGTGATTTTTTTTGTCGATTTATTGGGGTATGCAGGCAGGTAATGAATTCCGACAACTTTGAAAAAATGGTGCACAAGCTGCCCAAAACAACCTCGGACGGTGGCACGCGTATGGTGCACCGCTGCAACAACTCCGCACCCGAGGCCTCAAATCGAAATTCTGCCTCGACAAAAGTGATTTTTTTGTCGATTTATTGGGGTATGCAGGTCGGTAATGAATTTCGACAACTTTGAAAAAATGGTGCACAAGCTGCCCAAGACAGCCTAGGACGGTGGCACACATATGGTGCACCGCTGCAACAACTCCGCACCCGAGGCCTCAGATCGAAATTCCGCCTCGACAAAAGTGATTTTTTTGTCGATTTATAGGGGTATGAAGGCAGGTAATGAATTCCGACAACTTTGAAAAAATGGTGCACAAGCTGCCCAAAACAACCTAGGACGGTGGCACAAGTATGGTGCACCGCTGCAATAACTCCGCACCCGAGGCCTCAAATCGAAATTCCGACTCGACAAAAGTGATCTTTTTTGTCGATTTATTGGGGTATGCAGGCAGGTAATGAATTCCGACAACTTTGAAAAAATGGTGCACAAGCTGCCCAAAACAACCTCGGACGGTGGCACGCGTATGGTGCACCGCTGCAACAACTCCGTACCCGAGGCCTCAAATCGAAATTCTGCCTCGAGAAAAGTGAATTTTTTGTCGATTTATGGGGGTATGCAGGCCGGTAATGAATTCTGACAACTTTGAAAAAATGGTGCACAAGCTGCCCAAGACAGCCTAGGACGGTGGCACACATATGGTGCACCGCTGTTACAACTCCGCACCCGAGGCCTCAGATCGAAATTCCGCCTCGACAAAAGTGATTTTTTTGTCGATTTATGGGGGTATGCAGGCCGGTAATGAATTCCGACAACTTTGAAAAAATGGTGCACAAGCATGCCCAAGCGTGGTCTAGGACGGTGCACACGTGTGGTGCACCGCTGCAACAACTCCATACCCGAGGCCTCAAATCGAAATTCTATCTCGACAAAAGTGATATATTTGTCGATTTATGGGGGTATGCAGGCAGGTAATGAATTCCGACATCTTTGAAAAAATGGTGCACAAGCTGCCCAAAACAACCTAGGACGGTGGCTCACGTATGGTGCAACGCTGCAACAACTCCGCACCCGAGGCCTCAAATCGAAATTCCGACTCGACAAAAGTGATTTTTTTTGTCGATTTATTGGGGTATGCAGGCAGGTAATGAATTCCGACAACTTTGAAAAAATGGTGCACAAGCTGCCCAAAACAACCTCAGACGGTGGAACGCGTATGGTGCACCGCTGCAACAACTCCGCACCCGAGGCCTCAAATCGAAATTCTGCCTCGATAAAAGTGATTTTTTTGTCGATTTATTGGGGTATGCAGGCCGGTAATGAATTTCGACAACTTCGAAAAAATGGTGCACAAGCTGCCCAAGACAGCCTAGGACCGGTGGCACACATATGGTGCACCGCTGCAACAATTCCGCACCCGAGGCCTCAAATCGAAATTCCGCCTCGAAAAAAGAGATTTTTTTGTCGATTTATGGGGGTATGCAGGCCGGTAATGAATTCCGTCAACTTTGAAAAAATGGTGCACAAGCTGCCCAAAACAACCTAGGACGCTGGCACACGTATGGTGCACCGCTGCAACAACTCCGCACCCGAGGCCTCAAATCGAAATTCCGCCTCGACAAAAGTGATTTTTTTGTCGATTTATGGGGGTATGCAGGCCGGTAATGAATTCCAACAACTTTGAAAAAATGGTGCACAAGCTGCCCAAAACAACCTCGGACGGTGGCTCACGTATGGTGCAACGCTGCAACAACTCCGCACCCGAGGCCTCAAATCGAAATTCCGACTCGACAAAAGTGATTTTTTTTGTCGATTTATTGGGGTATGCAGGCAGGTAATGAATTCCGACAACTTTGAAAAAATGGTGCACAAGCTGCCCAAAACAACCTCGGACGGTGGCACGCGTATGGTGCACCGCTGCAACAACTCCGCACCCGAGGCCTCAAATCGAAATTCTGCCTCGACAAAAGTGATTTTTTTGTCGATTTATTGGGGTATGCAGGTCGGTAATGAATTTCGACAACTTCGAAAAAATGGTGCACAAGCTGCCCAAGACAGCCTAGGACCGGTGGCACACATATGGTGCACCGCTGCAACAATTCCGCACCCGAGGCCTCAAATCGAAATTCCGCCTCGAAAAAAGTGATTTTTTTGTCGATTTATGGGGGTATGCAGGCCGGTAATGAATTCCGTCAACTTTGAAAAAATGGTGCACAAGTTGCCCAAAACAACCTAGGACGCTGGCACACGTATGGTGCACCGCTGCAACAACTCCGCACCCGAGGCCTCAAATCGAAATTCCGCCTCGACAAAAGTGATTTTTTTGTCGATTTATGGGGGTATGCAGGCCGGTAATGAATTCCGACAACTTCGAAAAAATGGTGCACAAGCTGCCCAAGACAGCCTAGGACGGTGGCACACATATGGTGCACCGCTGCAACAATTCCGCACCGAGGCCTCAAATCGAAATTCCGGTTCGACAAAAGTGATTTTTTTTATCGATTTATGGGGGTATGCAGGCCGGTAATGAATTTCGACAACTTTGAAAAAATGGTGCACAAGCTGCCCAAAACAACCTAGGACGCTGGCACACGTATGGTGCACCGCTGCAACAACTCCGCACCCGAGGCCTCAAATCGAAATTCCGCCTCGACAAAAGTGATTTTTTTGTCGATTTATGGGTGTATGCAGGCCGGTAATGAATTCCGACAACTTTGAAAAAATGGTGCACAAGCTGCCCAAAACAACCTCGGACGGTGGCACGCGTATGGTGCACTGCTGCAACAACTCCGCACCCGAGGCCTGAAATCGAAATTCTGCCTCGACAAAAGTGATTTTTTTGTCGATTTATGGGGGTATGCAGGCCGGTAATGAATTTTGACAACTTTGAAAAAATGGTGCACAAGCTGCCCAAGACAGCCTAGGACGGTGGCACACATATGGTGCACCGCTGCAACAACTCCGCACCCGAGGCCTCAGATCGAAATTCCGCCTCGACAAAAGTGATTTTTTTGTCGATTTATGGGGGTATGCAGGCCGGTAATGAATTTCGACAACTTTGAAAAAATGGTGCACAAGCATGCCCAAGCGTGGTCTAGGACGGTGCACACGTGTGGTGCACCGCTGCAACAACTCCGAACCCGAGGCCTCATATCGAAATTCCGCCTCGACAAAAGTGATTTCTTTTCTCGATTTATGGGGGTATGAAGGCAGGTAATGAATTCCGACAACTTTGAAAAAATGGTGCACAAGCTGCCCAAAACAACCTAGGACGGTGGCACACGTATGGTGCACCGCTGCAATAACTCCGCACCCGAGGCCTCAAATCGAAATTCCGACTCGACAAAAGTGATTTTTTTTGTCGATTTATTGGGGTATGCAGGCAGGTAATGAATTCCGACAACTTTGAAAAAATGGTAAACAAGCGGCCCAAAACAACCTCGAACGGTGGCACACGTATGGTGCACCGCTGCAACAACTCCGCACCCGAGGCCTCAAATCGAAATTCCGACTCGACAAAAGTGATTTTTTTTGTCGATTTATTGGGGTATGCAGGCAGGTAATGAATTCCGACAACTTTGAACAAAAGGTGCACAAGCTGCCCAAAACAACCTAGGACGGTGGCTCACGTATGGTGCACCGCTGCAACAACTCCGCACCCGAGGCCTCAAATCGAAATTCCGACTCGACAAAAGTGATTTTTTTTGTCGATTTATTGGGGTATGCAGGCAGGTAATGAATTCCGACAACTTTGAAAAAATGGTGCACAAGCTGCCCAAAACAACCTCGGACGGTGGCACGCGTATGGTGCACCGCTGCAACAACTCCGCACCCGAGGCCTCAAATCGAAATTCTGCCTCGACAAAAGTGATTTTTTTGTCGATTTATTGGGGTATGCAGGCCGGTAATGAATTTCGACAACTTCGAAAAAATGGTGCACAAGCTGCCCAAGACAGCCTAGGACCGGTGGCACACATATGGTGCACCGCTGCAACAATTCCGCACCCGAGGCCTCAAATCGAAATTCCGCCTCGAAAAAAGTGATTTTTTTGTCGATTTATGGGGGTATGCAGGCCGGTAATGAATTCCGTCAACTTTGAAAAAATGGTGCACAAGCTGCCCAAAACAACCTAGGACGCTGGCACACGTATGGTGCACCGCTGCAACAACTCCGCACCCGAGGCCTCAAATCGAAATTCCGCCTCGACAAAAGTGATTTTTTTTCGATTTATGGGGGTATGCAGGCCGGTAATGAATTCTGACAACTTCGAAAAAATGGTGCACAAGCTGCCCTAGACAGCCTAGGACGGTGGCACACATATGGTGCACCGCTGCAACAATTCCTCACCGAGGCCTCAAATCGAAATTCCGGCTCGACAAAAGTGATTTTTTTTTATCGATTTATGGGGGTATGCAGGCCGGTAATGAATTTCGACAACTTTGAAAAAATGGTGCACAAGCTGCCCAAAACAACCTAGGACGGTGGCACACGTATGGTGCACCGCTGCAATAACTCCGCACCCGAGGCCTCAAATCGAAATTCCGACTCGACAAAAGTGATTTTTTTTGTCGATTTATTGGGGTATGCAGGCAGGTAATGAATTCCGACAACTTTGAAAAAATGGTAAACAAGCGGCCCAAAACAACCTCGGACGGTGGCACACGTATGGTGCACCGCTGCAACAACTCCGCACCCGAGGCCTCAAATCGAAATTCCGACTCGACAAAAGTGATTTTTTTTGTCGATTTATTGGGGTATGCAGGCAGGTAATGAATTCCGACAACTTTGAACAAAAGGTGCACAAGCTGCCCAAAACAACCTAGGACGGTGGCTCACGTATGGTGCACCGCTGCAACAACTCCGCACCCGAGGCCTCAAATCGAAATTCCGACTCGACAAAAGTGATTTTTTTTGTCGATTTATTGGGGTATGCAGGCAGGTAATGAATTCCGACAACTTTGAAAAAATGGTGCACAAGCTGCCCAAAACAACCTCGGACGGTGGCACGCGTATGGTGCACCGCTGCAACAACTCCGCACCCGAGGCCTCAAATCGAAATTCTGCCTCGACAAAAGTGATTTTTTTGTCGATTTATTGGGGTATGCAGGCCGGTAATGAATTTCGACAACTTCGAAAAAATGGTGCACAAGCTGCCCAAGACAGCCTAGGACCGGTGGCACACATATGGTGCACCGCTGCAACAATTCCGCACCCGAGGCCTCAAATCGAAATTCCGCCTCGAAAAAAGTGATTTTTTTGTCGATTTATGGGGGTATGCAGGCCGGTAATGAATTCCGTCAACTTTGAAAAAATGGTGCACAAGCTGCCCAAAACAACCTAGGACGCTGGCACACGTATGGTGCACCGCTGCAACAACTCCGCACCCGAGGCCTCAAATCGAAATTCCGCCTCGACAAAAGTGATTTTTTTTCGATTTATGGGGGTATGCAGGCCGGTAATGAATTCTGACAACTTCGAAAAAATGGTGCACAAGCTGCCCAAGACAGCCTAGGACGGTGGCACACATATGGTGCACCGCTGCAACAATTCCTCACCGAGGCCTCAAATCGAAATTCCGGCTCGACAAAAGTGATTTTTTTTTATCGATTTATGGGGGTATGCAGGCCGGTAATGAATTTCGACAACTTTGAAAAAATGGTGCACAAGCTGCCCAAAACAACCTAGGACGCTGGCACACGTATGGTGCACCGCTGCAACAACTCCGCACCCGAGGCCTCAAATCGAAATTCCGCCTCGACAAAAGTTATTTTTTTGTCGATTTATTGGGGTATGCAGGCAGGTAATGAATTCCGACAACTTTGAAAAAATGGTAAACAAGCGGCCCAAAACAACCTCGGACGGTGGCACACATATGGTGCACCGCTGCAACAACTCCGAACCCGAGGCCTCATATCGAAATTCCGCCTCGACAAAAGTGATTTCTTTTCTCGATTTATGGGGGTATGAAGGCAGGTAATGAATTCCGACAACTTTGAAAAAATGGTGCACAAGCTGCCCAAAACAACCTAGGACGGTGGCACACGTATGGTGCACCGCTGCAATAACTCCGCACCCGAGGCCTCAAATCGAAATTCCGACTCGGTAAAAGTGATTTTTTTTGTCGATTTATTGGGGTATGCAGGCAGGTAATGAATTCCGACAACTTTGAAAAAATGGTAAACAAGCGGCCCAAAACAACCTCGGACGGTGGCACACGTATGGTGCACCGCTGCAACAACTCCACACCCGAGGCCTCAAATCGAAATTCCGACTCGACAAAAGTGATTTTTTTTGTCGATTTATTGGGGTATGCAGGCAGGTAATGAATTCCGACAACTTTGAACAAAAGGTGCACAAGCTGCCCAAAACAACCTAGGACGGTGGCTCACGTATGGTGCACCGCTGCAACAACTCCGCACCCGAGGCCTCAAATCGAAATTCCGACTCGACAAAAGTGATTTTTTTTGTCGATTTATTGGGGTATGCAGGCAGGTAATGAATTCCGACAACTTTGAAAAAATGGTGCACAAGCTGCCCAAAACAACCTCGGACGGTGGCACGCGTATGGTGCACCGCTGCAACAACTCCGCACCCGAGGCCTCAAATCGAAATTCTGCCTCGACAAAAGTGATTTTTTTGTCGATTTATTGGGGTATGCAGGCCGGTAATGAATTTCGACAACTTCGAAAAAATGGTGCACAAGCTGCCCAAGACAGCCTAGGACCGGTGGCACACATATGGTGCACCGCTGCAACAATTCCGCACCCGAGGCCTCAAATCGAAATTCCGCCTCGAAAAAAGTGATTTTTTTGTCGATTTATGGGGGTATGCAGGCCGGTAATGAATTCCGTCAACTTTGAAAAAATGGTGCACAAGCTGCCCAAAACAACCTAGGACGCTGGCACACGTATGGTGCACCGCTGCAACAACTCCGCACCCGAGGCCTCAAATCGAAATTCCGCCTCGACAAAAGTGATTTTTTTTCGATTTATGGGGGTATGCAGGCCGGTAATGAATTCTGACAACTTCGAAAAAATGGTGCACAAGCTGCCCAAGACAGCCTAGGACGGTGGCACACATATGGTGCACCGCTGCAACAATTCCTCACCGAGGCCTCAAATCGAAATTCCGGCTCGACAAAAGTGATTTTTTTTTATCGATTTATGGGGGTATGAAGGCCGGTAATGAATTTCGACAACTTTGAAAAAATGGTGCACAAGCTGCCCAAAACAACCTAGGACGCTGGCACACGTATGGTGCACCGCTGCAACAACTCCGCACCCGAGGCCTCAAATCGAAATTCCGCCTCGACAAAAGTTATTTTTTTGTCGATTTATTGGGGTATGCAGGCAGGTAATGAATTCCGACAACTTTGAAAAAATGGTAAACAAGCGGCCCAAAACAACCTCGGACGGTGGCACACGTATGGTGCACCGCTGCAACAACTCCGCACCCGAGGCCTCAAATCGAAATTCCGACTCGACAAAAGTGATTTTTTTTGTCGATTTATTGGGGTATGCAGGCAGGTAATGAATTCCGACAACTTTGAACAAAAGGTGCACAAGCTGCCCAAAACAACCTAGGACGGTGGCTCACGTATGGTGCACCGCTGCAACAACTCCGCACCCGAGGCCTCAAATCGAAATTCCGACTCGACAAAAGTGATTTTTTTTGTCGATTTATTGGGGTATGCAGGCAGGTAATGAATTCCGACAACTTTGAAAAAATGGTGCACAAGCTGCCCAAAACAACCTCGGACGGTGGCACGCGTATGGTGGACCGCTGCAACAACTCCGCACCCGAGGCCTCAAATCGAAATTCTGCCTCGACAAAAGTGATTTTTTTGTCGATTTATTGGGGTATGCAGGCCGGTAATGAATTTCGACAACTTCGAAAAAATGGTGCACAAGCTGCCCAAGACAGCCTAGGACCGGTGGCACACATATGGTGCACCGCTGCAACAATTCCGCACCCGAGGCCTCAAATCGAAATTCCGCCTCGAAAAAAGTGATTTTTTTGTCGATTTATGGGGGTATGCAGGCCGGTAATGAATTCCGTCAACTTTGAAAAAATGGTGCACAAGCTGCCCAAAACAACCTAGGACGCTGGCACACGTATGGTGCACCGCTGCAACAACTCCGCACCCGAGGCCTCAAATCGAAATTCCGCCTCGACAAAAGTGATTTTTTTTCGATTTATGGGGGTATGCAGGCCGGTAATGAATTCTGACAACTTCGAAAAAATGGTGCACAAGCTGCCCAAGACAGCCTAGGACGGTGGCACACATATGGTGCACCGCTGCAACAATTCCTCACCGAGGCCTCAAATCGAAATTTCGGCTCGACAAAAGTGATTTTTTTTTATCGATTTATGGGGGTATGCAGGCCGGTAATGAATTTCGACAACTTTGAAAAAATGGTGCACAAGCTGCCCAAAACAACCTAGGACGCTGGCACACGTATGGTGCACCGCTGCAACAACTCCGCACCCGAGGCCTCAAATCGAAATTCCGCCTCGACAAAAGTTATTTTTTTGTCGATTTATGGGTGTATGCAGGCCGGTAATGAATTCCGACAACTTTGAAAAAATGGTGCACAAGCTGCCCAAAACAACCTCGGACGGTGGCACGCGTATGGTGCACCGCTGCAACAACTCCGCACCCGAGGCCTCAAATCGAAATTCTGCCTCGACAAAAGTGATTTTTTTGTCGATTTATGGGGGTATGCAGGCCGGTAATGAATTCTGACAACTTTGAAAAAATGGTGCACAAGCTGCCCAAGACAGCCTAGGACGGTGGCACACATATGGTGCACCGCTGCAACAACTCCGCACCCGAGGCCTCAGATCGAAATTCCGCCTCGACAAAAGTGATTTTTTTGTCGATTTATGGGGGTATGCAGGCCGGTAATGAATTCTGACAACTTTGAAAAAATGGTGCACAAGCATGCCCAAGCGTGGTCTAGGACGGTGCACACGTGTGGTGCACCGCTGCAACAACTCCGAACCCGAGGCCTCATATCGAAATTCCGCCTTGACAAAAGTGATTTCTTTTCTCGATTTATGGGGGTATGAAGGCAGGTAATGAATTCTGACAACTTTGAAAAAATGGTGCACAAGCTGCCCAAAACAACCTAGGACGGTGGCACACGTATGGTGCACCGCTGCAATAACTCCGCACCCGAGGCCTCAAATCGAAATTCCGACTCGACAAAAGTGATTTTTTTTGTCGATTTATTGGGGTATGCAGGCAGGTAATGAATTCCGTCAACTTTGAAAAAATGGTGCACAAGCTGCCCAAAACAACCTAGGACGCTGGCACACGTATGGTGCACCGCTGCAACAACTCCGCACCCGAGGCCTCAAATCGAAATTCCGCCTCGACAAAAGTGATTTTTTTGTCGATTTATGGGGGTATGCAGGCCGGTAATGAATTCCGACAACTTCGAAAAAATGGTGCACAATCTGCCCAAGACAGCCTAGGACGGTGGCACACATATGGTGCACCGCTGCAACAATTCCGCACCGAGGCCTCAAATCGAAATTCCGGCTCGACAAAAGTGATTTTTTTTGTCGATTTATGGGGGTATGCAGGCCGGTAATGAATTTCGACAACTTTGAAAAAATGGTGCACAAGCTGCCCAAAACAACCTAGGACGCTGGCACACGTATGGTGCACCGCTGCAACAACTCCGCACCCGAGGCCTCAAATCGAAATTCCGCCTCGACAAAAGTGATTTTTTTGTCGATTTATGGGTGTATGCAGGCCGGTAATGAATTCCGACAACTTTGAAAAAATGGTGCACAAGCTGCCCAAAACATCCTCGGACGGTGGCACGCGTATGGTGCACCGCTGCAACAACTCCGCACCCGAGGCCTCAAATCGAAATTCTGCCTCGACAAAAGTGATTTTTTTGTCGATTTATGGGGGTATGCAGGCCGGTAATGAATTCTGACAACTTTGAAAAAATGGTGCACAAGCTGCCCAAGACAGCCTATGACGGTGGCACACATATGGTGCACCGCTGCAACAACTCCGCACCCGAGGCCTCAGATCGAAATTCCGCCTCGACAAAAGTGATTTTTTTGTCGATTTATGGGGGTATGCAGGCCGGTAATGAATTCCGACAACTTTGAAAAAATGGTGCACAAGCATGCCCAAGCGTGGTCTAGGACGGTGCACACGTGTGGTGCACCGCTGCAACAACTCCGAACCCGAGGCCTCATATCGAAATTCCGCCTCGACAAAAGTGATTTCTTTTCTCGATTTATGGGGGTATGAAGGCAGGTAATGAATTCCGACAACTTTGAAAAAATGGTGCACAAGCTGCCCAAAACAACCTAGGACGGTGGCACACGTATGGTGCACCGCTGCAATAACTCCGCACCCGAGGCCTCAAATCGAAATTCCGACTCGACAAAAGTGATTTTTTTTTTCGATTTATTGGGGTATGCAGGCAGGTAATGAATTCCGACAACTTTGAAAAAATGGTAAACAAGCGGCCCAAAACAACCTCGGACGGTGGCACACGTATGGTGCACCGCTGCAACAACTCCGCACCCGAGGCCTCAAATCGAAATTCCGACTCGACAAAAGTGATTTTTTTTATCGATTTATTGGGGTATGCAGGCAGGTAATGAATTCCGACAACTTTGAAAAAATGGTGCACAAGCTGCCCAAAACAACCTCGGACGGTGGCACGCGTATGGTGCACCGCTGCAACAACTCTGCACCCGAGGCCTCAAATCGAAATTCTGCCCCGACAAAAGTGATTTTTTTGTCGATTTATGGGGGTATGCAGGCCGGTAATGAATTCCGACAACTTCGAAAAAATGGTGCACAAGCTGCCCAAGACAGCCTAGGACGGTGGCACACATATGGTGCACCGCTGCAACAATTCCGCACCGAGGCCTCAAATCAAAATTCCGGCTCGACAAAAGTGATTTTTTTTGTCGATTTATGGGGGTATGCAAGCCGGTAATGAATTTCGACAACTTTGAAAAAATGGTGCACAAGCTGCACAAAACAACCTAGGACGCTGGCACACGTATGGTGCACCGCTGCAACAACTCTGCACCCGAGGCCTCAAATCGAAATTCCGGCTCGACAAAAGTGATTTTTTTGTCGATTTATGGGTGTATGCAGGCCGGTAATGAATTCCGACAACTTTGAAAAAATGGTGCACAAGCTGCCCAAAACAACCTCGGACGGTGGCACGCGTATGGTGCACCGCTGCAACAACTCCGCACCCGAGGCCTCAAATCGAAATTCTGCCTCGACAAAAGTGATTTTTTTGTCGATTTATGGGGGTATGCAGGCCGGTAATGAATTCTGACAACTTTGAAAAAATGGTGCACAAGCTGCCCAAGACAGCCTAGGACGGTGGCACACATATGGTGCACCGCTGTTACAACTCCGCACCCGAGGACTCAGATCGAAATTCCGCCTCGACAAAAATGATTTTTTTGTCGATTTATGGGGGTATGCAGGCCGTTAATGAATTCCGACAACTTTGAAAAAATGGTGCACAAGCATGCCCAAGCGTGGTCTAGGACGGTGCACACGTGTGGTGCACCGCTGCAACAACTCCACACCCGAGGCCTCAAATCGAAATTCTGTCTCGACAAAAGTGATATTTTTGTCGATTTATGGGGGTATGCAGGCAGGTAATGAATTTCGACAACTTTGAAAAAATGGTGCACAAGCTGCCCAAAACAACCTAGGACGCTGGCACACGTATGGAGCACCGCTGCAACAACTCCGCACCCGAGGCCTCAAATCGAAATTCCGCCTCGACAAAAGTGATTTTTTTGTCGATTTATGGGGGTATGCAGGCCGGTAATGAATTCCGACAACTTCGAAAAAATGGTGCACAAGCTGCCCAAGACAGCCTAGGACCGGTGGCACACATATGGTGCACCGCTGCAACAATTCCGCACCCGAGGCCTCAAATCGAAATTCCGCCTCGAAAAAAGTGATTTTTTTGTCGATTTATGGGGGTATGCAGGCCGGTAATGAATTCCGTCAACTTTGAAAAAATGGTGCACAAGCTGCCCAAAACAACCTAGGACGCTGGCACACGTATGGTGCACCGCTGCAACAACTCCGCACCCGAGGCCTCAAATCGAAATTCCGCCTCGACAAAAGTGATTTTTTTGTCGATTTATGGGGGTATGCAGGCCGGTAATGAATTCGGACAACTTCGAAAAAATGGTGCACAAGCTGCCCAAGACAGCCTAGGACGGTGGCACACATATGGTGCACCGCTGCAACAATTCCGCACCGAGGCCTCAAATCGAAATTCCGGCTCGACAAAAGTGATTTTTTTTGTCGATTTATGGGGGTATGCAGGCCGGTAATGAATTTCGACAACTTTGAAAAAATGGTGCACAAGCTGCCCAAAACAACCTAGGACGCTGGCACACGTATGGTGCACCGCTGCAACAACTCCGCACCCGAGGCCTCAAATCGAAATTCCGCCTCGACAAAAGTGATTTTTTTGTCGATTTATGGGTGTATGCAGGCCGGTAATGAATTCCGACAACTTTGAAAAAATGATGCACAAGCTGCCCAAAACATCCTCGGACGGTGGCACGCGTATGGTGCACCGCTACAACAACTCCGCACCCGAGGCCTCAAATCGAAATTCTGCCTCGACAAAAGTGATTTTTTTGTCGATTTATGGGGGTATGCAGGCCGGTAATGAATTCTGACAACTTTGAAAAAATGGTGCACAAGCTGCCCAAGACAGCCTAGGACGGTGGCACACATATGGTGCACCGCTGCAACAACTCCGCACCCGAGGACTCAGATCGAAATTCCGCCTCGACAAAAGTGATTTTTTTGTCGATTTATGGGGGTATGCAGGCCGGTAATGAATTCCGACAACTTTGAAACAATGGTGCACAAGCATGCCCAAGCGTGGTCTAGGACGGTGCACACGTTTGGTGCACCGCTGCAACAACTCCGAACCCGAGGCCTCATATCGAAATTCCGCCTTGACAAAAGTGATTTCTTTTCTCGATTTATGGGGGTATGAAGGCAGGTAATGAATTCTGACAACTTTGAAAAAATGGTGCACAAGCTGCCCAAAACAACCTAGGACGGTGGCACACGTATGGTGCACCGCTGCAATAACTCCGCACCCGAGGCCTCAAATCGAAATTCCGACTCGACAAAAGTGATTTTTTTTGTCGATTTATTGGGGTATGCAGGCAGGTAATGAATTCCGTCAACTTTGAAAAAATGGTGCACAAGCTGCCCAAAACAACCTAGGACGCTGGCACACGTATGGTGCACCGCTGCAACAACTCCGCACCCGAGGCCTCAAATCGAAATTCCGCCTCGACAAAAGTGATTTTTTTGTCGATTTATGGGGGTATGCAGGCCGGTAATGAATTCCGACAACTTCGAAAAAATGGTGCACAATCTGCCCAAGACAGCCTAGGACGGTGGCACACATATGGTGCACCGCTGCAACAATTCCGCACCGAGGCCTCAAATCGAAATTCCGGCTCGACAAAAGTGATTTTTTTTGTCGATTTATGGGGGTATGCAGGCCGGTAATGAATTTCGACAACTTTGAAAAAATGGTGCACAAGCTGCCCAAAACAACCTAGGACGCTGGCACACGTATGGTGCACCGCTGCAACAACTCCGCACCCGAGGCCTCAAATCGAAATTCCGCCTCGACAAAAGTGATTTTTTTGTCGATTTATGGGTGTATGCAGGCCGGTAATGAATTCCGACAACTTTGAAAAAATGGTGCACAAGCTGCCCAAAACATCCTCGGACGGTGGCACGCGTATGGTGCACCGCTGCAACAACTCCGCACCCGAGGCCTCAAATCGAAATTCTGCCTCGACAAAAGTGATTTTTTTGTCGATTTATGGGGGTATGCAGGCCGGTAATGAATTCTGACAACTTTGAAAAAATGGTGCACAAGCTGCCCAAGACAGCCTATGACGGTGGCACACATATGGTGCACCGCTGCAACAACTCCGCACCCGAGGCCTCAGATCGAAATTCCGCCTAAACAAAAGTGATTTTTTTGTCGATTTATGGGGGTATGCAGGCCGGTAATGAATTCCGACAACTTTGAAAAAATGGTGCACAAGCATGCCCAAGCGTGGTCTAGGACGGTGCACACGTGTGGTGCACCGCTGCAACAACTCCGAACCCGAGGCCTCATATCGAAATTCCGCCTCGACAAAAGTGATTTCTTTTCTCGATTTATGGGGGTATGAAGGCAGGTAATGAATTCCGACAACTTTGAAAAAATGGTGCACAAGCTGCCCAAAACAACCTAGGACGGTGGCACACGTATGGTGCACCGCTGCAATAACTCCGCACCCGAGGCCTCAAATCGAAATTCCGACTCGACAAAAGTGATTTTTTTTTTCGATTTATTGGGGTATGCAGGCAGGTAATGAATTCCGACAACTTTGAAAAAATGGTAAACAAGCGGCCCAAAACAACCTCGGACGGTGGCACACGTATGGTGCACCGCTGCAACAACTCCGCACCCGAGGCCTCAAATCGAAATTCCGACTCGACAAAAGTGATTTTTTTTATCGATTTATTGGGGTATGCAGGCAGGTAATGAATTCCGACAACTTTGAAAAAATGGTGCACAAGCTGCCCAAAACAACCTCGGACGGTGGCACGCGTATGGTGCACCGCTGCAACAACTCTGCACCCGAGGCCTCAAATCGAAATTCTGCCCCGACAAAAGTGATTTTTTTGTCGATTTATGGGGGTATGCAGGCCGGTAATGAATTCCGACAACTTCGAAAAAATGGTGCACAAGCTGCCCAAGACAGCCTAGGACGGTGGCACACATATGGTGCACCGCTGCAACAATTCCGCACCGAGGCCTCAAATCAAAATTCCGGCTCGACAAAAGTGATTTTTTTTGTCGATTTATGGGGGTATGCAAGCCGGTAATGAATTTCGACAACTTTGAAAAAATGGTGCACAAGCTGCACAAAACAACCTAGGACGCTGGCACACGTATGGTGCACCGCTGCAACAACTCTGCACCCGAGGCCTCAAATCGAAATTCCGGCTCGACAAAAGTGATTTTTTTGTCGATTTATGGGTGTATGCAGGCCGGTAATGAATTCCGACAACTTTGAAAAAATGGTGCACAAGCTGCCCAAAACAACCTCGGACGGTGGCACGCGTATGGTGCACCGCTGCAACAACTCCGCACCCGAGGCCTCAAATCGAAATTCTGCCTCGACAAAAGTGATTTTTTTGTCGATTTATGGGGGTATGCAGGCCGGTAATGAATTCTGACAACTTTGAAAAAATGGTGCACAAGCTGCCCAAGACAGCCTAGGACGGTGGCACACATATGGTGCACCGCTGTTACAACTCCGCACCCGAGGACTCAGATCGAAATTCCGCCTCGACAAAAGTGATTTTTTTGTCGATTTATGGGGGTATGCAGGCCGTTAATGAATTCCGACAACTTTGAAAAAATGGTGCACAAGCATGCCCAAGCGTGGTCTAGGACGGTGCACACGTGTGGTGCACCGCTGCAACAACTCCACACCCGAGGCCTCAAATCGAAATTCTGTCTCGACAAAAGTGATATTTTTGTCGATTTATGGGGGTATGCAGGCAGGTAATGAATTTCGACAACTTTGAAAAAATGGTGCACAAGCTGCCCAAAACAACCTAGGACGCTGGCACACGTATGGAGCACCGCTGCAACAACTCCGCACCCGAGGCCTCAAATCGAAATTCCGCCTCGACAAAAGTGATTTTTTTGTCGATTTATGGGGGTATGCAGGCCGGTAATGAATTCCGACAACTTCGAAAAAATGGTGCACAAGCTGCCCAAGACAGCCTAGGACCGGTGGCACACATATGGTGCACCGCTGCAACAATTCCGCACCCGAGGCCTCAAATCGAAATTCCGCCTCGAAAAAAGTGATTTTTTTGTCGATTTATGGGGGTATGCAGGCCGGTAATGAATTCCGTCAACTTTGAAAAAATGGTGCACAAGCTGCCCAAAACAACCTAGGACGCTGGCACACGTATGGTGCACCGCTGCAACAACTCCGCACCCGAGGCCTCAAATCGAAATTCCGCCTCGACAAAAGTGATTTTTTTGTCGATTTATGGGGGTATGCAGGCCGGTAATGAATTCGGACAACTTCGAAAAAATGGTGCACAAGCTGCCCAAGACAGCCTAGGACGGTGGCACACATATGGTGCACCGCTGCAACAATTCCGCACCGAGGCCTCAAATCGAAATTCCGGCTCGACAAAAGTGATTTTTTTTGTCGATTTATGGGGGTATGCAGGCCGGTAATGAATTTCGACAACTTTGAAAAAATGGTGCACAAGCTGCCCAAAACAACCTAGGACGCTGGCACACGTATGGTGCACCGCTGCAACAACTCCGCACCCGAGGCCTCAAATCGAAATTCCGCCTCGACAAAAGTGATTTTTTTGTCGATTTATGGGTGTATGCAGGCCGGTAATGAATTCCGACAACTTTGAAAAAATGATGCACAAGCTGCCCAAAACATCCTCGGACGGTGGCACGCGTATGGTGCACCGCTACAACAACTCCGCACCCGAGGCCTCAAATCGAAATTCTGCCTCGACAAAAGTGATTTTTTTGTCGATTTATGGGGGTATGCAGGCCGGTAATGAATTCTGACAACTTTGAAAAAATGGTGCACAAGCTGCCCAAGACAGCCTAGGACGGTGGCACACATATGGTGCACCGCTGCAACAACTCCGCACCCGAGGACTCAGATCGAAATTCCGCCTCGACAAAAGTGATTTTTTTGTCGATTTATGGGGGTATGCAGGCCGGTAATGAATTCCGACAACTTTGAAAAAATGGTGCACAAGCATGCCCAAGCGTGGTCTAGGACGGTGCACACGTGTGGTGCACCGCTGCAACAACTCCGAACCCGAGGCCTCATATCGAAATTCCGCCTCGACAAAAGTGATTTTTTTTTTCGATTTATTGGGGTATGCAGGCAGGTAATGAATTCCGACAACTTTGAAAAAATGGTAAACAAGCGGCCCAAAACAACCTCGGACGGTGGCACACGTATGGTGCACCGCTGCAACAACTCCGCACCCGAGGCCTCAAATCGAAATTCCGACTCGACAAAAGTGATTTTTTTTATCGATTTATTGGGGTATGCAGGCAGGTAATGAATTCCGACAACTTTGAAAAAATGGTGCACAAGCTGCCCAAAACAACCTCGGACGGTGGCACGCGTATGGTGCACCGCTGCAACAACTCTGCACCCGAGGCCTCAAATCGAAATTCTGCCCCGACAAAAGTGATTTTTTTGTCGATTTATGGGGGTATGCAGGCCGGTAATGAATTCCGACAACTTCGAAAAAATGGTGCACAAGCTGCCCAAGACAGCCTAGGACGGTGGCACACATATGGTGCACCGCTGCAACAATTCCGCACCGAGGCCTCAAATCAAAATTCCGGCTCGACAAAAGTGATTTTTTTTGTCGATTTATGGGGGTATGCAGGCCGGTAATGAATTTCGACAACTTTGAAAAAATGGTGCACAAGCTGCACAAAACAACCTAGGACGCTGGCACACGTATGGTGCACCGCTGCAACAACTCTGCACCCGAGGCCTCAAATCGAAATTCCGCCTCGACAAAAGTGATTTTTTTGTCGATTTATGGGTGTATGCAGGCCGGTAATGAATTCCGACAACTTTGAAAAAATGGTGCACAAGCTGCCCAAAACATCCTCGGACGGTGGCACGCGTATGGTGCACCGCTGCAACAACTCCGCACCCGAGGCCTCAAATCGAAATTCTGCCTCGACAAAAGTGATTTTTTTGTCGATTTATGGGGGTATGCAGGCCGGTAATGAATTCTGACAACTTTGAAAAAATGGTGCACAAGCTGCCCAAGACAGCCTAGGACGGTGGCACACATATGGTGCACCGCTGCAACAACTCCGCACCCGAGGCCTCAGATCGAAATTCCGCCTCGACAAAAGTGATTTTTTTGTCGATTTATGGGGGTATGCAGGCAGGTAATGAATTCCGACAACTTTGAAAAAATGGTGCACAAGCATGCCCAAGCGTGGTCTAGGACGGTGCACACGTGTGGTGCACCGCTGCAACAACTCCGAACCCGAGGCCTCATATCGAAATTCCGCCTCGACAAAAGTGATTTCTTTTCTCGATTTATGGGGGTATGAAGGCAGGTAATGAATTCCGACAACTTTGAAAAAATGGTGCACAAGCTGCCCAAAACAACCTAGGACGGTGGCACACGTATGGTGCACCGCTGCAATAACTCCGCACCCGAGGCCTCAAATCGAAATTCCGACTCGACAAAAGTGATTTTTTTTTTCGATTTATTGGGGTATGCAGGCAGGTAATGAATTCCGACAACTTTGAAAAAATGGTAAACAAGCGGCCCAAAACAACCTCGGACGGTGGCACACGTATGGTGCACCGCTGCAACAACTCCGCACCCGAGGCCTCAAATCGAAATTCCGACTCGACAAAAGTGATTTTTTTTGTCGATTTATTGGGGTATGCAGGCAGGTAATGAATTCCGACAACTTTGAAAAAATGGTGCACAAGCTGCCCAAAACAACCTCGGACGGTGGCACGCGTATGGTGCACCGCTGCAACAACTCTGCACCCGAGGCCTCAAATCGAAATTCCGCCTCGACAAAAGTGATTTTTTTGTCGATTTATGGGTGTATGCAGCCCGGTAATGAATTCCGACAACTTTGAAAAAATGGTGCACAAGCTGCCCAAAACAACCTCGGACGGTGGCACGCGTATGGTGTACCGCTGCAACAACTCCGCACCCGAGGCCTCAAATCGAAATTCTGCCTCGACAAAAGTGATTTTTTTGTCGATTTATGGGGGTATGCAGGCCGGTAATGAATTCTGACAACTTTGAAAAAATGGTGCACAAGCTGCCCAAGACAGCCTAGGACGGTGGCACACATATGGTGCACCGCTGTTACAACTCCGCACCCGAGGCCTCAGATCGAAATTCCGCCTCGACAAAAGTGATTTTTTTGTCGATTTATGGGGGTATGCAGGCCGTTAATGAATTCCGACAACTTTGAAAAAATGGTGCACAAGCATGCCCAAGCGTGGTCTAGGACGGTGCACACGTGTGGTGCACCGCTGCAACAACTCCACACCCGAGGCCTCAAATCGAAATTCTGTCTCGACAAAAGTGATATTTTTGTCGATTTATGGGGGTATGCAGGCAGGTAATGAATTTCGACAACTTTGAAAAAATGGTGCACAAGCTGCCCAAAACAACCTAGGACGCTGGCACACGTATGGTGCACCGCTGCAACAACTCCGCACCCGAGGCCTCAAATCGAAATTCCGCCTCGACAAAAGTGATTTTTTTGTCGATTTATGGGGGTATGCAGGCCGGTAATGAATTCCGACAACTTCGAAAAAATGGTGCACAAGCTGCCCAAGACAGCCTAGGACCGGTGGCACACATATGGTGCACCGCTGCAACAATTCCGCACCCGAGGCCTCAAATCGAAATTCCGCCTCGAAAAAAGTGATTTTTTTGTCGATTTATGGGGGTATGCAGGCCGGTAATGAATTCCGTCAACTTTGAAAAAATGGTGCACAAGCTGCCCAAAACAACCTAGGACGCTGGCACACGTATGGTGCACCGCTGCAACAACTCCGCACCCGAGGCCTCAAATCGAAATTCCGCCTCGACAAAAGTGATTTTTTTGTCGATTTATGGGGGTATGCAGGCCGGTAATGAATTCCGACAACTTCGAAAAAATGGTGCACAAGCTGCCCAAGACAGCCTAGGACGGTGGCACTGATGTTCCTCATCATCAGATGGGTTGTAGCATCTAATGTGTCCTTGTTGAATTTCTTCGCCTCTCTTGAAGGAGGGAGAAGATTGAAAGGGGCTTCAATGGAGTGTGAAGAGAGAGCCATGGACTTGGTCTTCCTGATATGTTTTGACCTAGTAGCCTTTGATAACAAGCTCTCCATGTAGAACTTCCTCCTAGAGAAGAATCTCTGCTTGCTTGCTACTTTGTCCTCTGCATCTCTCCTTCCTCTAGTTTTCAACAAGAACATCTCTCCTTCCTTTAGTTTTCATAGGCATACTTATGTTGGATAAACCAAGTATGCTGATCTGCATCATCTTCATCTTCTGGACAAATCTTCATCTCCTTCACCCAAGACTTTGGTTGAGGGATGATCTCCATTCCATCTCTTCTTTCGATTATCTCCATACCTGAAACAAGAATAATAGCTAGTGATTTGTGTTCTTAGGTGTTCTCATAACTCCTCTGAAACCCATGTTACCCCCACAAACCAACCCATAACTCCTCTCAATCTTACCAAGAGATATTCTCCAGAAGGGAGTGCACTAAGAGGACCCATGGATGTGTTGGTTGATATTGCAGTGGATGAGTCAAGGCTTAACTCTCCCTTAGACTCATCAATGCTCAACTATTCAAAGCTCTTAGATGCTGCACTATTAGAGCCAACTCCCCTGAGCAAAGCCCCTTCAGAACCATTGCTCTCAAAAGCAACTGAAGAAACCTTTGTTGCACCCAACCCTTCTGAAGCCAACCCTCCTGATTTCAACCTCCCTGAAGCCACTTTACCTAAAATCAGAGCCAACTCCCCTATAACCCAAAGTCCCCATTCAAGTGGAGATGAAGAGGAGTATACTTATGAAAGTATGCTCAGAGGTGGAGCTAGAGCTACTGTGGACAATTTGTACCCACAACTTGCTGAATTTTCAAGACTTCAGAAGTTGTTCAATGATTTGAGAATGATGGTGGATGTCAAAGATAAAACAATCATGGAAATTGCTCAAGTCATCCAAGACAATGGTGCAAATTGGTGGCAAGTAGAGGAGAGCAGATTGCTACACTTTGCTGGAGTAACCAAGACAAGATTCCTCATTGATGAGGATGTTTTTGCAAAGTTGGTGGCAGAAAAGATTGATGAAGAGAAGGAGAGACTTGCTAAGGGAATCAGACACCCTGATAGCAGCTCAAATGGTGATGATTCTCTTGATGACCCCTCAAACCCCTCAAATCCCAACCCTCCTGAAACCAATCCCAACCCTCTTGAATCCCAATTGCCTTCAACCCCTCTCTTAACCTACCATAGGAAAGGCTTTGTATCTTCAGAGGTGTTGACCAAAGCTGGTGACACAGCCAAAGATGCATCTACCAATGAAGGTTCTTCTGAACCCAAGGCACAACTTAAAGATGTTGAGGCTCCTATGCTAGAAGCTGGTTTGATTAAGGCCTCATAGTCAGAAGAGTTGGACACTGACTAGCCCTTAATCATTCAGGATGACTCAGTGGCTGTTGATATAAGCACTGTGATCTCCCCACAACTGCCATCTTTGAACCTTGTTGAAGGTGGAGATGTTTCAGGTTTAGAGGAAGGAGTTGAAAAGGAAAACATAGTGGAAAAACCAGAGGGAGTTGTGGATGAAAGAGAGGTAGTCATCACAAGGATAGTAAGTGTACCACCAAATGAGGGTGGAATAAGTAAGGAAGGACAGGTTATTCTTGAAGTCAAATTTAAACTTCAGGAAACCCTTGATGAGAGGAGGCCTGATCCTTTGAGTGAGGACATTATTATTGAAGGGAGTCAAAAAGTAGTTGAAAATGAGGAGAAGACTGCTGATGTATCAGAGTCTTATGCAAAAAATATTGAGGGTGATGAGTGTTTGTTTACTAACCCCTTTGATTTTTCTGATATTGCAGGGCTTTCATTTGATCAAATTTTTGCAGATGATCTCCTAAATGATGCACCAATCCATGTGGATTCCAGCTCTGCTCAAGCCATTCTTGGAGAGCAGTCAGCAAAGTTGGACTCCATAGCTCATCAAGTTCAAACTGCGTATGCTGAAACCTCAGGAGCCTTAGATGAGCAAAGTAGGACTTTGGCATCTGTTGAAATAAGGCTCACTGGCTCAGAAGATGTGGTGCTTCCCACAATTGAGGCAAGGATCAGTGGAGTTGAATTTGGTTTGCAAACCATCTCCACTGAAGTTCAGAAAGCAAAGGCCAGCATGGATTTTATCTCCAAAGAAGTAAAAAAGGAGCAAACATTACTAAGAAGTAACCACAACAAGAATATGAAAGCATTGAGATTGGTGGTTAAACAAGCTCTTGGAAAGAAGACTGCCTTGTAGAAAAAGAGAGCTGAGGAAATGAGGCTAGCAATGGTGAAGGCTGCTTCAGAAAGGTTCACGCAAGATGTGATGGCCAAGATTGCTGAGAGTGCAGTGGCCAATCTTACTGACTTCTTAAAGGTCAACCTTGATGCATCCCTCAAGACAACCATGGAAGAGGTTGTGGAGCAAAAGATGAAGTCTGTCTTGGCTTTCTTAAGCCTAAGCAGTGACAGGATGCAAAACATTCATGATGAGAATGTTTACTTGCTTGAGGAGATGAAATCCCTGAACCAAGCTCAATCCTTGATCGCATCTACCATGAGTGAGCTCAAACCTCAATGTTTTGATGCTGCCAAAAAGGGGGAAAGAGAAAGAGCAAGGGCAAAAGGTGCCTTGATAATTGGTGGTTCAAACAAGGGAAAGGACAAGGTTTCTGAAGACAAGGGAAAGAAGCAAGCAGTGCTGAACCTGGAAGAGCTTGATGAACAAGAACAGTTGGCCATAGCATTGAAGAATTCAATGACATCTGTTCAAGAAGAAAGAGCAAGGCTTCAGCAGAGGCCTGGAGAAGAAATTTCAGGACTGGACAAGTCCACTGAAGGTGTCCAGACAAGAGGCCAAATCAAGAAGGCTAAGGGAAACAAGAGGAAAGCTGAAACTTTTACAGATTTTCTTAACAACCTTGATTTACCACTTGAATTCAGAATTGAAGAAGAAGAGCCTACCTCCAAAAAGGTCAAGAATGCTGAACTGGCCAAGTCTACTGAACAAGACAAGACTGCTAAAGTTGACAAGTCTTCTAAGATTGTCAAAGTTGCTGAAGGTCCCAAAGATGCTGAAGATGTTGAAGTCTTATTTGCTGAAGGCTTTGGACCTGAACCTAAGAAGAAGACAACTGTCTTAGCTCATGATCCATCAAATTTGTTTGAGGAAGGATATGGAAAGGATCCTGAAACTCAACAAAAACTGGCTATGATGAGAGCCCAAGAGAAGATGAATTTGATGGAGGAAGCAAACAGAGCAAGGGATAGGAGAAGAGCTGACTTCCAGAAGTCAAGGAGAAAAAGAGCAACCTACAACAAGATGAAGCCACAGCTGCTGATTCCAATGGAGTTTTTCTATGACTTCTATGTCATTAGAAGATGGAATGATGAAGATGCCAACTCCACATTTACACAGTTCATGATTGACTATCATAAGGAGCTGTACCAGCAGCTGCTGATATTGCAAGATTTGAACTCACAGCTCCAAAGCCAATCATCTACATGCCTCCTAAGAAAGATGGTTTCATAGATCAAGCAAAAATCCTTCAAGAGTTCTTTGAGATTCTCAAGTTGAACAAAATGGTACTTGGACCAAAGGGAACAAATCAAGAGGCCATGGAATTGAAGAAAAGGGTGTGGGCACAATATGGGATGGTGCCACCTCGTGAAGATGATCTCAGAACTGGCTAAGTTCTCTTGACCCTTTTGTGTTAAATTTTGATGAACACTTGATCTTGGTTGATGTGTTGTTGATCTGGTCATCTATGCTGAAAATTGCTCAAGTCTGTTGGATTTATATCTTCTGTCCTAATATTGTTATTTGCTCTGATACACATGATCTAAGCTCTGATTATGTAGAATATGCTCTAATTATGTAATATGTTAGTTTATGTAATGATGTTGATTCATGCTCTGATAAGTTTATTCAACTATCAACATGCCTGTAATTTCAAAATTTTCTGAATGATAGTTGAATCCTTTTTTAATCAAGAAATAACATTTTACTATCTCAACATGCCTGACTTTCAAACCTATTTGCAATCAGAATGGTGAGTACACTAACACGTTCTTTTTCAGGAAAATTGACTCTAGTCATGTCTTCTGAAGATAAATGTAATAGGTGTAGTCAAGTCACTTTTGCATAGAATGTATAGGTTTTGGCATCATCAAAAATGGGGAAATTGTTGGGAATAAAATGAGAAGTGTTTTGATTTAATACCAAAACCCCCTGAGACATGCCAATAGAGTAAGTCTAGATCAAATGATCATGTTCTAAGAATGTTAGAACATGTAACATAAGGCTAGATAAGAAGCTGGTATGTTAGGCAGCTCTTAGATAAATAGATGCACAAGTTAGGGGGGAATACATGCTTTAAAGTCTATCAAGATCAAATCCCCTCAAGGCTCAAGTTGAATGTGTCCCAAGTCTGCTGAATAGACAAGTATGCTGATCAAGATTGTATGGATTGTGGAACAATCTTTCTGAAGATCAATCATGATAAATGCATCATCAAGACACAACCTACTAAAGCATTTCTGCTCAGAAGGTTTGTCAAGAAGAGTTGTCTCAGCACACTTGTACCAGAACTATGTCAAGTTCAACCCAACCTTGCTGATAAGGTCAAGGACACCTATTACATGTTATGAATGCAAAAGATCTTCAATCATGAATATAGACATCTAAGGAAAGAGAAAAAGCCAAGTCATCTGAAGAGCTAAAATCAACCTTGCTGATAAGCAAAGTCTCCTGATAGTGATAAGCAGAGTTGTCCAAGTGATAAGGAATGTTGTCCTTATCTTAGGACTAAATGGCTTGAAGAGAGTGTTGATGAGGTATTTGTACAGTTCATGTTTGAGAACCATAGGGACCTATACCAGAAGCTGTTTGCATTCTAGAGTACTCTCTCTTCTCCGTTTTTTGCTCTTTTTTTTTTTTGCAATGAGGTTTGGAGCTCCTCTCTACTTTTCGGGTTTTATCTCATTTCACGTTGATTTATTCATTTTAACACGTTGAACCCCCTAAAGTAGGCAGCTGTTTCAGCCCCTCAATATTTTTTCAAGACTTTCTTTTTACTTAACTCCGATTTGTTTTCCTCCAAACCCAATATCCTTTTTCCATCCTTAAAGGGTACATCACGAATGCATCATCCATCCAAATCACCAACTCAAACTACTTTGTTAGGGGAATAAAAAAACAAAATTTAGAATTCAAATTATCAACTCACATATAAAAAGAGTAGCATAACATTATGTAATAATGACACATAAAACCCCCCACACTTAAATATGCTTACTTGTCCTCAATAAAAAACAACACAAAAGTATGCTATTTGTCAATGAAGAAGTTAAAGTATTCAATGCAATTATAAACATTGAATTTTAGAAGAACATTAGTGTTGGTCCCAAGTAGTTGAGTTATTAAGATTAGAACTAGTCTAAAGTCTAGAGGGGGTGAATAGACTTTTAAACTTTTTCTAAAATATCAGAGATTAATATGCGGAATATCAGATTTAATAGGCCATTAACAAGATTATACTCAACTAACAAAATATGAACTTAACTAGTCTATTCTTCAGATAATATCAACTCGTCTATTCAACTTTGATTTTACAATCTTATTAATTATACGAATTCAAATAAGAACAATTAACAGATATAAAATAGTAAGTAAATCAAACACAAGATTTATAGTGGTTTGACAACTTGTCTACATCCACTCTCACAAACACCAGTTCGTGATATTTTATTAATCTGATCTTGTGGCTTTATGTCCCAAGAAATAAGACTTCGATCTTCTCGATTATATCACCAGATATATCTTCGATCTAACAACTAGTGATTTATCAAGCAACTAGCAAGCTTGTACAAAACTAAAACAATAAGAAAAACTTCTCTGTTTTCGAACTAAGCCTTCTTGAACGAATTCTTCTTTTCTGGGCTTCTTCTTCTTTAACTTCTGAACTTCTTGAACTCTGCGAGTTTCTTTTGCTCTGATTTCTTCAGTACGTATAGTTTTCAGCAATAACAGTTTCAGTAGTCTTCAAATGATGAATGCCTTAATCTATTTATAGACCAGACTTATCAAGAATATTTAATTATCCAACTAACTCTTCTTGATAACTTCCTTCAACTAACTCTTCAACCGTTTCTTGATATGTATCTTGACAATACGACGGTTAATCAGTTATTTAAGTTGTAACCAACTTCATATCTTTAGACTTCATATCTTGGATACGATTCTTCAATTCTGTTCAGCTTAACTTGACTTGTCTTCAGCATATTCTAAGTTCTGACTTCTTTTCGTTCATGTGACAGTTCAGATTCTGATCAAAGTGATACTGCTGATAGTGGAGTAGGAAGTAGTCTTCATCATTCCAATGGAGTGACTGAAGAAGACCTCTTACTTGCTAATAAAACATTCATGGATGTCAGTGATCAATGAGAACATATCTTTAAAACAAGAAATCATTAATCTACGTGAAGCTTAGTTAAAAGTAGATCCTAATATGGCTATCATGAATGAACGCTTGTTTGAAGAATTATCCCAATTAAAAGACAAGTACGCATCCATAGATAACTTATATCAGTGTATGCTCAAGACCTAAGCTAAAGAGACCAATTAATTCAATGCTTTAAAGATTAAGTGTGAAAAGCTTGAAGAGCGCAATAAATTCTTAGAAACTGAGGTGCTCAGCCTAGATCTTAAACTAGTCGATATGATTAAATCTTCCAAGATTAATCAACAATTATCGGATAGGTATAGATCTCCGGCAGACAAGACATGGTTCGGTGCAGATGTGCCTAGCTCGTCTATTCTAGTAGATAAGAACTCTACTGCTGCTAGTTCAATTTCTTTACTTATTGATAAAGGTAAAAAGCCTATGAAATACAATAATGGAACAAAACCCAAGGTAACTATACATGTACAGTTTAAAAACAATGTTCCTACTACCAAGAATGGTAACAAGAAAGTTGTTAACAGACCAGTACAGTCTAGTCCAAGTCAGCAGAGGTATACTGATCTGGTCAGACCAGATCAGGTACCAGCAGAGGTATCCTCAGTAGACTAGTTGGAACAAGCCTAGACCTCCTTTCATAAGGCAATCTCAGCTTTATTCAAATAGACCTAGGAAGTATTTGCCAAATTAATGTAATCAATCTGTTCTTTATCCCCCACCTTTATCATATGACATTATTAGTGAGGATAAACCAAAACGAATCTATAAACCATATGGTCCACAAACCTTTAGACCATGTCAAAACTATCAAAGACCACCTATACCTACTAGAAATGAGGTTGAAACCAGACAAGGGTACCTCAGACGAGTAGACATAAAGTCTGCTAATAGATCAGACAAGGTCAATAAAGTATTGTTTTGCGATGTTAAGGGTAAGAAATTAAAGAGGTCTCAATTGTTTAAAACACCAATGTATATTTGGGCTTCTCTTACTACTACTAACACACAAGGACCCCAATGAATAGTGGGTAACTAAATTATTAAATCACCAAATGCAGGGTCGAGTTGATCTCTATAGAAAAGGAGGGTCAGTGGGTGAAACTTGGTATATGTACAGTGGTTGTTCGCACCATATGATTGGTACCAAGGAATTACTCACTAACTTACCACGAACAGGAAGGCCCTAAAGTGATCTTTGGTGATAGCTCCTTGGCCACAACAAAAGGCTTTGGAATGATAAGGAATGGTGACGTAGAGATTCAGGATGTCTCATACGTATAAGGTTTGAAGTATAATTTGCTTTCCGTTTCACAATTTTGTGATAGGGGTTATGAAGTGCAGTTTAAAAGCACAAAATGTGAAATTATTGATAAAAGAACGCAAACAATTCTACTTATCGGCGTCAGACAAGGCAGCGTATATATAGTGAATTGGAATAGTTGTCCATGGGATGCGTGTCTTCTTAGTAAAAGTCCTAAAGAAATCAGTTGGCTATGACACAGACGCCTATGCCACATGAACTTTAAGATTATTAATAAGAATGTAAGAGATTACCTTGTTGAAAGTATTCACATTGAGATCTATTACAAATCACAATGTTGGGAATAAAATGATTTTGATTTAGATACCAAAACCCCTGATTGATGATGTTCAGAATAGTTGAGATATGCTCAAGTATAGATCAGATAAGTTGTCTCAGGACACTTTAGATTAGTTGAGATATGCTCAAGTATAGATCAGATAAGTTGTCTCAGGACACTTGAGTATGTAGGAATGCTTAAGTCAAAAATCTCAGAAATGTTGTGAGATTTAGAGTTCAGGATAGTTGTCCAAAGCTGGAATGTTAGGCAGCTTGATAAGTGTTAAGTTCTTTAGAACAAGGTTGCTGAAGTTCCCAAGACAAGCTTACTGAGGGGACAACCTGGCTGAAAGATCAAGTGTAATAAGGCAAAGCTTCATGCATTGATAGGAGCTGCATCAGATCAATTAAAGTGCCAATGATCAAGTGCATTGAATGCTATACTCACAGAAGACACATTCAATGAAGCATTTATTACCATCAAGCCTGAACCAAGCATTGAAGACTTAGAAGCATTAAAGATAGAAGCATTGAATGAATGTTGGAACATTCTAAGGTTGCAGCAGGAATGTTCAGGGGAATTGTCCCATCTGACCGTTGGTTGAGTGTAGAATCTGCCACAAATCAACCTTGGTAAATGTGCATATTTGGAATCTGACACAAGTCATCTCAGCCGCATTTTTCAGAAGTCAACACATTCATTCAAGCAACCATTGAAGAAGCTTTTACACAGTGGATAAAAGGATGCCAAGCTTCATAACCGTTTCAATGGTGCTGCAAATAGACAAGTTTGAATTGCTATCCCTCCAACGGTTAGTTGTTCAAATTTGCCTATAAATACAGAAGTGATCAAAGGATTCAAGTATCCAACTACTTGCTATCAAACTATCATCAAGCAATCAAAGGAAACCAAAGCTGTTCTTTAGAATCCCAAGTTTCCTGATCACTTCAAATAGTTAAGCCAATTCTTGTAATATTCAAAGCTTAGCCTGGAGATATCCTAAGCCTTTACATTGTTCTTATTGTAAAGGATATCTCTACTAGTTGGAACCAAACCTCAAACCCTAACCTCATTTAGTGAAGGAGTGTTTGTTGTAGAAGTGAGGAGTTAAGAATTGTTATTGTGAAACACAGTCTTAACTCAGAGAGATTGAGCACTAGGACTCAGATTATCCTAGGGATCAAAACACTAAGAGAGTGTTGTTGATCAGTGCACCTTGGCACTATAAAACAAGCTAATTCCATTGTTAAGGAATTATCCTGTTCAATCAGGGAAAGTGGATGTAGGAGCTTGAGTCTCTGAACCACTATAAATTGTGTGCCATTTACTTACTGCATTCATTATAGCACTTGCACTCAATCATATTTCAAAGAGCTATTCTCAGTGAGTTAAGAAAATCTATTTTGGACAAAGTCCCTGATCATTGTGTGTTTCAGAAATTAACTTGGAGTATTTCTTTGAGTAAAAGGCCAACCACATTCCGCACTTAGCAACTCGTTTAGATATTTAGCCAACTGATCACTTAATAGTAATCAGTAGGACAAGTATCTATCAAAGTTCACACTCAGGCTTGTTGTGAGACAACCTTCCTGATAAAACCAAACTGTTTGAAAAGAAAAGAATTTGCATACACAAGTGCATTCCCCCCCATACACTTGTGTCATACTCCACCTAGGACCAACACACAAGTATGTGATGCTTGCCAAAAAGGTAAACTAGTGAAGGTTTCTTTCAAGTCGATTCCTACTCTCTCAACTTGTAGAGTCTTAGAACTCTTACATATAGATCTACATGGTCCTATTAAACCTCCAACTTTAAATGGCAGGAGATACACTCTTGTTGTGGTAGACGACTATTCTAAGTTCACTTGGGTAGTCTTCTTACACAAGAAGAGTGACACTCAAACTCAACTGCCAGAATTGTTGAAAAGGTTACAAGTTGAGAAGGGTCAATCCATTATCAAGATTAGAAGTGATAAGGGAACTGAGTTTATCAACTCTTACATAAATAACTATTGTTCTAAAGTTGGTATCCAACACCTGACTAGTGCAGCAAGGACACCACAACAGAACGGTGTTGCTGAAAGAAGGAATCGAACACTTAAAGAATCCTGTTGAGCCATGTTAGCAGAGTACAACACTCCTCAAAAGTTTTGGGCCGAGGCGATCAACACTGCTTGCCACACCCAGAACAGAAGTGCTCTCCATAAGGTTCATGGTAAGACACCTTATGAGGTATGGAAGGGTAGGAAACCACGTGTTTCATATTTTCATATTTTTGGATGTAAATGTTTCATTCACAACAATGGGAAGAGAAAGTTGACTGCATTTGATGCCAAAAGCAGATGAGGGGATATTCTTAGGATACTCCTCTACTAGCAAGGCATTTAGAGTGTTCAACTACTCGAAGAGACACCACACGTTATTTTCGATGAATCTATACAGGACTCGACTACTCACCAGATCAGTAAGAAAGTAGATGAATTAAAGCTTCAATCCGATGACAAATCAGACGTGTATGAATCTGTACAAGCCTACAATCCATTTCTAAATATCCTTCATGATGAAGACGAGGTAAAGGTAAGTGAAAAAGGTAAGTCTACTAGACCAGTCGACATGCCCGCTCTAGTTGACTCATCTCCCTCTATAGACAAGTCTGCTAGTATAGATGATGTATGTTGGTCCCAAGTAGTTGAGTTAAGATTAGACTTTTCAAACTTTTCTAAAATATCAGAGTTATAATGCGGAAATAGTGTTCTTATATAGTACTGTGCTTATATCAGATCAGCTTAGTACTCTCAGTATGAATATTAATGTGAGCCTTAAGTAAGTTTATACTCAACTCTTATGATTATGAATTTTACTCAGTAAACAATACTGTTCTCAGTATCAAGTAATTCGTCTACTCAACAAGATTTCTCAATCTTGTTGTTTATACGAATTCTTTAAGAAATTATAAGAATATAAAACAGTAAGTAAATCAAACACAAGATTTATATTGGTTCGACAACTTGTCTACATCCACTCTCACAAACCCAGTTGTGAAGTTTTTATTAATTTGTTCTTGTGGCTTTAAGTCCCAAGAAGTAAGACTTCGATCTTCTCGATTATATCACCAGATATATCTTCTCGATCATTCCAACTAAGACTTCTTGAACGAACTCTTCTTTTCTGGGCTTCTTCTTCTTTAACTTCTGAACTTCTTGAACTCTGCGAGTTTCTTTTGCTCTGATTTCTTCAGTACGTATAGTTTTCAGTAATAGCAGTTTCAGTAGTCTTCAAATGATGAATGCCTTCATCTATATTGTTGGTCCTGGAAGAAGTATATAACAAGTGTATGGGGGGGGGGGGGGAATACACTTGTATCCAAATCTTTTTCCAAACTAACCAAGTATGACTTCAGCAAAGTTGTCCTGGACAACTCTGCTGAGATGTATAACTCCTTTAAAGATAACCAAGCTACTAAGTACTATTAAGTACTCAATTGAATGACTATCTAAGTGAGTTATAAGTGCGGAATTAGTGGTTGGCCCTTTAGTTTAAACTCCTTTAAGTTCTGAAATCTCCTTATCAAATATCCAGTTTTCAGGGAACTTGTCCAAATGTGTTTTGCACAGTCTTGAGTATATGATCTTTGAAAGTTCAGTTTAGTGTGCTGTGTTGAATGAATGTAAGTGCTTGAAAGTAAATCAACACAAGAGTTTATAGTGGTTCAGAGACTCAAGCTCCTACATCCACTTTCCCTGATTTAACAGGATAATTCCTTCACTCTTGGAATTAACTTGTTTTAGAGTGCCAAGGCGCACTTGATCAAGAACACCACTCCTTTGGTGATTTGATACCTAGGATGTCTAGAGTCCTAGTACTCTCTTCTCAACTCAGAATTAACTGTTCTTCTCTCAACAGTTAACTCCTTACACTTCTACTACTACAACCTTCTAACTTTCTCTCTTTTAAAGGTATAAGGGTTGAAGTAAGGTTCCAACTAATGAGATATCCTTTACAATGAAGATCAGTGTATAAGGATTGGATATCTCTCTAAGCTTTGTATGGATATACAATGAGGTTCAGCTTAGATGAAGTGTTTGAAGACTAAGATAGTCTCTTTGAAACCTTTGAAACACTTGTAAGCTTGTAGGATTGTTGGATATTGTTCTTGTTGAGGTGCCTTCAAATGGTCTTCACACTTCTGTATTTATAGACAAAATTGAGGATTTGCCCGTTGGAGAGGCAGTCTCAAATGTCCATAAATGTCTTCCTTGGGCTCTTAAAACTGGAAGACAGATTCTTGATAGTGACATGTCCTTCAATTGGGAAATAAATGGCTGTAACCACTTTGTCTTCATTCTGCAGCACTCTTCCCTATGTCTGACTTCAAGATTCACTTGATCAAACATAGACATGGCTTCTGATGATTAGTCCTATGATAAGGACAACATTCCTTATCACTTGGACAACTCTGCTTATCACTATCAGGAGACTTTGCTTATCAGCAAGGTTGGCTTTGGCTCTTCAGATGACTTGGCTCTTTCTCTTTCCTTGGATGTCTCTATGCATGATTGAAGATCTTTTGCATTCATAACATGGAATAGGTGTCCTTGACCTTATCAGCAAGGTTGAGATGAACTTGACATAGTTATGGTACAAGTGTGTTGAGACAACTCTTCTGGACAAACCTTCTGAGCAGAAATGCTTTAGTAGGTTGTGTCTAGATGATGCATTTATCATGCTTGATCTTCAGAAAGATTGTTCCACAATCCATTCCATCTTGCTCAGCATACTTGTCTAATCAACAGACTTGGGACACATTCAACTTGAGCCTTGAGCGGACTTGATCTTGATAGACTTCAAAGCATGTGTTTCCCCCTCAACTTGTGCATCTATTTATCTAAGAGCTGCCTGACATACCAACTTCTCATCTAACCTTATGTTACATGTTCTAACATTCTTAGAACATGATCATTTTGATCTAGACTTATTCTATTGGCATGTCTCAGGGGGTTTTGGTATTTAATCAAAACACTTCTCATTTTATTCCCAACAATTTCCCCCCTTTTAATGATGCCAAAACCTATACATTCTATGCAAAAGTGACTTGACTACACCTATTACATTTATCTTCAGAAGGCATGACTAGAGTCAATTTTCCTGAAAAAGAATGTGTTAGTGTACTCACCATTCTGATTGCAAGTAGGTTTGAAAGTCAGGCATGTTGAGATAGTAAGATGTTATTTCTTGATTCAAAAAGGATTAAACTATCATTCAAAAATATTGGAATTACAGGCATGTTGATAGTTGAATAAACTTATCAGAGCATGAATTAACATCATTACATAACTAACATATTACATGATCAGAGCATATTCTACATAATCAGAGCTTAAAACATATATATCAGAGCAAATCATGTCAACAGTCTTGAGTAACTTTCAGCATAGATGACCAAATCAACAAGTCAGCAACCAAGATAGGTATTTATCCATTTCAGCACATAAGAGTCAGAAAACTTAGCCATTCAGAGATCATCTTCAGGAGGTGGAACCATCCCATATTGTGCCCACACTCTTTTCTTTAACTCCATGGCCTCTTGATTAGTTCCCTTGGGTCCAAGTACCATTCTGTTTAACTTGAGAATCTCAAGGAACTCTTGGAGGATCTTGGATTGGTCAATCCATCCATTCAGTTTGGGAGGCATGTATATGATTGGCTTAGGGGCATTGAATTCAATTCTTGCAAGATCTGCAGCTGCAAGAAGTTGCTGATATAGCTCCCTGTAAGACTCAATCATGAAGTTGGTAAAAGTGGAGTTCACATCCTCATTATTCCATCTGTCTATGATATAGTAATCATAGACAAACTCCCTTTTTGCCTCTTCCCATGAATCATTCAACTTAATTGGGACCCATTTATCCAAGTGTGGATATTTGGTATCCATGGGGATCAGTAGCTGTGGCTTGAATTTGTTGTAGGTAGCCCTCCTTCTCCTGGGCTTCTGAAAGTCAGCTCTTCTTTTATCTCTTGCTCTATTTGCTTCCTCCATCAAATTCATCTTTTCTTGGGCTCTCATCATAGCCAGTTTCTGTTGAGTTTCAGGATCCTTTCCATATCCTTCCTCAAGCAACTTTGATGGATCATGAGCTAAGACAGTTGTCTTCTTCTTAGGTTCAGGTCCAAAGCCTTCAGCAAATAACACTTCAACATCTTTGAGACCTTCGGCAATTTTGGCAATCTCAGAAGACTTGACAACTTCAGCAGTCTTGGTTTGTTCAGTAGACTTGGCCTGTTCAGCAGTCTTGGCCTGTTCAGCATTCTTGACCTTTTTGGAGGTGGACTCTTCTTCTTCAATTCTGAATTCAAGTGGTAAATCAAGGCTGTTAGGAAAGTCTGTAAAAGTTTCAGCTTTCCTCTTGTTTCCTTTAGCCTTCTTGATTTGGCCTCTTGTCTGGACACCTTCAGTGGACTTGTCCATTCCAGAAACCTCTCCTCCAGGCCTCTGTTGAAGCCTAGCTCTTTCTTCTTGAGTTCATGCCATTGAATTTTTCAAGGCTATGGCTAACTGCTCTTCTTCATCAAGCTCTTCCAGATTCAGCACTGCTTGCTCCTTTCCTTTGTCTTCAGCAGCCTTGTCCTTTCCCTTGTCTGAACCACCAATTATCAAGGCACCTTTTGCCCTTGCTCTTTCTCTTTCCCCCTTTTTGGAAGCATCAAAACAATGAGGTTTGAGCTCACTCATGGTAGATGCCATCAGGGATTGAGCTTGGTTTAGGGATTTCATCTCCTCAAGCAAGTAGACATTCTCATCATGAATGTTTTGCATCCTGTCATTGCTCAGGCTTAAGAAAGCCAGGACAGGTTTCATCTTTTGCTCCACAACCTCCTTCATGGTTGTCTTGAGGGATGCATCAAGGTTGGCCTTCAAGAAGTCAGTAAGGTTGGCCACTGCACTCTCAGCAATCTTGGCCATCACTTCTTGGGAGAATTTTTCAGAGGCAGCCTTCACCATTGCTAGCCTCGTTTCTTCAGCTCTCTTTTTCTGCAAGGCAGTTTTCTTTCCAAGAGCTTGCTTAACCACCAATCTCAATGCTTTCACATTCTTGTTGTGATTACTCCTTAGCAAAGTCTGATCCTTCTTGACCTCTTTGGAAATTGAATCCATGCTGGACTTTGCTTTCTGCACTTCAGTGGAGATGGTTTGCAAACTAGATTCAACTCCACTGATCTTTGCCTCAATTGTGGGAAGCACCACATCCTCTGAGCCAGTGAGCCTCATCTCAACAGATGCCAAAGTCCTACTTTGCTCATCTAAGGTTCCTGAGGTTTCAGCATAGGCAGTTTGAACTTGATGAGCTATGGAGTCCAACTTTGCTGACTGCTCTCCAAGAATGTCTTGAGCAGAGCTAGAATCCACATGGATTGGTGCATCAGTGAGGAGATCATCTGCAAAAATTTGATCAAATGAAAGTCCTGCAATATCAGATAAATCAAAAGGGTTAGAAAACAAACACTCATCACCCTCAGTATTTTTTGCATAAGACTCTGATACATCAGCAGTCTTCTCCTCATTTTCAACTACTTTTTGACTCCCTTCAATATTAGTGTCCTCACATAAAGGATCAGGCCTCCTTTCATCAAGGGATTCTTGAAGTTCAGATTTGACTTCAAGAATAACCTGTCCTTCCTCACTTATTCCACCCTCATTTGGTGGTACACTCACAATCTTAGTGATGACTACCTCTCTTTCATCCACAACTCCCTCTGGTTTTTCCACTACTCTTTCCTTTTCAACTCCTTCCTCTAAACCTGCAACATCTCCACCTTCAACAAGGTTCAAAGATGGCAGTTGTGGGGAGATCACAGTGGTTATATCAGCAGCCATTGAGTCATCCTGAATGATTAAGGGCTGGTCAGTGTCCAACTCTTCTGACACTGATGAGGCCTTAATCAAACCAGCTTCTAACATAGGAGCCTCAACATCTTTAAGTTGTGCCTTGGGTTTAGAAGAACCTTCATTGGCAGATGCATCTTTGGCTGTGTCACCAGTTTTGGTCAACACCTCTAAAGATACAAAGCCTTTCCTATGATAGGTTAAGAGAGGGGTTGAAGGCAATTGGGATTCAGGAGGGTTGGGATTGGTTTCAGGAGGATTGGGATTTGAGGGATTTGAGGGGTCATCATGAGAATCATCACCATTTGAGGTGCTATCAGGGTGTCTGATTCCCTTAGCAAGCCTCTCTTTCTCTTCAGCAATCTTATCTGCCACCAACTTTGCAAAGACATCCTCTTCAATGAGGAATATTGTCTTGTTTACTCCAGCAAAGTGCAGCAATCTGCTCTCCTCTACTTGCCACCAATTTGCACCCTTATCTTGGATGACTTTAGCAATTTCCATGATAGTTTTGTCCTTGACATCCACTAACATTCTCAAATCATGGAACAACTTCTGAAGTCTAGGAAATTCAGCAAGTTGAGGGTACAAGTTGTCCACAGTAGCCCTTGCTCCACCTCTGAGCATACTCTCATAAGTATACTCCTCCTCATATCCACTTGAGTGAGGACTTTGGGTTATAGGGGAGTTGGCTCTAGTTTCAGGCAATGTGGCTTCAGGAAGGTTGAATTCAGGAGGGTTGGCTTTAGAAGGGTTGGGTGCTACAAAGGTTGCTTCAGTTGCTTTTGAGAGCAATGGTTATGAAGGGGCTTTGCTCAGGGGAGTTGGCTCTAATAGTGCAGCTTCCAAGAGTTTTGAGTAATTTAGCATTGATGAGTCTAAGGGAGAATGAAGCCTTGACTCATCCACTGCAATATCAGCCAACACATCCATGGGTCCTCTTAGTGCACTCCCTCCTGGAGAATATCTCTTGGTAAGATTGAGAGGGGTAATGGGTTGGTTTGTGGGGGTAACATGAGTTTCAGGGGAGTTGGGTTCAGGATTTTGGGTTTCAGGAAGGTTGGGCTCCATTGGTTGGTTTTCAGGGACTTTGGACTCAGGGGTTCCAGAACCAGAAGAGTTGGTCCTGGACTTGGATTTAGTCCTACTTTCTGCCCTGCTCTCCCTTAGAGCCATTTGAAGAGTTCTATCCTCCTGAAGTTCCAGTATCTTGTCAGTAGGCTTGGCTCTCCTCTTGCTAGCCCTACTGCTCCCACTTCCTTCTTCTTTCTCAGGGACAACTTCCCTGGACCTCTTATCACCCTTATGCTTTTGCCTTGTTTCATTGTATTTCTGCCTCAATTCTTCTGAATGATCAGAGGGGATTTGTACTCCTTCATCTGCAACCTCATCAACTTTAGTTGAAGTGCCTGAGGTCTCCTCTGAGGGAAGTTGAGACAGCTTCTTTATTTTGACAACTCTGGCCTTTGTTCTCTTCTTCAATTTGGGCTTCTCCTCTTGCTTCTTTTCAGCAGGTTTGGCCAGCTGCATCCTCCTTTGTTCCGTTTTCTTACTCATCTTTCTGAACATCACTTTCTGGGCAGGGAGGGGCTTTGCAAAGGTTTGCATCTCAGAGTAGTGAGCAAACTTCTCAATAAATAGACTTGCCCTTGTGCAGTACTTGAGTTTACTCTCCAACACAACCTTGTTGTGAGCCCTTACTTTGAACTTTGCCTTCTCTTTCACCATCTCAGACAAAATGAAGGTTCTTCAATCAAATTTGATGCCCTTATCACTGGCATCAATTACTGCAACCATTATCCTTATCCTTGGAGCACTCACTTGCTCCAAACTGCCAGTATTGCTCAACAGGCTCTTGGTGATTGCTTCAAATAAGTTAAAGAACTTTTGCTTGATTGTTCTCTTATGTTGAGTGGAGGAAATAGGGCCTGGTATAAGCAACCATTCTTGAGCAATCTCCTCTTCAAGCCCATTTCTATAAAACTCTGGATTCCTTCCTTCAGAGGGCAATCCAAATGCTGCATCTACATCTTCCTCAGAAAATTTCACTCTGTGAAATCTTTCTTCTTCTTCTCCTTCAGCTATGTAGGATAGCCTTGTTGTAACTTCTCCATCTTCTGGCTTCCCTTTCCACTTAAGGAATGCAAAGAACTCAGCCATGTAAGTTTCAAGACAAGAATCTGGCTTTTCTTGCATGAACTTTTGTAGACCTGCCCTTCTCAACCATCTCAAGGTTGGAATAACTTCAGGATCCTCACTCTCAAAAGAGAGGATTGGATCGAATGTGAGGTTGTTTTTGTGACTCAGATAGCCAAAATCAAGGTTTAGATCCTTGTTGGTGAAGTCAACAACCATCTCAGGTCTAGCTTTGGGGGCCATTGATGAAGCAATAAGAAGTTTGATAGAGTTTTGAGAGGATAAGAACTAGGGTTTCAAGAGAGTTGAGTGCGTGGGGAAGAAGTGAGCTTTGTGTGCTTCTTTAAGACTTGAAAATATGCCAAAAGGAATGTATGTCAATGAGTAGGTGAGTCTTGCGCAATTCAACGGTTTACAAATGTGGAAATCAAGTTTGAACGGTCAGGATTGATTTCAGGGGAGTTGGCCAAACTTGATCCAATGGTTAATAACCAATGTAACAGTGAAAAAATGTTTTTATTCAAAACGTGGGAAGAATTTATGTTTGATAAATGGTTGGGGAGTTTTCGAGATTGATAATGTCTTGAAATGTTTAATGCAAACAAGAGTTAAATCTTGGCATTTAATGCATTGAAAGTGACTTTTTGGGTGGGGGACAAAATAGGTCCTAGAAAGGTGATAGCTTTCAGAGGAATGGGACAGATATCAAAATAGACAATGATTACCCAAAATAGGTGCTTATCAGGCCAAGCTTTGGTTTGATAGCCAAGACAACTTATCTGACCCCACATGGACAAGTGTCCTAAAATGACATGGACAAGTGTCCTGAAATGATGTGGACAAGTGTCCTGGTCAAATGCGGTCAACTCTTCTGAATTTCAGTAGACTTGACCAAGTCTGCTGATCATCACTTTCAGTTCCCCCTTCACTCATTAACTCCATTCGATTTACTTGTCCAACTTTCCTGGATGAAGTAATCCCAATTCTGCTGATAGTTCTAAGAATCTTGCTTCAGCAAGTGGCTTTGTCAAAATATCAGCTTTTTGGTGATCTGTGTGGATTTTAACCAGCTTAATGTCCTTCTTCTCCACATGATCTCTGATGAAGTGATGCTTGATATCCACATGCTTGCACCTTGTGTGAAATACTGGATTCTGTGATATTGCTATGGCACTATTGTTGTCACAAAATATTGGCACTTCAGCAGAGTTGACATTGTAGTCCCTTAGTTGTTGTCTCAACCAAAGAATTTGAGCACAACAACTTCCAGCTGCAGCATACTCAGCTTCAGTGGTGGAAGTAGCCACTGTGTTCTGCTTCTTTGAGAACCAAGGTATGAGCTTGTTTCCCAAGAATTGACAAGTCCCTGAAGTGGACTTTCTATCAATTCTGCAGCCTCCATAGTCAGCATCTGAGTAGCCAGTTAACTAAATGTTGTCATCAGCAGGGTACCAAAGGCCTAGATTTTCAGTGCCTTTGAGATACCTCAAGATCCTCTTAGAAGCCTCGAGATGGCTCTTCTTAGGATTAGCTTGAAACCTTGCACAAACACCTACTGCAAAGGTGATGTCAAGTCTGCTGGCAGTGAGATAGAGGAGTGAACCAATGATTCCTCTATACTCAGTAGAGTTGGTTGGAACTCCACTCTCATCAGGATCCATCTTCCAATTGGTGTTCATAGGGATCCTTACTGGCTTGCTAGTAGTACACCCAAATTTCTTGATCATTTCTCTGGTGTACTTAGCTTGGTTGATGAAAATTCCTTCCTTTGATTGTTTCACTTGAAGTCCCAAGAAGAAGTTCATCATACCCATCATGGACATCTCAAACTTGCTTTGCATGAGCTTTGAGAACTTTTCACAAAGCTTCTCATTGGGGGATCCAAATATGATGTCATCAACATATATTTGGACAAGCAAGATGTCCTCTCCTTCAGTGATTCTGAAGAGAGTTATGTCCACAGTCCCTTTGATAAATCCATGATCCAAGAGAAACTGTGACAGTGTATCATACCAAGCTCTAGGGGCTTACTTGAGTCCATATAGAGCTTTCTTCAATCTGTATACTTGGTTTCCAACCTCAAAACCAGGTGGTTGCTCTACATAGACTTCTTCCTGTTGGAACACGCCGGCGAAGGCGGTCCGTCACCAGGTTCGTTGTTGGGTACCAAACGTATAAAACGAATTGAAACATAAACAGCATGCATCTAAAGCATAGTTTAGATCCGTTACCTTTGAAGATCGAGGCGTTGATTCCAATCTACGGATCTTCTAGTCTGTCTCCCAACCTCGCTCGAACACCGGGTGGACGGCGTGCTATCAAACGTGGAGAAGGTGCCTCAATTTCGTCTCCTTGAAACCCTAGCCGTTTTTCTCAATTTCGTGTGTGCTAGGGTTTCAAAACTATTTTGAGGCTCCTATTTATAATCTCCATAAGTTCATGGGCCAGACTAGGGATCCATTAGAAGGTATAGGGTTTGGGCTTCTTACAGGCCCAAATACTCTTATGTTCAGCCCAGAACATATAATTTGGCCCGAGAACATTAATTCATTCCACTAGAGAATTAATGTTGCACTCCCGTCCTATCCCGAACTGAATCAGGGCTTCTATTAGACTTTATAATTCCCCGTGTTTAAGATATCGCACGTCCATTAATTATTAAAGCTTCTGACTTCTTCAAATAATTAATTTCTATAATTCCTTGAGTAGTACCACTCAACCTTGTTGTCGTACGGATTAAATCCACCTGCAGGGTTTAATACGACAATCCTTTATGAGTTTCCTCAAGGGGACATCATCAGCCTGGATGTACAGGACACGGTGCCCTAATGCCAATAAGTAGACATCATGCGAGCGATGCCACTATCCAAAATACGGAGCGTGAAGAATCTACCAAGATTCTCACCTATGGTACATCAAAGTAGTGAACAAGCACCCCACACGTCTAAATATCACACTTAGGGTTAAGAATCATAAAAGTCACCAAGACCTCTAGTTCTTCATAACAGTCAGAACAGAAGAACATGTCTTATCTGTGATCCATTCAATACGCCTCTGCGCACTAGTATAAACTAATGGCCAAGACAAACCACTAACAAGTTTATACTACAACTTAAACCAATAGTTTTGTCCATAACTATCTCAGTTGTGAATACTGTTTATATCTTACAAGGGACTGACAATGTGATCTTCTGTGTGACTACAAACCCACCACATCGTCTACAATGCAAGATAAGCAGACATACAAGTAATCACAAAGAATGCAATAATGTGAAAAACCATTTATTTCAGATAAAAGGAAATCGAATATACGTCACAAAAGCCCACTAAAAGTTTATTTTACAGTATACACCAACAATCTCCCACTTATACTAAAGCTTAACTTTTAGTATACACATAAAGACATCAACATTTCTCCCACTTATACTCAAAGTCTAGCTTGTAATACATCGTAAACCAAGACCCTCTACATGTTTCTCAAAGACTTTTATTGCCAGCGTCTTTGTGAAAGGATCAGCCAAGTTATCCAACGACGCAATCTTAGCTACAGCCACGTCTCCTCGATTTACGATATCTCGTATAATGTGGTACTTTCGCTCTATGTGTTTACTTGCTCTGTGGGCTCTAGGTTCTTTCGAGTTTACCACTGCACCTGCGTTATCACAATAAACAGTGATACACATCGGCATACTCTGAGATACCCCTAATTCCAGAAAGAAATTACGCAGCCAGACAGCCTCCTTTGCGGCCTCTGAGGCAGCTACGTACTCGGCTTCCATAGTGGAGTCCGCGATGCATTTCTGCTTCACACTTCTCCAAGATATGGCTGCGCCTCCCAGCATAAACACATAACCCGAGGTTGACTTCCGTTCATCTCGATCAGCTTGGAAATCTGAATCGGTATAACCCAAAGGAATCAAACTATTTGACTGGTATACTAGCATATAATCTCGAGTCTTTTTCAAGTACTTGAGAATATGCTTAACAGCAGTCCAGTGTCCTTGACCAGGGTTAGACTGATATCTTGCTACCATGCCGACTGTATAGCAAATATCATGCCTCGTACACAGCATCGCATACATAAGGCTTCCTACAGCCGAAGCATAAGGAACCTTAGCCATCTCCTCTATCTCCTTCTGTGTCTTAGGACACATATCTTTAGATAGAGGGACTTCATGTCTGAAAGGTAGTACACCCTTCTTGGAATTATGCATGCCAAAACGAGCAATCACGGTATCAATGTAAGACGCTTGAGATAAACACAACATTCTCTTTTTTCGATCACGAGTGACCTTAATACCAAGAATGTACGATGTTTCTCCCATATCCTTCATTTGAAACTGTTCTGAAAGCCACACCTTTACGTCTGATAATACTTTCACATTGTTGCCAATAAGAAGAATATCATCTACGTATAGTACTAAGAATACCACTACGTCTCTGTCACTCTTCTTGTACACACAACTTTCATTTTGACATTGTTCAAATCCAAAAGATTTGATCACCTCATCAAAACGAATGTTCCAAGACCTGGAAGCTTGTTTTAGCCCATAAAGAGACTTTTTCAGTTTCCAGACTAGATGCTCTTGACCTTTCTTCACATAACCCTCGGGTTGCTGCATATAGATGTCCTTATCCAAATTTCCATTAAGGAAAGCTGTCTTGACATCCATTTGCCAAATCTCATAGTTCATGTGATTAGCTATGGATAAGAGAATCCGGATCGATTTTAGCATGGCTACTGGTGAGAAGGTCTCGTCATAGTCGATTCCTTCTTTCTGGGTAAAACCCTTTGCCACCAACCGTGCCTTAAAAGCAGTAATCTGCCCATCAGACCCTCTCTTACGTCTGTAGACCCACTTACACCCAACGGCTTTCTTGTCGTGGGGAAGTTCACTTAGGTCATACACTTCCATAGCATCCATAGATTCAATTTCTGAATCCATGGACTTGTGCCAAGACTCTGCATCTTTGTCTTTGATTGCCTCTTTGTATGTCCAGGGGTCGTTATCATCATGTTCATCGCTAGGAATCAAGTCAATAGACTCTCCCACAAACATGAAACGATCAGGTTGGCGAACAACCCTCCCACTACGACGAGGCAATGTATACAAAGGTTCATCAGAGTCGCCACGTTGTGCAGTCTCTTGTGATATTTCCTCTTGCACACTCGGTGTGCCATTGTCTCCTCTCAACTCATTTAGAATGATCTCAGTATTGGACTTATGCTCATTCATATAGTCTTCTTCTAAAAATCGGGCATTGGTACTCACCACCACCCTCTGATCATTAGGACTATAAAAATAACCACCTCTCGTTCCCTTAGGGTATCCTACAAACAACCGTACTTCAGTTCTAGGTGCCAACTTATCAGCTTCCTTGTTCAGCACATGTGCTGGACAACCCCAAATCCGAATGTGGTTTAGACTAGGCTTTCGCCCAGACCACAATTCCATCGGGGTTTTTGGAACCACTTTAGAAGGTACATAATTTAGAAGGTACGCTGCTGTTTCCAAGGCATAACCCCAAAAAGAGGTAGGTAATGAAGCATAACTCATCATCGATCTCACCATATCTAATAGAGTCATATTCCTTCTCTCAGCCACGCCATTCTGTTGCGGAGTACCAGGCGCGGAGAGCTGGGATCTAATCCCGTTCTCTAATAAATATTGCCTAAATTCATTGCTAGGGTACTCGCCACCACGATCAGAACGCAGTGACTTGATACTCTTACCATGACGGTTTTCCACTTCTGCCTTAAATTCTTTGAACTTACCAAAGCATTCAGACTTGTGGCGCATCAGGTAGATGTATCCATATCTTGAGTAATCGTCAATGAAAGTGACGAAGTACTCAAAGCCTCCTCTAGCTTGAACAGTCATAGGCCCACACAAATCAGAGTGAATCAATTCCAACACATCATTAGCCCTATTACCCTTGGCCTTGAAAGGCCTCGAGGTCATCTTGCCTTCCAAACAGGATTCGCAGACTGAGAATGGTTCCACTTGGAGAGACTCCAAAAACCCACTACTTACTAGTCTTTGAATCCTTCTTAGGTTGACATGACCCAATCTTAGATGCCAAAGGTATGTTTGATTCAACTTAGAAGGTTCCTTTCTCTTATTTAATGATGATGATGAATGAGCTTCAGTCACAGTATGATATGCACACGTAATAGTATAAAGATTGTTTTCTAACGTGCCAGAACAGATTAAAGAGTCATTTCTCATAATAACAACATTGTCATTAAAAACAACCGAGCATCCATCCAAAAATAACTTCGAAACAGAAATTAAATTTCTCCGAAAATTTGGCACGTATAAAACGTTCTTTAATACTAAAACAGAATTAGAAAAACATAAGTGCACGTCTCCCACTGCAACCACCGATACTATCGAAGTATTGCCCAAACTAATAGTAATCTCGCCCTCACTCAGTTCCCTTGTCTGCAGAAACCCCTGCAAGGTATAACAAACATGGTCAGTGCCTCATGTATCTACTACCCAAGAAAAGGCAGAACAAGCCGCAAAACATGTTTCAACAACTAAAGCGAGAGACGTACCAGAGTTTTCCTTTTTCAGAAGGGGACAATCAGACTTCCAATGTCCTGTCTTGTTGCACTTGAAACATTTGCCCTTCGGCTTTTTAACGCCACCAGAAGGCGCCAGTTTCTTGCTCCCACTGCTTTCACCACCACCCTTTTTCTGTAAAGGCTTTTTCTTCTTCTTGCCATTAGACGAAGAAGGTCCAGCCTGGACAGTAACATTGGCTTGTGGTCGTTTACCCATGAGACCCTCCACCGCGACCAATTCCGTAAGAAGCTCGGTTAAAGTATAATCCTTCTTACTCATGATCGCGTTTACACGGAAGTTCTCAAAAGACTTTGGGAGCGAGTGTAGGATCATATCGATCTTAGTGTCATTATCGATTAACCCTCCGAGGACCTCAATCTCATTCAGATATTCCATCATCTTGAGACCGTGGTCCCTCACGGATGCTCCCTCTGGCATAGAGGTTGCCATGATCTTCCTCATAGCCTCAAAGCGGGCAGCCCTATCTTTCTCACCAAAAAGCTCTTTGAGGCTCAACATCATAGCTGCGGCACTAGGCATAGTTTGATGCTGCTGTTGTAAAACATTTGACATCGAGGCCAAAATGTAACAACAAGCCATATCATCAGCCTTGTGCCACTTCTTATGAGCCTCCTTTTGCTCTTCAGTAGATTCGGGTCCCAAAGGGGCAGGAGCAGGTGTATCGAGCACAAACTTGTACTCATCAGCAACTAGGACAATGTCCAAATTTCTTTTCCAATCCAAGTAATTTTGACCAATTAGCTTATTTTGATTTAAGATAACCATAAGTGGGTTGAATGTCACCATAATGTATCTGAAATAAATAAAATGCAAGCAATGAATCACATAAGTTTGAAGCATAAAACATTGGAAACCTTCAAAACCAATATTCAACACAACCTCCAACAGCCCAACAAACACATATGCAAGCCACGTTAGGGTGGTCGTTTACACATGGATTCATCGACCAGACATTCAGTCTTTAATTTTAATATCACGTCAACTTATCCTTATGACGAATAAAATTAACAGTCGAACTTTAACTGGCCATGTGAACTAGAGCAGTGACCCCGTTGGGGGGTTATATTCAAATTCACATCTAAGTGATGACCACAATTTAACAACAGTTATCTTGAATTATTCTTTACTGATGAACTCATGGATGACACATCCGTTAGGGAAGATCACACACTTCATCTAAAGATTAAAACAGTTTTATTAGAAGTCTTAACTAGTAAGCTCGTGAATGTTGCACCCGTTAGGGGAAGACTCCCAAGGTCCCACGAGCAACATACACCTTACTTAAAGACCAATTGTGGAGGCCTATAAATTAATTAAAATTCAATTATCTCACTTAGTCATTTTAACATGAAGATTATTCATTGGCATAGCAAATTAACAAAAAGTAACACATGCATGTCATAACAATACAAGATGCGATAAACATAGGCAAAAAATAAATAAATGCACATCTATCGCAACCCCTTGAAAACCTATAAAAAACAGCCTATTATAAGCTATTACAATGATAAAAACATTGGCGCGGACGGATGCCTCGCATCGGCCTCTCACGCAATGCAAAAACCTCGAATTCTCGTCCACCGACAAAAACTGGCCGAAAACTTCATCAAGGCTTTTGAATTAGGCCTCGCCACTCGTCGTCTCGGCATAGCAGAGACTCCTGTAGATCTCGTCGAGACGTTTCCGAAAAGGTCTTGTGGGCTGAAAACGGACACCCGAGTCAAAAGTTATGGCCAAAACAGTTTTCACCGTCCAAGCCATAACCCGAAAAACTCAGATTACTGTTTTCAGATCTTCCATCGACACCGCCCGTTCTCACGATCAAAAATTACAATATAAACGAGCAAAACCCTACTACAGTAATCTATGAAATAGTCCTATACTACCCACACTTATTATCTGGTGGGAAAAGCGATTACATAACACTAGGGTTGCGATAGAAGAAAAAAAATATCGAACAGAAACGCATACATACATGAAACAAAATAAATTGAATCATACAATCATACGTTTCAGGCAGAGCCAACAATCCACGAATCCAGGCTCTGATACCAATTGTTGGAACACGCCGGCGAAGGCGGTCCGTCACCAGGTTCGTTGTTGGGTACCAAACGTATAAAACGAATTGAAACATAAACAGCATGCATCTAAAGCATAGTTTAGATCTGTTACCTTTGAAGATCGAGGCGTTGATTCCAATCTACGGATCTTCTAGTCTGTCTCCCAACCTCGCTCGAACACCGGGTGGACGGCGTGCTATCAAACGTGGAGAAGGTGCCTCAATTTCGTCTCCTTGAAACCCTAGCCGTTTTTCTCAATTTCGTGTGTGCTAGAGTTTCAAAACTATTTTGAGGCTCCTATTTATAATCTCCATAAGTTCATGGGCCAGAATAGGGATCCATTAGAAGGTATAGGGTTTGGGCTTCTTACAGGCCCAAATACTCTTATGTTCAGCCCAGAACATATAATTTGGCCCGAGAACATTAATTCATTCCACTAGAGAATTAATGTTGCACTCCCGTCCTATCCCGAACTGAATCAGGGCTTCTATTAGACTTTATAATTCCCCGTGTTTAAGATATCGCACGTCCATTAATTATTAAAGCTTCTGACTTCTTCAAATAATTAATTTCTATAATTCCTTGAGTAGTACCACTCAACCTTGTTGTCGTACGGATTAAATCCACCTGCAGGGTTTAATACGACAATCCTTTATGAGTTTCCTCAAGGGGACATCATCAGCCTGGATGTACAGGACACGGTGCCCTAATGCCAATAAGTAGACATCATGCGAGCGATGCCACTATCCAAAATACGGAGCGTGAAGAATCTACCAAGATTCTCACCCATGGTACATCAAAGTAGTGAACAAGCACCCCACACGTCTAAATATCACACTTAGGGTTAAGAATCATAAAAGTCACCAAGACCTCTAGTTCTTCATAACAGTCAGAACAGAAGAACATGTCTTATCTGTGATCCATTCAATACGCCTCTGCGCACTAGTATAAACTAATGGCCAAGACAAACCACTAACAAGTTTATACTACAACTTAAACCAATAGTTTTGTCCATAACTATCTCAGTTGTGAATACTGTTTATATCTTACAAGGGACTGACAATGTGATCTTCTGTGTGACTACAAACCCACCACATCGTCTACAATGCAAGATAAGCAGACATACAAGTAATCACAAAGAATGCAATAATGTGAAAAACCATTTATTTCAGATAAAAGGAAATCGAATATACGTCACAAAAGCCCACTAAAAGTTTGCTTTACAGTATACACCAACACTTCCTTCAAGACTCCATTCAAAAAGGCACTCTTGACATCCATCTGGTACACTTTGAACCTCTTGTGGGCTGCATAGGCTAGAAAGAGCCTTATTGCTTCTAGCCTTGCCACAGGTGCAAAAGTCTCATCATAGTCAATGCCTTCAGATTGGAAGTAGCCCTTTGCCACTAGTCTTGCTTTGTTTCTGACAATCACATCATTTTCATTCTTCTTGTTCTTGAACACCCACTTGGTTCCAATAATATCTTGATGTAAAGGTCTATCCACCAGCCCCCATACATCATTTCTGGTGAATTGGTTCAGCTCTTCCTGCATTGCTGTGATCCAATTTGCATCTTGAAGTGCTTCCTCAATGTCACTTGGTTCTTGTTCTGACAAGAAACAACAAAACAGAGCACTTTCACCATGAAATCTTCTAGTTTTGACTCCTATACTTGGATCACCAAGTATCAGATCAGTAGGATGGTCAGACAACCAGGTCCTTCTTTTTCTGATCCCTTCAGTAGAGTTGTCCTCTATTGAAGTTGAGTCATTAATATCATAAAATTCTGGGAAATTTAATGCAGGATCTAACTCAGGATCATAATCAGGGGTGTTGTCCTCAATGTCAGGGACATTGGCATTATCGACATTATTGTTTCCCCCTGGATTATTTAATCCATTAACTACCTCAGCAGGAACTGCTTCTTCATTGGTAGTTGTTACCTGAGTGTGAACTAGGATTGGATCATTCAGTTCACCATTTTCTTCAGTGGGGTTTTCCTCAGGTAGGTTGTCTTCAGGATTGTTGTCCAGTCTTATGACTTCAGGGAGGTTGGCTTGGACAACATCTATGAAAGTAGTATCTTTGTCTTTTAGGCTCAGTCTGGTTGTCCTTTGTGTGATTTCCTCTGTATCCAAGTTCTTATTCCTGAACTCAAGAGTAGATTCATCAAACACAACATGAGGTGTTTCCTCCACAATAAGGGTTTTACAGTTGTAGACTTTGAAAGCTCTACTGATTTGGGAATATCCAAGAAATACTCCCTCATCAGCTTTGCTATCAAAGGCTTTCAGCTGTTCTTTCCCATTGTTGTGAATGAAACACTTACAACCAAATATATGGAAATAAGATACTTTTGGCATTGGTCAAAATGATTTGTGCTTCCAGTTGTTCCAGGGTGTTAAGCAAGTGTTTATCAAGGGTCCAAAGGTTTTGGCTTTCCATAGCAGGTAAAGAGCCAATCAGACAACTTATCTTATCAACTCCCAAAGTAACTGATACCAAATAATGCCTTGAATTCGCTGGTATGCTATTGTATTCTTATAACCTCTGCCTTGCATATTTTTGTGAATTCTCAATTGAAGTTAGTCTAAGATTTTAAATACTGAATTGGGTATTTTTTACGGAGATCTAATGGTAGTGGTATATTATCGTATATTGATGATTTTCTTAGTTTAGTGAGAACATTTTGGGGTTTTAGTTATTTCGAAAGCACCTGAAGACGAGGATGAAATTCAGTATAAAATTGTGACTCTGATTAAAAACGATAACATTGATGATTCTTTATCAGATATACAAGAGTTCTCTAAGAATTCTTCCATTTATTTCAGTTTATCAAGTACTTTAGTTATGTTGGCTTATAGATTTATTTCATTTCTATTGATTTCCAGAGCAGTGTAGGGTTACTAGAGTATTGATGCCCATCAAGCTTTGATTTGTGGTATGGGAGCTCGATTGCTTTTGTTGGTCTTAACGTTAACTTTTAGTCATTGAAGAACATTTAATGGTAGTTTTCAAATTTAAACCTTCTTTATTTTCCATTTTCCTTTTTGGTAGCATTTTATTCTGATTGAGCTTCTAGAGGATTTAAGATAAAATGATGAATTACAGAGTATAATCTTTGACCAGTTTTTGAATTTGCGAATGCTTTTTAATTGGAGGACTTTGATATTGGAGTGAATAGTGATTACTAAAAATACACACCAAGAGTTTTAAGATACACACTGATTATTATTTCAAGGTTATAGAGTATGGTCATGAAAGAATTATACTCGGGTGACGAAATATCGTCATCAATTATTTTATTAAAATTGTCACTAATTATTATTGTGATGAAATAATTTTGTCACTAAATTATTTCAAATATTTAATGATGAAAAATTACATTGTCGTGAAAATACATTTTTAATGACATCGAATATCGTCACCAATTATTTTTTGTGACAATATTTTTTATGTCAATAATTATTTTGATTAATTAATGATGAAAAATTACATCGTCACGAACATATATTTTTTATGACGTCGGATATCGTCACTAATTATTATTAAAATCGTCACTAATTATTATTGTGATGAAATAATTGTTGTCATAATTATTTTAAATAATTAATGACGAAAAATTGAATCGTTATGAAAATATAATTTTTATGACGTTGAATTTTGTCGTCAATTATTGTTAAAATCGTCATCTATTATTATCGTGACATATTTATTAATGTTGTCATGAAATTTACAAATTAGTGACGAAAATAATAATAAATGGTAATTATTTTGTCACAATTTCTAGTATTTTAATGACGAAAATAAAATTTGTCGTCTTTAGGTAACAAATTGTGACAATTTTTGTGTCGTCGAGAAAATTTTCGTCACGAAATGTGTGATTTCCTGTAGTGCATGCGCAAACACACTTTCAACAAACAAAAGAGTAGCATAACATTATGTAATAATGACACATCAAACCCCCACACCTAAATATGGTTACTTCTCCTCTAAAAAAAAAAACAAAACAAAAGTATTCTAGTTGGCAATGAAGAAGATAAAGTTTTCAATGCAATTATAAACATTTAATTTTAGAAGAACATTAGACTCTCAAGTGTTCATCAATTCACAGACTTGCCAAATTCCAAATTATGCTCTCGTTTCCCCTTGTATTTATTTCACCTAAACTAGTAAGTTCAAACGAACTTTGCATTTTAGAATACCCCTTTTCTCCGTTTTTAGCTCTTTTTTTTTTTTTTGCAACGAGGTCTATAGCTCATTTCTACTTTTCAGGTTTTAGCTCATTTCGCGTTGATTTATTAATTTTAACACGTTGAGCCCCTCAGTATTTTTTCAAGACTTTTTTTTTCGACTTAACTCCGATTTCTTTTCCTCCAAACCTCATTATCATTTTTCCATCCTTAGAGGGTACATAACGAATGCATCATCCATCCAAACCACCAACTTAAACTAATTTGTCAGGGGAATAAAAAACATAGTTTAGAATTCAAATCATCAACTCACATATCAAAAACTCAATTATTTTCAATGATTTAACATGTATCAAACAAATCATATTTAACATGAATATTCCATAGTTTACTACAAAACAATAATACCACATATTTCAACACACAACTCTCGATGCATCATTGCGATTTTAACAAATTCATGCGCAAACACACTTCCTTGTTGCTTTGTGTTGGGATATGTGTTGGTCCTGTAACACACTTCAATTTAAACAAATCAGACCTTCAGCAAGGTTGTCCTGGACAACTCTTCTGAGTATGTATAACTTTCTTAAGATAATCAAACTACTAAGAACTATGAAGTACTTAGTTGAATAACTATCTAATTAATTTATATGTGCGGAATTATGGTTGGCCCTTTATATTTAAACTCCTTTTAATTTTGAAATCTCTTCTTAACACTTAACTGCTTTTCAGGGGACTTGTCCCAAAACTTGAGATGTTAGTCTTTTGAAGATCAGTTTGTGTGTAGTGTATGGATGTGTTACTTGTATGAAATAACTTGTAAGTAAATAACACAAAGAGTTTATAGTGGTTCAGAGACTCAAGCTCCTACATCCACTTTCCCTGATTTAACAGGATAATTCATTCACTCTTGGAATTAACGTGTTTTATAGTGCCAAGGTGCACTGATCAACCACACTACTCCTTAGTGCCTTAATCCCTAGGAATTTAGAGTCCTAGTACTCTCTCAACTCAGAACTAAACTGTTCTTCTCTTGACAATTTGTTCCTTACACTTCTACTATAACAATCCTTCTAACTTTCCTTGAAAGGTTTAAGGGTTGATGTTGGTTCCAAAAAGGGTGGGATATCCTTTACAACTGAGTTCAATGTAAGGATAGGATATCTCTCTAAGCTTTGTATGATTTACAATGAGGTTCAGTTTAGATGAAGTGTTTGGAAACTAAGAATGTTTTCTTAGAAAGCTTGAAGGCATATGAGCTTGTAGTTTCCTTTGAATTGCAGGATAGTTGGATGCCTTCAAATGGTTTCCACACTTCTGTATTTATAGAGCAAGATGAGGTTATGTCCGTTGGAGAGACAGCCTCAAAATGTCTATATTTGTCTTCCTTGAACTTTGCAACTGGAAGACAGATTCTTGAAAGTGACATGTTCTTAGATTGGGAAGTAAACGACTGTGAGCTTCTTGTCTTTACTTTGATGCACTCTTCCCAATGTCTGACTTGAAGATTCACTTGATCAAACATGGACATCACTTCTGATCATTGGTTCCATGATAAGGACAACTTTCCTTATCAACTGGACAAGTCTGCTTATCACTTTCAGCAGACAAGGTTCATCAGCAGTGTTGACATGGCTCTTTCAGATGACTTGGCTCTTTGACTTCACTGATCACTATTTGATGGTTCTTAAGCATCCTTGCATTCATGTCAGTGGTCTTGACCTTATCAGCACAATTGGCTCTTGCCTTAGAACATTTCTGGTTCAAGTGTGTTTGGTCAATCATGCTGAACAACTCCTCTGAACTTGATATTCACTCAGCAGACTTGATCTTCTTGATGTGTTCTTCTTAATTGATCATCAGGGAAGTTGTCTTTTTACTAAGCTGACTTGATCAGCAGAGTTGATTAGTAGACACTTTCAGCTGTCTTGGAATCATCTTGATTCTAAGCCTCGAGAGGACTTGATTCTTGTAATCTTCTAAGCATGTGTTCCCCCTCAACTTATGCATATAAATAAACTAAGAGCTGCCTAACATACCAGCTTCTCAACTAGCCTGATCTACATGTTCCAACATTCCTGAAACATTGTTCATTCAATTTGACTTATCTATTTGGCATGTCTTAAGGGGTTTTGGTATTTTAATCAAAATCTCATTTTATTCCCAACAATTTTCCCCTTTTTGATGATGCCAAAACCTATACAACATCTATGCAAAGGTGACTTGACTATACTATTACATATAACTTCAGTAGATGTGACTAAGGTCAAATTTCCTGAAAGAACATGTAGTACAATCACAATTTAAGTGCATATAGGTTTAAGTCAGGCAAGTTGAGACAATGAGATATTGAGATTTGTGGCTAATTTCGATATTTTTTATTAATTATATTTTTACGATTTTTTTTTTAAATATGTGTGACTTGGTGGTGAATTGATTTTTTAGAGTTTATTTTATTATATTTTTTGTAAATTAATAAAAGGATAATATAGTCTTTTAAATGTGATTATTTTTTAAAAAATATTTTGGGGTGTACTCATAAAATGTGCGAGTGCAGATAACCTTGGTAAAACAATAATTTGGGGATGAACTCATAAAATGAGCGGATGCAGATAATTGTGGTAAAAAATAATTTGGGGGTGAACTCATTAAAATGAACGGGTGCAAATAATTGTGGTAAAAAATAATTTGGGGGTGAACTCACAAAATGAGCAGGTGTAGATAACCGTTGTAAAAAAGAAATGATTTGGGGGTGAACTCATTAAATGAGCGGGTGCAGATAACTGTAGTAAAAATATGATGAGGGGGTGAATTCATTAAATGAGCGGGTGCAGATAACTGTAGTAAAATATGATTAGGGCGTGAATTTATTAAATTGGCGGTGCGTAAAAATATGATTATGAGGTGAACTTATTAAAATAGCGGATGCAAACAAAATATAAATAAATAATTAAAATTGAAATTAGGGGGCACCGTACACTGGGGTATGGGACCATTTGGATTAAACTTATTACTATCAATCATTTTGTTTATGGGTATCAATTTTTTTCTTCCCGACTAATTGGTAATGTTATAATCAATGTAAAAAAAAAAATGTAAATCGACAAATAAATACATAAGAACCACGTGATTCACTAATAAATAAATAAAATTGTATTTTTCAAATGACAGTGTGGCAATACAAAATAACCGTATTGTGAATACAATATATATACTCTCTAAATTGAACGATTTGAACCCAGAAAAAAAGTTCAAATCAGAAAACTGAGTTCAAACACACATACACCGTGTGGGCCTAGGGCATTGCCCTCAGACCCGTTAGAGGGTACTTCGCCACCTGAACCCTCCACTCCAGTCTACGAATCCCCCAACAAACTCATAGTCAAGATTCAAGACATTTCAACATTTGAAAATTTACTGTGTGAAACTAGTGGGTCAATCCGAATTTAAAGTTGCTACCATGAGATCATGGTGGGACAGGAGCCACCACATGTATCACACATTCTTGGGAGGAGTAGATAAGTTCCGCAAACCCACATCATGACAAACAAGAAAAGTGCTCACACACACACTTATATATATATAGGTTTTCCATATGTATGTATATGTCATCCTTTTCTAGCATTATCCCATGGTTTGCCCCTTTGCATCACATTCCCTGTTCCTGAAAACTACCTTTATACTATACTACACCCCAGGGGAAATGCTACAAGAAAGAAAATGAAGAATATTTAATTAACTTACAATAACCTCCAAATTTGAAGGGGTAAAAACACACTGTAAAAAGAAAAATACTGCATTGTCATTAGGCCTAAACTAGTTCTTTTCAAGATCAACAATGGTCCTGACTAAATCATCTTTAAGCTGCTCTAAGTATATGTTTAAGCCAACTAGTATTTACCGAAACTAGACGGTTAGCAGACCTCGGAGGAGCATGATTTGATGAGGCCTAAATTGTAAAGAAACTTCTCAGATCTTGACCGTAATAGAGTGCTCAACGAGAATCTCTGCTCAGGCAGAGAACTAGAATAGACATTATCCTTCACCTTGAGTACAGTCAGCCCGATTTCTTTTCTAACCGCCTCAACAATTTCACTTTTCACCGGATACCCTGACGCATCAACTACGTAGAAAACGTTCACAGCTTGTGTGCCTCTAGTCATCACCTCAGCTTGGGTAACAGATAGCCCATTTTCCCTAAATATACGAGTAACATCCGATAGAAGGCCGACTCTATCATCACTGCATAATTCCAATCTTATCCCCTGCATTATACGAGCAAATCATCAGCCGATGAAACCTTACATACATGAATCTTTTTTTCCTTTTCTTATGGAGCCCAACAACAACATAGATTACTTGTATCATAATACAGAATACAAATGTTTTATGTTGGTGTTGGGATCCATAAGAAACCCACGATAAATGATTAGGTACCTCAGATGATCGCCTCTTAATTGCTGCTTCCAAGCAATGAATTACACGTTGACGCTCTGCCTCTGAATTAATGGGGCACCCGTCCATGTGTCTTATGTAATATTCCTAACAAGGCAAGGCATACAACAACAAATTGAAAGTCATGAGATTCAGTAGGAAGATTGATTGATGATTACATAAGGCTTCCACATTAGATTTGCTTACAAGTTATAAGTGAAATAAATTTACGTGGTCCACTGCACATGGTGCAAACTTGGCACCCAAGAACCAAATAAAACTCGACCATCGTATTAATTGCATATCTCAGATATCTCTCTTGGACACGAGTAACACTTCGGAGCTCAATTACACCATGCAACCAATGCGATTTTGACCGATTTTGAATATTTTTTTAACCAAGATGTTTTTTATTTTTTTGCGAATCAAGAAAAGGATGGTCGAAAAGTATTAGTTCTTATGATGAAAAATATCGACTCCTATGATAAAAAGTATTAGTTGTATATTGAAAAATTACCAATACTGTTCAATCCACAAACTAATACTCCTACTTTCTTGTGTATGAATTAGTACTTTTCTTTATATAAACTAATGCATCTCAATAAATATTCCATTTTATTTTTGTGAATAAGTCAAATTTTGGTCAAAATTGCATCAGTACTATATATGCATGCAAATAATTAAATGCATTTAACATTGAAATAGCGATGTGTTCAATTAAATCATTACCTGTTGAGCCTCATGTCCTTCAGCAATAATCGTGCCATGAAATATAACGTACTGCATATCCGTTATAGTGCACACCGTATCAAAGAGCAGCTTAGGTCGGTCTGGACATCTCAAGTTCACCACAGTGTACCCCTTTTCCACACAGTTTTCAACGTGCACAAGGAGTTTGACCCGTTCACTTGGGGCAGCATCTACATTTTGGTCATCGTAATCACGATCAGCATACATCATCTGATGCAACCTTCTCTGAGTATGTGTAGAACCAACAGAAACAGCGCTATTAGCACTTCGCCATTCTCTGTTGCCTTGCAGGACAGAAAGAAGAAGTTGTTTTAGGTTATTGAGACGATCAGGGTCATCGATCGCCAACCCATTCACTTCATCTGTGATGTAAACGACTGAAGCCATTCTTGAGTTGTGGGTCCACACTTCAGCTGCTACTACATTACACCTGTGATCAGTAAGAACAGCAAAGACCTCAGAGAGCAACCCTGGTCTGTCTCGCCCCGATAACTCAATAGTTGTGTGCTCTGCAGCAGATTCCACACCCACAGATCTTTCCAGGGACGAGAAGCTAGGCCCTCTTCGTACCAGGGACTGAAATGTAATTTCATGACAAGGGTCATTATGGAATTATCTACTTGGTCTTTGCTTTAGCCTTTAAGTACCAATAAAGCAAATTTCTAGCATCAAATTACGCTACCGTTACTATTGTATTCACAATCTACATATATAATAAGGACGAGGCTATTCACGCTTACATGTACAACTGTTTAAAGTTGTCCATACAATTAAATAAAGTTATAATGTTGGTGTACAAAGTAATTTCGTGGGTGTCAAGACTTAATAATGGTGATTTGATCATCCAAAAACTTAACCTTATATGCAATCTTACTAAATTTTAGCCAATGCTGAAATCTTTGTTTGTTCAGATTGAAAATGCACTCGGTAGAAAAGCCACAAAGTAGACTACAATTAAGGAAAACGGATATCTATCAAGAAATCGATAAAACAAATTAAATTTGAATTCAGGTGTAACAAATTACTTAATTATGTGATCATACTCATTGAAAATTCTGGAAAAGAGGAGTAATTGAGATGTATGTATACCTGTTGAATTTTATCAGAAATTGCATCATCATACACCTTATTCCCAATTTCGTCTGTAACATGGAAAACTGCAATTGACAATCAAAAACAAGAAAATTGCATTTATTTATTTCCAAAAAATCATCAGATTCTCATAAATTAAAATGAAAAACTCACCATCCATAAACCACCCCCCATCTGAAGAAATGTAGGCCCTCGTGATTATCAGATTCAGATCAGTAAGAACTTGTACCACCTCCAACAGGCTTCCCCTCTTATTTGCACTATCAACCTGCAATTTTTTATTTATTTAAAGTTTAGTAAAAACAGTGATGAATTATGCAGAATTTACTAAATTGAATCAGAATGAATTCGTACCTTGATCAAAGTTGCCTTCTTATCGGATGCATTGTCAATGTTTACCCTACAAAGTCCCAATTCAAGAACAATTTTGGAAAGAACATGCACAGAGACAAAAGCGTAATTGGGGAATTAAAATTAGAGAATTGAGATTACAAAATGAGAGAAATTAATTACCGTGGCGGGTTCATTCGAGTGACGAGCTTCTGAAACTCATCATCAACGCTAAGAGACGAAGAAAAACAATACATTTGTGAAGAAGGTTGTTGCAGAAACAGAGAAATGGAAAAAGTTAATTTTTGTGGTGAATTCAGATGAGAAAAGGGGTGAGCTGTGTTTTGGAGGGACTCTTCCTTTCTCACACTTGAACATTTATTTATACTACTAACTAACTCAAAAGAGGCATTTTAATTTTGGAATTTATTATATTAAAAATATATAATTAACATTTTATAAAATTCAATATGCTGAAACAGAAGAATAATCCATATCTTATACTCCCTCCTCCGTTCCAACTTAATTTTTATACCTATTTTTTTTTGTCCTTTAGAAATTCTATCCATACCATATCTAAAATATTATATTTAATATTATTATTTTTATGGTACATACATACACACAAGTCAACTCACATATTTATTTTTTTATAAAATTATATGTCAAAATTCTATTTATTATAATATTTTTTAAAAAGAAAATGAATTGTAAGTATAAAAGTTAAGTTAGGACGGAGGAGTAATGTTAAAAACAATACATGTTAAATTTAGTGTGATAAAATAAAATAAAAAAACACGTAAATAAAAATGGAGAATCAAATCGAAATAAAGAGACAGTTGTAAGGAGATATAGAAAAAGTCTCATGGAGTCATGGTTGCCAAGGCTGGCTGAAACGGCCTTGTCTCTGACTATGTGAACCCCACTTTTCTCTCTCTAAAATTTTTAATTATTTACTTATTTTTCTCATATTCATATGGTATGTTTATGTCAATTTGTATTTTTCAAATTTCGCCTAGGTTTCCTTTTAAAAAATAAAATTACCTAAGTTTTCGTTGTAAATTTAAGGAATGTTGAATTGATGAGGTTTACTCGTATATACTACGGAGTATATTTTAAATTTCAAATTAAAGCATAATCATTACTCTTATTTTAGATGACACAACACTATAGTGTGACACAAATATTTTACTTTTTTTTTTTTTTTTTGGATTGGTCTGCTATGCACCCTAGTTCATGTTGCACTTTTCAGTTTTACTAACTTACATTTTTTGGTAAATGGTGTTGCATTTTTTATTTATTAAACTGTATAATAATATTTTTAATAATAATTGAAAAGTCAACACCATTTACCAAAAAGTATAAATCAGTAAAACTGAAAAAGTGCAACATGGACTAGGGTGCATAACATGCACTCGAGTGCATACTAGACTTTTTTTTTTTTTCTTCCTGTATTATGAATTGATGAATTTGACGGTTCAATAAGAAAGTACACACTAGAAGAATAAATGTAGGGGGTGTGTCGGTAATGATTGTATTAAAATTTTGGCATAAAATTATTATAAGTAACAAATATTGTAGGTTCCAAAACAAGTTCTATAGAAAAGAGGAATAGACATTTTAATCAAAAAAAATTGTGAGCCATGATTCGAATGAGAGTTGATCTTTCTCTCATGTGTACTAATTGAGAATCTCTTGGTTTATTTAGTTGAGTTTCAGAGATAAGATTTTGAATTGTCAATACTCAATAGTCTTCTCTAATATGATCTTTTGTCATTAATATCTTCTGAGCTTATCTTTATTAATCTTCATTTTGTGCACACGTGTGTAAGTCACGCTTGATTTGGTTTGCTCAGTTGACTATAGTTGAGTTTCCCCTCAACAGATTGTTAAAGATTAAGTCATATATGAAAATAGTTGATCTATACAAATTAGATTAATTCCTATTACACTATGTTTTGACCTGGAGTGCTACAAATTTCTCAATAAATATATTCGCATAAAATATATATATTGATAAGTGGGGTCCACATGAATAGGCATGAAACGTGTTGGTGTTCAAACACACATTAATTTACAAGGTATGTGTACTATAAAGCGATCAGTGCATGTCTGAGAAGTGATGTGAATCAATACACTTAATTTTCGACGAAATTGGATAGCTCAAGTGGTTAGAGCACCACTACCTAAACTTTAGATCCTGGGTTCGAGTCATGGGGAGGGGAAAAGGGATGGGTATTTAATGTAATTCAAAAAAAAAAAAAAAATACACTTAATTTTCGATGAGGAACATGAATTAATGTGAATAATAAATCTATTTTCATCCCCCCTTGCCCACTAAGTGACATGTTAATCATGATCATGATCATTTTTATTTTAATTACTTATTAAATTTTTTTGTCTCGTATGAGATCGTCTCACGAGAGAATGTCTCGTAATCTTTACACGGTATATATAAGGTGTAAAACAGGGTATTTTACTGTTGGTCCCAAAAAGCGAGTTAAGATTGAGTTGAGTAAAAAGTCTAGAGGGGAGTAATGAATAGACTTTTTAAACTTTTCCCAAAATTTATCAGAGTAAACTTTTTCTCAGTCTGCTGATATTAACTCAGCTTAAATCAAGTCTGCTGAGTGCCTCTCAGCTGATATAGCAAACTAAATCAAACTTAGTTATATCAATCAAAAAATATTATGCAGATTAATATGAATATGAGCCCAATTTTTTTATACTCGCTTCTTCAATGAAAAACCCTGTGATCTTGTAAATTTTGTTAACTCGTCTATTTAGCTTGATCTTTCAATCTGGCTGATTATACGAACAACTATTCCTTAAACAATAATATGAAATGTAAAGTATTAAATGTAAACAAGACACAAATTTTATAGTGGTTCAGCCAATAAACCTACATCCATTCTCACTAGTCACTATCCAATAGTGAAATTTACTACTTGTTGTTTAAAGTCACAAGATTAACACTGTGATCTTGTGTACACCTCCTCGATCTACTAGTTAGAAAAGAACTAGCACTTGTACAGCTTTCCTTCCAACTAAAAATGTAATTAATAATTATTCTGCTTCTAAGGCTTTTATATCTCTTTCAACTCTTGGCTTGTATCTTCTCTTCGATCTTCTTGAACGCTTCTTGAGCTCTTATTATACTCTGTATGTGCTTGAAAGATTAATATGATTAACCTTTCCACAATGAAGATGTTCCTCTATTTATAGATGTCAATCCTCAAGTTAGCCGTTAGAATAACTAACTTTCTTGGAACTAACTCTAACTTAATAACTTCCTTTAACTTCTTCTTAAAATAAATACTTTGTAACTGCTCATTAAGATAAGTATTCCATACTTAGTCTTATTTCTTCTTTAAGTACTTTGCTGATTTCCTTCTCTTCTAGTCTCAGCTTCTAGCAGTCTTCTTGTAGAAGTCTTCTGATCTACATATCTTCTGATATACTCTTCTATCCTTGTCTTCTGATTCTAGTTAGCTGATTCAGTCTTCTGACCTCTAGTTATACTATAGTTTATCTAGAAATATTCAACTAAACTACATACAGATGAGTATTTCTAAACCTATATTATAAGCTATTCTATACAATTCTCATATCAGCTTAGTCCTAATATCAAATGACTTAGTTAAGATGACTAGATAACTAATAGATCACTAATCAACTCAAGTTGCTTTTGGCCATCAAAACTAACATATAACAATTGATCATCTGGGAGATGGGTTTATTTCCCAACATTTACTAAGGCTCATTCACACTGGGATTAGTTTTTTGTATATCTTCCTTCAGGCTATTAGAGTGCAGTTGGGTCCACAGTCTTTGGAGCTATGGAGGGTGGGATTTGTCAAAACTGTTTGGGTTATATGGGCTCTGCAGAATAGGGTGGTCTTTGATGGAGTCTCCCTCTCTTTTAGAATTTGTATGGTGTCATTCGTGACTGGTATCCGGAAGGCTAACAATATCTCTCGAGGTTATGCAGACGGCTCAATTCGGGACCTGCTGATTGTTAGGTCGCTTAGTGTCTTGGGGAGACATAGGCCACCCCGTCAGGGCTCGTATGTGAGGTAGATTCCTCTAGACTTGGCCTGGTTCAAGGTCAACGTAGACGGTAGCACAACATCCTCTCCAGGTAGCTTGCATGTAGGGGTAGTGTTTAAGAACTTCAGGGTTCTTTGTTGCGGTTATTGCCCAAGAGGTAGGATGGGGTCTTCCTTTTGAGACGGAGCTAGCGATGACTCTTATTGCTATTCAGTATGCTCATTCTCAGGGCTGGAGGGATTGAGTCTACTCGGTTTTGACGGTTAGCACTGAAAGTGTGTGGTATGGTATTACTAGTGTTTAAGTGAAAAACAGGACGATGTTACACTCAATGTTAGAACACTCAATGTAACACTGACTCGATTACAGAATATCAGAATACGAATAGCGGAAGACTTTAAAGAATGAAAACACAAAGACACAAAATTAACTTTTTAACATAGATTTTAATTTAAAATCTATGCGAGCCTCATGGCGAAACTTTCACTAATAATTATGTGAATACAAATGGTGTGTGAATAAATATTCACAACGGAAATAAGACTTGATAACCTATCGAGTCTAAAGACGGCTTAAGTGTAAAAATTACACTACCAAAAACTAATCTAACTCTATGATCTCTCTATCAAAGAAGTATAGAAAAGTCTATGTTGTACAGGAAGTTTGGACTCTTCGGCACAACGACAAGAACATGTCAATGACAATTAATTCCTAACAGGATGAACACTAGTTTAGGACTTAAAGAATGGCACTTCGTTAAATATGTGACTCTCGGATCTGATGTGTATTTCTTCATGTTGTACGAGAATCTGATGAAGAAGAAATAATAATCACGATAATGTCTAAGTAGGATGAACACTTCACATAGACATTATGTGATTACTCTTAAATCTCCATGCTGAATAATGAAGCCTTCCTTGAGTATTTATAGTGGTAAAAACGAATTCTAGAAGCTTCATAATCCATATCCTATTTTTTAGGATCTCATCCCTTCTTTTTAGCCCACTCTTCATTCCAATGAATTCTAGCACCTTCCAGCCTATTCTGGACGTTTTCAAAGGCAACCGCATGATCTACATACTTCTGCAAGCTTCCAGATCCTTCCAGTCTGGAACTGTGTAGAATGTTCTAGATCTTCAACCTGCGATGTTACAACATCCAAAGCAGCATTAGCTAGAAAACAGAATTTGGACTTAGGAAAAATAAGAAAGGTCGAATTAAGATGTTGCTGTGAATGTTAAGACATTTAAGAGTAACAACATCTACAATCTCCCCCAATTTGACCTTTCGACTACAACACACCTGATGCACATATATTTCTATATATACTCAGTATTATGTACATGCTAGAGTATTACCATCATATCCATGTACTAATCAAGTCAACACCTGTTGTAGCTTCCGGATCAAAGTAAGAAAGACCAAGAATGATTTCACATAGTTCGTGCCATAAGAGCAATGTGATCTCACTCAAAACAACAATAAGTATAAACAATATACTTATCTGAACAACATATAAACTTACAAAAATCATAAGTTAAATCAGAGCATATATGAATATGTACTATATCAACCTAAGACTTATGTATGACTCAATAAAATAAAATCAGAGCAATAATGAAGAGAAGAAAAATAAACAGAGCAAAGACTAAAAATAAAAAACAGAGCAAAACATGTGAAAAACAACATTATCTAAAAAAGACTTAAACAATAAGCAGTAAGCAACTGAGAATTAAAAAGAAGTGTACTTCTAAATTATATTATTATCAAAGCAAACAATTTAAGCAGTAAGCACATGATAATTAAAGAGAGGTGTACTTCTATATTATCCTCAAAGCAAACAATTTAAGCAAATTGAATAATAAGGCAAGTTAGAAAAACAAAACAAACAACAACTAACATAAATATAAACATAAACATATACAACATGCAGTAAGCAAATGATAATAAGTATGAAAACAATTTAAGCATGAAGCAGTAAACTATTATCATCAATGCAAACAATTTAAGCACGTTGAATAAAGAACAACCTATCAACTAGGAAGGAAAAACAGAATCTGTAAATCAACTTAAACACAGAATAAATGAATAAGATCAAGGGAAGTATAAAAGGCACAAATGCTTAAGAAACTAAACAAGTGACATATATTGCTGTACCAACAGCTGCAGCATCATGTTCCTGCACATAATCACTTATAATGTTCAGCCCTCCCCCTGTCTTGTATCAACCTGTTCAGTTGTTACCATAACCTGTTTAGATGTCATAAAGAACATCCATATACGTTCATCAGCATCAACAAATTAATCCTCCTCCTCATCAACAACAGTAATTGGTGTAGCAATAAATGAACTACATCTTTCGGTTCAACAGTCTCTTTATTAATAGCATCAGGTACACAATCAGCTTCTGGTACATCTTCATGGAGCTCTTCACTTCGAACCTCAGAAGTTGATGGTGTTTCTCCCTCTGTGGTAGTAGAAAGCGTCTCTAACCACTGGACTTTAAGGAACTGAAGGCCATCAATAGAGTCATGTAAATGTTTTAGTTGAAGTAAAATAAAAAATTTAGAAACAGAAAATATTTGACCAATGTGACCACCAATGTGTTTCACATTCGGTGTAACATTTCTCTGTTCAAGTCTTGTTGCAGCTGGTCGAATTGGAATAAGAGAATCTCTGTGATCAGAACTATCTGAATTTTGTAGCAAAGCAAATCAACAATCCTTTCACCAAGTAACATAGCAGGTGAGATAGTCATCAAGGGTACCTTGCCTCAAATAACCTCAGTTTCCTTAGGTTTAAAAATTAATGCCTCTTGAGGTATGAACATATCAGCAAATGATAAGGTAAAATCCCTTTATAATAAATATCACAATAAACTATATGTGGTGAAAATAATTAAATCCAGATTGAAATTCTTCAACACAATCATCTTATACAACAATATAGCTTAATCCTTAATCACCGTAGTGGAATTTGTATAGGGTAACCAATTGTAGACAATCAATTTATGGAGTACAAAGTATAGAGATGTGAGATCTTTAACAAGCATAACATTTTTCCACCTAGTTAATCTACCCCAAGTTATAGAAGTAGCAACCAAGTTTCAAATCAAATGCATATTAATCAATCACAGGCTCTATCTCTAAGAAGTCATCAATCAATTCGGGAGTAAATGAAACTGATCTCCCCCTAAATTGTACATTCCCATATCATTTAGAGTTACGTCTACCCGTACTCTTCATAAGTCATACATAAAATACATATACCCAATCAGACACAAATGTATCACTCAAAGTTATAGTTATCAACAATTTCCTTTCAATCAAAAATTATATGAACCATTTACTTATCAAAATCAGCAATGTTAATTCTCTTTTCCATTAACAACTTTCGTAAAGATAGCTTAATTATTTTAGCAACTAACCTATCAGTCTAAAAATTATTATCAGGATCAGAATTACCTCCTTTAGAATTTGTTTCCTCAGCTAATTCAGAGTCTTTACTACTGCTCTTCTCAGAATCATCACTTCCACTGTCATCAGGGTCTGGTGTTGCGGCACTTGCTTCAACATTTGATGCAGCATTCTTCCTCAGAGTCTTCTTAATCTCACGAAAGGTGGGATTATCTTCTAGATCAGATTCAATTCTTTTGGACAAGTCTCGTTCAGCAACAACCTTCTTTCCCTTTGGATCATACATGCTTTTGACTCGTTTCTCAGTAACCACATTTTCTTCCTCCGATTAAGAAAAGAACTTAAATCGGTTCATCAGCAACACTACTTTCTTTCTTCTTTCTCCTCAGTGAGTTAGAGTAATCAACTCGTACACACACAACCGAATTTCCTTCGTTGAACAGGGATACGCTTTCTCTTTTCTTTCTCAAAATTCCTCCAAAAAGCAATCTATTCAGATTTATCAGTATTAAAAAGATAAGAGTTAGTTTCACCTGAGTTAGTATTCGCGTTGGTCTCCTTCATTTGAGCGTCCTCAAAATCGGATGTCTCAGTATTTGCAAACACATTCTGCTCATCAACAGGAAAATCATCAATTTCCTTTTCAATCTCCCCCAGAGAGGAAGCAATCGAGACAGTTGCCTCTGTTTCAGTATTATGACTTGGAAATTGGGGCTTTTATGAGGTGAACAAACCAAGTGTAGTGGTGAGTTTTTGGGTTTTCAGTAATGAGAAATGTCAATGGACATATTTCCAACAGTAAGAATGTAAGATTCTAAAAATTCACATTCGATTGAGATATATTCTCAACAACTTGGTTCAGCTCGTTAAGGGTCGAATCGAGTTGAATGTGAACAGTTGTAGAAATGGGTGTAACTGGAGTTGTTTGGGTAAATGTTTCAGCTTTTCTGGTAGCAGTTGGTGAATTTTTGGTGTAAAGCGGCCATACAAGCGAAACTATTAAGGTTTGATAGAGATGGAGATGACGGTTTCGTGGGAGTTTGAGTGTGGTGGGGTAGTTTCTTTGTTTCCTGTCATTAAAGCACCAAGAAATCGAAAAGATAATCACAATAACCGAGATAAACAAGGCTTCAGCAAATCATAAAACGCAATACTCAAATCACTCGAATAAATGCAATGCTTAGTATATCATATTATGAGAAGTATATAGGAGAGAATGCATAGTTGGAAGTAATATGTATAAAAATAAAACTAACTAAGGAGGATTCTAGAAGGAATTCGATAATACTCCATAAACTTAGCCACAAAAATAAATCATGGGTAAGTAGTGGGTAAAATCATAATTAAATAATTAATTAAATTAAGAACAATCTAGAATATTTAACATTTAAATGTGTATAACCTGAAAATAAACCAAAGACGTGGGTTAGTATAGTCAGAATAAATGAAATAAATTTCCACAAATAATCAAATAATTACTACTTATAAAAATATAATCGAATCATCTAATGCTATGCTCAAAACTGTTACATACACCTCAACACGGTTTTTACATGAATTTACTTCATTTGTGTTGCACCATTTTTTCTTTTCTTTTCGTGTTGTAGCACCTAGTTCATATTGATCCATTTTTCTAGAAGAGTGCATCGTAGTAGCGAACTCCGTGCCCCATAATTACTCAATGGATTATGAACATGTTGATGTATTTTATTAATCACCTTTTGAAAAGAAGGCATCGTAGTAGTCAACTCCGTGCTCCATAGTTACTCAGTGATTAACTACATCTTTTAGTATGCTAACAACATTCTATTTATATGCATTTGAGAGGTGTAAGACATGTTTATTTTTACACAACAAATTTTTGATTCAAGAATATTTTACAAAGGAATTATTCAACGAAAATAGGAAATAAATCAAATCTATAACAACTATACAACCTTATGATGTTGTCCCAAATGCTACAACATTTGTAACACCATCCATCTAGGATTATTCAGATACTACACATACCAAGAGATTTTCTCAAAGATAAGAATGTCTCAAGGTCAAAACCTTAGTAAATATATCATCATTATGATTTTCAGTAGGTACGTATTCCAACTTCACTATGTTCTTTTCCACTAAATCTCTCATAAAATAATTCTTAATGCAAATGTGTTTAGTGAGTGAGTGTTGTACTGAATTTTTAGAAATGTTTATGCACTCGTATTATCATAGAAAATTGTAAGGATATCAATTCAATTCCATAGTCATGAAATATCTTGTTTAACAACAAGATTGTTTCCCATGTAGAAACATCTTCTACTCTTACTCTTTTTGTTATCTATATCTCATGCTCAATCCGCATCATTGTATCCAATCAAAGTGTTGTTGGTGTCCTTAGTATACCAAATCCCAAGTTCACTTGTACCTGCATCATACTTGATAATTCTTTTCAAAACATTCAGGTGAGATTCCTTTGGATTAGCTTAGTACCTATCACAAACAAAAACACTGTACATAATATCTGATTTACTAGAGGTTAGATAAAGTAATCTTCCTATCATGGATCTATACAATGTTGGATCAACATCCTTTCCAACATTGCCTTTGCAAAGTTTCAAAGTAGGTCTCATAGAAGTTTTCATTACTTTTTAACTTTCAAAACCAAACCTTTTAACCAAGTTCTTAGCATACTTACCTTGAGAGAAGAATATATCATCCTTACATTGCTTGATTTGAAGACCTAAAAAATAATTCAAGTCTCCAACCATACTCATCTCAAATGTTGCAGTCATTGCTTTAACAAATTGGTTAACATTTTATCACAAGTTAAACCAAACACAATGTCATCAACAAATATTTGAGCAATAAGTAAATCTTCTCCAGTGTGCTTAATGAACAAAGTTATATCAATTTCTCCTCTAACAAAACGATCGGGGTATTGTGGATCTTCAAATCCTTTAAGTTGTTCAACATATGCTTCTTCATTCAAAATGCAATTTAGAAATGCAGCTTATACATCCATTTGATGAAGTTTAAATGTCAATAAAACATGCAATTGCTAGCAATAATCTAATAGATTATATCCTAGCAACAAGTGCAAAAATTTCATCAAAATCAATAACCTCAACTTGAGTGTAGCCTTTGTGCAACTAAACTAGTTCATTCCTAAAAATAGTAACACTCTGCATTCACAACATTGCAAATAGAAAACATGCATATTGTTCTTACCACATCTACCTTATTAGCTCTAACTTTTCCTCTTGTTTGCACTCCAACTGTAGCATTACCTATGATCTGGTCAGAAGGATGACTTTTCCCAATTCTTGAAGAAGGATTCCTTTTGGGAACATACTGACTGTTCTGTGAAATTCCAACTAACTGTTCGGTAGATGTTGCTCCAGATGTTGTAACATTAGGTGCAACATTTTTAGATTTCAGTGTATTCTCAGGATTGTCAGTCACTTGTGATACATCTTCTTCATCTTTCTCATCTGTAAGACCTTAATCATCATCAAACACAACATTAACAGATTCTTGAACAGCGTTAGTCCTAAGGTTATAAACTCTATAAGCTTTACTATTTTTAGAATAGCCTAAAAAGAAACCTTACACTTTTAGAATCAAACTTATGAAGTTGATCCATATCATTCAGAATATAACACATACAACCAAATACATGAAAATACTTCACATTTGGTTTTCTAATGTTCAAAATCTCATAAGGTGTTTGAGTTGTGCCAGATCGAATATAAACTCTATTAATAATATGACATGTAGTATTCAATGCTTCAACCCAAAATCTTTTATCAAGACTTTTAGATGTAAGCATGACTCTTGCCATTTCTTATAGAGTTATATTCTTTCTTTCAGCAAAGACATTCTATTATGGAGTTTTAGGAGATGAATATTCTTGCAAGATACCTTTCTTATCAAATCATTAAACATGCTATTTTCAAATTCCCTACCATCATCAGTTCTAATATAGCCAACTTTCAAGTTAAACATATTTTTGAACCTTTTGTAAAGAATTTTAAATTCAGCAAATTAATGTTTCAGATATATCTCTTAAAAACTCAATACATGTATATCTAGAAATTCATCTACCACAACAAGTGAATATCTCTTGCCTCCAATGCTTTCAGTTTTCATAGGACCAATAAAATCCATGTGCAAAACAATTTGAAACATTGATGTGTAGAGCAATGTGACAACATTTTATGCGACACTCTTACCTGCTTACCTTTCTGGCATGGTCCACATACAGTGGTACTCTGAAACTTCTGTTTTGGTAATCCTTTTCACTACATCGACTTTGGTTAGTCTCTTCACTGATCTATAATGTGCATGTCCCAATTTTTGATGCAATATGATATTTTCATCATTCTTTGACAAATTACACACATTTGTTCCAATGAGATAACAATTATCTACTGCCCTAGACAATTTTCATCTTTATTAAGAACATACACATGATTCTTTGTCAAATTTTACATGCAAATTATCATCACAAAGTTGACTAATACTAATCAAATCAGCAAGCAAACCATCAAAATGTAAAACATTCTTAAGCTTAGGAAAACCTTCAACATTTAAAGTTCATTTTGAAACCACCACCATATGTAATATTACCATCATTCAAGGTCACATAATTAGATAAGTAGTCAATTTATCATGTCATATGTCTAGAACAACCACTATCAAAATACCATTGACCAAGTAAACATGCTTTCAAGGAAGTGTGAACAGCATTACAAGTAACATCAGATTTCCATGCAGATTTTAGAAAATGTTTCATAGGATGTGACATCTTTTTAGGTAACATTTTCTCATATCTCAGATCATCAAACATTTGCATGCAGTAAGGACAAATATGATCAATTTTCGAAAAATAATGACATACAAACTTCTTTTCAATGTTTTTGACTTTGTGAGAATCTGTTTGTGCAGATGTTACAATATATGTTTTAACATTTGCCTTCACAAACTTCACAACATATTCAAAATTCTTAGAAAATAGAAGCAGTTTCACTATCATAACGTATACCACAATTATCAGATTTACCAATAGCTATAACATATATCAGAAGCACTCATAGAAAATTTTATGAAACTTAAAGTAGAGGTGATCAATTTCTCCTTCAGTTTACAAACTTCAAAAATCTCTTCTGCAATGTATGACTTCTAGCTTGGTAATTGTCTCTTTCAGATTCACATTCTCTTTATTCAAAGAATTAAGAGTGAGTTTCTGAAAGTTACAATCATCTAACAACTTTTGGTATTTAGAATCATCAATCCTTATGCCTGCATCATCAACAAACCCATTAAAACAATTCAAATTTGGGTGACTCTGTTTTGATGTTACCATAGATGTTATGGCATCAGGTGCAACATCAAAATCTGTATCATCCAAGTTCATCATCTAAAGAATTATCATAATCAATCTCGGTATAAAAAGTGAATTCAACATCTTTAGATTCATCAAATTCATCATTTGATTCATCACTTAAGGTATTACTAAAATTCAGTTTTTGCTTAAGTCTAATATTGACACATTAATTTTCATAATGACCAAATTCAGAACATGCATTGAACTGATTTTCTATATTAGAGATCATACCTTGGTTTACCTTCACTTTTTGATAACCTTTGTTGAAATTGAATTTTCCTTCTTTCTGGTGGAGTGTTGATGTGTTGATTTGGATCTTTGGTACACCATAACCTGTAAGTACAGTCCTCCAAGCACGTTCATCTATCGACTTGATATGCATGCACAACTTAGGCTTTAAATATGGATAATATGTTCGGGTGCCTAAGTGCAGTGGATATGGGATGTGTTTCCATTGCTAACATAAACTAAAACACACTTAAAACAAGGATCTAAACCTAGTGTCGTTAGGTATTGGCTCTGATACCAACTGAAAGTCTGTGGTATGGTATTACTAGTGTTTAAGTGAAAAACAGAACGATGTTACACTCAATGTTAGAACACTCAATGTAACACTGACTCGATTACAGAATATCAGAATACGAATAGCGGAAGACTTTAAAGAATGAAAACACAAAGACACAAAATTAACTTTTTAACATAGATTTTAATTTAAAATCTATGCGAGCCTCATGGCGAAACTTTCACTAATAATTATGTGAATACAAATGGTGTGTGAACAAATATTCACAATGGAAATAAGACTTGATAACCTATCGAGTCTAAAGACGGCTTAAGTGTAAAAATTACACTACCAAAAACTAATCTAACTCTATGATCTCTCTATCAAAGAAGTATAGAAAAGTCTATGTTGTACAGGAAGTTTGGACTCTTCGGCACAACGACAAGAACATGTCAATGACAATTAATTCCTAACAGGATGAACACTAGTTTAGGACTTAAAGAATGACACTTCGTTAAATATTTGACTCTCGGATCTGATGTGTATTTCTTCATGTTGTACGAGAATCTGATGAAGAAGAAATAATAATCACGATAATGTCTAAGTAGGATGAACACTTCACATAGACATTATGTGATTACTCTTAATTCTCCATGATGAATAATGAAGCCTTCCTTGAGTATTTATAGTGGTAAAAACGAATTCTAGAAGCTTCATAATCCATATCCTATTTTTTAGGATCTCATCCCTTCTGTTTTGCCCACTCTTTATTCCAATGAATTCTAGCACCTTCCAGCCTATTCTGGACGTTTTCAAAGGCAACCGCATGATCTACATACTTCTGCAAGCTTCCAGATCCTTCCAGTCTGGAACTGTGTAGAATGTTCTAGATCTTCAACCTGCGATGTTACAACATCCAAAGCAGCATTAGCTAGAAAACAGAATTTGGACTTAGGAAAAATAAGAAAGGTCGAATTAAGATGTTGCTGTGAATGTTAAGACATTTAAGAGTAACAACATCTACAAGCACTTTGACAGACTCCACTCCTAGTATTCCCTGGCGACTACAAGGTCTTTGGAGTCAGGTCCATCCCCTCACAGCGGATATGCACATTCGATACTCTCAAGCCTTTTGAGAGGCCAATCAGGTGGCGTATGCAGTGGCCAAGACCCGACTCAACTGCATTTGGAAAGGATACCCTCTAGACTTTTTACACACCTTTTTGCATAATAATTTGTACACTGTTTATTTTAGACGTTGATTTTTAGAGGAGTGTACCTTTTTTTTTTTTACCTTAATTTTGTCCATAAAAGGAATTTTCTCAGGCAAGGTTTTAATGACACTACTACCTCTGACTCTACATGTGATCATAAGGTCCTAGATTTCTTTTTCTTTTATACATTCTGTCTTGTATTGTCTCTAGGAGAATGCAATTTTTCCTAGCTTATAGTAAAAAGAATTAATACTCTATTCATTGTTGTAATAAATGTCTCTTTTTAAATTTTGTTTAAAATTATTTGTATTTTTAACTATTTCATTAATTTCTTTCCAATTTACACGATCCAAGATCTCTACTTAAGGAGGGTTTTTTTTTTTTTTCCATGTAATTAAGGAGGGTTTTTTTTTTCGCCTTCCATATATTTCCTACTATGTCACTTTTCTCTTTTGTTTGTTTATTTTTATAATTTTTACTTTTTAAAAGAAAATAATACTTACACACAATACTTTATTTCTACTTTATCTTCACCATCAAATTATTCTTTTACATAAATAATTAACTATCTTTAAAAATTGTGCCCAATCAAATGAGAATTGTAAAAATAGACTAAGTATTTCCTAATTCGTTAAGGAAATGAAGGATAAGAGAGGAAATAGATCATTGAAGAGATAAAAATTTACTAATCATAATGTAAGTTTAAAGTTTCTTAATTTTTTTAAATGGCTAAAAATACATTTATTGGAAAAAGAAGAGATTATGTTTCAGTAAAACAATTAATAAGTTTTAGGAAGACAATTAATATTAAAAAAAAATTACATGCACACTTTTAGGGTATGATTGGTATGGTGGAATAGTCCATGAATAAAATTATCATTTCATAAGAAATGATGATTCTAAAAAGTAAAAGAATTATGATTCATTCCCACCCCATTAATTTAACCAAGGAACCAAAATTTTAATAAATAATAGTAAAATTTTAATAATAATATTACTATTATTTAATAAAAAAAATTATATTTAATAAAAATATTAATATAATATATAATCTCAAGAATAAAAAAAATAATAGTATAATAAATTTAAAAAATATAAATAATAGTAATATATTAAATTTTAACGATAATATTATTTCTCAAAAATAATAAATAATAAATATAATAATATAAACAATAATTTAAATTTTTTAAAAATATAAATAATATATAAAATATATTTTCAATAATATAAAATAATAGTATAATAATTCTTGATAATATAAATAATAATATTACTTTTTAATTTATTTAATATTAAAAATAATGATAATATTCTTATTTTTAAAATAAAAATATTATTTTCTTTTAAAATATAAATTTATTATAAATAATTAAATCAATAATAAAATAAATATATATTAATAATAATAACTCTTCTACCCATAATAATTATTAAAAATTAACAATAAAAATAATATATTTTTAACGTAATCAATAATAATATTAATAATTTAAAATAACAATATATTTTAAACATCATTCAATAATAATAATTTAAAATAAATTTATACAATACTCTGTATTTCATTTCCACGTTATACCAATCATAAAAATGATTATTCTTAAGTCATTTCATTCCATAATGAGTTGGCACACTAATGCACATGTTAACTCTCTATGTATAAGTAAGGGCAAAAATATTGAATTAAGTTACTGCTGTTCAAGTTGTTTCAAACACCTTTCATACACAAAGGGTCATAAGTTTGATTCTTGCTTCATGTTTTTTTTTTTAAATTCGTTATTTATGTTTGTTTTTTATTTTATATTTGTAATTTTTTCACTATTTCTGTTTGTATTTTTTTTAATTTTAAATACAATTTTATATTTGTAATTTTTCCGCTATTTTTGTTTGTAATTTTTTCACTATTTCTGTTTGTATTTTTTTGTAAATACAATTTTATATTTGTAATTTTCCCGCTATTTCTGTTTGTAATTTTTTCCCTATTTCACAAAATTTATTTTAAATACAATTTTTCAATATAATAATAGTTACTACTTTTCAGTAACAAAATTAACACTTTTCAATAATAATAGTTACAACTTTTCAGTAATAAAATTTTCACTTTTCTATAATGAGAATTACACTTTCAGTACCAAACAAAATCTACCACTTTTCAATAATGAAAATTACACTTTTCATTACATTTTTCAGTTAAAATATCTACCACTTTTCAATAATAAGAATTACACTTTTCAGTTAAAATATCTACCACTTTCAATAATAAAAATTACATTTTTCAGTTAAAATATCTAACACTTTTCAATAATAATAATTACATTTTTCATTAATAAGATCTACCACTTTTCAATAATAAGAATAATATTTTTTTTAAATTTAATAATAATTTTACCGGTATAATATATAATTAAATATACCAATTTTAATTAATTAAAATAACAATGATATCATAAGCAAAATAAAACTGAAAATTATAGATTAATTAATAATTGTAAATTAATTAAGTGATAGATTAATCTATAAAAACGAGAATTGTAAATTAATTAATAATTGTAAATATTGATCGATAAAAATAGAATTGTAAATTAATTAATAGATTATAAATTAATTAATAAGAAGAGAAAAAATTAGAATTAAAATAGTAAGTACAGAAAAGAGAATAATAAGTAGGAGTTGAAGGATAAGAACAAAAGCATGTGCACCAAACCTATAGTGCACACGGTGCATTTGAGAATTTCCCTTCCATAAATTTTTAGGGTTATACTGACAAGTATGCTTTTAGTGCTACTTATGTATACAAACTGATTTTTGCACTTATTAATGAGAATAAATTTTTGTCACTGGTTGCTTTAAATATAATGAATGGTAATTATTTATTGCATAAACGTTCAGATGTACTTTACATTGTAGACAATGTGGTGTGTAGAAGATCACAGAAGATCACATTGTCAGTTCCTTGTATATAAGTACAATTGATTCACAACTTAGATGGAATTGAACAATCCATTGGTAGAAGTTGAGGTGTAAGGCTCAGATTGGTTTGTCTTGACCAAGAGATTACACTAGTGCATTTTGATGTGCTGAATAGGACCTACAGAGAGGTAATTCTTCTAGACTGGCTTAAGGAATGAAGAATTAGACCTCAGTGGTTGTTGATTTCTTAATCTCTGTCACTTAAATGGAATTGTGTGTAGTTAAGAAGTATTGCTTTGATTTATTATGGGTAAAGAATCAATGTGATTCAATACTTTATATTTTGGGCAATATTATTAATTATAGGACATATTGCCAAAATTAATACAGAGAATCGTGTCTTGGAGTGTCAAGTTGATTATGTCCCCTTGGTGGGCTCAGAAGGTTTATTATATTAAATCTGATCAGTGGAATTTATTTCCGGTATGATAATAATGTTGAGCTGTCCTTACTCTGAGGAATAAAAGATATTAATTAATTAAAGCATTCAGTAGCTTAAATTAATTGATGGACATTGAATCTTAAACACGGGAAATAATAACCGGGAGCCATATTTCGTAATATGGGTTAGGATGGATAGTGCAATATTAATTCTATAGTGGAATGAATTAATATTAATAAGCTGGAAAAATATTGTGGCTCAATATTGATTTCTGGGCCCATTGGGAGGTCCAATCCTAATTCTCCTAAAGGCCCCTCAAGTAGCCCAATAAAAGTCCATTAACTAAGGTAATTAGAAAGATAAGAATTAATCTTGTTGTAAGAAAGAGAGGAAAGTAGCGCTTATTTTGGGGAGAGAATATTATGGAGAAATATATAGAAATAATATAATATCTCTTGGAGAATAAAATATTTCTAGATCTCCAATATTTTCTAATAAATAAATTGACTATTCTCTCTCTTATAAATAGAGGAAAAACCGCTTGTTTAAGAGTTGACAAAGAAATCGGTTTTCTCTACAAAAGAAAAAAAGAGAGATCTGTAATTTTCGAAATTACAGTGTGTGCAACAAGAGAAAATTAATTCTTCCTTGAGAGTTAATAGTTCGTGAGATCTCCCACCGGATCAACGGGCTAGGACTTAGGGAATACTTGAGAAGGCAATTGGGTTGAAGTTGTTATTCTTCTCAACGGTATCTCTCCGATTCAAAGGTAAACACGTAATCCCTTAGTTCCGCATGTTTAGGGATTTAATTATTTACCGTACATTCATTACATGAATTAGTTGATTTAATTTGTTTAAATTATGAAATTAGATTTATGATAATTCATATTTAAATTACGTCTCAAATAGATCCTGGTAATTTTAAAGGTGTCTCAAAGGATTCCCGAGAGTCTCGAAAGATCCCTAGGGCATCTCAAAAGATTCTCGGGAGTCTCAAAGGATCCCTAGCGTGATGGTCCATAACCCACAAGTGCCAATAATTCCCCACAAAGGAGATGGGGAATGTGGTCCCATAATAATTTCCCACAAAGGAGTTGGGGACCACAAGAATTGGGGACCACATTGTTGGGGGACTATTATTGGGTATTGGTATATAACCCAACACTATGCCTGTAGAACCAGAAGCTGATTCTGATTCTGAAATGGAGGTGTGCCTCAGGGAAGTTGAGCAAACTCTGAAGAAGAATGTTGCCTCACATGTTGAATCAAGTGCTCCAGCACCAGAACCTGATGATGGAGGTGATTCCAGCAGTGTGAAGGATCAGAGGAAAGCTTTGAAAAAGATGCTGAATTTAGCTCTGAGAAAGACAAAGAATCCAGCTCAGAGGAAGGTAATTCTGAACCTGATGTAGATTCTGATATTGATGGTTTAGTTGATAAAATTAAAAAGTTGTCTAGGAGAAAGCTGTTAATGGAAAGGAGAATTCATGTTTCTGATTTTGAGAGTAAGAATTTGATTCAATTCTTAGAGGATAGAAAATTGATGAAAGCTCTGACTTTGTGTGACACATTTGTTTCTGATTGGGTGTATGAATTTTATGCTTGCTTAAGGAAAATTAATGGTAGGAGGAGTTCTCGTTGGTATGGGAATGTATAGTTTAGGGGGAGGTCAGTTCCATTCACCACATAATTGATTAATGATTTCTTAGAAATAGAACCAGTGCTTGATGATGATGAACCTGATTTAGATGTGGTTACTGTTTCTATGACTGGTGGTTTATTGACTAAGTGGAAGAATGGAATGCTTGCTAAGGACCTCACATCTCTTTAGTCTGTATTGCATAAGTTGATAGTTTACAATTGGATACCCTCTACCAACTCAACCAAAGTCACAAAGTGTTGGGATATGAATCCTAATACAAGTCCTAATTGATGAAAGAAGTAGTTTTGATAAGCCAAAAGTAGACTTGAATATATCTCTAAGTGTTGACTGATCTAGTTATGGAAGTCGTCTTGTGATAAGATCAGTAGAATACAAGAGAACAAAAGAAAAGAAGAGTACAAAAGAAAAGTAAAGTACAGAAGAAAGAAAAGACAAATACGATTTATAAGTACTGTGAGAAAGAAACTAAGTATTGAAAGTTTCATATAGGTTTTATGATAAGCTTATAAATGTTGTATAAAAGCTTATATTTTTTGTTCATATTGATGTATAGTTTTAAGTTGACTAAGCTGGAATTATAAAACATAAAGTAATGTAATAGTCTTGTTAAGGATTAGAATGATAGGACTAGATTAGTTCTATGTATATTGAAGATGTCTACTGCTGGAAGAAGACTACAAGAAAAGTGATGAGAAGACTGAAGAATTGTCTAAGTGTTGAAGACTAGACAAGTCAAGTTTGAATAAGTCAAGAAACGCGTAAATGAAGATAAGGATAAAGATATGAAGAGTTAGTTATGGAATAACTAATTAACTGAAGAAACGCGTAGAAGGATAAGAAGAAACAGTTACGAAGTTAGTTATCAAGAAAAGGTTGTTGGAATAACAAACTTATCTTGAGAAGTGAAGTCTATAAATACTTGAAGATATTCAACGGTTGTGGACTACTGAGACTACTGATATTACCGATAACTACGAGATTTAAGAAGCATATTCAAAGCAAGAGAAAACTCACAGAGTTCAAGTTTGAAGAAGCCAGAAGAGAAGATAAGAAATATTCAGAAGGCTACTGCAATTTAGAGAAGTTTTTCTTTAAAGTTTTGTTGTTAATCAAGTTGCTAGTTACTTGTAAAATAGCTAGTTGTTAGATCGAATAAACACTAGGAAGTGTTATCGAAAAGATCGAAATCTTATTTCTTGGGACTTAAAGCCACAAGATTAGTTAATAAAATTTCACGACTGGAGTTGTGAGAGTGGATGTAGACAAGTTGTCGAACCACTATAAATCTTGTGTTTGATTTACTTTAATGTTTTATTTGTTGTTTGATTGATTACTTGTTTTAATTGATTAATCTGCATATAGAATAGACAAGATCATTAATCTTAAGGGTTCATTATTAATTCTGATATTCCGCACTGTGTATTATGATATTTTGAAAGATTTTGAAAAGTCTATTCACCCCCCTCTAGACGTTTTCATAGCTTACTCAATCTTATCACTCAACTAGGGACCTACAAGTGGTATCAGAGTAGTTGTTCTTTGGACTGCTGTTTCTTGATCACCCATAGACTTTGTGTTCTATTTGTATTTGATCATATCACTGTTCTTGATTTTCTTGTATCTTTGATCTGTCTGCTATATTCCTAATTGATCTTCTTGAAATCATGGCTATGGAAATAAGCGCTAACAAATTGCCCAAGTTTTCAGTCCAGGATTATGATTACTGGAAACTCAGGATGGAAGCTATCTTTAGCTCGACGCACGACTTGATGGTGTCTGTCGTAAAAGAAGGCCCAATCGTTACCATGGTGCCAAACACTGCTGCAATGGAACCATCCAAAGCCGTTGGGGTACTCGTCCCCAAGCCAAGGTCAGAACTCACTTCGGAAGAAATGAGACAGAACAATCTGGACAGTTTGGCTAAGAACTATATTTTACATACCCTTCCCAACGAGTATCTGGGAAAAGTAATAAAATGTAAGACAGCCAAAGACATGTGGGATCGACTTGCTATCATTTGTGAAGGGACCACCCTGATCAAAGAAAGTAAGTTATCCACAGCTGTACAGAGGTTTGAATCATTTAAGATGAAGGCTGGTGAAAATATAGACCAGTTAGATACTCGTTTCACGCGTATTATGAATGATTTAGAAGTGCTAGGCAAGACTTATACTAATCGTGAAATTAACTTGCGTATTCTTAAGAGTCTAGATACTAGATGAAAGATGGTCAAAATGATCATAAAAAATACTCAGGACATTGATGAATGGTCTGCCGAGACAATGTTCCAAACACTCAAGGCACATGAGTTCGACTTAGATGAGGATGATTCTATAGCTGGTAGTGATAGAGAGAAAACTGTGTCGAAAAATGTTGCGTTTAAGACTTCTTCGTCTTGGAGCTCTAGATTAGACAAGTCTAAGTCTAAGACTAAGTCTGCTAGTTTTAAGGACGAGTTAAATAGGTCTGATTTAAGTTTGAAAGATCAGAAGAGTCTTATGGTTAGAAAGTTCGACAAGTTAAACAAACGCTATGGTAGATATAAGCGCTTTTACAGAGACTTTAGAGGTTCTGCTAACAAGGACTCGTCTGAGACCAGACGAGATCGAAACTCTTCTGAAAGGAGAGATGAGGTCTCGAAAGAAAACAGACGAGATAGGTACTCTGAGGATAGGAAGATTAGACGTTCTGATAGACGAGATAAGAGAAGGGATAATTCTCCTGTGAAAAAGTCTACTAACGATCTACTATGCTATAACTGCGAGAAACCAAGTCATTACACTTACGAATGTCCGGACCTGAGCACTGATGATCGAGAAGAGAGGAAAGCAAGGCGCGAACGAAGATACAACAGGGGTAAGAAGGCTATGTTGGCTAACGATGAATCTGAGACGGATTCAGACGAGTTACCTTCGTCTTTATCTAGTTACCCATCAAACAACGAAGAAGAAGTGTTCATAGCAGACGATGGCCTAATCCTAATGGCGAAAATCGAACAAGAGGTATCATCTACAACTTTTTTTCGTTCTTGTGATGACTCTGACCCTGACGAAAGTGATACTGCCGACAGTGGAGTAGGGAGTAGTCTTCATCATTCCACTGGAGTGACTGAAGAAGACCTCCTACTTGCTAACAAGACATTCATGGTAGTCAGTGATGAGAACATCGCATTAAAACAAGAAATCATTGATCTTAAAGAGGCTAAGTCTAAGGTAGATCCTAATACAACTGTCCTAAACGAACGCTTGACAGAAGAGTTGAGACAACTCAAAGACAAGTATGCGTTAACAGACAAGTTGTATCAAGATTTATTAAAGACACATGCAACTGAGAGTAATGAGTTCAATGTTTTAAAGAACAAGTGCAAAAAGCTTGAAGAGCGCAATAAGTTCTTAGAGACTGAAGTCGTAAATCTAGACCTTAAACTTACTGAATTGATTAACTCTTCAATGATTAATCAGCAACTGTCAGATAGGTATAGGGCTCCAGATGATAAGACAGGGTTGGGTGTAGAAACACCTGACTCGTCTACTCATGTAATTAAGAACCCTACTGCTGCCAGTTCAAGTTCTTTGACAAAAGATAAAGGGAAAAGACCAATGGAATACGATATTGGAACACCATCCAAAGGCATTGTACATAAACAGACTAGAGTTAACACTCCAATTACCAAAGGTGGTAAAAAGAATGTTAACAACAGACATGTTCCGTTTAGAACTAGTCAAAAGAGGACCACTAGTCGTGGACGACCTAACCAGGTCAGATACGAAGATTGGTATCCTCAGGAGACGAGTTCTAGACAAGTACAGACTCGTTGGAATGAGCCTAGACCTCCTTTCATAAGGCAGTCTCAACTCTACTCAACTAGGCCTAGGAAGATTGCTCCAAAATATCATACTCAACCTGTCTTATATCCTCCACCTTTATCATACGATATGTTGGGATATGAATCCTATAAACAATGTTCTAATTGATGATTATATGTTTAGATGGCCAAAAGCAACTTGAAGTTAATGGATATATGTGATTATATGTTGTTATAACTGAGTTATATGAAATAAGGTTACTAATCTTAATGAGTTATGAAATCTGAGTTTACTGATCTTAGTGTTTTACTGATCTGATATATGAACTGTTTAAGGAACTAAGCTGAGAATGAATTGTATAGACAACTTATAGTATAAGACTTTGATGTACTCATCTGTATATAGTTCAGTTGATGTATATATAGGTTTTATATTTGTAAAGTTGTATTCTATTGTATTCAGCATTGTAAAAGTTCAGAGCAGTAGATTGGATTGAAGAAAGAAGACTAAGAGACATCAAAAGACTACTTCAGAGTATGAAGATTATCAAAAAAACTCAAGATGAAGCTCAGAGATTCATGAGAAGTATTTTTGAAGGAAGCTGAACAGTTATGGAAGAACTGTGGTGACTGACCAAGAGCAGTAGGTAATAAGAAGAATAGTTTATTGTGCTGAGTTAGTTGAATTGAAGAATAAGTTTGGATAACTTATTTGAAGCGTAACTGGAGATATATTTGAAGATATGCTGACTTGGAAAGATAAGTTTTAAGTTGGTTACAAAAAAAGGAAGTTACAACAAGAAACGGTTATGAGTTAGTTGAGAGTTAGTTTCACAAACTGCTAACTGTCATACTAGATCTTATAAATACCGTGTGATCTTCTACTTGAAAAGACTACTGCTACTCAAAGTATTCGAAGCAATTAAAGAGAATTCAAGTATTCAAGAACTCACAGAGTCAAGAAGATTGAAGAACTGAGAAGAAAACACTGTACTGATCTGAAGAATCAAAGGCTACTACAAAGAGAAGTTTTACTTTTCATTTTAAGTTTGTACTGTGTAAACAAGTGTGCTAGTTACTTGTGAAATTACTAGTAGATCGAAGATATACCTGGAGGTATAATCGACAAGATCAAAGTCTTAATCTTTGGACTCTAAGCTACAAGTACTCAAGAAGAAAAGAGTAATAAAACATCACGACTGGAGTTGTGAGAGTGGATGTAGACATTTGTCGAACCACTATAAAATCTTGTGTTCTTTACTTTCTGTTTTGATTATCTGTTTATATTTGTTTAACCAAGAACAATAAGTTTACTAAGAAAAGATTTAAAGAAAAGTTGAGTATAAAAGATAAACTGTTAGTACTGATCTGATTCTAAGAACAGTAACATACAGAATACATTTCCGCTCTTAAACTCTGATATTTTGATAGAATTTGAAAAGTCTATTCACCCCTCCCCTCTAGACTTTTTCTTAGCTTACTCAATCTAAAACTCAACTTTGGGACCAACAAGTGGTATCAGAGCAGTAGTTATTTGGACTGCTGTTTCTTGATAACCTTGTAGACTTTGGGGAAAGTCTAACTGTTTCTTATCACTGATACTTGTTTCTTGATCATATACTTGTCTATCTGAATCTACTTGCTATACTACTGATCCTAACTGTCTGTTCTATCATGGAAGAAACTAACATCAATAATATTCCTAAGTTTAAAGTTGCAGATTATGATTATTGGAAGCTGAGGATGGAGGCCATTTTCAGTTCACACTACAGAAAATAAGACATTTCGTGACGAATTTTTTTGCGACGACACAAAAATCGTCACAATTAATTACTTAAACATGACGATTTTTATTTTTCGTCATTAAAGTGCTAGAAATTGTGACGAAATTTAAATTTGTCATCAATTACAAAAAAAATCGTCACGAATTTGTATTTTTCGTGACGATGGTGATAAGTATGTCACGGTAATACTATGTGACGATTTTAATAGTAAGTGGTGACGAAATTCGACGTTATGGAAAATAGTTTTTCTTGACAATGCTAAACTATTGCCACAATAATAATTGGTGATGATTTTAATCTCAATAGATGATGATATTTCAACGTCATAAAAAGTATATTTTCATGACAATACTATTTTTCGTCATTAATTATTCGAAATATTTAGAGACAAAATATTTTCGTCACAATAACAATTGGTGACTACTTTAATTGTAATAGATGACGATATTCGACGCCATGAAAAATATATTTTCATGACGATATTATTTTTCGTCATTAATTTTTCAAAATATTTAGTGGCAAAATGTTTTCGTCACAAAAAATATTGGTGACGATTTTAATAATAATTGATGACGATATTCGATGTCATGAAAAATATATTTTTATGACAATATTATTTTTCGTCATTAATTAATCGAGATATTTAGTGACAAAATATTTTTGTCACACTAATAATTGGTGACGATTTTCATAATAATTGATGACGACATTCGACGTCATGAAAAATATATTTTCACGACGCTGTTATTTTTCATCATTAATTATTCGAAATATTTAGTGATAAAATTATTTCGTCACAAAAATAATTAGTGACGATTTTAATAATAATTGATGACGATATTCAACGTAAAAAAAAATAGATATATTCATGACGATACTATTTTTCGTCATGATTATTTGAAATATTTAATGACAAACTTTTTTCGTCCCGAAAATAATTGGTTACGATTTTAATAATAATTGATGACGATATTCAACGTTATAAAATATATATTTTCATGACGATACTATTTTTTTGACATTAATTATTTGAAATATTTAGTGACAAATCTTTTTCGTCGCTATAATAATTGGTGACGATTTTAATAATTATTACTGACAATAGTTGGCGACTATTCAACATCATAAAAGATACATTTTCATTACAATGTTATTTGACATCAAAAAAGACATAATTGTCTCTAATTTCGAATACAAGTTCTTAAATAGGGATGACAATGGGGCGGGTTTGAGATGGGGATGCCCTGTCCTAGGACCCGCCCCGCCAGAAAATTCTCATACCCGGACCCACCCCGCTTGATAACACGCCGAATTTTACTCGTCCTGTCCAGCATTAATTTTATTTTAATGTATACAATATATTTATTTTGATATTACATAATTCAAATTAAATATATAATTGTTTAAAATAACATTCCCTATTCATTTTATACTAAAAAAACTAAATAAAAAAATATTTTTACAAACATATACACATTGATATACATATAAGCTTATATATATATATATATATATATTAAATATTACTATATTTATATATAGCGGGTACTGGTAGACGAGGCAGGTTTGGCAAAAACCACGATCCGTCCCATACACGCTTAATCGGGTCCATACCCGGCCCATACGGACCAGGTTCAATGCGGGTCTGGGTTTGAACCCGCCCCGTTGCCATCCCTATTCTTAAAAAATGACTTGCTAGTATGCAAAAAATCACGACTATGCAGAAAATAAATTATGAACTCCACTATTTAGAAATCTAGAAAAAACTAAATTCATTAGCTAACTTTAAACGTTTTTTCACACATATTCTGAAAACTCTAATGTAATCTAATAGTTTTAATATACTCAGTTTATTAGAATATCATCAAGACAAGAAGGGACCACACACATACATGTATATTTTTTCATCAAATTACTAAATTGTCATCACTACTCTCATCATCAGAAATATACTATTTTTCTGGGAATCCTCTTCACTACTACAATTATCGACCATGGTGTCATCTAATTAATCCTCTTTTTCCTCCTCCTCATCATCATCATCATCATCATCATTATCCACTTTCTCACGTTCCTCGGGTGTAATTGAAACTATTAAGTTCTCAATGTCATTAACCTCAATGTTCTCTCTATTTAGTGATTGTATTTCATTAAGAATAACTTCAAATGCGTCGTCAATGTGATTCTCTTGATATACTGCATCTTTCCCTGTTCTTCAGTGTCCGTTGTTTCATCTTGTATCTCATCAACATCATATATATGCCTGTGTTGAAATGGTTGCACTACTCGCCAATCACTTCCTAATTTGGGATCATTAATGTAGAAGACTTGTCTAGCTTGATCAGCCAATATGAAAGGATCATTCTCATACCATTTTCCTGTTACTCTAATACTTGTTATATTTCCTTCCTTTACTATCCCTGATTTCTTTCTAGTCCCCAAATCAAATCATTCACATTTGAATATAGTAACATGTCGACCCTTAACGTAGTCTAGCTTAATTATATCGGTCAGAATACCATAAAAATCTATGTTATCTTCACCATGGTTCCCTTCTACTACAATCCCACTATTTTGGCTCTTACGACGACTATCACGTTCTTTAGTGAGAAATCGTACACCATTCACAATGCATCCATTGTACTTTTTTATACACTTATAAGGTGCACAAGCAAGAGAATAGAGAGACTCGTTCATTTTTGATCGGTTTGCATGATATACTTGATTCATCTAGGACAAAAAATGTGAAAATAAAATCAATTAAATTTGAAAAGAAAATAAAAAAATATTGGAAAGTCTAGTTATCTTACATGGTTTTTGAACCATTCCGGAAATCGTTGTTTGTGATCTCGATCTATGTTTGCACAACCCTTTAATAGAAGCTCAAGCTTGTGCCTCCTACAATAATAGACGTTAAATGCTTATTTAAAATTTATTAAATACCTTACAAATATTCAACAAGTTAAGGTACACACAAAATAAACTTACTCAAAATATGGTTCGATCTCCTCGCAATTCTGGTAAACAAACCAATACATCGCATTGAACTCATCGTCTGATAATTGAACATATTTTGTTGCTCCAAAATGACGACATTTTTTACTAAAGATACAGAGACTGTCATCAATTCCTGTATCAATATTTAGATCGTCTGTATTAAATCTAGTCTCAATTCCCTGCAAATACATTGAGCAGAAAGTTAAGCTCTCCTTCTCAATATACGCTTCAGCAACTGACCCTTCGGGATGAGCTTTATTACGCACACTCTGCTTCAAGTCACATAATGATCTACGCAAAAAAGTAAAACAAATTAATAAGTTATTAATAATGTGACTAGTATGCAAGAAATTACATAAGAAATAAAAATTCAAATACAACCTTTCAATTGAATACATCCATCTAAATTGCACTGGTCCACCTACCAAAGCTTCTCTTGGTAAATGAATTGATAAATGAACCATTACGTCAAAAAATGCAGGAGGAAATATTTGTTCAAGCTTACACAAAATCAAGATGATATCTTCTTCCATTTTAGGCAATTCTGGTTTTTTCAGCTTCTTACATCACAAACGTTGGAAAAAATGACAAAATTCAGCTAGTACTTCAGACACATTCTTGCTTAAGGATCCACGTATACCAACTGGAAGTATACGTTGTAATAGTATATGACAGTCATGACTTTTCAGTCCATATATATTTTGATCATTTAAACCAACACAACGAGAGATGTTAGAAGCATATCCATCCGGGAATTTAATGGACTTTAGGAACTCACAAAAATCGTGCCTTTCTTTCTTTTTCATGACATAACATGCAGGTGGCACAACATATTTTCCATCACTTCTCTTGATTAAATGTAGCTCCTTCCGAATTTTCATGTCCTCCAAATCTAGTCTTGCCTTTATTGTATCTTTTGTTTTGCCATCTATACTCATTAAAGTTCCTAATATGCTCACACAGATGTTCTTTTCAATATGCATCACATCTAAATTATGTCTTAATTTCAACTTTCTCCAGTAAGGCAAATTAAAAAATATACTACGTTTAGACCAATTCAACTTCTTACGCACATATTTTCGCTTCTTGGTACGATGTTTTCCTGGTGTTTGCACTTGAACTCTCTCCAACTGTATCAACACATCATCTCCACTTAATTCCTTAGGTTGTTCTCCATTTTCTATTTCACCATTGAACTTTCTACTTCTCCTCCAAGGATGATCTTTTTCTAAATAACGACGATGACCCATGAAACATAACTTACTACGTATTGACTCAGAGTAAGTGTTCTCATTACAAACCGGACAAGCCCTGTATCCTTTAGTAATCCATCCAGATAAGTCACCGTACGCTGGGAAGTCATTTATTGTCCATAAGACAGCAACATGCATTTGAAAATTCTGTTTACAAGACACATCAAAGGTTTTGACTCCTTCAACCCACAACTCAGTTAGTTCTTTAACTAACAGTTGTAAATACACATCAATGTCTTTTCCCGGTGACTTTTTCCCAGGGATAAGCAAAGACAACAAGAGAAATGGTTGTTTCATACAATCCCAAGGAGGGAGATTCAACGGTGCTAGAATAACCGGCCACATGCTATAAGTAGTGCTCAAGTTTCCAAATGGATTAAAGTCATCGACAGCTAGAGCTAGTCTAACATTTCTTGGATCATTAGCAAACAAATGAAACTCACTATCAAAGTCTTTCCATGCTATGGAATCGGCTGGATGTCTCATATAATCATCATCAATACGTTTTTCTTTTTGCCAAACCATCTTTTTAGAGGTTTTCGAAGACAAGAAAAGGCGGTGTAGTCTAGGTGTCACTGGAAAATACCTTAAGATTTTATGCGGTATCTTTTTCCCAATACCATCATTGATTTTCCAACGAGAAGTCCCACAAATAGGGCAAGCCTCTAATTTTTTATTTTCGTTCCAAAACAAGGCACAATCATACTTACACGCATGAATACGCTCATATCCTAACCCAAATCGCGTAAATAACTTTTAGCTTCGTAGTAAGTGTTTGGAAGTGTCTCACCATCGGGAAGAGCAGACTTCATCAGACTCAACATCATATTTATAGCTCTATTACTCAACTTGTTATACACTTTTAAATGGAGCAATTGGATTATAAATGATGTCTTTGAGATTTTCTTACAACCAGGATATAATTCTACTTGAGTATCTGCAAAGAGTGCGTCAAGATATGCAGGGAGACCATGAGTATTGTCATCATCGGTTGACATATTATCACCATTCGCTTGAGAGTATTGTTCACCGAGGTCAAACAACATTTCATTAACACCATTATCTTCCTAATAATTGTTTTCTTCTATCGAATCACTATCAGTTCTAATTCCCTCATCATTCAATTTAGGCTCACCATGATAAAACCATGTAATATACCCTGGATCTATTCCATTCACCATTATGTGAGCTTTAACTGTTTTTTGATCTCTTAACTTTAAGTTTAAACAGTTTCTACACGGACATCGAACATCACACTCTCGACCCATATGAGTTCTAACAAATCCCATAAAACTATTCACTCCATCTATATAATTCTTAGAAAACTTGGCACTACGCATCCAAGTCTTGTCCATTTCAAAGTGCACCTATCATATAAATATTCAAATTACTAATAACCAAGAAATTATTTGTGTATTTAAGTAAATAAAAACTGACGTAAAAAATGAATAAAAGACTAGCTGGTTTAATTACAATAATCCTAGAGAAAAGGCAAACTTATAATGACATTTAGAGGGTTAACTACAATTATTTGTGACTAATATTTTGCTTTAGTTGATGAAACGGTGAAACAAAGTCCTGGAGAAGAGAAAGTTGAGTTCAGATTATTGCAAATACAAATTAGAATATTAGATGTGCAAGTAACAAGGGTGTGTTTGGTTTGTGAGATTAGGCGGGTTAAATTGTTTTATCACAATTAGTAAGTTGTTTGGTTTGTATTATCAAAGCCCAAGTTTAGAAAGAGGCCCGAGTCTATTTTCGAGTTTAATCATGCAGTCAAGTGATTGTTTATCTAATTGAACGTGGTAAGATTATTGATCCATCAAAAATCACATTTCTTCCATAGAGGTGAAATGTCATTTCTGACCCCAATAAATAAGAATTTTTTTGTGTTTGTCCAATTAAGCAAAGTTAATATATATTAATCGGAATCATTTCATAGTGAGAAGGCGTGCACTGGTTTTAGACTTAATTTACATTAATTTGAAATCGAATCAATTGTTATACTCGAAACTCTTCTCGACAAAAAAAAATGATAAATTTGATCTTTATCCAGCTCAATTACCTATATAATTTTATAAAATTAAATGTAAAATATATTTTTTTCTAAATAATTAATGATAAAATAAATTCGAGCTCATCTCAACTCGGACTCAATCCGCCTTGATTACCTATGTATAAAACACGTACAAGTTCGATTAGGCTCGCTAGCCATGAGCCAAATATTTATAAACTTGAACTCCATAACTACTTGAATAACTCAAAATTTGACTCGAGTCACTTTCGACCTTTTTACGAATCGAGCACAAGTAACTCGCGGATTGACTCGGCTCACTTACACTCCTATGCATGAATTATATATTTTAATAGAATGTACCACACATTTTAAATTAATTATTAGATCACATTAATTACTGATTAGGTTTGTGACTATACAAACTTGGGCAAAAAAAACCACTAATACGTTTCAGCAACAAGGAAATAAGTGAAAAAATAAATATAAAAACTAATGGTCAGGGTTATTTTTGACATTTAACATTACAATTCAATCTTATCTCACAATCCAAACAACTTTAGTATAAATTATCATATAAACTTAAAAATTCAATCCATCAATCCAAACATAAATTTTAAATCAATTTTTCAACTTGTGAACAATGCAATTCCACTATTTCCTATCCTAACATATCTATCCTATCTAGCGAACCAAAAGAGCCCTGAGTGTATAACTGTATAAAAAATAAAAATAAAAAAACTTTACTATGCTGATGGTTAATCAGATATCATTAAAAACATTACTCCTTGAAAATGATGAAAACTTACTGAAAATTTGGAATTCACGTTTATTTATTCCTTCCAACACTAAACACAATTATTTGTAATTAATATGTAATTAAAAGCACTATAGCCTATATATAGACGAAGTATTATATATATTTCATACAATCTATTAATCTAACAGTTCTGTATGTTAGTACTTATTTAAATTATATAGTCTTTTAACTTAGTAGTCAGTGTTGTTGTAGGAGTAAAAATGTTATTTCCTGAATGCTACTTAAACATTTTCATTTTGAGAGAATATTATTCTGGTGAAATAGCAGCAAACACGCAGCAGTTAATAGCTTTTGAAACTTATAATGACATTTATGACGTCTCAAGTTGTATGAACTAATAACAAAGAAAAATTATAATGACATTTAGAGGGTACAATTAATAATTGTGACTAATCTTTTGCTTTAGTTGATGAAACGGTAAAACAAATTATACCCTGGATTTAGTTGACCCAACACATCAATAAGAAGATACATCTTAGCACACATCAATCCTGAACATATATATGAATTCCTCCATTCAAATGGAGCCTAAATGAATTTATTGAGATAGAACAGGGTAAGAGGATTATCACGATATAAACCAACAAAATAGAAGCGAAGTCATTTTAGTTGTCTACAATCTGAAAATTTGTGTTTAACATCTTAAGAATAAAAGTAAGCTTATATACATTTTTCTAAGTATTCAAAGAAATGTAGTTCTTTTATTGTTGTTTCAGGAAATGCTAATCACATATTATTATTTAACAAAGATACTGGGTAGTTCTATTAATTGGGTAGTTCTATTAATTGCAAGAAATTTTATTAATTTTAAATGACATCAGTAAATTCAATATTATTCAACTTCTGTACAGTATCGAAAACTACCTACTCCATATTAATTACTAATTGGCTTGGCGACAACAAAACAAATTCCCCAATTTGTTAGATACTCCATATTAACTTAAGTTTGAAGCACAACAAAAATTTAAGTTAAACTGAATCTCTCAAGCATCAATATGAAATCAATTGCATAAATCTGCGTAAATTATGTCCACAATGGAGAGATGTAAAATTGAAAGAGCAAAGACCAAGTGAATATTGAAGTTGTTTCATTTCAAAAGAAGCATCAAAGAGAGCTATTTCTACATCCTTAACAGTGAGTATGATCAATAATGCCCAAATCCTCAAATTGAAAATCCAAGCAACTAAAAGAAAATGACAAATAACTAAGGTGTCTCATTGTATATGCCTCTATCAGTTAAATACTCATCTACCCAATTAATAAATTCCATCAGGGAGTAAGAACAAATGACTCAAATTGAATGTCATATCATGTTATACAATCAACTCTATGCTTATAAATAACACGAATACTTCTAGCAGCATATACATGTATATCAAACCTAATTCATTAACAGAGACATCTTAGATTTTCAACCCACTACCAGCCAATAAAAATAAACATACAACAAGCAAGCATAAAGGCCATATGCCAGACAGAAAGAGGGGGAAAGCCGAAAACCTTAAAAAGTTGCAGAGTTTGTCACCGAAGGACCACAAGCAGCCAGCAGGAGGACACCCACGGACAGACTGAAGAGAGGCAGCCCACCGAGCACAGCAAAAATGGAGAAACCTGCAAAAAAGACAGGTTCAAACATAAAACAGCACAACAAAGAGCAAAAACACAGGAAAAAGAAAAACTCCAACAAGACAGCAGAAACACACACAAAAAAAAAAACCGCACAATCATACAAAGAGAAATAGCAAGAAAAATCACACAAAGGAAGCACAGACACAGGACAAAACCAAACAGCACAAAGGAACCAACAACATAAAAAAAAAAAAAAAACACAGAGAAAAGGCCAACAAATCAGCAACAAAACATGTGTTTCAATTTCCTGTTCGATATTTGAATTTTTTTTATCAGGGAAAGTAATTTATTGCCAACAACAAAAGCACTATAAGTACTCATTCCATACAATATAGAAGCATCCAAACACAAAACGCAACAAGGAGCAGAAAAAGGAAACTCCCCTCAACCTGCCTAATACACTACTAATTGGCCTAAACCACCCAATATAACAAATCATGATGATGGTAAAAGATGGTGACAGATTATGAATAATTCAGTAATCAAGTCACAATATGACTTTCATAACAGCACGACATAAATTCCACTATCAAAGTCACAGCAAATATAACATGAATCTTCCAGAAAATAACAATTACGTATCTAAAATAGCATTCTCAATAGTAAGTAATTCAATAGGTGTGTGATAGTATAATTAGAGAAGAATAAGAAAAACCTTACACAGCTCAATGGAACCCAGGGACGATCCTTCAAGAACAGCGTCGATTCATCAGGGCAAGGCAAGCAAATAAGCAGTATTTACCCAGTGACCTAATGCGATTAACAAGAAAGACACAAATCCAAATTGGGGCCTACAATATACAAAAGCACTTAAAACAACTCAATTGAGACCCCCGATAAATTACATCGGAAATCAAATCCGGAAATTTCTAATCAGACCAATTCAACAATCAGTCAAACGCACCCACTACTACTAAATTAAGAAATAGATGACCTGGTAATGGAGATGCGGGCGTTCTTGTCGGCGCTTGAAATCAGCTGGCATTTCGAAAAACTTCTCCATCATATCGAGGAACCTATCGTTGTCTTCAGCAGAGCATCGGGGATCTTTGACGAGCAAAGCTCCCGTCTCTCTCAGGGTTCGGCTCACCTCCGAGCACAAGCTCTTCAGATTTGAATCGAATTCATCATTGTCTGCTATCGGAAAATTTTGGAATATATAATACTAGGGATTTAAGAAAGATCATCGGATTTAAGGATGAGTGTTTTTGCCGCAGGATTTGGGATTTGGGATTTAGAACGCAAGATTTGGGATTTGGGTATCTTTTCTCAAATCCTTTTTCCTTGCGCGTTTTTTTTAGGGGCACCCGCCAATTTTTTTTTTATGATACGTAATTAATTGTTATTTTTAGGAAGATTCAGATTATATTTAATAATATTCAAATTATTTTAAATATTTTTTTATTCTTTAATTAAATATACTTTCATATTTTATGATATTTAAATTATTTATGTATATTTAAAACATAAGAGTATATGTAATCTTGTTTGAGAATATTTTGTATTTTTAAGAACATTCCTCATATAATGTTATTATACTTATAGTAAAATTAATATTGTGTAATAATGTTAATAAAAATAGAGTAATATTTAAATTTAAGTATTAATTTATGAAATCGGACATTAGAGAAGTGATTATTTAGCACATTAATCACTTAATTAGTAATATACACTCAAACAAAAGTTTAATATGAACTCTGAATATATAGTAAAGCATATTGAAATTCGTATAATTGTTTGATCACAACTGTTGTTTTATTATCCTGCAATGAGAGTTTTCATTTGAGAACATGTGTGTGTAGACGTGGCTTCCGGTTTCCTAAAATTTTCATAAAATTCGACAGGTGGTCATGAAAGCTATCATATATACATTTTTCTCGTTTCTTTGGTTCTGGTCATGAAAAGTTTGTGTATTGAAATTGTTTATTGACTTCGAGTTCTGATTAATGTTAAACTTGTATGCATCTAAAACTGATTTAGAGAAGACCATGACAAGTTATACCCTGTCTACAAGGTAGATATCAAGGATTTTCACATCCAATTGCCTTCTACAATATTAGAAAAATGCTTAAATACGAAAACCTGATTCGACAAGAGCAAAAGTTGCAAAAATAACACCAAAAAAAGGCCACACGTCATCGCGAAGCAATGTGTCTTGTTTAGGACATCTCGATTGCACTTGAAAAAGTATGATAGATCACTCAATCGACTTCTAGTCCCAGAAAGTCCAAAAATTAGCCTACGTTATTTGGGTGCTCTCGTTTCTCAAACAATTGCAGTGCTACTCGCGCCACATCAATATTTAGGGTGTGTTTGCAAAACATAGTGATGGCTTCAAAGTGATTAAAATTGATTTTTACAGTAAAATAGAAAATTGATAGTGTTTTAAAATTAAGCGCTTTAAATCAATTGTGTATATGTTGTGGTGTTTACAAAACAAACCATTTTTTTATAAATTTACAAAAAACACCCTTATTACATTTAGATAGGTAATGTGTAAAATTGAAATATTATTTAAATTGCGAGGGCAAAATTGTAAAATTGATTGTTATAATGATGAGAAGCACATAGAAGCTATTAGAAGTAGGTGGTGGGGTGCTTCACCAAAATCACTTTTAACAAATTAACTTAATCACTTTGTTGTGTTTGCAAACACTTCAAAAGTGATTATATTTGAAAAAAAAGTGCTTTTAAGCAATTTCTAGTATTTCCAAACACCCACTTAGATTGTTAGATCATGAATAAACTTGTGTATATTAAAAACCTGATGGACACGCGTGTATTACACGAAATGTTAGCAAATATCATTACATATATATTAATATATTAAAATAATTGAAACCTACAAATTCATATTTTGCATTACTTTTAAAAACTTCATATTGTTTTTTAATCAAATCAATTTCATCATTTATTTTTTATTTTTTAATTTATTGTATGCATGCATCATACTAAGGAATAAAAAAGAAATCAATAAAAAAAAAGTGAAATAATTTGTTTTCTAATTTCATTGATTTAATACCTAATTAAAAATTTTATTAACTTATGGTATATTTGAGAATTTTAGGAAATTAATCAATTAATTAAATTTCAAAGTTGATAAAACTTTCCATTATTTAAAAAATCTAAACCAATAATTTAATTACATGTCATATTTTAGCTAGAAATCAAACAATTTTATTAAATAAACACTTTTTTTTATGGCACCAAATAAACACATAACATAGTACAGCAGGGAGAATAAATCTAAAAAAAAAAAAAAAAAACTTACCATATAATACTAAACTTACTATTTTATCCATATAACAGAAGATAAAAAATAAATTATAATATAAAATTAAAATAGTTAAATTTGATCGATAAAAGATTAACAATAAAATATTATACAAATTTAAAATAGTGAGAATTGAAGGTAAGCATTTAAAATAATTATATTTAAAATATAAATAAAATAAATACTACTAAAGTATTAAAAAAGATAAGGATTAAAATTTAAAATCCAACTCAGCTACACAGAGTCCCCTTATTTCTTGGTTAATTCAAAGAAAACCAAATTCAATTCAACAACAATCTCTTCCCTCTTTTCTTTTTTCATCAATCAATCTTCCCTCTCTTTTATAATCACTCAAAATGGAAATTAAATCGGAGAGCACAAGATTATGAGAGCCACTTTTTTCATTTTACTGGGTTCTGTGCTTTAAAATATTTTACAGATTTTTTGTTAGGAAATCCCAAAAAAATAGGTTCTAATCAAGATTTTAAGTGATCTGGATTGAATCAAAATCTCAAGTATCGATCCTCTCTTCTCTTGTCAAACCAATTCTTCCTATCGTCTCTTTCGGCAGCAAATACACGGTGCGTTTTTGTTCTAAATGTCATCTTTGTCTCTGTATTGATAGGCTTTATGTATGCTTTGAATGCCATATTTTCTTGATTTCAATGTCTTGTTCAGTTTTTTGACAAAATGCCCAGTTTATTTGTATTTGGGGTATATTATCTTCTCTCCCTTATTATTAAAATTCCCGAATTCACTTTTCAATTTCACCACCAAATTCTTTGGATTTATTTTCCAAATCTAAATTCGGCGATTGCATTGGGGTAGAAGCACCACCGATCTAAATTCCGATGGAGTCGTCGACGACGCCCCGCTGCCGCGCCGTGGAAGGATTACCCACCGCGGCCGGCGGTTTGACGCCGCGAAGGAATACCCGCCGCCGATCTCGTGGTTAGCGCGGACCCAGAATCATTCCTCTCACATGCCGTGAGTGATGAAGAAATACTACTCCAGAGATGGACGGTTGATAATCAGAGAGGAGAAGGTGAAGCATTACGATTATTTCCTCGCCGATCGCTCCAATGGGCGTCTCGTACACCTTGACGACGTCTGTCACGCTCCCAACGAGGAGATCAAAATCAATGGATCTGACGAAATCGACGGTCACGATGATGAGATCGATGATCCGACGAGAGAGGGGTTGTTCCTGAATGTTATAAGTATACTGGAATGGGGGTGGGTTTGCTGCAACGGCAGCGGTGGTTCACACATGAGAGCCCTTTTGATGAGAACTATTTAGCTTCCTCTGATTTTTTTTTTTTGAAAACATTAATTTCCCTTATTATTAAAATCCCGTTTTTTTTCTTGAAACAATTTGTGTTTCCCACTACTCTCATTTTAGAAACAGTTTTTATTATCCTACTCCTCTTGTGGTGAAAAAATCTAAAGTTTTAGGGGGATTTGGGTTCTTACATAAAATTGCAATAGACCCAGGAGAAAATCAAAACTTGGTGATTTATATTTTAACGTTTTTTTTTTGTTTCAAACAACCCCTACTTTCCTACTCCACTTATTTCTTAAACAATTCATCCTCCCTTTAGGATGAAAATCGAAAGTTAAAGGTTTTTTTTTACTTTAAATTGCAACAGCTGATTTATGGTTTTAGTAGTTTTAATGATTGTTGTATGTGAAATTTAGGGATTTAATTTTATTTGCTAGCTCTTCCTTTAATTGAGTTTTGGAAAAAAAAAATTATTGGAGTTTCTCTTTCTCATGAATGATTGTAACTTGCCTCTGGTATGTTATCATACTTCAAGTTTCATGTACTCATTTTTGTTTCTTAATTGGTGTTGCTCTTACGTTGTATATGAATGAGCTTTAAAGTTTTATAACATTAATTGTCTAATTGGAAGTTTTATTTTTGCATTCTTTTCACGACATGCTTGAAGTGTATGCTAATTATGATTACCTACCAAGTAAAAAGTGTGATTTGTGGATTTCACTGGTTTCGTGTTCTCTCTATACAGTAAAAAGTGTATGCCAATTATGATTACTTACAAAGTAGTATTAGTTGTATTAATTTGTTGTAAAAATATGGACGTCCTCACCCTCTCGGAGAAAATTTTGTTTCTAAGGTATTTAGTTTCTTAATAAGACGTTTTTCTTAGGAAAATTTCTTAAAAATGCTCTAATTAGTTTTAAAATGAAAGGTTATTCCACCAAGTATTTTTTTAATGTGACTATTTTCATCGATGTCATGACTAAATGACAACCTTTGAACATGCATATTTTTTAATGTGACTATTTTCATTGATGTCTAGGCAATGGCTCCTGGAGGTATGAAAAGAAAATGAAATTTTATTCCAAGGGAAGGTATTAGAGAAATATTATACAAGGACATTGGGTCATTCAATGTGGAGAAGAATACTCAAGAAAAAAAAATGGCAACAATAGAAACATATCATCCTTCAAGTGAAGGAAATCAACGTCATAATTTTGAGCGTGGTGTTTTTGCGCCAAATTTAGCAACCGAAAGTGTTGAATTACCGAGGCATGGCACCTCTAAAATTCCGTCAACCGAAGATGAGGCTGCCACAATAGGTAAATTTATCATATTAATTATTGTTAGTTTACTTGACTATCTAAATAGTATAAATATGTTTAATGTCCACATGTAGTTGTTGGGTCTAAGAAAAAATGTCGAGGTCAAACACTTGGCAAGGGAATACTGAAGTATTTTGCAAATACTGGACATAAAATGAAGATTAATGTAGATCCTACGGTTGGAAGACCTCTAAACGGAGACGAGTCTGCAAAGCTTGCATCTCAAATTGGGATAGTGACTCGGGATGTTCTTCCAGTTCCGAAAAAGTGGAAAGAAATGGATACAAAAGATGGGTTGGAGCCAGGATTCGATCATTTGAAGGTATGTGAACAAAATTGATCTCATTTATTTTTCATATTTTATAATTAATCAAAAGTGTTTACATTAAATGTAGATCCACATAGATGTCAATATCGATGAGCCTGGTGTGAGACAAGCCTTGGTTGATAGGTTGAAAATTAGCAGTTGAAACCAACGTCACAAGTTGCATAAGCACTTTGTTAAATATACAACTTTGGATGAAGCAAAAAATAACAAACCCATTTTATGTCGTACCCAAGAACAATGGGAAGAGCTTTGTGATCTTTTTTCATCAGATAACTACAAGGTAGTATAATCATTTTAAAAAATTATGCTTAAATGTTAAGATAAGTTTATTTGTATAATTTTATATATTAAAATTGTATTATTTTTTCTAGCGTGTGTGTCAGGTGAATAAAGAAAATAGGAGCAAATTGAAATGCAAACATATTTCGGGAAGAAAGGCTTTTGTAGTTAGGCACCATGGAATTGTGAGTAATTTCTTTCTCATGCTTAGTAATGTTTAATTGTTGGTTAATTGTTGGATTTTATTTAATTAATTGACTTTAAACTATATTTAGGTTTTTTTGGATAGTTATGGTGTTATTGATTTTACAATCAATCCATTATAGCTAGCTAAATATGTTGATTTTTTGCAGTCTAAACATGAGTTGAATGGTGAAGAGTGTGATAGAATTGAATTGTATGTCCGTACACATTCTTCAGAAAAAGATGGTTGGAAATCCGACGAGGCTAAAGAAAATTGGGTAAGTCATGTAGGCATGTACAAATGAGATTTTATTTTATTACTAATATTGATGCTAATTAATTTTTTTTTCATAATTATTGACCACATAGGAGAAAATGGTAAAGAAACGAGAAGAATATGCTGAGCAAGGAATTGATAAAAGTTCAGCTGAAATTGTTCTTGAGGTCCTAGGCCATGGGACTGGTTATATTAAAGGGTTTGGTTATGGTCCAAAGCCTCCGAGTAGACATAGTGTTTCAGATGATGTTTCTAACCAATTGGAAAGGGAGTTACTCGAGACAAAAGAAAAGTTGGAAGTATCTGAAACTCGCGTGGGTGCACTTCAGGAAGAAGTCAGTGATATAAAAGGCACCATGAACAAACTTATGAATTTCTTGACCGAGAGGGGGATAAATCTTTGAGATTTAGGAGAACCTTCCTTATATTTATATTTATTTTTATATTTGTTGCTTTGACGGTTGAAACAATTAAGTTCATTTTATTTTTTATCTTATTATACAATTTAAATTTATTTACCATCTTTAATTTAGTGTTCAGTGTAAATATTTATTTATTATAATTTAGTAATTAAATTAGTTCATTGCAATAATATGCAGATATATACAATTCAACCAAAATCTCAATAAAAAAGAATTTATTAGTCACAGTAAAAATGTAATTAATGACAAAAAAATTGTCACCATATTAATGACGATAGATGTTGTCACTATATAAATATATATATATATTTTATGACGATTGCTATTTTATCACTAAAATATTACTATTTAATGACAAATTGTGTTGTCATTATATATATGCACATATGATGACAATAAAAAATTCGTAACAATAACATGATTCTTTTGTGATGAAATATTTAAATGAAGACGAAATATATGTTGTCATTATATCTAAAAATTTAGTGACAATTATAATATTCGTCACTAAATAATATTTCTTATGACCAAAATATTTCGTCACCATTTCTACGCTATTTAGTGATAAAAAATATTTTGTCGCTGAATATTACCCTTTCGTGACGCATTGTGTCGTCATTATAAATACATATATATAACAACGATTAAAATTTTGTCACTAAAGTGTTATTCTTTGGTGACGAACTATATAAAAGGTGACGAAATTATTAATTTAATTGTGACGATAATGTTGTCACTAAAATTTGACAAATGCGGTAGAAAATGGAAAAAATCGTCACTTAAAATTATTATTTTAGTGACAATAAATCAAACCGTCATGTAAAGTTGAACTATTTGGTGATGAACTATATAAATTACGACGAAATAATTAATCTATTTGTGACGGAAATTTCGTCATTACAATTTTAAAAGGTTGATATGAAATGGATAATCGTCGCTAAAAATTAATATTTTAGTGACAATAAATAAAAACGTCATTTAAAGTTGAACTTTTAGTGACGAAATATCATATTCGGCTACAAAATTTAGTGTCAAATATGACGCATTATTCGTCACCATAGATGGAATAATATAGCGACGATGAACTTTAGCGTCGCCAAAAGATGACTGTTGATGACGAATTCAAATAAAGTCACATTTACCTAATGTGACGCACCTACGGCGACCTTCTTCGCGACAGAGAAAAATCGTCGTCAAACTCATTTTGTGACGAAAATTGATGCTTTTATGACGAATTGTTGTCGTCGCGATTTCTCAAATTTCCTGTAGTGTCAACCCATGATCTAATGATGTCCGTGATCAAACAAGGGCCAATCACTACCATGATACCCAACACTGCAAATCTGGAACCTACCAAAGCCATTGGTGTTCTCGTGCCTAAACCCAGGTTAGATTTAACTACTGAAGAAATGAGGCAGAATAACTTGGACAGCTTGGCCAAGAATTACATTTTGCATACCCTTCCCAACGAGTATCTTGGGAAAGTAGTAAAATGTAAATTAGCCAAAGAGATGTGGGACAAGTTAGCTATCATTTGTGAGGGTACTTCTCTTATAAAGGAAAGCAAACTACCCACTGCTTTTCAACGATTCGAATCATTCAAAATTAAGACTGGTGAAACAATTGACCAGCTCGATACTCACTTTACAAAGATTATGAATGACTTGAATGTTTTAGGAAAGACTTACACCAATAGGGAGATCAATCTGCGTATTCTTAAGGCTTTAGATGGTAGGTGGAAAATGGTCAAAATGATCATTAAAACCACACAGGATATTGATACCTGGTCTGCTGAAACCACTTTCCAAACCCTTAAGGCGCATGAGTTTGAATTGGATGAAGAAGATCCAATAGTGAGCAGTGATAGGGAGAAGGAAATCTCCAAGAGTATTGCACTTAAAGGCATCTACCTCTAGAAGCCTAGATCATCTATGTCTAAGTCTTTAAGCATAAAAGATGAACTAGAGAGTACTGATCTTGCTCTTAAGGATCAGTTGAACTTAATGATAAAGAGGTTTGACAAACTTAATAAGCGTTATGGTAGATACAAAAGATTCTATAAGGATTCTCAGGGCTCTAGTAACAGGGACTCTTCTAGGACCAGAAGGGATCACAAATCTTCTGAAAGGAGAGATGAGGTCTCTAATGAGAAAAGAAGAGATAGGAACTCTGCTGATAGGAAGGATAAGAACTCTACTGATAGAAAGGACAGAAACCGATATCATTCTCCTACTAAACGTTCTACTAATGAACCTCTGTGTTACAACTGTGAAAAGCCAGGTCATTACATCTATGAATGTCCTGATCTGAGTGCTGAAGAAAGAAGAGAAAGGAAAGCAAGGAGAGATCGCAAATATGCAAAGGGTAAGAGGGCAATGGTGGCCTACAATGAATCTGATACGGATTCAGATGAGTTGCCATCATCTTCATCTGAGTACCCTTCTAGCAGTGAGAAAGAAGTCTTCATTGCAGATGATGGACTAGTTATGATGGCAAAAATCGATCAAGAGGTATCATCTGTCACTTTTTTTCAATCTTGTGATGAATCTGATTCTAATTATGATTTATGTGACACTGCTGATAGTAGTGTAGGGAGTAGTCTTCACCATTCCAATGGAATGAATGAAGAAGATCTCCTACCAGCTAATAAAGCATTCATGGAAATCAGTGATGAGAACATATCTTTAAAACAAGAAATCATTACTCTTCGAGAAGCTCAATTAAAAGTGGATCCTAATATAACTGTTCTAAATGCACGTCTATCAGAAGAGTTGTCATAACTCAAAGAAAAGTATGCATCTATGGACAAATTATATCAGGGTATGCTTCATACACAAGCTAAAGAGACCAATGAATTCAATGATTTGAAGATTAAATGTGAAAAACTTGAAGAGCGCAATAGATTCTTAGAATCTGAAGTACTGAGCTTGGATCTGAAGCTATCTGATATGATTAACTCTTCTAAGATTAATCAAACATTATCAGACAGATACAGAGCTCCCTATGATAAAAGTGGAATATGTACTGATCTGCCTAGTTCCTCTACTTTAGGCATTAAGAACACTACTGGAGCTAGTTCAAGTTCTTTGCAATTAGATAAAGGAAAAGAACCTATGACTTATGATAATGAACCAAAATCCAAAGTACAGTCTAAATACATTCCTCCTACTACCAAGAATGGAAAACAGAAGAATGGATCTAGACCAGTACAATCAAGACCGTACCAGAAGAGTACTACTCCTCTGACCAGAGCAGAACTGTCCTGGAATCAGAAGAGGCAGACTCAGAACAGTAGGTCAAGACAAACACAGGCAAGTTGGAAACAACCTAGACCTCCTTTTATAAGGCAGTCTCAGCTGTACTCAACTAAACCTAGGAAATTTGTGCCTCATTATCATAACAAACCTGTTCTTTATCCTCCACCTTTATCTTATGATATCATTGGAGAGGAAGACCAAAACGCATCTATAAGCCGTATGGTCCACAGGCTTTTAGGCCCTATGCAAAAGGGATAGAACCAAGGAAAGGCTATCTCAGAAAAATAGATCCTAAGTCTGCTGATAATTTGGATAAGGTCAATAAAGTACTGTTCTGTGATAAGCATGGTAGAAAACTTAAGAGGTCTCAATTATTCAAATCTTCAATGTTTATTTGGATACCTCTTACTACTAACCCCCAAGGACCCCAATAAAGAAAGGGTACCTAAATTATTAAGATCACTACTTGCAGGGTCGACTTGATCTATACAAGAAAGGTAGTTCAGTTGGAGAAACTTGGTACATAGACAGTGGGTGTTCTCACCACATGACTGGTACCAAGACTCTACTTTCTGACTATCATGAGAAAGAAGGACCAAAGGTGATCTTTGGAGATAGTTCCATGGCAATCACAAAAGGATTTGGATACATCAAGAATGGAGATGTAGAGATTCAAGATGTCTCATATGTAGAAGGTTTGAAATACAATTTGTTATCTGTCTCTCAATTTTGTGACATGGGCTATAAAGTCTACTTCAAAAACACCAAATGCGAAATCTGGGATAAAAGAACTCATACTATTCTACTAGTTGGAGTAAGACAAGGTAGTGTATACATTGTGAATTGGAATAGCTGCCCTAGGGATGCTTGCCTTCTTAGTAAGAGTCCTAAAGAGATCAGCTGGCTATGGCACAGACACCTATGCCATATGAACTTTAAGATAATTAATAAAATTGCAAGAAACTACCTTGTTGAAGGTATCCCTAATGAAATCTATTTTAAATCACAAGTGTGTGATGCTTGCCAAAAAGGTAAACAGGTAAAGGTTTCCTTTAAGTCAATTCCCACTCTTTCTACTTGTAGAGTCTTAGAACTCTTGCACATGGATCTACATGGTCCTATAAAACCCCCTACACTGAATGGTAGAAGGTACACTTTAGTTGTGGTATATGATTATTCAAAATTTATATGGTTAATCTTCTTACACAAAAAGAGTGACACACAAACCCAACTACCAGATCTGTTAAAGAGGTTGCAAGTAGAAAAAGGCCAGCCCATTGTCAAGATCAGAAGTGACAAGGGGACTGAATTTATAAACTGCTATATTAAAGAATTTTGTTCTAAGTATGGAATTCAGCATTTGACTAGTGCAGCTAGGACACCCCAACAAAATGGTGTAGCTGAGAGAAGAAACAGAACACTAAAGGAAGCATGCAGAACAATGCTTGCAGAGTACAACACACCACAAAAGTTCTGGGCTGAGGCAATCAACACTGCTTGTCATACTCAGAACAGATGTGCACTCAACAAGGTACATGGTAAAACTCCTTATGAGGTATGGAAAGGTAGAAAACCTAGAGTTTCATATTTTCATATCTTTGCTTGTAAGTGCTTTATTCATAACAATGGAAAGAGCAAATTAAATGCTTTTGATGCTAAAGCAGACCAGGGGATATTCTTAGGATATTCCTCTACTAGCAAAGCATTTAGAGTGTTTAATTACTCTACTCTATGTGTAGAAGAAACACCCCATGTTGTATTTGATGAAGTTGTACAGGACTCTGCTGATCATCAGATCAGTAAGAAAATTGATGATCTGACCATTCAAACTGACAAAGACAATGAAGAGACTGAAGTTTATGAATCTGTACAAGCCTACAATCCATTTCTGAACATCCTAAACAAAGATGATGATGTAGAAAAGGTAAAAGACAAAGGTAAGTCTTCTAGACCAATTGACATGCCTGAATTGGTTGACTGTTCTCCTGTGAATAAACCTCCTGAAAATGATGATATTGATATTGATGATTCTGATATACATGATGTGGATGGTGAAAGTATTCCTGTTAAGACTAGAAAAACATGGAAATCTGCTCATTCTACTGATCTGATTATTGGTGAATCCAATAAAGGTGTTAAGACCAGAAGACAACTATTTGATTCTAAGCCTGAACCTAGTAATTCTCTGTTTTGTTGGTGTTGCTTCTTATCTTCTATTGAGCCTACAACTGTGAAAGAAGCTTTATCTGACAGAAACTGGATTATAGCTATGCAAGAAGAATTAAACCAGTTTACTCGAAATGATGTATGGGAACTCGTAGAGAGACCTACTGATCACAATGTGGTAGGTACAAAGTGGATTTTCAAAAATAAGAAAGATGAGAATGATTTTGTTGTTAGAAATAAAGCTAGATTAGTTGCTCAGGGCTACTCTCAAGCTGAGGGTATTGATTATGATGAAACATTTGCCCCTGTAGCTAGATTAGAAGCTATAAGATTGTTTCTTGCTTATGCTGCTTATATGAAATTCACTGTGTATCAAATGGATGTGAAAAGTGCATTTTTGAATGGTATACTTGTTGAAGAACTTTATGTAGAACAACCTCCTGGATTTGAGGTAAATGGTAATCAAGTATACAGGTTGAAGAAAGCACTATATGGTCTAAAGAAAGCCCCAAGAGCCTGGTATGACACTCTTTCACTATTCTTAGTTGAAAATGGATTTACTAAGGGCAAAGTTGATCGCACTTTGTTCAGAAGACAAGAAGGTACAGACATTCTATTAGTCCAAATTTATGTTGATGATATAATATTTGGATCCCCTAACAAAAGCATGAGTGAAAGCTTTTCAAAGCTCATGCAAAGTAAGTTTGAAATGTCAATGATGGGTGAAATGACTTACTTGGTCTTCAAGTAAAACAATCATCTGAAGGTATCTTTATCAATCAAGCAAAATATACAAGAAATTTGTTAGATAAATTTGGTATCAAGACCTGTAAAACAGTTGGAGTACCAATGCTGCCAACATACAGAATGGATCCAGATGATCAAGGTAAGTGTGCTGATCAATCCTATTATCGAGCTTTAATTGGTTCTTTACTCTATTTGACTGCTAGTAGACCAGATATTGCATTTGCAGTAGGTGTATGTGCGAGATTTCAGGCCAATCCCAAAGAAAGTCATGTGGAGACTGCTAAAAGGATATTGAAATATCTAAAGGGTACCATTAATCGAGGTTTGTGGTATTCTGCAGATGATGATGTATCCCTAAGTGGTTATTCAGATTCTGACTTTGGTGGTTGCAGGATAGATAGAAAATCAACTTCTGGTTCATGCCAATTTTTAGGTTCTAAGCTCATATCATGGTTTTCAAAGAAACAAACTAGTGTGGCAACATCTACCACTGAAGCAGAATATATGGCTGCAGGAAGTTGTTGTAGTCAGCTTCTTTGGCTAATGCAACAACTTAGAGACTACAATATTGTGGAATCTAATGTACCTATATTCTGTGACAGCAATAGTGCAATTGCCATCACTCAAAATCCCGTTTTACATACTAGATGCAAGCATGTAGATGTTAGGCATCATTTCATTAGGGATCATGTTGAAATGAAAAACATAAGGATGGAAAAGATCCATACTGATATTCAGAGAGCTGACATTTTCACTAAACCTTTGGCTGAAACTAGATTTGGAGAGCTTTGCATAAGTTTAGGATTGATAGACATGGATCCTACAAGTATATAGAGTTGTATACTAACATTTCAGGTACTGAGCTGATATCAAAAACAGTACACCAAGAAGGGTAATTCTGAAGAACATACCATGTCAAAACCACTGCATTCATCACAAATAGGTAAAAAGGTTACTAAGGTGCCTAAATCCCGATGAGGAAGCTGGTAAAGCTGAGGGAATTGAGAATATACATTTAAGGGGGAATCTGTGATTTCTTAAAATTCCTGTATGTTGACTCAGAGCACAAGTCACCTTAGAACAAACCTTACAAAGACCTATTTTAATTATTATTTACTAATCTGTACTGTATTTCACCATCTATGCATGAACTAACACTTCTACCAAGGTGAAACAGGCACAGAAGAGGAGTTCTCCACTGGAGGGGGAACTGATCTGATTACAGATTTGATCTGTCTACAAATCTGATCTGATTACAGCACATATCTGTCTACAGACATGTTTTGATTATTGAATTGATTTGTGTACAGGACTGTTCTGATTATAAAGTTAATTTGTCTACAGAACTATTCTGACTACAATATCATTCTTTCTACAGAACTGATCTGACTACTGATTAAACTGTCTACATAGCTTATTTGATTACCGGAAAATCTGTCTACAGAATAGAACTGTTCTGAGTTACAGTACTGGTCTAAGAAAGTACTGTGTTGATAACAAAAAGGTGAAAATCAGAAGATTTGGGGAACTGATCTGAGGACTACTGTGCTGACCCAACTACTGATCTGATCTTCGGAGTAAATACTCAGTTGATTACAGTACTCAGCTGAACCCAGATAAGTAAATTTCAATATATTTCAAGCAAGAAAATGAAGTAAAGTGTGCATGGAAACAATTGTGCTGATACACATCAGAACAGTATTCTGCCTTAGAGTACTTCTAAGTCGAGATCTGTTCGAAATTAGATTATTTATAGAGAAGATTAATACACTCCTCTATTTTTGACCTAATTTTAAATGGTGTATTTATCAACACAAGTTAGATCCAAATTGGAAAGAGTTTTATGAATCTGGAACGTTTTTTTTTTACTCATCTCTATACTCGATCCAAACCACACAACGTGGGAATCTAAATCAATCCAAGCCCTAGATTTGCTTTGAATTAGATAACTACGATCATATTTACTTCATCTTCTTCACTTAACATTTCTGCAAATTCTCTAAGCTCAAAAGTTTTCGCGATACTCCTTTACTTTATCATCTACACTTCTACATTTCTCTCATATGACGAATATCGACTTTCTAAATGAAGCTAATGAAGTTGTAGGTACGTTTGACTCATCCAAATGGAATCGTGAAAATGGCATATTCGTTGAAAACTCTGTCTACTTCACCAGAAGGCAAAACAACCAGAATAAAGCCATTCTCACCATGTGTGAAGAATGCGGGCTGAGAAAGTATCTAGAATCATTCCCCAAGATGGTTTTTGAACCTGAGGCAATGGAATTCTATTTACAGCTCCAAGGTGATACCAATGGTGTTCGTTCAATAATTTCTGGACACAGGGTTGCTATTACCAGAGAAACCCTTGGAATCGCTTTTGATTTACTCGACGGGCCAATAGTTATTCTGAGCTACATGGCAGGGCAAGAAAAAGCTTGCGTGGCTAGATGGTCTAATGTTGAGCCTTCATCTTTGAGCAATTTAAAGAAAGCTCTTCTTCCCGCTGGTATTCAGTTGTTAATGGACATTGCTGGAAAATGTCTATTAGGTCAACACTACAGTCAGGACGCTCTAACTCACCTGAAGATTCGAGTTATGGCTGCTATTATTGATCGTGTTGATGGTGACTAGCAAGGATTTATTTTGGGCAGACTGTTAGCTGAAAAAGAGAAAGTGTTGTTTGATGATGAAACCAAAGAATTCTCCATAAAATCTATGATGGGTTTTGGAAATAAGTTGAGCATGCTGTTGCCTCAACTGGCTGATAAGAAGGTGGATTGGAGTCCTCCAAAGAAGTTTCATCAGGGCAAATTTCTGTTAAAAAAGGAGTCTATAAAATTTGAACAAGATGAGCGACTTCGTCAACAACCTCAAGTTTCTGTTGGATCAATGTTCCGTTCTAATGATGATGAGCCGGAGACAAGAACTAAAGCTAGGCATGATCCTCACAGAGCTGGATTGAGGAGAGGCAGATCAGCTAGGGTTGCCTCTGAAAAGTCAGAAGAGTCGATTGCTGCAGAAGAGGAGGAGCCTTCTGTAGAACTAGAGGTAAGTACTTCAAGCCTTATTGTTGTTCATAAGAGAACAAAGGGTGCTAGTGTGCTTAGACCCAGAAGAGTACTTAAGAACACTTCCTCTACTCCCTCAAATTCTGATCCCATCCCAGCCCAACCCCTTGATCAAGAGCCTACCCGTTCTGAGGAGTCAGTACACTACTCTCCCATTCGACAGAACACTCCTCCCTCACCCATTCAGAACACTTCATTTCATCCCACTCCCCAATCAAGCCCTCAACATAATCCCACTCCACATTTTTCTCCTGAACCTGTTCATGATCACTCTACTGAGCATGAACATATACCTTCTTCTGAACCTATTGAGATCACTTCTTCTCCTGAAACTGAAGTTATTCAACCAAATTCAGTGTTTTTGATGGATTATCCAGTGTGTGATAAGGAAGAGAGAATAAGGTTTAAATTGAGGAATGCTCTTCTTAGAAGATTTCATGGTTTGGATGACAGCTCTATGATTTTTGAACAACTTCTTAGGATAGGCACTTGGGTGTATCTAGGAAGGATTGGCATGAAAGAGTTGTTAGTTGTAGCAGAAGGCATGGGTGGTTTATCTGTTTTCCATGACTGGGAACAAGAGCAGAGAGAGGCTGCTGGTGTTAATTCTTTTACAGAATTGATCACTATTGAATCAGTTGTGCAGTTGGTTGAAAGACTGACTGGTTGCAAATATGAAATTGTGAATGCTGCTGAAGAGAATGTTGATGCTGATGTCAATATGGAAGTTGATGAGGATGTTGGTGCTAAAGATTTTGATAATCAAGCTGAAACTGATTTGGAAGCTGATATGGAAGCTGATTATTTGGCTGATACCAATGCAACTGAGGTGTTTGAGAACACAATTGTACTTGAAGAGACTGAGGTCCTAGAGGAACAAGCTTTGGGTGCTGATGAGTTGGATAGCACACCAATTGACATTGCTGAGACTACTGTGCTTGAAGATGTTCAAGAGACAATAAGAACAGTTCCTGCTGAGACAGCTCATGATAACTCTAGCTTTGAAATGTTGAAAAAGCATAATGAAGAGTTACAAGCCAAAATGGAAGCTACTTTGAAGCAATTTCAAGAAGCTACTGAAAAGTTGGAAAGATTGACTGCTACCAATTCTTATGAGCAAGTGTTGGAACACACTATGTCTAAAATCTATGATCTGCATAGATTGCAAGAAAAGAAACTTTCTACTGAGTTGCAAAAGAAAGTTGAGCTGCTTATGACACCCTTGAAGGAATGGCAGGATGAAGCCAAAAAGGGGGGATTTAAGGTCATGAAAGTGATGGAGCAGACTCAAGCTCAACAAGCTCAGTTGGTTGTGAGTCAAGATGAGCTGAAGGCAAGTCAGGATGATCTGAAAGAAGAGATCATTAGTTTGAAGCTGAAAATCAATCTCAGAAGACAACAGACTTCTGAATCTCAAGGTGTAGCAATAACTGAGAAGAACATTGCTGAATCTTCTTCTGGAAAGAGAAAGAGAAAGCTGATCTTGAATGATGAAGAAGAGGCTGAAGAGACTGGTAGAGTTACCAGATCAAGAAGTAAGCTGAAGCATGTTGTTGCTAGTCATTAGCCAAGTGATGAAGAGATGGCTGAAGCTGTTAAAAAGAACAATGAGTTGTTAGAAAAAAGGAAAGCTGAATTGTCTGAAAAGAAGAAAGCTGATGAACAACTAAGAAAGCAAAAATTGAAAGATGCAGAAGCTGCAAGAAAGAAGTTTGATAACCGAGTTGCTGCTTTGAAAAGGAAAAAGAAATCAAAATCTGTTGGAAAAGTTATTGATGATAACTACATGGAATTCATTGTTGATAGTGAGAATATGGAATATTGGAATGATCTGAAATTGAAATGGCAGATTGCTAATTTCATAGTGAAGAAATTTGGTGACCATTCAAGTAGAGAGGCTGAATATTCTGATTTTGATGTGTTCATGTGCAAGGAACTTCTGGAAAGACATGTTATTGGTGGCTGCTAGTGCAGATATCCAGATTTTATGTCCGGAAGAACCTATTTGGGAACCTCCAAGATTAGAGAATGGAGAACCTAATTATAAAGAGATTGGAAACATTGTTGCAAGGATCATTAAGGATGAAGGAATAACTGATCTACAACACATGATGGACATCAAGACCAGGATGTATTTGGCATTCAGAATTCCTAATGAAGATTGAAGATGAAGGACTAAGCTGAAGAGATAACATTTCTTAATCCTATCTTTATTTTCTTTATTTGGTATTTCTGTGATTATGTGACTTAGTTGTAATATGTGCATTATCTGATCTTAATCTGAATATGAATCTGATTTTGAATTGATGAACTGTTATGATTGACTACATACTTAACTACCGATTTATTAACATTTAAGTAGTTTTGGGTTCATCAAAAAGGGGAAAATTGTTGGGATATGAATCCTATAAACAATGTTCTAATTGATGATTATATGTTTTGATGGCCAAAAACAACTTGAAGTTAATGGATATATGTGATTATATGTTGTTATAACTAAGTTATATGAAATAAGGTTACTGATCTTAATGAGTTATGAAATCTGAGTTTACTGATCTTAGTGTTTTACTGATCTGATATATGAACTGTTTAAGGAACTAAGCTGAGAATGAATTGTATAGACAACTTATAGTATAGGACTTTGATGTACTCATCTGTATATAGTTCAGTTGATGTATAGATAGGTTTTATATTTGTAAAGTTGTATTCTATTGTATTCAGCATTGTAAAAGTTCAGAGCAGTAGATTGGATTGAAGAAAGAAGACTAAGAGACATCAGAAGACTACTTCAGAGTATGAAGATTATCAAGAAAAGTCAAGATGAAGCTCAGAGATTCATGAGATGTATTTTTTAAGGAAGCTGAACAGTTATGGAAGAACTGTGCTGACTGACCAAGAGCTGTAGAACTAAGAAGAATAGTTTACTGTGCTGAGTTAGTTGAATTGAAAAATAAGTTTGGATAATTTATTTGAAGCGTAACTGAAGATATATTTGAAGATATGCTGACTTGGAAAGATAAGTTTTAAGTTGGTTACAAAAGAAGGAAGTTACAACAAGAAACGGTTATGAGTTAGTTGAGAGTTAGTTTCACAAACTGCTAACTGTCATACTAGATCTTATAAATACTGTGTGATCTTCTACTTGAAAAGACTACTGCTACTCAAAGTATTCGAAGTAATTAAAGAGAATTCAAGTATTCAAGAACTCACAAAGTCAAGAAGATTGAAGAACTGAGAAGAAGCCACTATACTGATCTGAAGAATCAAAGGCTACTACAAAGAGAAGTTTTATTTTTCATTTTAAGTTTGTACTGTGTAAACAAGTGTGCTAGTTACTTGTGAAATTACTAGTAGATCGAAGATATACCTGGAGGTATAATCGACAAGATCAAAGTCTTAATCTTGGGACTCCAAGCTACAAGTACTCAAGAAGAAAAGAGTAATAAAACATCACGACTGGAGTTGTGAGAGTGGATGTAGACATTTGTCGAACCACTATAAAATCTTGTGTTCTTTACTTTCTGTTTTGATTATCTGTTTATATTTGTTTAACCAAGAACAATAAGTTTACTAAGAAAAGATTTAAAGAAAAGTTGAGTATAAAAGATAAACTGTTAGTACTGATCTGATTCTAAGAACAGTAACATACAGAACACATTTCCGCACTTAAACTCTGATATTTTGATAGAATTTGAAAAGTCTATTCACCCCTCCCCTCTAGACTTTTTCTTATCTTACTCAATCTAAAACTCAACTTTGGGACCAACACGATATCATAAGAGAGGAAAGACCTAAACATGTCTATAAACCGTATGGCCCAATGCATATAAGCCCTATCTTGACTATCAAAGGCCTATGCCTATTCAAGTAGAGATTAAGTCGAAAGGTTATCTCAAACGAGTAGACCCAAGGTCTGAAGATAGACCAGATAAGGACAACAGGGTACTATTTTGTAACAAGCATGGTAGAAAGCTTAAGAGGTCAAATTTGTTCAAAACTCCTGTGTACATTTGAATTCCTCAAAACTCTACTAACCCCCTAGGACACCCTAATAAATAAGGAGGGTACCTAAATTATTAAATATCATCATTGCAGGGTCGACTCGACTTGTATAAGAAGGGTGGTTCTGTAGGAGAAACTTGGTACATCGATAGTGGGTGTTCGCACCACATGACGGGTACTAAGGCTCTTCTATCGAGCTACTACGAACAAGAAGGACCCAAGGTGATCTTTGGTGATAGCTCAACGATTGTTACAAAAGGTTTCAGTTACATCAGAAATGGAGATGTAGAGATACAGGACGTATCCTACGTAGAAGGTTTGAAATACAATTTATTATTTGTTTCAAAATTTTGTGATCGTGGTTATAAGGTACAATTCAAGAGTCGAAAATGTGAGATCATCGACAAGAGGACTCACACTGTACTGCTAGTCGGCATTAGACAAGGCAGCGTGTACATTGTGAATTGGAATAGTTGTCCAAGGGACACTTGTCTTCTTAGTAAGAACCCTAAAGAACTCAGCTGGCTATGGCATAGACACCTATGCCATATGAACTTTAAGGTGATTAACAAAATCGCAAGAGATTACCTCGTTGAAGGTATACCCAACAAAATCTATTTCAAGTCACATATGTGCGATGCTTGTCAGAAAGGTAAACAGGTAAAAGGTTCCTTTAAATCAATTTCTACTCTCTCAACAAGTAGAGTTTTAGAACTTCTACATATGGATCTTCATGGTCCGATAACTCCTCCAAACTTGAATGGTAGAAGGTACACGCTTGTTGTGGTAGACGACTATTCTAAGTTTACTTGGGCAGTCTTCTTACACAAGAAGAGTGATACACAAACTCTCCTACCTGATCTGTTGAAGAAGTTACAAATTTAGAAGAGTCATCCCATTATCAAAATTCGTACTGATAAGGGGACTGAATTCATTAATAGCTATATCAAAGATTTTTGTTCTAAACGTGGTATCTAGCACCTTACTAGTGTAGCTAGGACTCCACAACAAAAAGGTGTAGTTGAGAGACGGAATAGAACACTCAAAGAAGCCCGTAGAACGATGATGACCGAGTATAATACTCCTAAAAAATTTTGGGCAGAGGCGATCAATACTGCATGCCACTCCCAGAATAGAAGTGCTATCAACAAAGCACTAGGTTAGACGCCCTACGAGGTATGGAAAGGTAGAATGCCTAGAATTTCGTACTTTCATATATTCAGATGCAAGTGTTTCATCCATAACAACGGGAAAAGTAATTTAAATGCCTTTGATGCTAAGGCAGACGAGGGAATATTTTTAGGATACTCCTCGACTAGCAAAGCATTCAGAGTGTTTAACTACTCGACTCTCTGTGTGGAAGAAACACCACATGTTGTTTTCGATGAATCTCGACAGGAATCGTCTATCGACCAGATCATTAAGAAAGTGAACGATTTATCGATTCAATCCGATTAAAGAAACAGAAGTGTACGAATCAGTTCAAGCCTACAATCTATTCTTGAAAGCCCTCGAGCCAGATGACGAGGTGAAGGTAAGTGACAAAGGTAAGTCTGCTAGACCAATTGACATGCCTGCTCTAGTTGACTCGCCTTCTCCTGTAAAATCTGCTAATATAAATGATGTAGATATGCATGATGCTATTGATTTAGATGATGAAAGCATGCCTGTTAAGTCTAGAAAGATATGGAAATCTGCTCATGACACTGAGAATATCATTGGTGACTCTACTATTGGTGTAAAGACTAGACGACAACTCTTTGATTCGCAAGAACAGTCGAGTCCATCTATGTTTTACTGGTGTTGTTTCCTTTCATCTATCGAGCCTACAACCGTTAAAGAGGCATTGACTGATAGTAATTGGATCATCGCCATGCAAGACGAGTTGAACCAATTTGTTCGAAACGACGTCTGGGAACTTGTCGATAGGCCAGAACACCATAATGTAGTTGGCACTAGATGGATTTTCAAAATTAAGAAAGATGAGAATGATTTAGTCGTACGAAATAAGGCTAGACTAGTAGCCCAAGACTATTCACAAGCCGAAGGCATAGATTATGATAAGACCTTCGCACCTGTTGCTAGACTAGAAGCCATTCGATTGTTTCTTGCATATGTTGCTTATATTAAGTTTACTGTATATCAAATGGATGTTAAAAGTGCATTCCTTAACGGTATTCTTGCTGAAGAGGTATATGTAGAACAACCCCCAGGTTTCGAAGTGAAAGGCAATCAAGTGTACAGGTTAAAGAAAGCTTTATATGGCCTGAAGCAAGCTCCAAGAGCCTGGTACGACACTCTCTCTCTTTTTCTATTAGAAAACAGTTTTACTAAGGGCAAGGTCGATAGAACCTTGTTGGTGGTCCTGAAAGGAGTATATAACAAGTGTATGGGGGGGGGATACACTTGTATGCAAATCTTTTTCAATCTTAACCAAGTATGACTCCAGCAACGTTGTCCTGGACAACTCTGCTGAGATGTATAACTTCTTAAAGATAACCAACCTACTAAGTACTATTGAGTACTTAGTTGAATGACTATCTAAGTGAGTTATAAGTGCGGAATTAATGGTTGGCCCTTTAGTTTAAACTCCTTTAAGTTCTGAAATCTCCTTATCAAATATCCAGTTTCAGGGAACTTGTCCAAATGTGTTTTGCACAGTCTTGAGTATATGATCTTTGAAAGTTCAGTTTAGTGTGCTGTGTTGAATGAATGTAAGTACTTGAAAGTAAATCAACACAAGAGTTTATAGTGGTTCAGAGACTCAAGCTCCCACATCCACTTTCCCTGATTTAACAGGATAATTCCTTCACTCTTGGAATTAACTTGTTTTAGAGTGCCAAGGTGCACTTGATCAAGAACACCACTCCTTTGGTGATTTGATCCCTAGGATGTCTAGAGTCCTAGTACCCTCTTCTCAACTCAGAATTAACCGTTCTTCTCTCAACAGTTAACTCCTTACACTTCTACTACTACAACCTTCTAACTTTCTCTCTTTGAAAGGTATAAGGGTTGAAGTAAGGTTCCAACTAATGAAATATCCTTTACAATGATGATCCGTGTATAAGGATAGGATATCTCTCTAAGCTTTGTATGGATATACAATGAGGTTCAACTTAGATGAAGTGTTTGAAGACTAAGATAGTCTCTTTGAAAGCTTGTAAGCACTTGAGGTTGTAGGATAGTTGAGGTGCTTTCAAATGGTCTTCACACTTCTGTATTTATAGACAAAATTGAGGATTTGCCCGTTGGAGAGGCAGTCTCAAATGTCCATAAATGTCTTCCTTGAGCTTTTCAAACTGGAAGACAGATTCTTTATAGTGACATGTCCTTCAATTTGGAAATAAACGGCTGTAACCACTTTGCTGGAACATGTCAATTCTTGGGCAGCAAGCTTATCTCATGGTTCTCCAAGAAACAAAATACAGTTGCCACATCAACAACTGAAGCAGAATATGTAGCAGCTGGAAGTTGCTGTGCTCAGATACTTTGGCTCAGACAGCAACTTAGAGATTACAAAGTCATCTCCAATGAAGTTCCAATATTCTGTGACAACAATAGTGCAATTGCCATCTCACAGAATCCAGTGCTACACACCAGATGCAAACATGTTGATATCAAGAATCACTTCATAAGGGACCATGTGGAGAAGAAAGATATCAAGCTTGTCAAAATTCACACTGATAAGCAAAAAGCTGATATCTTGACTAAGACACTAGCTGAAGCAAGGTTCTTGGAACTTTCAGCTGAATTGGGCTTACTTGATCCAGGGAAGATGGAGAAATGAAGGAAGAAAGCTCATATGAAGGGGGAAGTTCATTAAGATGAACTTCAGCAAGGTTGACCAACCTCACTGAAGCAGTCTGCCAAAAAGGGAAACTCAGCAAAGTTGTCCCTATGGTATTCAGCAATGTTGGTCAGGAGATCTGTCTTAGTGGGACCCACTCAGCAACTTTGGGACCCACTCAGGCATGTTGGTCAGACATTTTGACCTTTACAGAAGTCAAAACACATCTCAGGATGTTTGTCCGAGTTAATAGGGTGATAATTGCTATTTTTAGCATTGACTGGACATTTAAAAGATTTCTTGGTCTAAGAGTAGGCTATTTTAGGATGGCGTGAGATATTAAGATTTTTGCCACCAAAATGGCAAATCAGCATTTAATGCAAAATCTTCATTAAGATTACATGAATTCTTGTGCCATCATCAAAGCCATTGATTAGCATTAATCTTCCAAACCGCCCCAAAGCCCGCTACCCCACTTTATCCCCTTGGTTTTTAATTTTACCCACCATCAATCACTATTAACCAACGGTTAATAAATTTTGATCATATAAAAACTCCTAGGTTTTTACTTCCCTTCCCACGTATTCATTCCTTCAAACCCTTAAACTTTTTGAAAACCTCTCAACCTGCAAATTTCTCATCTTACTTACAATCCATCCATGGCTCCCAAAATTAAAAGAGAAGAGTTAGTAGACTTCAATGATTCATCTTTGGATATTGACTTCTCATATCTCAGTAATCCAAACTCTCTTTGGTTTGAGAAGTTAGTAGCCTTTGATAGCCCAGATACATATGTTCATCCAGTCCTCCATTGGCTTAGGGAGGCAGGGCTTGAAAAATTTCTTGGCACCAAGCCTGATTCCTGCCTAAATCCTTTTATGGCAGAGTTCTTTGCCCATCTCAGATGGAAGGGCAAAAAGGGTGATGTATGCACAAAGTTGACTTATGCTGAAGAAGATGAAGAAGAAGAGAGTCAACACACCATCATCTTCACTGATGAGGACCTTAATGCCAGCTTTGGGCTACCCTCTGAAGGCTTGAATCTAGAGCTCTACAGAGAAGGAGAGGAGCAGGAGTTCTCCAACCCATGGATGAAGGTACCCAAAAAGCTGGTAAGTGCTCAGAACAAGAAAACATTAAAACCAGTTTATGAGCACTTATTTGATTGTGTTGTGAAGAGCTTATTGAGCCACTCTGGGAGTGTTGAACAAATCAGTATGCCAAAATTGAGAGTGATGGCTACGGTGATTGACTCTGCTGAGAAGAGAGTCAAGTTTGACTGGAAAAGCTTCATTCTAGATAAAATGATGAATGAAAAGTTTAAGTTCAAAGAGGTGAAGCACCACAAGGTGGTGGTGGATGGTAGACTTCAATTTTGCACAAGAGCCAGCTTGTTCTTGGAAAGATTTGCTCACTACAGTCACCTCCAAGCCAAGCCAAAGCCTTTTCCAGCCCAAAAGGTGATGTTTAGAAAGCTGTCCTCCAAGACTGAGAAGAGGAAGCAAGAGGCAGCTTCCAAGAAAGCCTTAAATGTTACACCAACTGTCAGATCCTCTCCAAGAAAGAGGAAAGCTCAACCTGTGAAAGCTCAGCCAAAGATGAAAAGGATGAAGAAGATCCTCAGTGAATCCTCTCCAGAGAGCCAGTCTAGAAGTGGAGGTGCCACTTCTGAGGAGATTGAGAAAGTGGCAGAAGAAGGAGTCACCCCCCCTGAAGAGGGAGAAGAATTCAGAGAGATTGTCCCTCTGCAACCTGAATCTTTGACTGAGTTTAGGGACCTTGATAAGCCAACAAGGTCAGAAAGAAGGAGAAGGATAATCAAAACTTCTGAGAAGCAGAAGTTGATGGAAGAGGAAAAGAAGAAGAAGGAATTCTTCAAGGAGATTAGACAAGCAAGTAGGTCTAACTCCAAGTCCAAATCAAAGCCCAACAGCCCTGAAGCCAACTCTCCTGATATTCAATCTCAAAGAATATCACCAAGGCATGAAGCAGAGGAGTGCAAGACTCCTGAAGATGCCCCAATTGTGGCCAAGAAAGTTTACTCTCCTGAAGGTGCCCCTGACAGGTCAGGTATTGATGTGCTGGTCGATTTAGTTGATATTGATGATAGGCAATTCTCCCCACTTGATCCCAGACTTCTTTCCTACACCAAACTTCTTGAAACTGTTCTTCAAGAAGGTGATCAAGTTGTTTATCCACCCATTCCAGCCATTCCCATTACCTCCTCAGGAACATTGCTCTCTAAAGCACCTGAGTCCCAAATTGTTTTAAGTTCAACTGAACCCAATCCTTCTGAACCCAACCTGTCTGAGCCCCAACCCAACTTACCTGAAGCTCAATCCAACCCCCCTGAATCCCAAGCCAACTCTTCTGATGGAGATGGAAGTGATGAAGAGTACACATATGAGGAGATGCTGAGGCAGATTGCCAAAGCTAATGTGGATGAATTGTACCCAGGATTGAAGGCTTATCCTAGGTTACAACAACAGTTCTATGATCTCAGGGCACTTGTTGAGATCAAGGATAGAACTATGGTGGAGATAGCTCAAGCTATCAAGGATAAAGGAGCCAGCTGGTGGCAGGTTGAAGAAAACAGGCTCTTACATTTTGCAAATGTAAAGAAGTCCAGTGTGTTGACCACTGAAGCCTTGTTTTGCACAATAGTCCATGAGAAGGTGCTTGCTGAGAGAGAATGAATTGCACAAGGAATCAAACATCCAGATAGCACCTCTGATGATAATGATGATGATGATGACAACACCAATCCCAATCCTCCTGGCCTCAATTCTGCTCAGGTACATTACTTGACCTATCATTCAATTAAGGACTCTGATCAATCAGAGGAGTTGACCAAGGGTGGTGACTCAGTCTAAGATGCATTGGCCAAGAATGAAGAAAAGAATATAGTTGAAAATGAGAGAGAAGGTGCTGATGTATCAGACCTTATGGGATAAGAAAAGAATGAGGGTGTTGAGGGAGATTTAACTAACACTTTGAGTTTTGCAGATTCTGTTGCTGTCACCATAGAACAAATTTTTGCAGATGCTTCCCTTACAGATATCCCAGTTGATGCTGACATTGATCTTGAAGCAATCTCAGCAAATGTGTCCACCTTGAACAAGATTTACTTTGAGCAAGCCAATGCCACTGAGGCTGGACTGCATATTGCTACTCAGACTGCAACCTCCATTGAGGAGCAATCAGAGAAGTTGGACACATTGGTCAGAGAAGTTGGGAAAGCACATGCTGCAACTGTGGATACCCTGGATGGACAAGGCAAGACTCTAGCCTCTGTGGAGATGAGGCTTACAGGCTCAGAAGAAGTGATTTTACCAACTTTGGATGCCAGGATTTGTGGTGTTGAAACTGGACTGCAAACAGTTTCAACAGAGATAACTAAGGCAAAGGATGCAATGGCAAAGTTCACTAAGACAATGAAGAAAGAGCAGCAAGGCCTCAAAGATCTTTACAAGCACAATGTGAGAGCTTTAAGAAGGACAATGGAAGATCCATCAAACCAGGTTGGATCATCACAGCAGAGCTGAAGGATCCATCAAACCAGGTTGGATCATCAAACACAGAAGATTTACTCAGCAGACCTCAATCCTCTACTCAGCTGATCAGAAGACCTACTCAGCTGACCAGAAGACTTTCAAGAAAATCAGCAGACCTTTTGCAGAAATCAGAAGACCTCACTCTGCTGATCATATCACTTTTTTTTAGAGCATAATGACTTTCTTTGATCATGTAATTCATTCTAGATTTATTTCTGAATGTAATTAAGAAAATTGGCCTATATAAGGAATGAAATTCACTTATAGAAAACGCCTTTGATGATCAATTCTTACTAAAATTTAGTCACAACGGCTATTTTTGGTAATGATGTCATTAGTACTCAATTCTGTTTTGCCAACGAATCATCAATTGACACATGGCAAATTCAGCCGGCAAAATTAAAGGAAACGGGGTGAAATAAAAGAAGGAAATCTTGGGTTCTACTCCACATTAAAACCAAATCTGACCGTTGGATCGATCACACCTCAAGAATAGCTGGAGTATATATACAAACCCTTAAACCTCTCCCAAACCCTTTCGCTCACAATACTCAATTACTCTCAAACTCTCTCGTTCTGCAAATTTCTTTCAAGCTTTCGAGACCTAACACTCAAACACTCAGAATGGCAATCATTGATATTTACGACGAGAAGACCAAGAGCACCGGCACTCTAGATGCAACAAAGTGGTCTAGGGAAGGGAAAATTTTCACAGAGAATGCTCTCTTTTTCAAGGGCAAACATACAGCTGCGAACAAGGAGATCCTTCTTCGCTGCATCAACCTGAACCTTCGTGATTTTCTGGAAGCAGCACCAACAAACGTTTATGAACAAGATGTGCTGGCTTTCTACTCAAACGCTGTGATGAAGGGATCTCATGTTGAAAGTGTCATGGGTGGACACAAAGTCAAGGTAACAAGAGAAATTCTTCAGGATATGTTCGGCTTGTCAAGGGGGAAGATAAATATCTCCACCTATATTATGGGTAGAGAAAAGGAATATGGAGATGTTTACTGATGGAAGAATCAAGGCTATTGATGCCTCTGGACTTAAGAAATCCCAACTTGAACCTAAATTTCAAACCTTGATGGACATTGCAGGCAAGATGTTGCTAGGTAACACATTTAGTCATGATGCTGTTACTACTCTAAAGGTTAGAGTTATGGCTGCAATCTGGGATCAGATTGATGGAGACTGGAAAGGGCTATTCTTGGATATAGTTGCCCTTGAGGCAAAGAAAGTTACTTTGGACTTGCGGTCAAGAGAATGGAAGATAACAGCTACAGTCAGCTTTGTCAACAAGCTGAGCATCATCCTTCCAGATATTCTCCCAAAGAAGTATAAGATGGGACCTCATATGACCTTCCACATCTCCAAGTATTACTTGAGAAAGGAAGCTCTTGCTGAGGCAGCAAGGTTGAAAGAAGAGAAGAGGAAGTTGTTGGCTGAAGCATCTTCCAAAGATGTTGTTGAGAAGGCAGAAGAGTCTGTTCATGACTCTGCTGAAGAAGAAGAGGAGCCCTCCAAAGAAGAGGCTCAAAAGAAGGCTGCTGAGGATGATGATGATGACAATCAGACCTTGGCACAAAGAAGAATTCTAATCAGATCAGGGCTCATCTCCCCATCTGATTCAGATGCCACTCCCACTGCCTCTCCTTTGAAAAAGGCAGGTACTTCTAACCCCTCTCTCACTATCACACCTTCTAAACTGTCAAAGGGTCAGAAGAGAAAGAAGAACAATTCTTCTTTCACCAAGCAAACCAAGAAATCCAGGCTCCCTACTCCCATGAGCATAGCCCCTATTACATCCTTCAACCCTTCTGATGATTCCAACCCATTTGAACCTTCAAACACTGATACCCAAATCCCTGCTGATACTCACACAGCAGAGGAACAAGCCCAGCCTCAAACAACTCCCGAGCCACAACTGCCTACCCCTGCTGATGTCCAAACAGCAGATAACCAAACTCAGACCACCTCTACACCTCCTGCTGATGATCACACAACAGATGACCAAGATCATCAAGCCCAACCATCTACTGATCTTCACGTAGAAAAAGAACCAGACCAGCAGACTCAAAACCCTGCTGATGCACAATCCACTGAAGATCAATCTCAACTTCCTACTCAACAAGAAGATATCACTTCCCAAATCCCTGCTGATACTCACACATCAGAGGAAAATGTCCCAGCTACCCAATCTCCTACCCTCACTGTTCTATCTGCTCCAGAAGACTTGGCACCAGCAGACTTGGATCAAGCAGGCCCTTCTCAGCCTCAGTACAACATGGTGCACTATCCTATGTGCACAAGGGAGAAGATAATGAGGATGAAGATAGCCAACCTGCTCAAGTCCACTACTCCTGGTATTGATGAGAAATCAATCCAATTTGAACAAGTACTTAGGATATGTACTTGGATTGAGCTCAGAAGAGATGATGTGGATGACCTTCTTGAGGTCATGGAAGGAATGGAAGGAAAGGAAAATTTCCTCGATTGGGAAATGGAGCAAAAGGAAGTTGCTCAGGTTCAATCTTTTGCTCAGCTACTATCAGCAGAGGCACTGACTGTAGTTTGCAACCGGATTCTAGGAATCCCCACTGATGATGTCTCTGTCCCAGAAGGCTCATCAGATCAGCAGACAGCTGAAAAAGCAACGGTGGATGACTCAGCTGCACCAGCATTGGCAGACGACTCAGTTGCACCAGCCTTGGTGGAAGAATCAGTTGCAACAGCCCCTGCAGAAGACTCAGCTAAACCAGCTGACAGAGTAGAGATTGAAAGAGAAGTAGTCAGAGTACCAGCTCACTTCATGCCTTCAGATAACCTGACTCACTTCATTGATAAAGGAGAAAATATCATGACCCATCTGGTTAAGGCCACTACCTCATTCCTCAATGAAGAGTATCTTTCACCCGAAGAAAGAGGCAAAGAACTGATTGTTCATCCAAAGCCTCAAGGATCTACATCAACTCCTACTCCATCTGTTGACTATACAGCAGACATCTGCTCACAAGTCAAAGCTGCAATAGACTTGCACTTTGAGAAAGGTTTAGGCCTGCAGCTTGGAAAATATGTTGAAAAAACTGCTAGGGAGCAGAAGACTCGTCTTCACGATCAACTTATTGACATTGAAGACAAGTTTGGAGAGTCACTTCACCATCAGATAGGTGAATACTTAAGCACCATTCAGAAAAGAGCAGGTGACACCTCCACCATGTTTGCTGATCTCTATACAAATGAGGTGCACCGCATGGAGACAAGAAAAGAATTGAGGATGCTGAAGCAAGAGCCACTGAAGGTCAAACTCTTCTTAAATCAGCTGCAGAGGAGAATGAGAAACTGCAGACTCAGCTGAAGGAGACAGCAGCCAAATTGGAAGCACTTTCAGAAAAGCTCGAAGCTGCCTCCTCCACCAATTCTCTTGCTCATGTTATGGAGCACAGTATCTCTCACATAACTGCTGTCAGCAAGGTTAATGCCATGGCCCTGAAGCAGACTCTGAAAGTGGAAATAATGAATGCCATGAAGCCTTTTGCGGCTGCACTTGCTGAAGCCAAAAAGGGGGAAGATATGTTGATAAGAGCTCTTGAGAAGTCTATTGCACAGCAAGCTGTAATGGTAGTATCTCAAGATGAGCTGAATGAAACCTTGGGTGATTTAAAAGGAAAAATCAAGAGCAGGCAAGGAAAAGGCAAAGAAATTGCTCAAGAAGGCACCCAAGCTCCCACTCAAGCTCCTGCCAAAAGCCTACATATCAATGCTCCTGTAGAACAAGTTCCTGAGAAGAGAATGACAAGGAAAAGAAAGGCAGATGAGCAAGCTCAGTCAAGCAAGAAGTCAGCTCCAGCAGAGACTACAGTAGAAGAGAAAGAGGCTTAAGAGCTGAAGAAAAGGAAGTTGCTTGAAGCTCAAGAGCTTAAGCAAAAGAAGCTGAATGATGCGAAGGCAGTCAAAGCCAAATTTGAAAGGAAAATAGCCAAACTCAGGAAAGCACTCAAGGACAAAGCAAAAGAAGCAATGTCCTGGTGTTTGATAGCAATTATGTGGATTATTTAGCCCTTCAAGATGAGCTACCAAGATGGTATCCCCTGAAGAAGAAGTGGCAAATTCAACACCACATAGTAAGGAAATTTGGCCCTCTCCCTACTTATGAAGATGAATTCTTCCAGTTCAATCAGTTCATGACCATTGAAGATCCAGTGTTCTGGGAAGAAATTGTCAAGACAGCCAAAGAACTTGACAACTGCAAAATCCTAACACCTGAAGAACCCAAATGGGATGCACCCATTCTGGACTCAGGAAGAGTCAACTTGATTGAAGTCAAAAGGATTCTGTATAAGATCTATGAAGAGGAGTATGTTACAGACTTGCAGCACATGGAAGAAGTTCGAGTTCGTCTGAACCTTGCTTTCCGCATCTGAAGATCAGAAGACCTGATGAAGACTACTTTAAGAAGTTTAAAGAATCTATTACTTGTAATCTGTAAAAGCTCCATATATATTCAAGTTCTAGTTCTTTTTGCTTACAAGACAAACTCTCATTGTCTTCATCAGATACTTCAGTTTAAAGATTTTTATAAACTCTTATCTTATTTCATTAAGAGCACTTATCAAGTATAGTTTTGGCTTCATCAAAAAGGGGGAAATTGTTGGGATATAAATTCACCCTAAGCCCCACTTGATGTTAGAATAGTTTTGATGGCCAAAACACTTAGAGTTTATAAATGTAATATGATCAGCTGACTTGTATAGAACAGCTTAGACTAGTCTTGTGTGATCAACTGTATTGATATCAGCTGATCAGCACAGCCCTGGCTTACATGCCTATCCTCAAGATGAAAAGAGTAGAAGACATGAAGACTAGAAGATCCTTGAAGACCAGTTAAGTAAGGTGCTTGTATACCTACTTATCTGATGGAGTCCAAGATTGAAGATAATCTAAGAGTGCATAAAAGATTTGCCAGATCAGAAGAGTGTTACTCGACTGATATCAGAAGGCATAAGACCTCGACCAGACGAGTAGTCAGAAGACTAGTAGAGCAGATCAGAAGACTATGTGCTCGTCCAGGACTCGGCTGATTCCAAAGTCATCTTCCAATTTAAATGAAGACTTACCTTACTTAGAAGATTGACATGATCCCAAGATTGGAGCAATCAAGCAGCTGGAATCAAGGAATCAAGCCAACATGGAAAGATTGCCCCAACGGCTAGTCAACTCCAACGGCTAGTTGCATCAATCACCATTATAAATACAAGAGGATGAGAAATCACAAGTACGAAGTCACAACGAGAGAACTTAACAAGCTAAGCAAGCAATCAAGCAAAAACCATACTGTTTTAAGAATTCTCCAAGAGCCCAGAAAGCCTTAGAATATTTGTAGCTCATAAGTGATTTCTATCCAACCCATAAGAACATGAAACCTGTTCATATTGTATATCCATTGTTTTAGGCATAGTGGTTCAACAAATTATAAGCTTGAACCATTAGTTGGATACTTCTCAAAAACCCCAAACCCTCTCCGAAAGATTAAAGTTTTTGAACCCTGCAAATTGCAAGTGCTTACAATCACTTGTGGAGACCGTAGCTGTTAGGACGGCTCAGATCTCAAAGTCCTATCCTTGGGACTATAAAGGTCAAGACCCTTGTAATTTTTGGTAAATTTAAGGGATTAAACATCACGTTAGGACGTGAGAGTGGACGTAGGATCGTATATCCAAACCACTATAAATCTGGTGTTATTTACCTTTCTGCACTTTACATTACTGTCTTTCCATATATTTTTATATAATGCATACTGTGTTTTAACTATCCTTGAATCAAGGCCATAACCTTCAAACCAGCATCAGCTGAGGCTTTCATTAAATAAACAAGTATTGGTGTTTTCAAAAGAAACTAAAGAACGAGTCTAAACAAGGCCTACCATAATTCCGCATATAATCTCTTCATTCAGATCACTATAGTCATCTGGACCAACAGACTTGTAGTCCAGTTGACATAGCAATCAGAAGAGGTTCCCAACTCTCTTGAAAAAGTTTTAAAGTCTATTCACCCCTCCCCTCTAGACTTTAATCCCATTCACTACTCGTTCAGGGACCAACAAGTGGTATCAGAGCAGTGGTTCTAACGGAGTACTGTCTCTAGAGTATCAGAAGACTTGAGGGAGTCTTTCTGTAGTCCTCTTGAACAGATCTATTCTTTTGAAAACCTTGTTTTTGAAAACTCATACAGCATGAGTGCTAATATGCGAAAGTTGCCTAAGTTTTCAGTTGAGGATTATGATTACTGGAAGATCAGGATGAGGAAGAATCTCACATCAGTCCACTACAAGATGTGGTCAGTGATCACAGAAGGCCCAATCACCATTATGACAGTCAACACTGCAAATGGTGATCCAGAAGTTCCAGTTGGAGAACTTATTCCCAAGCCCATGAAGGACCTCACACCAGAAGAGATGAAGCAGTCAAATCTTGACAGCATTGCTCAAGATTATATCATGCAAACTCTTCCAAATGAGTACATTGCAAAAGTAATCCACTGTGAGTCATCAAGAGATATGTGGGATGCATTGGCACTTCTCTGTGAAGGAACTGAGCTGATCAAGGAGAGCAAGTTGTCAACAGCAGTCAAGAAGTTCGAACACTTCAAGATGCAACCAGAAGAGTCTATTGATCAACTAGACAATAGATTTACCAAGATCATCAATGAGATAGAATCTCTGGGCAAGAAATACACAAATAGAGAGAAAAATCTAAAGATCTTAGACTCTCTAACTAAGAAATGGAGACTCAAGAAGACCATCATCAAAGATACTCAAGATATCAAGAAGTGGTCTGCACAAACTATATTTCAGAACCTAAAAGCTCATGAATATGATCTTGAAAGAGAAGAAAACTCAGGAAGTGATGAACCAACTACCACCCCATCTACCTCCAAGACTGTAGCCTTCAAGGCAGCCAATACAAAAGCTGCAAGTACCTCATCTGGCAAGACCTCTCTGAAAACAGAAGACTTTGAAGGATCAGACATGAGTCTGAAAGAGCAAATGGCTCTTATGATCAAGGGATTCGAAAGGATGAACACTCTCAACAACAAATATAGAAAATTCTATAGGAACTACAAAGATAGGAGAGCCAGTTCACCCTCGAGAGGTTCCAGAGAAAGAACACCAGAAAGACATCCTAGAAAGGATGTGGAGTCATCTAACAGCCGAGGATCCAGAAGAAGAGATGCCACTCCTCCAAGGAAAGGCAACTCAAACCAGAAATCTGGATCATGCTTCAATTGTCACAAACCAGGACATTATGTCTATGAATGTCCTGAGCTGGATTTGGATGACAAAGAAGAAAGAAGGCCAAGAAGAGACAGAATCTGAATATCATAGTGATGAACTTCCTACATCACCAGACTGTCAAATCTTCTCATATGATTCAGATGATCTAGCTATGATGGCCATAGGTGAAAATGAGGTAAATTCCTATACTACTACTTTCCATTCACCTATTTTTTCACAAACAAATGAGATAAACTCATCTGAAGGCGAATCAGAAGACACCTATTATCAAACGTTAAGAAAGGTAAAAGGTGATCTGGATATTGCCACTAGAGCTTTTATAGAGGTGGAAGAGGAGAACAAGGATCTAAGGAAAGAAATTGCTAAGTTGAAAAAGACTAAGTTTGATAACACCCCTGAGTTGGTCACAATGAATGAAAGATTGACCAAAGAAGTGGAACTTCTTAAGGAAGAAAATACCACAATAACTCAGTTGTATGAGGGGATGTTAGAAACTCAAGCTTTAGAAACTAAGGAATTTCGTTCACTACAATCCAAGTTTGATGACCTCTTCCAAGCACACAAGCTCTTAGAAAAGGAGAAGGAGTGCATAAATCAAAAGATATCAGAGTTCAATAAAGCATCTACTACTATTGAAAGTATCTCTGAATATTATAGATCAAATGGCAATAAGATGGGTTTTGGCTATGAACTTAATCCATCAACATCCTCTCCAGCTGGGGATAGTACACCTAACAAGTGCACTACTCAGACACATGAAAAGGGTGAGTGTTCTAAACACAATGAACCTAATGTGAACCAAAAGGCATCTGTACCAGCTAAGGCTAACTATCCCAACACCAAAAATGGTAAAAGACAAGTTAACCCCAAGCCTGTACAGAGGAACAACAAACAGCCTAGACCATCTCGTTTGAGACAGTCTCAGCTGTATGCTGCTCCAGCCAAGAAGAAGAAATCTTCTTCAAACAAATCTGTTCTCTTTGCACCCCTACCTCTTATGATATTGTGAGAACAGAGGAGTATGGTCCATATAATCGTGTGCATCGTCCAGCTAATGCACCCAGGCCGAATGTAACTAGTCAAAAGATAATGTATGTACACTCCTATAAAGGGAAACCATTTGACTATTACTTAGCTGACACAAGTAACAAATCACACCAGTCCAAGGTGCTAACTGGTAAGATTTGGTTATGTGATGCCCGAGGGAAACAACTCAAGTGCTCAAGGTTGTTCAAACGACCAATGTATATGTGGGTTCCTAAGGGTAGTACTAACACCCAAGGACCCAAGACAAAATGGGTACCTAAGACTTAACCTTTCTTGCAGGAAAGGAGGGACCTATACAGAAGAGGAGGTCTAGCAGGAGAAACATGGTACATAGATAGTGGATGCTCAACTCACATGACAGGAACCAAAGCCCTGCTGACCAACTACATAGAGAAGAAAGGTCCAAAAGTCTTCTTTGGTGATAACGCGCACGGTAACACAAAAGGATATGGCACCCTTAAAAATGGTGACATTGAGGTACATGATGTATCATATGTAGAAGGTCTAAAGTTTAACTTATTATCTGTTTCTCATTTTTGTGACACTGGTTATTCAGTAAAATTCTCTAAAGATGAGTGTCTCATAAGTGATAAAAGAACAAAACAAAACCTTCTAACAGGATCTAGAAAGGGAAGTATGTATCTTGCAAATTGGAACAGCTGTCCTAAGGATACATGTCTGCTTGTGAAAAGCCCTAAAGATGTCAGCTGGCTATGGCACAAACGCCTTAGTCATCTGAACTTTAAGACTATGAACAAGTTAGCAAGGGAATCCTTAGTTGATGGTCTGCCTAATGAACTCTACTGTAAAGATCAGGTATGTGATGCATGTCAACAAGGAAAGCAAACAAAGGTATCCTTCAAGACCAAGAAGACAACATCAACCAGCAGAGTTCTTGAATTGCTTCACATGGATCTCTTTGGACCAATCACTCCAACCACTCTAACAGGGAGGAAGTACACTCTTATTGTTGTAGATGACTATTCCAAGTTTACTTGGGTTATCTTCTTATACAAGAAGAGTGAAACACAGCAGAAGCTCCCTGAACTATTGAAGAGGATCCAAGTAGAGAAAGGAGAACCAATTGTGAAAATTAGAAGTGACAAAGGAACTGAATTTATTAACTCTTATATTATTGCCCACTGTACTTCTAATGGTATTCAGCATGAGACAAGTTCAGCAAGAACACCACAGCAGAATGGTGTAGCTGAAAGAAGAGTCAGAACACTCAAAGAAGCTGCAAGAACACACCTTGCTGAATTCTCCACTCCTAAGAAGCTATGGGCAGAAGCCATCAACACAGCTTGTCACACTCAAAACAGGTCAGGTATTCACAAAATTCATGAGAAAACCCCATATGAACTATGGAAAGGAAGGAAACCTAGAGTATTTTACTTTCATATATTTGGTTGTAAGTGTTTCATTCACAACAATGGGAAGAGTAAGTTGAATGCTTTTGATGCCAAACCAGATGAGTTCATTGAAGTCAATGAACCTTTCCCTGAAGAACCAAAGGAAGATAAGCCTCATAGACCTGTCACTAGATCTCAAACTCAAGCAGAGCAAGTTGATCAGAATCAAGATGCACCAATCCCAAATTCAAGGGGGAATGATCTCTTTGACACACAAGATACAGATGATGATCGACCAAATCAAGTCAACCCCCCTGATGGCACAAGAACAGATGACAATCCAAGCTCATCTAATGCAGACACACCTGTGAGGAATACATGGAGAAACAATCATCCATCAAACCTCATCCTAGGAGGAGCAGACTCAGGTGTCAAGACCAGAAGACAACTGAATCAGAACTCCCAATCATCTATGTTCTGGTGGTGTGCCTTCCTGTCCAACATTGAACCAGCTGACATAGAAGAAGCAATGACAGATAGCAATTGGATCACTCCTATGCAAGAAGAACTAAACCAATTCGAAAGAAATGAAGTATGGGAATTGGTAGATCGTCCTGAAAACCACAGTGTAGTAGGAACAAAGTGGGTATTCAAGAATAAAAAGGACGAAAATGATGTAATAACTAGAAATAAAGCAAGGCTAGTTGCAAAAGGATACTCTCAATCTGAAGGGATTGACTATGATGAAACCTTTGCTCCAGTAGCCAGATTAGAAGCCATTCGACTGTTTCTAGCTTATGCATCATATATGGGCTTCAAAGTGTACTAAATGGATGTCAAGAGTGCTTTTCTAAATGGTATTCTGGTAGAAGAAGTGTATGTAGAGCAGCCTCCATGATTTGAAAAAAGAGATCAAGAATATCGTCTGAAGAAGGCTCTCTATGGTCTAAAGCAAGCCCCTAGAGCTTGGTATGACACATTGTCACAATTCCTACTTGACAATGGGTACACAAAAGGCAAAGTTGACAGAACACTTTTCAGAATACAAGAAGGAGAAGACATTCTAATGGTGCAAATATATGTAGATGATATCATATTTGGATCACCCAATCAAGAGATGTGCAAAAAGTTCTCTGAACTTATGCAAGGAAAGTTTGAAATGAGCATGATGGGTGAGATGAACTACTTCCTTGGACTCCAAGTCAAGCAAAGTCCAGAAGGGATCTTCATCAACCAGTCCAAGTATACCAAAAGCCTATTAGAAAGATTCAAAGCTCTACAAAGCAAGACTGCAAGGATTCCAATGATGACATCCTTCAAAATGGAACCAGATGAGTCTGGAAAGGCAGTTGATCAAGCTGAATATAGAGCACTGATTGGATCTCTACTATACCTTACAGCCAGCAGACCAGACATAACATTTGCTGTAGGAGTATGTGTTAGGTTTCAAGCAAACCCAAAGCAAAGTCATCTAGAAGCAGCAAGGAAAATTCTAAAGTACGTAAAAGGATCAGTCAACTTAGGACTATGGTACCCTGCTGATGACAACTTAGAATTGAGTGGTTATTCTGACTCAGACTATGGTGGATGCAGAATTGATAGGAAATCCACATCTGGAACCTGTCAATTCCTTGGGAACAAGTTGATATCATGGTTCTCTAAGAAGCAAACTTCAGTTGCAACCTCCACCACTGAAGCAGAATATATGGCAGCTGGAAGTTGTTGTAGTCAGCTACTCTGGCTAGTTCAACAACTCAAGGATTACAATGTAGAAGCAAGAGAAGTCTCTATCTATTGTGATAGCAGCAGTGCCATTGCCATCACTCAAAATCCAGTCCTCCACAAAAGGTGCAAGCATGTCGACATTCGACACCACTTCATAAGAGACCACCTTGAAAAGAAGGACATCAAGATGGAGAAAATTCACACAGATATCCAAAGAGCAGACATCTTGACTAAGCCCTTAGCTGAAGAAAGATTCAATACCCTATGCTACAGCTTAGGACTCCTGGATCCAAGCACATGAAGAGCAAAGATCAGCTGAAGACCTCAGCTGATACAATTGCAGCAGACTAGGAGGATCAGGTGAGGTGAATAGACACCCTCATCTTTAGGTACGTACTTTCCCAATGAAGACAAATAAAGCTGAGGGAAAACTTAGAGTCATTTAATCAAGGGGGAATCAATGATACCTTAAGAATCCTTGATAAAATACTCTATCATCTGCATTGCATAATATATATATATTCTTACAGAAGACTTGAACAAAGTTATTTGATATCTTTACTCAAAGCAATGTATATCTATGTATAATAATAAACTATTCTTCATAAAATACTTTATATTTATAAATTTATACAGTATACTATTGAGTTATACTTGGTTGGATTAATACACCACCCTCACCGACTCAACAGTATGCATGCACTGTACGGATTCCAAATAACACTTGTTCAAAATTTATAAATTCTGCATTCCATAAGATAGAGCCTAAATCTCTTTAAATGTGAGCCCTTAGATCAAGAATCTCATTGTTGATCTTAAGAAGTAACTTTTCAAAAATTCAGACCTATCAACTCTATGGTTTTGTCATCTTTCACTCCACTACCTCATTTCTACCCCTATAAAAGGAGGAAGTTATGAGAAAACCTAAGAACATAAATCACTAGCTATTATTCTTGTTTCAGGTATGGAGATAATCGAAAGAAGAGATGGAATGGAGATCATCCCTCAACCAAAGTCTTGGGTGAAGGAGATGAAGATTTGTCCAGAAGATGAAGATGATGCAGATCAGCATACTTGGTTTATCCAACATAAGTATGCCTATGAAAACTAAAGGAAGGAGAGATGTTCTTGTTGAAACTAGAGGAAGGAGAGATGCAGAGGACAAAGTAGCAAGCAAGCAGAGCTTCCTCTCCAGGAGGAAGTTCTACATGGAGAGCTTGTTATCAAAGGCTACTAGGTCAAAACATATCAGGAAGACCAAGTCCATGGCTCTCTCTTCACACTCCATTGAAGCCCCTTTCAATCTTCTCCCTTCTTCAAGAGAGGCGAAGAAATTCAACAAGGACACATTAGATGCTACAACCCATCTGATGATGAGGAACATCAGATGGTAAGGGCAACCTGAACCAGTGGGATATCATCCAGGCTGATAATCTACATATTGATTTGATGGTCCCACATGGCAAGAGGAAGAGCTGGAAGATCCATCAAACCAGGTTGGATCATCACAGCAGAGCTGAAGGATCCATTAAACCAGGTTGGATCATCAAACACAGAAGATTTACTCAGCAGACCTCAATCCTCTACTCAGCTGATCAGAAGACCTACCCAGCTGACCAGAAGACTTTCAAGAAAATCAGCAGACCTTTTGCAGAAATCAGAAGACCTCACTCTGCTGATCATATCACTTTTTTTTCGAGCATAATGACTTTCTTTGATCATGTAATTCATTCTAGATTTATTTCTGAATGTAATTAAGAAAATTGGCCTATATAAGGAATGAAATTCACTTATAGAAAACGCCCTTGATGATCAATTCTTACTAAAATTTAGTCACAACGGCTATTTTTGGTAATGATGTCATTAGTACTCAATTCTGTTTTGCCAACGAATCATCAATTGACACATGGCAAATTCAGCCGGCAAAATTAAAGGAAACGGGGCGAAATCAAAGAAGGAAATCTTGGGTTCTACTCCACATTAAAACCAAATCTGACCGTTGGATCGATCACACCTCAAGAATAGCTGGAGTATATATACAAACCCTTAAACCTCTCCCAAACCCTTTCGCTCACAATACTCAATTACTCTTAAACTCTCTCGTTCTGCAAATTTCTTTCAAGCTTTCGAGACTTAACACTCAAACACTCAGAATGGCAATCATTGAAATTTACGACGAGAAGACCAAGAGCACCGGCACTCTAGATGCAACAAAGTGGTCTAGGGAAGGGAAAATTTTCACAGAGAATGCTCTCTTTTTCAAGGGCAAACATACAGTTGCGAACAAGGAGATCCTTCTTCGCTGCATCAACCTGAACCTTCGTGATTTTCTGGAAGCAGCACCAACAAACGTTTATGAACAAGATGTGCTGGCTTTCTACTCAAACGCTGTGATGAAGGGATCTCATGTTGAAAGTGTCATGGGTGGACACAAAGTCAAGGTAACAAGAGAAATTCTTCAGGAATTGTTCGGCTTGTCAAGGGGGAAGATAAATATCTCCACCTATATTATGGGTAGAGAAAAGGAGTATATGGAGATGTTTACTGATGGAAGAATCAAGGCTATTGATGCCTCTAGACTTAAGAAATCCCAACTTGAACCTAAATTTCAAACCTTGATGGACATTGCAGGCAAGATGTTGCTAGGTAACACATTTAGTCATGATGCTGTTACTACTCTAAAGGTTAGAGTTATGGCTGCAATCTGGGATCAGATTTATGGAGACTGGCAAGGGATATTCTTGGATAGAATTGCCCTTGAGGCAAAGAAAGTTACTTTGGACTTGTAGTCAAGAGAATGGAAGGTAACAGCTACAGTCAGCTTTGTCAACAAGCTGAGCATCATCCTTCCAGATATTCTCCCAAAGAAGTATAAGATGGGACCTCATAAGACCTTCCACATCTCCAAGTATTACTTGAGAAAGGAAGCTCTTGCTGAGGCAGCAAGGTTGAAAGAAGAGAAGAGGAAGTTGTTGGTTGAAGCATCTTCCAAAGATGTTGTTGAGAAGGCAGAAGAGTCTATTCATGACTCTGCTGAAGAAGAAGAGGAGCCCTCCAAAGAAGAGGCTCAAAAGAAGGCTGCTGAGGATGATGATGATGACAATCAGACCTTGGCACAAAGAAGAATTCTAATCAGATCAGGGCTCATCTCCCCATCTGATTCAGATGCCACTCCCACTGCCTCTCCTTTGAAAAAGGCAGGTACTTCTAACCCCTCTCTCACTATCACACCTTCTAAACTGTCAAAGGGTCAGAAGAGAAAGAAGAACAATTCTTCTTTCACCAAGCAAACCAAGAAATCCAGGCTCCCTACTCCCATGAGCATAGCCCCTATTACATCCTTCAACCCTTCTGATGATTCCAACCCATCTGAACCTTCAAACACTGATACCCAAATCCCTGCTGATACTCACACAGCAGAGGAACAAGCCCAGCCTCAAACAACTCCCGAGCCACAACTGCCTACCCCTGCTGATGTACAAACAACAGATAACCAAACTCAGACCACCTCTACACCTCCTGCTGATGATCACACAGCAGATGACCAAGATCATCAAGCCCAACCATCTACTGATCTTCACGTAGAAAAAGAACCAGACCAGCAGACTTAAAACCCTGCTGATGCACAATCCACTGAAGATCAATCTCAACTTCCTACTCAACAAGAAGATATCACTTCCCAAATCACTACTGATACTCACACAGCAGAGGAAAATGTCCCATCTACCCAATCTCCTACCCTCACTGTTCCATCTGCTCCAGAAGACTTGGCACCAGCAGACCTGGATCAAGCAGGCCCTTCTGAACCTCAGTACAGCATGGTGCACTATCCTATGTGCACAAGGGAGAAGATAATGAGGATGAAGATAGCCAACCTGCTCAAGTCCACTACTCCTGGTATTGATGAGAAATCAATCCAATTTGAACAAGTACTTAGGATATGTACTTGGATTGAGCTCAGAAGAGATGATGTGGATGACCTTCTTGAGGTTATGGAAGGAATGGAAGGAAAGGAAAATTTCCTCGATTGGGAAATGGAGCAAAAGGAAGTTGCTCAGGTTCAATCTTTTGCTCAGCTACTATCAGCAGAGGCACTGACTGTAGTTTGCAACCGGATTCTAGGAATCCCTACTGATGATGTCTCTGTCCCAGAAGGCTCATCAGATCAGCAGACAGCTGAAAAAGCAACGGTGGATGACTCAGCTGCACCAGCATTGGCAGACGACTCAGTTGCACCAGCCTTGGTGGAAGAATCAGTTGCAACAGCCCCTGCAGAAGACTCAGCTAAACCAGTTGACAGAGTAGAGATTGAAAGAGAAGTAGTTAGATTACCAGCTCACTTCATGCCTTCAGATAACCTGACTCACTTCATTGATAAAGGAGAAAAGATCATGACCCATCTGGTTAAGGCCACTACCTCATTCCTCAATGAAGAGTATCTTTCACCTGAAGAAAGAGGCAAAGAACTGATTGTTCATCCAAAGCCTCAAGGATCTACATCAACTCCTACTCCATCTGTTGACTATACAGCAGACATCTGCTCACAAGTCAAAGCTGCAATAGACTTGCACTTTGAGAAAGGTTTAGGCCTGCAGCTTGGAAGATATGTTGAAAAAGCTGCTAGGGAGCAGAAGACTCGTCTTCACGATCAACTTATTGACATTGAAGACAAGTTTGGAGAGTCACTTCACCATCAGATAGGTGAATACTTAAGCACCATTCAGAAAAGAGCAGGCGACACCTCCACTATGTTTGCTGATCTCTATACTAATGAGGTGCACCGCATGGAGACCACCTACAAGAAAAGAATTGAGGATGCTGAAGCAAGAGCCACTGAAGGTCAAGCTCTTCTTAAATCAGTTGCAGAGGAGAATGAGAAACTGCAGACTCAGCTGAAGGAGACAGCAGCCAAATTGGAAGCACTTTTAGAGAAGCTCGAAGCTGCCTCCTCCACCAATTCTCTTGCTCATGTCATGGAGCACAGTATCTCTCACATAACTGCTGTCAGCAAAGTTAATGCCATGAAGCCTTTTGCGGCTGCACTTGCTGAAGCCAAAAAGGGGGAAGATATGTTGATAAGAGCTCTTGAGAAGTCTATTGCACAGCAAGCTGTAATGGTAGTATCTCAAGATGAGCTGAATGAAACCTTGGGTGATTTAAAAGGCAAAATCAAGAGCAGGCAAGGAAAAGGCAAAGAAATTGCTCAAGAAGGCACCCAAGCTCCCACTCAAGCTCCTGCCAAAAGCCTACAGATCAATGCTCCTGTAGAACAAGTTCCTGAGAAGAGAATGACAAGGAAAAGAAAGGCAGATGAGCAAGCTCAGTCAAGCAAGAAGTCAGCTCCAGCAGAGACTACAGCAGAAGAGAAAGAGGCTTTAGAGCTGAAGAAAATGAAGTTGCTTGAAGCTCAAGAGCTTAAGCAAAAGAAGTTGAATGATGCGAAGGCAGTCAAAGCCAAATTTGAAAGGAAAATAGCCAAACTCAGGAAAGCACTCAAGGACAAAGCAAAAGAAGACAATGTCCTGGTGTTTGATAGCAATTATGTGGATTATTTAGCCCTTCAAGATGAGCTACCAAGATGGTATCCCCTGAAGAAGAAGTGGCAAATTCAACACCACATAGTAAGGAAATTTGGCCCTCTCCCTACTTATGAAGATGAATTCTTCCAGTTCAATCAGTTCATGACCATTGAAGATCCAGTGTTCTGGGAAGAAATTGTCAAGACAGCCAAAGAACTTGACAACTGCAAAATCCTAACACCTGAAGAACCCAAATGGGATGCACCCATTCTGGACTCAGGAAGAGTCAACTTGATTGAAGTCAAAAGGATTCTGTATAAGATCTATGAAGAGGAGAATGTTACAGACCTGCAGCACATGGAAGAAGTTCGAGTTCGTCTGAACCTTGCTTTCCACATCTGAAGATCAGAAGACCTGATGAAGACTACTTTAAGAAGTTTAAAGAATCTATTACTTGTAATCTGTAAAAGCTCCATATATATTCAAGTTCTAGTTCTTTTTGCTTACAAGACAAACTCTCATTGTCTTCATCAGATAATTCAGTTTTAAGATTTTTATAAACTCTTATCTTATTTCATTAAGAGCACTTATCAAGTATAGTTTTGGCTTCATCAAAAAGGGGGAAATTGTTGGGATATAAATTCACCCTAAGCCCCACTTGATGTTAGAATAGTTTTGATGGCCAAAACACTTAGAGTTTATAAATGTAATAGGATCAGCTGACTTTTATAGAACAGCTTAGACTAGTCTTGTGTGATCAACTGTATTGATATCAGCTGATCAGCACAGCCCTGGCTTACATGCCTATCCTCAAGATGAAAAGAGTAGAAGACATGAAGACTAGAAGATCCTTGAAGACCATTTAAGTAAGGTGCTTGTATACCTACTTATCTGATGGAGTCCAAGATTGAAGATAATCTAAGAGTGCATAAAAGATTTGCCAGATGAGAAGAGTGTTACTCGACTGATATCAGAAGGCAGAAGACCTCGACCAGACGAGTAGTCAGAAGACTAGTAGAGCAGATCAGAAGACTATGTGCACGTCCAGGACTCGGCTGAATCCAAAGTCATCTTCCAATTTAAATGAAGACTTACCTTACTTAGAAGATTGACATGATCCCAAGATTGGAGCAATCAAGCAGCTGGAATCAAGGAATCAAGCCAACATGGAAAGATTGCCCCAACGGCTAGTCAACTCCAACGGCTAGTTGCAGCAATCACCATTATAAATACAAGAGGATGAGAAATCACAAGTACGAAGTCACAACGAGAGAATTCAACAAGCTAAGCAAGCAATCAAGCAAAAGCCATACTGTTTTAAGAATTCTCCAAGAGCCCAAAAAGCCTTAGAATATTTGTAGCTCTTAAGTGATTTCTATCCAACCCATAAGAACCTGAAACCTGTTCATATTTTATATCCATTGTTTTAGGCATAGTGGTTAAGCAAATTATAAGCTTGAACCATTAGTTGGATACTTCTCAAAAACCCCAAACCCTCTCCGAAAGGTTAAAGTTTTTGAACCCTGCAAAGTGCAAGTGCTTACAATCACTTGTGGAGACCGTAGCAGTTAGGACGGCTCAGATCTCAAAGTCCTATCCTTGGGACTATAAAGGTCAAGACCCTTGTAATTTTTGGTAAATTTAAGGGATTAAACATCACGTTAGGACGTGAGAGTGGACGTAGGATCGTATATCCAAACCACTATAAATCTGGTGTTATTTACCTTTCTGCACTTTACATTACTGTCTTTCCATATATTTTTATATAGCGCATACTGTGTTTTAACTATCCTTGAATCAAGGCCATAACCTTCAAACCAGAATCAGCTGATGCTTTCATTAAATAAACAAGTATTGGTGTTTTCAAAAGAAACTAAAGAACGAGTCTAAACAAGGCCTACCATAATTCCGCATATAATCTCTTCATTCAGATCACTATAGTCATCTGGACCAGCAGACTTGTAGTCCAGTTGACATAGCAATCAGAAGAGGTTCCCAACTCTCTTGAAAAAGTTTTAAAGTCTATTCACCCCTCCCCTCTAGACTTTAATCCCATTCACTACTCGTTCAGGAACCAACAAGGTTTGAAGTGAGCTGGTATTCTGACTACTTCTCTTTCAATCTCTACTTTGTCAGCTGGTTCAGCTGAGTCTTCTGCAGGGGCTGTTGCAACTGAGTCTTCCACCAAGGCTGGTGCAGCTGAATCTTTTGCCAAGGTAGGTGCAGCTGAGTCATCCACCTTTGCTTTTTCAGCTGTCTACTGATCTGATGAGCCTTCTGGGACAGAGATATCATCAGTGGGGATTCCTAGAATCCGGTTGCAAACTACAGTCAGAGCCTCTGCTGATAGTAGCTGAGCAAAGGATTGAACCTGAGCAACTTCCTTTTGCTCCATTTCCCAATCGAGGAAATTTTCCTTTCCTCCCATTCCTTCCATGACCTCAAGAAGGTCATCCACATCATCTCTTCTGAGCTCAATCCAAGTACATATCCTAAGTACTTGTTCAAATTGGATTGATTTCTCATCAATACCAGGAGTAGTCGATTTGAGCAGGTTGGCTATCTTCATCCTCATTATCTTCTCCCTTGTGCACATAGGATAGTGCACCATGCTGTAGTGAGGCTGAGAAGGGCCTGCTTGAGCCAGGTCTGCTGGTGCCAAATCTTCTGGAGCAGATGGGGTAGTGAGGATAGGGGATTGAGTGGATGGAACATTTTCCTCTGCTGTGTGAGTATCACCAGGGATTTGGAAAGTGATATCTTCTGGTTGGGTAGGAGGGTGAGATTGATCTTCAGTGGATTGTGCATCAGCAGGGTTTTGAGTCTGCTGATCTGGTTCTAGCTCTACTTTGAGATCAGTAGATGGTTGGGCTTGATGATCTTGGTCATCTGCTGTTTGAGTATCAGCAGGGGATGGGGCAATTAGAGTTTGATCATCAGCAGAGGGTGTAGAGGTGGTCTGAGGTTGGTCATCTGCTGTTTGTATATCAGCAGGGGTAGGCAGTTGAGATTCAAGAGTAACCTGAGGCTGGGCTTGTTCCTCTGTTGTGTGAGTATCAGCAGGGATTTGGGTATCAGTGTTTCACGGTTCAGATGGGTTGGAATCATCAAAAGGGTGGAAGGATGAAATAGGGGCTATGCTCATGGGAGTAGGGAGCCTGGATTTCTTGGATTTCTTGGTGAAAGAAGAATTGTTCTTCTTTCTCTTCTGACCCTTTAACAGTTTAGAAGGTGTGATAGTGAGGGAGGGATTAGAAGTACCTGCCTTTTTCAAAGGAGAGGCAGTGGGAGTGGCATCTGATTAGAATTCTTCTTTGTGCTAAGGTCTGATTGTCATCATCATCATCCTCAGCAGCCTTCTTTTGAGCATCTTCTTTGGAGGGCTCCTCTTCTTCTTCAGCAGAGTCATGAACAGACTCTTCTGCCTCCTCAACAACATCCTCAGAGGATGCTTCAGCCAACATCTTCCTCTTCTCTTCTTTCAGCCTTGCTGCCTCAATAAGAGATTCCTTTCTTAAATAATACTTGGAGGTGTGGAAGGTCTTATGAGGACCCATCTTGTACTTCCTTGGGAGTATTTCTAGAAGGATGATACTCAGCTTGGTTACAAAGCTGACTGTTGATGTCACCTTCCATTCTCTTGATTGAAGGTCCAATGTAACCTTCTTGGCCTCAAGAGCAGTCCTATCCAAAAATAGCCCTTGCCAATCCCCATCAATCTGATCCCAGATTGCAGCCATAACTCTAACCTTTAAAGTGGTAACAGCATCATGACTAAAAGTGTTACCAAGCAACATCTTGCCTGCAATGTCCATCAAGGTTTGGAACTTGGGGTCAAGTTGTGATTTCTTCAGTCCAGAGGCATTAGCAGCCTTGACTCTTCCACTGGTAAACATCTCCATATACTCCTTTTCTCTTCCCATAATGTAGGTAGAGATGTTTATCTCACCCCTTGATAAGCCAAAAAATTCCTGAAGAATCTCTCTTGAGATCTTAACTCTGTGTCCACCCAAGACACTTTCAACATGAGGTCCCTTCATCACTGAAGAATCTATCTTGCTCATAAACGTTTGTTGGTGCTGCTTCCAGAAAATCACGGAGGTTGAGGTTGATGCAGCGAAGAAGGATCTCCTTGTTCGCGGGTGTATGTTTGCCCTTGAAAAACAGAGCATTCTCTGTGAAAATCTTCCCTTCCCTAGACCACTTCGTTGCATCTAGAGTGCCGGTGCTCTTGGTCTTCTCGTCGTAAATTTCAATGATTGCCATTCTGAGTGTTTGAGTGTTAGGTCTCAAAAGCTTGAAAGAAATTTGCAGAACGGGAGAGTTTGAGAGCAATTGTGTATTGTGAGCGAAAGGGTTTGGGAGAGGTTTAAGGGTTTGTATATATACTCCAGCAAAACTTGAGAATTGTACAATCCAACGGTCAGATTTGATTTAATTGTGGAGTAGAACCCAAGATTTCCTTCTTTGATTTCGCCCCGTTTCCTTTAATTTTACCGGCTGAATTTCCCATGTGTCAATTGGTGATTCGTTGGCAAAACAGTAATTGAGTACTAATGACATCATTACCAAAAATAGCCGTTGTGACTAAATTTTAGCAAGAATTGATCATCAAGGCCGTTTTCTATAAGTGAATTTCATTCCTTATATAGGCCAATTTCCTTAATTACATTCAGAAATAAATCTAGAATGAATTACATGATCAAAGATAGTCATTATGCTCTGAAATAAAGTGATATAATCAGCAGAGTGAGGTCTTCTGATTTCTGCAAAAGGTCTGCTGATTTTCTTGAAAGTCTTCTGGTCAGCTGAGTTGGTCTTCTGATCAGCTGAGTAGAGGATTGAAGTTTGCTGAGTAAATCTTCTGTGTGTGATGATCCAACCTGATTTGATGGATCCTTCAGCTCTGCTGTGATGATCCAACCTGGTTTTGATGGATCTTCCAACTCTTCCTCTTGACCATGTGAGACCATCAAATCAATATGTAGATTATTAGCCTGGATGATATCCCACTGGTTCAGGTTGCCCTTACCATCTGATGTTCCTCATCATCAGATGGGTTGTAGCATCTAATGTGTCCTTGTTGAATTTCTTCGCCTCTCTTGAAGGAGGGAGAAGATTGAAAGGGGCTTCAATGGAGTGTGAAGAGAGGGACATGGACTAGGTCTTCCTGATGTGTTTTGACATAGTAGCCTTTGATAGCAAGCTCTCCATGTAGAACTTCCCCCTGGAGAAGAAGCTCTGCTTGCTTGCTACTTTGTCCTCTGCATCTCTCCTTCCTCTAGTTTTCAACAAGAACGTCTCTCCTTCCTTTAGTTTTTATAGGCATACTTATGTTGAGTGAACCAAGTATGTTGATCTGCATCATCTTCATCTTCAGGACAAATCTTCATCTCCTTCACCCAAGACCTTGGTTGAGGGATGATCTCCATTCCATCTGTTCTTTAGATTATCTCCATACCTGAAACAAGAATAATAGTTAGTGATTTGTGTTCTTAGGTGTTCTCATAACTTCCTCCTTTTATAGGGGTAGAAATGAGGTAGTAGAGTGAAAGATGACAAAACTATAGAGTTGATAGGTCTGAATTTGTGAAAAGTTACTTCGTAAGATCACCAATTCTTGATCTAAGGGTTCACATTTAAAGAGATTCAGACTCTATCTTATGGAATGCAGAATTTATAAATTTTGAGCAAGAGTTATTTGGAATCCGTACAGTGCATGCATACTGTTGAGTCGGTGAGGATGGTGTATTAATCCAACCAAGTATAACTCAATAGTATACTGTATGTATGTATAATGATAAAGTATTTTACGAAGAATATTTTATTCTTATACATATGTATACATTGCTTAAGTATAGATACCACTTAACTTTGTTCATGTCATCTGAATATATATATATAATATGCAATGCAGATTGTAGAGTATTTCATCAAGGATTCTTAAGGTATCATTGATTCCCCCTTGATTAGATGACTCTATGTTTTCCCTCAGCTTTATTTGTCTTCATTGGGAAAGTACTTACCTGAAGATGAGGGTGTCTATTCACCTCACCTGATCCTCCTAGTCTGCTGCAATTGTATCAGCTGAGATCTTCAGCTGATCTTTTCTCTTCATGTGCTTGGATCCAGGAGTCCTAGGCTGTAGCATAGGGTCTTGAATCTTTCTTCATCTAGGGGCTTAGTCAAGATGTCTGCTCTTTGGATATCTGTGTGAATTTTCTCCATCTTGATGTCCTTCTTTTCAAGGTGGTCTCTTATGAAATGGTGTCGAATGTTGACATGCTTGCACCTTGTGTGGAGGACTGGATTTTGAGTGATGGCAATGGCGCTGCTGCTATCACAATAGATGGGGACTTCTCTTGCCTCTACATTGTAATCTTTGAGTTGTTGAACTAGCCAGAGCAGCTGACTACAACAACTTCCAGCTGCCATGTATTCTGCTTCAGTGGTGGAGGTTGCAAATGAAGTTTGCTTCTTTGAGAACCATGATATCAACTTGTTGTCTAGGAATTGACAGGTTCCAGATGTGGATTTCCTATCAATTCTGCATCCACCATAGTCTGAGTCAGAATAACCACTCAATTCTAGGTTGTCATCAGCAGGGTACCATAGTCCTAAGTTGACTGATCCTTTTAGGTACTTTAGAATTTTCCTTGCTGCTTCTAGATGACTTTGCTTCGGGTTTGCTTGAAACCTAGCACATACTCCTACATCAAATGTTATGTCTGGTCTGCTGGCTGTAAGGTATAGTAGAGATCCAATCAGTGCTCTATATTCAGCTTGATCAACTGCCTTTCCAGACTCATCTGGTTCCATTTTGAAAGATGTCATCATTGGAATTCTTGCAGTCTTGCTTTGTAGAGCTTTGAATCTTTCTAATAGGATTTTGGTATATTTGGACTGGTTGATGAAGATCCCTTCTGGACTTTGCTTAACTTGGAGTCCTAGGAAGTAATTCATCTCACCCATCATGCTCATTTCAAACTTTCCTTGCATAAGTTCAGAGAACTTTTTGCACATCTCTTGATTGGGTGATCCAAATATGATATCATCTACATATATTTGCACTATTAGAATATCTTCTCCTTCTTGTATTCTGAAAAGTGTTCTATCAACTTTGCCTTTTGTATACCCATTGTCAAGTAGGAATTGTGACAATGTGTCATACCAAGCTCTAGGGGCTTGCTTTAGACCATAGAGAGCCTTCTTCAGTCGATATACTTGATTTCCTTTTTCAAACCCTGGAGGCTGCTCTACATACACTTCTTCTACCAGAATACCAATTAGAAAAGCACTCTTGACATCCATTTGGTACACTTTGAAGCCCATATATGATGCATAAGCTAGAAACAGTCGAATGACTTCTAGTCTGGCTACTGGAGCAAAGGTTTCATCATAGTCAATCCCTTCAGATTGAGAGTATCCTTTTGCAACTAGCCTTGCTTTATTTCTAGTTATTACATCATTTTCGTCCTTTTTGTTCTTGAATACCCACTTTGTTCCTACTACATTGTGGTTTTCAGGACGATCTACCAATTCCCATACTTCATTTCTTTCGAATTGGTTTAGTTCTTCTTGCATAGCAGTGATCCAATTACTATCAGTCATTGCTTCTTCTATGTCAGCTGGTTCAATGTTGGACAAGAAAGTAAACCAGCAGAACATAGATGATTGGGAGTTCTGATTTAGTTGTCTTCTGGTCTTGACACCTGAGTCTGCTCCTCCTAAGATGAGGTTTGATGGATGATTGTTTCTCCATGTATGCCTCACAGGAGTGTCTGCATTAGATGAGCTTGGATTCTCATCTGTTCTTGTGCCATTAGGGGGGTTGACTTGATTTGGTCGATCATCATCTGTATCTTGTGTGTCAAAGAGATCATTCCCCCTTGCATTTGGGATTGGTGCATCTTGATTCTGGTCAGCTTGCTCTGCTTGAGTTTGAGATCTAGTGACAGGTCTATGAGGCTTATCCTCATCTGGTCTGGACTTGATCACTAGTTGTCTCATCTGTTCTGCAGCTGAGTTTGTTTCTACTGCATTCTTTTCACAAGATTCATAAAAAACAACATGAGGTGTTTCTTCCACAAGAAGGGTTCGTTTGTTGAGTACTCTAAATGCTTTGCTAGTAGAGGAGTATCCTAAGAATATCCCCTCATCTGCTTTGGCATCAAAAGCATTAAACTTACTCTTCCCATTGTTGTGAATGAAACACTTACAACCAAATATATGAAAGTAAGATACTCTTGGTTTCCTTCCTTTCCACAGTTTGTATGGGGTTTTCTCATGAATTTTGTGAATACCTGACCTGTTTTGAGTGTGACAAGCTGTGTTGATGGCTTCTACCCATAGCTTCTTAGGAGTAGAGAATTCAGCAAGGAGTGTTCTTGCAGCTTCTTTGAGTGTTCTGACTCTTCTTTCAGCTACACCATTCTGCTGTGGTGTTCTTGCTGCACTTGTCTCATGCTACCATTAGAATTACAGTAGGCAATAATATAAGAGTTAATAAATTCAGTGCCTTTATCACTTCTAATTTTCACAATTGGTTCTCCTTTCTCTACTTGGATCCTCTTCAATAGTTCAGGGAGCTTCTGCTGTGTTTCACTCTTCTTGTATAAGAAGATAACCCAAGTAAACTTGGAATAGTCATATACAACAATAAGAGTGTACTTCCTCCCTGTTAGTGTGGTTGGAGTGATTGGTCCAAAGAGATCCATGTGAAGCAATTCACGAACTCTGCTGGTTGATGCTGTCTTCTTGGTCTTGAAGGAGACCTTTGTTTGCTTTCCTTGTTGACATGCATCACATACCTGATCTTTACAGTAGAGTTCATTAGGCAGACCATCAACTAAGGATTCCCTTGCTAACTTGTTCATAGTCTTAAAGTTCAGATGACTAAGACGTTTGTGCCATAGCCAGCTGACATCTTTAGGGCTCTTCACAAGCAGACATGTATCCTTAGGACAGCTGTTCCAATTTGCAAGATACATACTTCCCTTTCTAGATCCTGTTAAAAGGTTCTGTTTTGTTCTTTTATCACTTATGAGACACTCATCTTTAGAGAATTTTACTGAGTAACCAGTGTCACAGAAATGAGAAACAGATAATAAATTAAACTTTAAACCTTCTACATATGATACATCATGTACCTCAATGTCACCATTTTTAAGGGTGCCATATCCTTTTGTGTTACCGTGCGCGTTATCACCAAAGAAGACTTTTGGACCTTTCTTTTCTATGTAGTTGGTTAGCAGGGCTTTGGTTCCAGTCATATGGGTTGAGCATCCACTATCTATGTACCATGTTTCTCCTGCTAGACCTCCTCTTCTGTATAGGTCCCTCCTTTCCTGCAAGAAAGGTTAAGTCTTAGGTACCCATTTTGTCTTAGGTCCTTGGGTGTTAGTACTACCCTTGGGAACCCACATATACATTGGTCGTTTGAACAACCTTGAGCACTTGAGTTGTTTCCCTCGGGCATCACAGAACCAAATCTTACCAGTTAGCACCTTGGACTGGTCTGATTTGTTACTTGTGTCAGCTAAGTAATAGTCAAATGGTTTCCCTTTATAGGAGTGTACATACATTATCTTTTGACTAGTTACATTCGGCCTGGGTGCATTAGCTGGACGATGCACACGATTATATGGACCATACTCTTCTGTTCTCACAATATCATAAGAGATAGGGGGTGCAAAGATAACAGATTTGTTTGAAGAAGATTTCTTCTTCTTGGCTGGAGCAGCATACAGCTGAGATTGTCTCAAACGAGATGGTCTAGGCTGTTTGTTGTTCCTCTGTACAGGCTTGGGGTTAACTTATCTTTTACCATTTTTGGTGTTGGGATAGTTAGCCTTAGTTGGTACAGATGCCTTTTGGTTCATATTAGGTTCATTGTGTTTGGAACACTCACCCTTTTCATGTGTCTGAGTAGTGCACTTGTTAGGTGTAATACCCCCAGCTGGACAGGATGTTGATGGATTAAGTTCATAGCCAAAACCTATCTTATTGCCATTTGATCTATAATATTCAAAGATACTTTCAATAGTAGTAGATGCTTTATTGAACTCTGATATCTTTTGATTTAGGCATTCATTCTCCTTTTCTAAGAGCTTGTGTGCTTGGAAGAGGTCATCGAACTTGGATTGTAGTGAACGAAATTCTTTAGTTTCTAAGGCTTGAGTTTCTAACATCCCCTCATACAACTGAGTTATTGTGGTATTTTCTTCCTTAAGAAGTTCCACTTCTTTGGTCAATCTTTCATTCATTGTGACCAACTCAGGGGTGTTATCAAACTTAGTCTTTTTCAACTTAGCAATTTCTTTCCTTAGATCCTTGTTCTCCTCTTCCACTTCTATAAAAGCTCTAGTGGCAATATCCAGATCACCTTTTACCTTTCTTAAAGATTGATAATATGTGTCTTCTGATTCGCCTTCTGATGAGTTTATCTCATCTGTTGGTGAAAAAATAGGTGAATGGAAAGTTGTAGTATAGGAATTTACCTCATTTTCACCTATGGCCATAATAGCTAGATCATCTGAATCATCTGAGAAGATTTGACAGTCTGGTGATGTAGGAAGTTCATCACTCTGAATTCAGATTCTTCAGTCACCATAGCTTTCTTGTCTGAATTTCTTCTGTCTCTTCTTGGCCTTCTTTCTTCTTTGTCATCTAAATTCAGCTCAGGACATTCATAGACATAATGTCCTGGTTTGCGACAATTGAAGCATGATCCAGGTTTCTGATTTGAGTTGCCTTTCCTTGGAGGAGTGGCATCTCTTCTTCTAGATCCTCGGCTGTCAGATGAATCCACATCCTTTCTAGGATGTCTTTCTGGTGTTCTTTCTCTGGATCCTCTGGAGGGTGAACTAGCTCTCCTGTCTTTATAATTCATGTAGAATTTTCTATATTTGCTGTTGAGAGTGTTCATCCTTTCGAATCTCTTGATCATAAGAGCCATTTGCTCTTTCAGACTCATGTCTAATCCTTCAAAGTCTTCTGTTTTCAGTGAGGTCGTGCCAGATGAGGTATTTGCAGCTTTTGTATTGGCAGCCTTGAAGGCTACAGTCTTGGAGGTAGATGGGGTTGCAGTTGGCTCATCACTTCCTGAGTTTTCTTCTCTTTCAAGATCATATTCACGAGCTTTTAGGTTCTGAAATAGATTTTGTGCAGACCATTTCTTGATATCTTGAGTATCTTTGATGATGGTCTTCTTGAGTCTCCATTTCTTGGTTAGAGAGTCTAAGATCTTTAGATTTTTCTCTCTATTTGTATACTTCTTGCCCAGAGATTCTATCTCATTGATGATCTTGGTAAATCTATTGTCTAGCTGATCAATAGACTCTTCTGGTTGCATCTTGAAGTGTTTGAACTTCTTGACTGCTGTTGACAATTTGCTCTCCTTGATCAGCTCAGTTCCTTCACAGAGAAGTGCCAAAGCATCCCACATATCTCTTGCTGACTCACAATTGATTACTTTTGCAATGTACTCATTTGGAAGAGTTTGCATGATGTAATCTTGAGAAATGCTATCAAGATTTGATTGCTTCATCTCTTCAGGAGTGAGTTCCTTCATGGGCTTGGGAACAAGTTCTCCCACTGGAACTTCTGGATCACCATTTGCAGTGTTGACTGTCATGATGGTGATTGGGCCTTCTGTGATTACTGACCACATCTTGTAGTGGACTGATGTGAGATTCTTCCTCATCCTGATCTTCTAGTAATCATAGTCCTCAACTGAAAACTTAGGCAACTTACGCATGTTAGCACTCATGCTGTATGAGTTTTCAAAAACAAGTTTTTCAAAAGAATAGATCTGTTCAAGAGGACTACAGAGAGACTCCCTCAAGTCTTCTGATAATCTAGATACAGTAGTCCGTTAGAACCACTGCTCTGATACCACTTGTTGGTCCCTGAACGAGTAGTGAATGGGATTAAAGTCTAGAGGGGAGGGGTGAATAGACTTTAAAACATTTTCAAGAGAGTTGGAAACCTCTTCTGATTGCTATGTCAACTGGACTACAAGTCTGCTGGTCCAGATGACTATAGTGATCTAAATGAAGAGATTATATGCGGAATTATGGTAGGCCTTGTTTAGACTCGTTCTTTAGTTTCCTTTGAAAACACCAATACTTGTTTATTTAATGAAAGCCTCAACTGATGCTGGTTTGAAGGTTATGGCCTTGATTTGAAGATAGTTAAAACACAGTATGCACTATATAAAAATATATGAAAAGACAGTAATGTAAAGTGCAGAAAGGTAAATAACACCAGGTTTATAGTGGTTCGGATATACGATCCTACGTCCACTCTCACGTCCTAACGTGATGTTTAATCCCTTAAATTTACCAAAAATTACAAGGGGCTTGACCTTTATAGTCCCAAGGGTAGGACTTTGAGATCTGAGCAGTCCTAACTGCTACGGTCTCCACAAGTGATTGTAAGCACTTGCACTTTGCAGGGGTTCAAAAACTTTAACCTTTCGGTGGGGGTTTGGGGTTTTTGAATGTTTCCAACTAATGGTTCAAGCTTATAATTTGCTTAACCACTATGCCTAAATCAATGGATATACAATAAGAATAGGATTCAGGTTCTTTGGTTGGATAGAAATCACTTAAGAGCTAAGGATGTTCTTATGGATTCTGGCTCTTAGAGAACTCTTAAAACAATATGGATTTTTGCTTGATTGCTTGCTTAGCTTGTTGAATTCTCTCGTTGTGACTTTTTTTTTTGCTTGTGATTTCTCATCCTCTTGTATTTATAATGGTGATTGCTGCAACTAGCTGTTGGAGTTGACTAGCCGTTGGGGCAATCTTTCCATGTTGGCTTGATTCCTTAATTCCAGCTGCTTGATTGCTCCAATCTTGGGATCATGTCAATCTTCTAAGTAAGGTAAGTCTTCATTTGAATTGGAAGATGACTTTGGGAATCAGCCGAGTCCTGGACATGTACATAGTCTTCTGATCTGTACTACTAGTCTTCTGAGTACTCTTCTGACCTTGGTCCTCTGTCTTCTGATATCAGTCGAGTAGCACTCTTCTGATCTGGAAATTCTTTGTGCTGCTTTAAGGCCATCTTCAACTTGGACTCCATCAGATAAGTAGGTATACAAGCACCTTACTTAACTGGTCTTTAAGGATCTTCTAGTCTTCATGTCTTCTACTCTTCTCATCTTGAGGATAGGCATGTAAGCCAGGGCTGTGTTGATCTGCTGATATCAATACAGTTGATCACACAAGACTAGTCTAAACTGTTCTATACTAGTCAGCTGATCCTATTACATTTATAAACTCTAAGTGTTTTGACCATCAAAACTATTCTAACATCAAGTGGGGCTTAGGATGAATTTATATCCCAACACCGCCTAAACCTACTGGACTAGGTTAGATGAGTACACTCTACTGTCCTAACCAATAGCAAAGGCAGATTCCAAAATTTACAATACCAAATCACATAATATTCTCGATTACACAACTAAATTCCAAGAGTCGACTTGTTACCATTAGATCAATCGGTTTCATCCTGGCCTCTCGATTCAAAACCCCAAAATTCTTAAAACCCTTCATTTTCGGAAATCACTCCCACGTTTCACTCTACTTTCCTACTCTCATGCTCTTACTCTCTCAATCTCTACTATTTTTTCTAAGTTTGCAAAATCACTACACTCAAAATGCCGATAACTATTCTAGATGTTGAATCTAACATGCAAGATAGGTTCGATGTGGAGTGATATGCAGCTGAAGGCAAAGTGCATGTGGAAAGTTCTCTGTTCTTCAAGGGAAGGCATTCGGAAGACAACAAAGAAATATTAATCAAGTGTTTCTGATGCGGTTTGAAGACATATTTGGAGGCTGTGCTAGAAGTGGTGTTCGAGGATGAGGTTCTAGAATTTTATGCTACTGCCACTCATCGAGGCGAGTACATAGAATCATTCATTGGTGGAAAGCGGATCAAAATCACTAGAGAGATGCTGGATGAGGTTTTTTGTTTGAAACAAGGGTCGATTGATGTGGAGATGTATGCCACAGGTCAAGAATTGAGATATCTAAGTATCTTTTGCGGCAAGAAATTGAGGTTAGGTAATGATGGAAAGATTCCGGCGGTGAAGAAGAAGCAGTTGTTCCCGAAATACAAAACCCTACTCGACATCGCAAACAAAATGTTGTTTGGTGTCACTGGAAGTTATGATTCAGTCACTTTGCAGAAGGCGAGAGTGATGGCAGCCATTTACGATGGAATTACTGAAGGTAATTGGCAGAAGCTGTTCATGGACAGGGTCATGTATTTTGCAAAGAATGTTACTGTGGATACGGATGCTAGAGAGTGGGTCGTATTAGCGACTGTAAGCTTTGGAAACAAGCTGAATATCCTCTTACCGGTCTTGTTGCCAAACAATAAAGATTGGAGCAAAGGAGAGCCGTTTCATGTTTTGAAGTATTATTTGAGGAAGGATGCCATTGATAGGCAGACAAAAGAAAGGTTGATGGAGCGTGAGCAAATTAAATTTAATCCTAGAGACGCGATGATCGAAGCTGAGTCTTCTAGTGATGAAGAAAAGGAGACGCAGGCTGAGGAAGGTGGTACTAGTGGAGCACTAGTACGGTATGTTTCTGAAGAAGTTATGATTGAACCTGTTGAAGATTCTGAGGAGACAGAATCAGACGAGTCTTCGGAAGAAGAGAAGGAGACAGAAGAAGAGTACCAGCTCAGAATAAGTCAAATACCAAGAGGCGACTTGTCTGGTCCTCCCCCTCCTACTCGACTGATGGCCAAAACTTCATCAAGAATGGTTAGTACTTCTACTTCCATTCTATCTGTCTCTCCCTCATATATTCCGATTAAGAAAAAGGCAAGAACACGTTGTTCTCGTGCCAGAACTGTTCCTTCAACCACACCCAAATTCGTTCAGCACTTGAGTTCTTTACTGACTCAAGATGCCCCGGTTTTTGTTCATCCTGAAGATGCTCCTTCAGATGACACTCTTGTTCACTCCCCACCCATACCAACAGAAACCACTCCCCAAATTACTTTACCCTCAATAGAAGATGTTGAACCATCTAACCCATCTATTCTAGGAACTTCACTAGCTGACACTTCAGCAACTGAGATGAGGACCTCACTCACTCAGACCCCTCCCAAGAATAGATTTCCCAACCTGGTTGATTATTCGATGTGCCCGAGAGAGAAGAGGCTTCGAGCACAGATGACCAGGAACCTAAAAAAGATGCTCCCGTCTATTGAGATAGATACCAGTTCTGAAGCTTATGAGAAGATGATTCGAATTTTCACTTGGGTTGCCTTGAGAGAAGGTCCTTGTGAAGTCATGTTCGAAGTTATAACTGGTATGGGCAGAATCTCCAATTTTCAAGACTGGGAACTTGAACAAAAGGAGATAAGTGGAGTGAAGAAGCATTCTGAGTTAAGGATGCCTGAAGCCTTAACTAGTCTAGTGAAGAAAATGCTTAATATTCCGGATAATGTGCTATCCATTCAGAAGCCAAGTATTGGTGTGCAAGTTTCAGAATCCGATCTCGTGGAAGACGAGTTGATGCATGAAGTTCAACCAGTGGAAGTGTTGGAGTCTACTGATCCCCAAAGTGAGCTGGAGAATCCCTCAGATCAGTTGAGAGGATTGGTGTTTAAGTTCCAAGTGGAACATGCTCACAGCCCGAGGACTGATGTTGGGCAGATCACAAGATATGTTGAACCAACTTTCATTGTTGAACTTTGTGGATATGTTAAGAAGTTGTATGCGATGGTGAAGAAAGACTCAGATGAAGCTGAAAGAAGAGCAAAGGAAGCAAGGTTAGCAATCGTACCTTACTGTCCTCCATTAAATTTGAAAGCAATAGTTGGAAGTGTGACGCAGCGGAGTATAGCCGAAAGGGGCGTGTACACTATCCGGACGTTGATACAATGAAGATACCGTCGTGATAGAGAGAAGGAGAAATTCCTTTAATTTTCTAAAATATTCAATCAATCCACAAAATACAAGCAAGGCCTCTATATATACATAGCAGGCTCAAATAACTGCTAAGAAAACAACTAACAGGCGCTAAACAGAAAGAATTGCTAAAAGAATAAAAGAAATGTACTAAAACTGAATCTGACTCATAAAGTGTTAACTATTAGTTGCATCTTCATCATTATCCTCCTCTTCAAAACGATTCTCCCTCGAATCGTCGTCAGTTGCATCTTCGTCTGAATTATAACCACAGAACGGGACTAAATGTTTAACGTTGAAAACATCACTTGTACGAATATGCGGTGGTAGGCGAAGGCGGTATGCATTCGGATTTATTTTCTGAAGTACCTCGCAAGGACCAATTTTCCGTGACGCCAATTTATTGTACTCTCGCGGAGGAAAACGATCCTTTGTTAGTGTTGGGAAATAAAATAATTTTGATTAAGATACCAAAACCGCTGAATGATGATGATCAGATTAGTTGAGATACAATCAAGTTTGAATCAATCTAGTTGTCTCAGGATAGTTGAGACAGTAAGAATGCTTAAGTCTAAATCTCAGAAATATTGTGAGATTTATAGTTCAGGATAGTTGTCCAAAGTTGGAATGTTAGGCAACTTGTTAAATGTTAATGCTTTAGGACAAGTCTGCTGAAGAAGAGAGCATTGCTGAGTAATCAAAGATAAGAAGACAAGTTACATTGTACTGATAAGAGCTGTATCAGATCAGTTGAAGCCTTAATGATCATGAGCATTGAATGTTACATCCACAGAAGACAAATTTATTGAAGCATTTATTGCCATCAAGCCTGAACAAGCATTGAAGACTTAGAAGCATTAAAGACTGAAGAATTGAATGAATGTTGGAACATTCTATTTTGCAGCAGGAATGTTCAGGATAGTTGTCCCATCTGACCATTGGTTGAGTGTAAAGTCTACCACAATCAACCTTGGGAAATGTGCAAATTTGGAAGCTGACACAAGTCATCTCAGCCGCATTTTTCAGAAGTCAACACATTCATTCAAGCAACCATTGAAGAGTCTAATACACTCTGGATAATAGAAGGTTGCTCTTCATGGCCATTTCAATGGAGCTGCAAATAGACAATTTGAATTGCTATCTCTCCAACGGATAGTTGATCAAATTGCTCTATAAATTCAGAAGTGATCCAAGGATTCAATCATCCAACTATCTGCTATCAAACTATCATCAAGCAATCAAAGGAAACCAAAGTTATTCTTAAGAATCCCAAGTTTCCTGATCACTTCAAATAGCTAAGCCAATTCCTTGTAATATCCCAAACTTAGCATTGAGATATCCTAAGCCTTTACACTGTTCTTATTGTAAAGGATATCTCTATTAGTTGGAACCAAAACCTCAAACCCTTACCTCATTAAGAGAAGTAGTGTTTGTTGTAGAAGTGAGGAGTTAAGGACTGTTATTGAGAAACACAGTCTTAACTCAGAGAGATTGAGCACTAGGACTCAAATTATCCTAGGGATCAAAACACTAAGAGAGTGTTTTTGATCAGTGCACCTTGGCACTATAAAACAAGCTAATTCCATTGTTATGGAATTATCCTGTTCAATCAGGGAAAGTGGATGTAGGAGCTTGAGTCTCTGAACCACTATAAATTGTGTGTCTTTTACTTACTGCATTCATTTTTGTATTACATTACTTGCAATCAAACATTCTTAAAGAGTTAATTTGAGTAAGTGAAGAAAAACTGTTTTGGACAAAGTCCCTGATCAATGGTGTTTTTCAGAAATTAACTTGGAGTATTCTTTCAAGAAAAAGGCCAACCACATTCCGCACTTAGCAACTCTTTTAGATATTTATCCAACTGATCACTTAATTGTTTTCAGTAGGATAAGTATCTATTGAAGTTCACACTCAGGCTAGTTGTCAGACAACCTCCCTGATAAGATCAAACTGTTTTGAAAAAGAAAGAATTTGCATACACAAGTGCATTCCCCCCCTCCCCCCCCCCATACACTTGTGTCATACTCCATCAAGGACCAACAAGTGGTATCAGAGCAGGGGTTCAAAGACCACTGCCTCTGAAAATCCAACTGGTTTTTCAAATCACAATATTTATGTGGTCACTGAACTGATCCAAATCTTTGAAAAACTTATTTGTGTTTATATAACCAAATTCGATAGAGATGGCTAACAATGCAGTTCCAAGAGATGCTATCAACACCCTGAACAACATGGGTCCAAACCAAGTGAACCACATTTCTCATCACAAACTGCCAATGTTCTCAATAGAGAACTATGATTTTTGGAAGATCAGGATGAGAGCACATCCTGCCTGCCAGCATGATGAAATGCTCAAAGTCATCACAAGAGGGCCTTTCACATTCACCAAAGTGAATCCCAAAGTCACTCATGCTCAGAAAGCAGACCCAAGGGAACTACTACCAATGGATGAGGATGAACTGACAGCTGAAGAAAGAAAAAGGCACAACCTGAACTACATTGCCATGAACACTTTGTACCAGACCATTCCAGATGCAGTGGTGGGAAGAGTGTATCACTGGACAACAGCAAAAGAGATCTGGGATACCCTAGCACTTATGTGTGAAGGTACCCAAAAGATCAAAGAAAACAAGCTTCAAGTGGCCATCCAAAAATATGAACAATTTACTATGGAGCCAAATGAAACTATTGATCATCTTGATGGCAGATTCACTGACATCATGAATGAGATAAACTCTCTTGGCAAATTCTATGCCAAAAGAGAAGTTGCACTGAAAATTATGAGAAGTCTCACATCTAAGTGGGACATATACTCTGTCATGATGCAAAACACCAGCAATCTTGACAACATGCCCATGTAACAAGTGTTCTCTGAACTCAAAGCATGAAGAGCCATCCTCCTCAAGCAAAGGTGTTGCATTCAAAGCTGCTGAGACAGAAAAGAAGAATGCACAAAGGTCATCTCAAACTGTCTCAAAGACTGAGATGAAGGAGGAACTGGCACTCATGGCCAGGAGATTTGAGAAGCTCAACTCCAGATTTGGTAGATACAAAAAGTTCTACCAAGACAACCGGAACAGGAGGAGATTCAGTTCTCCTGACAACAAATCAGAGGATAAACTCTCTGATGAGAAGAAAGAAGACAAATATGCTGACAGAAAGAAGTACAGCAAAGCTGAACCATCATCATCAAGGAGGAAGGAGTCCTCAAGCAAGAAGAATGATGATGAAGATGTGTGTTATAACTGCCAGAAAAAGGGTCACTTTCAGTATGATTGTCCTGACCTAAGTTCAAAAGAGAGAAAAGAAAGGCAGATCAAAAGAGATAAGAGGTTGAACAACAGGAAGGCCATGGTAGCTGGGGAATCAGCTAGTGAAGAAAGTGTGTACTCATCTGATGATGGGCTATTCTCCAACAGTGACAGTGATGATGACTGTCAAATGGCTTTTGAGAATGAAGAGGTATGTTCATCTTCTAATTCTTCAAATAACACACATGAGTCTAGTGAAATCCACTTGAAACTTAACTTTGGAAAGTTACTTGAGGACTTCACCAGACTTCAAGAAAATGAACTGTTGAATTCTAAATTTCAAACTCCCAACCTTCCTGAACCAGAGTTCGACTTTAAATCAATTGAGTTGTATCAAAAGACTGTGAGAGAACATGATGAAATGTCTCTCAAAGTCACTGAACAACAAAAGCTGATTGATGAACAAAATCTGGCTTTGAGGAAAAAGGATTTTGACCTTAGAATCCTTCAAGCTAAATTTGATAATCTCTCACATGAATTTGATACTGTTAAATTAAGTGAGGGGAGCCTAAAAATGAAGATGTCTGCCTTGAACAAATCCTCTAAAGCAATAGAGGAAATTCAAGGGTTTCAAAGACCAATAGCTGAAAGAAGTGGATTAGGCTATAATCCATTTGAACCCTCACCTGGTCTTAGTATCGCCTCAACAAGCAATTCTAAGATGATCTTTGTAAGGTCAGTGGCTCAACAAAATCAAAATGAAATGGAAGTAAACCAGCCACTGACCAAGGGTGTTGGGATATAAATTCACCCTAAGCCCCACTTGATGTTAGAATAGTTTTGATGGCCAAAAAACTTAGAGTTTATAAATGTAATAGGATCAGCTGACTTTGTATAGAACAGCTTAGACTAGTCTTGTGTGATCAGCTGTATTGATCTCAGTTGATCAGCACAGTATTGGCTTACATGCACAACATCAAGATGAGAAGAGTGCAAGGCATGAAGACTAGAAGATCCTTGAAGACAAGATAAGTAAGGTGCTTGTATACCTACTTATCTGATGGAGTCCAAGTTGAAGATGGGCCTAAGTCAACACAAAGAATTGCCACATCAGAAGGGTGATACTCTTCTGATATCAAAGACAGAAGACATAAGGCCAGACGAGTAGTCAGAAGACTATAAGTGAAGATCAGAAGACTAGGAGCTCGTCCAGGACTCGGCTGATTCCCAAGTCATCTTGCATTTCAAATGAAGACTTACCATACTTACAAGATTGACATGATCCCAGAATTGAAGCAATCAAGCGGCTGGAATCAAGGAATCAACCAAACATGGAAAGATTGCCCAACGGCTAGTCAAGTCCAACGGCTAGTTGCAGCAATCATCCTTATAAATACAAGAGGATGAAGAATCACAAACACACGAAATCACCACGAGAGAATTCACAAAGGCTAATCAAGCAAGCAAGTAAAAGCAATATCACATTGAGAGTTCTCGAAGAGCCCAGAAACCATTAGAACACCCTCTAGCTCTTAAGTGATTTCCCATCCAACCAAAGAACTTGAATCCTACTCTTATTGTATATCCATTGATTTAGGCATAGTGGTTAAGCGATTTATAAGCTTGAACCATTAGTTGGATACATTCAAAAACCCCAAAACCCCCACCATAAGGTTAAGTTTTTGAAACCCCTGTAAAGTGCAAGTGCTTCCAATCACTTGTGGAGACCGTAGTAGTTAGGACTGCTCAGATCTCAAAGTCCTACCCTTGGGACTATAAAGGACAAGCCCTTGTAATTTTTGGTAAATTAAAGGGATTAAACATCACGTTAGGACGTGAGAGTGGACGTAGGAACGTATATTCGAACCACTATAAATCCGGTGTCTTTTACATTCTGCACTTTACGTTATTGCTTATTCATATCTTTATATAGTGCATACTGTGCCTTCAAAATATCTTTAATCAAGGCCTTATCTTTCAAACCAGCATCAGCTGAGTGTTTTACTAAGTAAACAAATTGGTTATTTCAAAAGAAACTTAAGAAAGAGTCTAAATAAACAGGCCTACTCACTTCCGCATATAATCTCTTCATCAGATCACTATAGTCATCTGGACCAGCAGACTTGTAGTCCAGTTGACATAGAGATCAGAAGAGGTTCCCAATCCCATTGAAAAAGTTTTAAAGTCTATTCACCCCTCCCCTCTAGACTTTAATCCCATTCACTACTCGTTCAGGGACCAACAAGTGGTATCAGAGCAGTTGTTCTAACGGACTACTGTCTCTAGATTATCAGAAGACTTGAGGGAGTCTTTTTGTAGTCCTCTTGAACAGATCCATCTTTTGAAAAACTTGATTTTGGAAACTCATACAGCATGAGTGCTAACATGCGTAAGTTGCCTAAGTTTTCAGTGGAAGATTACGATTACTGGAAGATAAGGATGAGGAAGAATCTCACATCAGTCCACTACAAGATGTGGTCAGTAATCACAGAAGGCCCAATCACAATCATGGTAGTCAACACTGCAAATGGTGATCCTGAAATTCCAGTTGGAGAACTTGCCCCCAAGCCTATGAAAGATCTCACACCAGAAGAGATGAAGCAATCAAATCTTGACAGCATTGCCCAAGATTACATCATGCAAACTCTTCCAAATGAGTACATTGCCAAAGTACTTCACTGTGAGACAGCTAAAGACATGTTGGATGCATTGGCACTCCTTTGTGAAGGAACTGAGCTGATCAAAGAAAGCAAGCTATCAACTGCCGTCAAGAAGTTTGAACACTTCAAAATGCAACCAGAAGAGTTTATTCATCAGCTGGACAATAGATTTACCAAGATCATCAATGAGATAGAATCTCTAGGAAAGAAATATACTAATAGAGAGAAAAATCTGAAAATCTTGGACTCTCTAACCAAGAAATGGAGGCTCAAGAAGACCATCATCAAAGACACTCAAGATATCAAGAAATGGTCTGCTCAAACTCTGTTTCAGAACCTCAAAGCTCATGAGTATGATCTTGAAAGAGAAGAGAACTCAGAAAGTGATGAGCCAACTACAACCCCATCTACCTCCAAGACTGTGGCTTTTAAAGCAGCAAATACAAAAGCTGCAAGCACCTCATCTGGCAAGACCTCTATGAAAACTGAAGACTTTGAAGGATCAGATATGAGCCTAAAAGACCAAATGGCTCTCATGATCAAGAGATTCGAAAGGATGAACACCCTAAACAGCAAATATAGAAAATTCTATAGGAATTATAAAGATAAGAGAGCTGGATCATCCTCTAGAGAATCGAGAGATAAAACACCAGAAAGGTATCCTAGGAAGGATGTGGAGTCATCTGACAGTCGAGGTTACAGAAGAAGAGAGTCCACTCCTCCAAGAAGAAGCAATTCAAATCAGAAACCTGGATCATGCTTCAATTGTCATAAACGAGGACATTATGTCTATAAATGTCCAGACCTAAATCTAGAAGACAAAGAAGAAAGAAAGCCATGAAGAGACAGAAGGAACTCAGACAGACAAGCTATGGTGACTGAAGAATCTGAATATCCAAGTGATGAGCTTCCTTCATCACCAGATTGTCAACTCTTCTCAAATGATTCAGATGACGTAGCCATGATGGCCATAGGTGAAAACGAGGTAAACTCCTATACATAAACTTTTCACTTACCTGCTTCTTCACAGACAGATGAAATAAACTCATCTGTAGGCGAATTTGAGAACACCTATTTCCAATCCTTGGAAGAAGTAAAAGGTGATCTTGATATTGCCACAAGAGCTTTCATAGAAGTGGAAGAAGAGAACAAGGACCTAAGGAAAGAAATTGCTAGGTTGAAAAAGGTTAAGTTTGATAACACCCCTGAGTTAATAACTATGAATGAAAGATTAACTAAAGAAGTGGAACATCTTAAAGAAGAAAATACCACAATAACTCAGTTGTATGAGGGGATGTTAAAGACTCAAGCCTTAGAGACCAAGGAATTTCGTTCCCTTCAGTCTAAATTCGATGATCTCTTCCAAGCAAAAGAGCTCTTAGAAAAGGAGAAGGAATGCCTTAGTCAAAAGATATCAGATTTCAATAAAGCATCTGCTACTATTGAAAGTATATCTGAATATTATAGATCTGATGGCAATAAGATGGGTTTTGGTTATTGATGTGCCAAAATTTGCACGAGAGGATTACGTGTCCTTCGGATTGGATGTCCCACTCTTCGAACACGTACAATCACTCCAAATATGCTGCTTTTCCTCCAAATCTTCAAGAACCTGCAAAGAACACACTGGAGGGGGGTTCGGTGTGGACACTCCGATGCCTAAGTCAGTATAGGGCTTATCAATATCTTCCAAGGATCTCAAGATCCTTGATGTATCAGAATAGTTCTCAAAGAATCTTAGAAAAGTGTTTCGTATTCAGTATGTCAAGTTTTTAGTATATGAGTGTCTAACCTGGAGATATCTTCGAATTTACCTATTTATAGAGATACTTTCAGGAGAGGAAGTCAAGCCTTCCTCTTATTTCGGAGCTGCCCGTGAGACTCGGCCCTGCTGAGTGGACCAAATCCTCCATTCTCTCCACTCCCTGAAGACTCGGCAGCACTCCAGCTCAATGGACCTCATTCCCTAAAATAAAGGAGGACAAGGTCTTTCTTTTATCAAGTCTGAACCTGAAATCGCGGGGGTCTCCTATATTTACGGCCCACGACTTCATGTTAAGACTGCTTCTTTCTGATACTCCTCTCTAGACGGAGCTCCCTCCAGAGAGACCTCTAGAGAGGATTCTTTATTCAGAGAACACTAGAGATACTCAATCCTTTCCTCTCCAATCCCGTCATTCATACACGTGTCGACTCCTTATTAGGTGACATTTTTAGGCCGCATCATCTACTCCCCCCTACTCTCGTAAAAGGGAGACATCTTTTGTGAGAGTAGAAAAATTTCCTAGAACTTAGTACAAAGGTCTTTCTGGAGAGACGTGTATTGTTCCTGCTTCGGAGAGGAAGTTTCAAAACATGTCCTTCTCCAAAGGCTTTTCCCGCCCCCAATTTTGGGAGACTTTTCGGCTTCCGCGCGTGGGCTCCACGCGATCACTTTTCTCTCTCCTTTGTTATCCTCCCGAGGAAAATCCTCGATTCTTCCCCCTATCTCTCCTCATTTACTTCACGCAACCACCCCCTTTTCCTCTCTTCACTTTTCAAATTTCATTCTTCCCAAAAATTTCTCATCGTCTTCATCCTTCTTCTCCGGTGTTCTTCATCCCGAGTTTCCGCCGTCGCCAGCCGCCTCGTCTGATTCCATAGCCCTTCCACTCAAGGTAACCCAGCTATCCTTCTTTTCTTCTTTTATTAACACTGTAAATCGATGTCAAATCCTCTCTCTCCGCCGGAAGCCGCTAGCCAAAACTCCTCTGAAGTGACTCCCTCTCTGATGGGGAGTCCAGAGAATAGGATTTCCCTTGCTTCCCAAATCGACCATACTCACCTAGTTAACCTTGCTCATGCCTATGGTTTTCCGTCGGAGTACGCCTTTCGCGCTCCTCGCTCAAATGAACGCCCAAATATCTCCCAGCCTCGAACTCTTGCTTTTTTCGAAGCACATCTTAGGGCAGGACTACGATTTCCGATTCATCCCTATTTGGCTGCCATATCCACCCGCATGTAGATCCCTCTTAACCAGTTTACTCCGAATGCTATCCGTACCATGATAGGTTTTTTCATCTTGGTGAAGGGGAATGGGGGTTACCCGTCTGCCGAACTATTTCTGAGCCAACATTCTTGTAAGGTGAATGATGGTTTTTTCTATGTTAGTGGGCGAAGGTCCCGTGTTTGTAAATTCCTGAAAAAACTCCATGAAGAAGACTCATCTTGGCGAGATTATTATTTTTTTGCTACCAGCCCCACTGATTGGCCATTTCCTCACGGGGATTGGTTATTCCACAATCCAGGAGTAATTCCTCCTCCTCTGAAAGCTTACTCTATTTCCAATCACAATATTATGAGCAATCTCAATACTCATATCCGTTTGCACGACTATTTCGATATTATTGGCATTTGCAAAAATCCTCGCATCCTCTCCCACTTCGGCTTTTGTCCTCAAGATTTTCCTTTAGAATCTCGAGATGGTAAAAAATCTTCTATTGCTGTATTTTATTTCTTGCGCGTGGCTTTTTTCTGAGTTCTGAAAATTTTTCTTGATTATTTGTAGCAATGAGTTGGTTAACTCATATCTCCCGAGATGCCCCTGCTCTCAGCATAGTGAAGACCCCTGTGCTATCCGCTCCAGAAGATCCTCCAAAGGCTCCTCCGTCTCCCGCTCTCGAGAGCTCTGCAAAGACTCCGGCTCCAGAGGGTTCTTCAAAAATTCCTCCTCTCCCTAGTTCTTCTACTCAGGTCCCAGGTTCAGTTGCTAAAAGAACCCGTTCCGCTGCCAATGCTTTCTTTTCTGACTGTGGCACCTCTAAGAAGAAGAAGGGGAAAGCTACTCGTGCTGATAGGGAAACTCCTCCTTCTACTGTTTACGAGCCTTTCCATCGCCTTATTGACCGATGTCCTGCTCCTCCAGATGCTGAGTTATCCGACACGCCCCTTCCTGAGGATCGACTGATCCATGGCGCTCATCTTCTTTCTGAGGTATTTTCTGGTATTTTCCATTTTTATAATCTTTGCCTTCTTCATATCTTCAAGCGTTATTTCCTTTTCCTTTGTAGTTTGGTCTTACCTATGCTAAGATACTCGACCAAGGCGTTGAGATGGTGGCTGAGCTTGAACTTCTCCGGGCTGAAGCGTCCTCTTTCCAGTCAACCCTCAAGGGTATCACCACGGAGAAAGATAAAGCCCATAAGCGAGCTCAAGCTCTATCTGAGGAGTTGTCTCTCTTACAGACTCAGAGCAAGCAGGATGCAGCCAGGATTAAGTACCTGGTGCAGGAGGTGGAGCGGATGGAGCGCGAGCTGCCGGATGTCGGAGTGCAGGCTTGCATTAAGTCCCTGTTCACTTCCTCTTTGGGTCAAGAGTTCTTGGAAACTCTTCATACTCAGTGGCTGTCCAGCTTCTTAAAGAGCTCGAGCTTCCCTGTGCCATGGGGCTGCATATCCCTCACTTCATCGACCACGGCTTCAGCAATGCCGTAGCCGAGCACTCAGCCCCGGGGTTTAATGGAACTTACTCTCGTGAGTTCCACTTGGATCGACTCGCTACTCCTCCAAAAGTCTTGGGGGATCCTAAGGAGAGCCCTGATAGTCCTTGGTGGCTACCCGGAATGAGTCAGGCCATCACTAAGCTGCAGGCTGTCAAGATAGGTATGGCTGAGCTAAAGCCTCTGGAGCGTCTGATTTATCCTTATGACTCCGCTCTAGCCGTGGCAACCGCAGTAGATGGAGGAACTGGCGTTGCAGACACCATGGGAGGTACTACGGGTCCAGAGGAGGGCGGAGTGTTGGGATATGAATATCCTTAGTTTAGTTTTGATAAACCAAATCAATCATGTAATAGGATAAGTTGTACTGTATAGACAACTTTATTATACATCTTGTAATAGATAGGACTCTGGTTAGAAGAGAAGACATGTCAATGCTCAAGAAGAGAAAAGAAGACCAAGACCAGAAGTCATCTTACATCAGCTGAGTAGAAGTCGTCTTACATCAGCTGAGTAGAAGTCATCTTACAACCAGCTGAGTAAAGACAGCAGAGTAAAGACAGCAGCTGAGAAGAAACAGCAGCTGTGTAAAGCCAACTGAGTAAAGACAGCAGAGTAAAGACAGCAGCTGAGAAGAAACAGCAGCTGTGTAAAGCCAGCTGAGTAAAGACAGCAGCTGAGAAGAAACAGCAGCTGTGTAAAGTCAGCTGAGTAAAAACAGCAGAGTGAAGTCTTCTTACCAGCAGAGTGAAGTCTTCTTACCAGCAGAGTAGAAGTCTTCTTACCAGTAGAGTGAAGTCTTCTTACCAGCAGAGTAGAAGTCTTTTTACACAATTAAAGGAAGACCAATCACAGCTGAAATCAAGGATTGACAAGATATGTGCACAAGAAAGGAAAGTCAAAGATATGATTGAAATTACATGTCAATGGTAATATTCAATCATATCAAAATCAAGAGATTGTCAATTCCTCAATTAGTGGAGATTTGAATTGCTATCATCCAACGGTAACATTCAAACATCAACACTATATAAATGAGCTCATACATCATTGGGAGAAGTGAAGAGGTGTGAGATGCAGAGGTCGAGCAAAGTTCATAAAGTCCAGAAATAAGAAGAGCTCAAGAAGATCATTCATGAAGATTCAACACGCATCACCTCATCCCCAGTGAGTGAACTCATACCATCTCATATATATCCATAGCTTAGAGAGAATTTCCCAATCCTAGCATGAGGCTAAAACAAATTGTAAGGGAAATTCTCACCTAGTTCATATACACAAAACCCACCTTCTACCATAAAACCTTAGAAGTCAAGTTGAGTGTTTATCACTGTAAAGAGTCCAAGTGCTCTATAATCACTTGTGGAGTTCAAGTGCAAGTGCTTACAATCACTTGTGGGGAAGTGCAAGTGCTTACAATCACTTGTGGAGACCGTAGCAGTTAAGGAACTGGCTCAGATCTCAAAGTCCTACCCTTGGGACTATAAAGGTCAAGGCCCTTGTAATTTGTGGTAAATTAAAGGGATTAAACATCACGTGTGGACGTGAGAGTGGACGTAGGAACGTATATCCGAACCACTATAAATTACTGTGTTATTTACATTTCTGCACTTTACATTTCAAGTCTTTTCATACATATTTGTGCATAAACTGTTTTACACACTGTATTTATTAAATAGACGAGTATAATATTTATGGGCACACTACAATTCCGCACTTAACCCCGATAAGTAATTAATAAGTCGACTAACTAGTCCTAGGCCCCTAGTGAAATCAGCGGACTAGTTACTTTGAAGAGTTAGTTTAATTTCCACACAATCAGCAGACATCAAGTCAGCTGATCTTACACTCGTCTCAGGGACCAACACGGAGGATCTAGCAACCATGTTGCTGAGGAGGATGGCATTGTTGGAGGAGTTGAGGTCGAGGGGACTGTTGCTGAGGAAGCTGCTGTTGAGAAAGCAGTTTAAGTTTCACATTTCTATGATCACATCAAACAATTTATTTTTCTGTTGTTTTGCTACACTCTTTATTTTCTGCTTTTCTGCTCATAATACTTGCTCTTCATACTTTATAGGGGACCCCACACTCCTGGATATGTGGGGGCTTTTTGTAGTAATCGCATTAGCTTGATGTTGGATGTTTTGTTGTCTTTCTCTTTCATGCATGAGTAACTTACAAGACCAGCAAATAATGTGTTGGAGGTGTGGCTCTCTTCCTCCCCCCTTTTTGTTGGTCTTGTAGGCTATGTTGAAATCACTTCTTGGCTGTACAGTTTTTGTTTTTGATTTCGGGTGATTTGGTTGTGGGAGGTCATCCTCCCTCTTCTCTTGACTCCTGGATCATAAAACCTGTCTTCTTCATCATCTAGTCTTTATAATTCTCAAGCATGGTTAGGGCTTTCTGGAGGGCTTCGGTTTTCTAAGCCTCTACGTCTTTCTCTTTCTTTTCACTTTCTTGTGCTTGAAAGACTTTGATTCACAAAAATCGTCTCCTTTCATCAATTAACCCTCTTGGGTTTCAACTAAGATGAGGGCTCTCTGGAGCACCTTGGCCTCTAGGCCTCTGAGTGTTTCTCACTCTTATTCTTAAAAGATTTTTAATTCATAAAATCTTCTTATTTCAGTAACCCACTTGGGTCTCAAGTAAAGTGAGGGCTCTCTGGAGCACCTCGGCCTCTAGGCCTCTGAGTGTCTCTCACTCTTATTCTTTAAAGATTTTAATTCATAAAATCTTCTCATTTCAGTAACCCACTTGGGTCTCGAGTAAAGTGAGGGCTCTCTGGAGCGCCTCGGCCTCTGAGTGTCTCTCACTCTTATTCTTAAAAGATTTTAATTCATAAAATCTTCTCATTTCAGTAACCCACTTGGGTCTCGAGTAAAGTGAGGGCTCTCTGGAGCACCTCGGCCTCTAGGCCTCTGAGTGTCTCTCACTCTTATTCTTAAAAGATTTTAATTCATAAAATCCTCTCATTTCAGTAACCCACTTGGGTCTCAAGTAAAGTGAGGGCTCTCTGGAGCACCTCGGCCTCTAGGCCTTTGAGCGTTTCTCACACTCGTTCTTAAAAGATTTTAATTCATAAAATCCTCTCATTTCAGTAACCCACTTGGGTCTCAAGTAAAGTGAGGGCTCTCTGGAGCACCTCGGCCTCTAGGCCTTTGAGCGTTTCTCACCCTCGTTATTGTTATAATCATTCATCGCATGTTCAAATATGAGAAAGATAATCAAGACACAATAATTCTGAATAATTCTTTCTTCAAAAAGGGATAAGGCTTCATTGCTTTATTGTCAATTTTCAACATAGGCCATAGATAACCAACGCCGGTCTCATTAAAAACCTCTTTACGGAAAAACCCCAAAGGGGAAACCCGTAGAGAGGGAAAAAGAGCTCCGGTGAAGCCACAAAATACATCAAGCAAAATATGAATCAATGCAAAAAATCACAAAACAAAAGTCATAGATGGTCTCAAGACCTTACACTGTCTTCAAATAAAGAATCTCTTCAAATGGCAAACGTTCCAGGGTCTAGCTATGTCGACCCCTTCCATACTCTGCAGTCTATATGCTCCTCCTTTCAGCACCTGTGTGATTTTATAAGGTCCCTCCCAGTTGGGCTCCAGCTTTCCTGTATTTTTTAGGGCGTCCGCTCTTCTTAGCGCCAGGTCCCCCGCTCTGAAGGACCTCGGGATCACCCTTCGGTCATATGCAGCTTTAATTCTGCTTTTATATCTTTCAGCACGTACCCTAACCATCTCTCTTTCTTCTTCCATCAAATCTAGAGCCTCTCTCATCAATCTTTCATTCTGATGCTCTTCAAATTGGGCAACTCGGTGCGATCGTAACACGGCCTCTGGAGGTATCACCGCCGTAGCTCCGTAGACCAGCTGAAATGGGGACTCTCCAGTTGCTGTCTTCGGACTAGTTCTATATGACCATAATACATTATCTAGCTCGTTTACCCATCCTCCTCCTATCTTTGTCAACCTTGTTCGAATTCCATCTACTATTGTTCGATTAATAACCTCCACTTGTCCGTTAGCTTGAGGATGAGCTACAGAGGTGAATCTTTGTATTATGTTTAGTCTTGCACACCATCCTCGCACGTTTTCGCCGTTAAACTGTGTTCCATTATCAGAGACCAATATTCTGGGTACTCCGAACCTACAACAGATTTGTTTTTTCAAGAATTTAATCACATTTTCTTCATCTATCGTAGCCAGAGGAGCAGCTTCCACCCATTTGCTAAAATAGTCCACTGCTACTATTAGAAATTTTCTCCCTCCGGAGGCTGGAGGGAAGGGTCCTACCAAGTCGATTCCCCACTTAGCAAAGGGACAGGGAGAGTGCATCGCTCCCATCTCTTCCGCAGGGGTCCTTATCAATGGGCCATTTTTCTGACACTTGACACATTTTCTCACAAATTCTCTAGCGTCTTTTGTCATGGAGGGCCAATATAATCCAGCCCTTAAAACTTTCTTCACCACTGCTTTGTATCCTTCATGGCTGGCTGCATCACCTTCGTGGATCTCTTTGAGTGTGTACATAGCTTCTCTAGTTGATATACACCTCAAATATGGGTGTGTGAATGATTTCTTGTATAAGTGCCCTCCGATAATACAATATTTGATCCGAAGGGCTCGGGTCTCTCTGGTGGTAGGGGCATCTGATCCCTTGGTGAGTTCTATCCATAAAGCTCTTCTCCAATCATCTTCCTCTTCAATGGAGCCAATGGGGTTCTCCAGAGTCTCTCTTTCTGCAACTACTAAAGTTAATGTTCCTTGTCCATCAAACTCTGTGGAGCTAGCGAGTTTGGAGAGGCTATCCGCCTGCATGTTCTTCTCTCGGGGTATCTGGACCACCTCGCACTCTTGGAACTTGCCCATCACTTCTTTGGCTCGTTCCAAATAGGCAGCCATCCTGCTATCTTTGGCTACATATTCACCATTCACCTGCTGAACAACTAATTGGGAGTCTGAGTACAGAGTTACCTTTGGAGCTCCCAATTCTAATGCCATCTCCATCCCTCTGATCAAAGCTTCGTACTCTGCTCCATTATTTGAGGTCATGAATTGAAACCTCACTGCGAATTGTAGGTCCTCTCCTCGAGGGCCTGTCAGCACAATCCCTGCTCCACATCCGCTCAGGGTCACTGAGCCATCTACATACACCTTCCATCCCTCGACTTCTTCTGGTTTGGTCGACTCTTGGATGAAATCTGACAAAGCTTGGGCTTTTATAGCCTTCCGTGGCTCGAAATCCACGTCATATTCTTGGAGCTCGATCGCCCACTTCACCATCCTTCCAGAGAGGTCTGCTCGCCCTATAACCTGTTTCAACAAGTAATTAGTGCGGACCAGTATTTTATAAGAAAGGAAATATGGGCGCAGCCTCCGCGCTGTAACTACCACAGCCAGAGCAGCCTTCTCAATTTCTGAGTATCGATTTTCGGCCCCCTGAATGACCTTACTGACATAATAAATAGGGTGCTGCAGAGATCCCTCTTCTTTGACTAAGGCGGTGCTTAGTGAGAATTCCCCTACGGAGAGATACAAAATGAGGGTATCTCTTGGAGAAGGCTTCGTCAGCTTCGGCAACTGAGACAAATGATGCTTCAGGTCTTCAAAGGCCTTTTGGCACGTTTCGCTCCATTCAAACTTGGTCCCTTTCTTAAGAATTTTAAAGAAGGGATGACTCTTTTCAGCAGACCTGGCTATGAATCTGCTCAATGCTGTAATCCTCCCATTGAGTGTCTGGAGCTCCTTTATATTTCTTGGTGGTCGCATGTCCAGTACAGCCTTCACCTTGGCTGGATTCACTTCTATACCTCTTTGAGTGACCATATATCCGAGGAACTTCCCTGATTTTACTCCAAAAGAGAATTTGGCTGGGTTCAACTTGATGCCGTTCTCTCGAATTACTTGGAAAATTTCTTCCAGATCCTCCATATGTTGATCTGCTTTCACACTCTTAGCCAGCATATCATTTACATATATCTCCATGTTCCTTCCCAGCTGCCTTCGAAAGACAGCATCGACCATCCTCTGGTATGTCGCTCCGGCATTGATTAATCCAAATGGCATCCGAACATATCCAAACGTTCCGCAGGCTGCTATGAAACACACTTTGGGGACATCTGCAGGGTTCAGTTGGATTTGGTGGTACCCTTGGTATGCATCCATCATGCTTAGCAGCTCGAAGCCCGAAGTTGCATCTACTAGCTGGTCTATCCTTGGTAGCGGATAGTGGTCTTTGGGGCATGCCTTGTTGAGGTCCCTGAAATCGATGCACATTCTCCACTTTCCTCCCCCTTTAGGCACTAGCACGGCATTGGAGAGCCCTTGTGGGAATTGGACTTCCACCACATGCCCTGCTTTCAATAGCTTCTCGACTTCTTCTTTCACAATGTTATTCTTCTCAATCCCAAAATTTCGTAGTTTCTGTTTCACGGGCCTTACCTTTGGATCAACATTAAGGCAATGTATTGCTATCTCCGGAGGGACTCCTGTCATGTCAGCTGGAGAAAATGCAAATATATCGGAATTTCGACGTAATGTAAATATTACCTTCTCTGTGAGTTCAGGCCCCAGTTGGGTACCTATCTTAGTAACAAAGCCGAGTTTCCCTGGGAAGAGCTCCACACTCATCAGTTCCTCGTCTGTTTTAACATTCACCTGTTCAGGTGTTGCTCCATCTACTTTCTTCCTCTTGACCTCAGGGTCATCTCATCTCGTCCGCTCCAGACCCTTAGTTAGGGTTCTGTCTGCCATCTTCACAGACTCTGCATAGCACTTCCGTGCTTGGTACTGGTCTCCTCTTACTTCTCCCACCCCTGTGGATGTAGGGAATTTCATTTTCATATGAAATGTAGAGATGATTGCCTGAAAGAGGTTCAAGCTAGGTCGTCCCATCACAACGTTGTATGATGAGGGGATGTCTACAATAAGGAACTCCACCAAGTGGACCTTCCGGGCTGGAGCGTCCCCCAATCCTACCTGTAACATTACCGATCCCAAAGGTTGGATAGCACCTCCGGAGAAACCATACAGAGAGGTATCTACAGGGCGCAACTTCACACTCAGCTCCATTCTCTTGAAACATTCGAGAAACATAATGTCAGCCGAACTCCCCGTATCTACGAAGATTCGAGCAACATCGAATCCAGCTATGTCGGTAGTGATCACCAGAGCATCGTTGTGATCTTCCTTAACTCCCTTCACATCCTCCGGCCCAAATCGGATATTGGGCGTCTCCGTCATACGCCCCACTTCTCTTAACTGGCTTCCTTGCTCTGCTTTTAGAGCTCGGACATTCTGCTTTCTCTTCCGGAAGGAATCTCCATCTGCTGGCCCTCCCACAATCATGTGGATTACTCCTCTCTTTGGTGGGGGAGGGGGCATATCCTTAGTCGCCTCTCTGGTTTCCTTCTCTTCTGGTTTTCTTTCATGCTCTTTCCGCTTCTGCCCTCGAGGGCCCTGCCTATCTCTAAATATAAATTCTTTTAGATGGCCCGCTTGGATCATCCTCTCAATCTCGTCCTTCAAGTGGTAACACTGATTTGTATCATGCCCATATTCATTGTGGAATCGGCAAAATCGATCAGACTTGGGTTTCTGAGGTCCTCAACTTCTGGAATATGGGAATTTCAAGTCTGGATGATCTCCTGCTACCTCCAGAACTTCGGCAGGTTCAATTCTCAAGGGTGTGTATTTCTCAAACCTCCCGCGAGGACCAGAACGGGGACCTCCGGAGGGATTGCTATCTCTTGCTGACCCAGAGGTCCGGGGGACCTCTGGACTAAATCGTCTGGAGGGGCCTTCCCTTTCCCTTCTCCTCTCTCGATCTTGTGGCCTAACCTCCAATCTCTTTGCTTTTCGGACCTCCTCCAGAGTGAGGTACTTTTCTGCCCTATGCAGCAATTCATCAAAGTTCTTAACCGGCTTTTTAGCTAAGGAGGAGAAGAAGTCTCCATCACGCAATCCGTTAGTAAGAGCATTGATTTTCACCTCTAGAGAGGCTGTAGGGACCTCCAGAGCTGCTTGGTTAAACCTCCGGAGAAAAGCTCTTAAGCTCTCGCCCTCTCCCTGTCTCAAATTAAAGAGGGTCAAAATGGCCCTCGGTTGTCTCCGGGCACTGGCAAATTGATGAAGGAAGAGCTCACTGAATTCTTCCCAGGATCGGATAGTATTGGGTTCCAACTGAGTGAACCATTGTTGTGCGGCCTTTGCTAGGGTAGTTAGGAAAACTCTACACTTTATTCCCTCTCCATAGCGGTGTAGTAATGCAGCATTTTCGAACCTTACTAGGTGTTCGTACGGGTCTGCCGTACCGTCATACTCAAAATTAAGGGGCTTGAAATTGAATGGTAGTTCATCCTGTAATATGTTAGGGGAGAACTGGCATCCAGAGGCGTGAGCGGATCTACTGGTTCGGTTGCTCATTTGCTTCCTCATATCTCTCATCTCTTTCTGTAGGGCCAGTAACTGGTCGCTGACCGGCCCTCCGTAGGTATCATCCGTGCTTTCTTCTGTCTCAAGGGGTTCTGTCCCTCGGGGTGCTGGATCTGCATTCCTTCTAGTACTCCGAAGGGGAATGCTTCTTTCCACTCGCGAGGGCACCTTATCGTCTTCCTCCGCTCGTATCCCCATCTCCTTGGACAGCACTTGGGAGGCTCCGGGTTCTTCATCCTGGGGTCTAGGGGCCGGTACCTCCGAATTCCCCGGTGCAGCCCTGGGAATCCGGTCCCTTTGATCTGCAAAGGCTTTCTCTACAGCTTGCTTGATGAGGGCGTTTAATTGATCGGGAGAGATCAGGAGTGGCCCTGAGTCTGGAATATCCTCTCGCTGAGGATCTGCGGTCTGGAACTCTGGGGCTTCAAGGTTCCCTGTTATTCCCTCCTCGACCGGTAGGGGATGATTTTCGTCACCCAAACCTGGAGTGGGTGCCAATGGCTGATTTGATCCAGAAGGAGTATGGACTGGGTTTTTCCCCCGGCCTCCCCTTGGTGGGGGATCAGTTGGCAAAGGGGAATTTTCCCCTGGAAGGTTCTTCTTTCCAGAAGTAGATGTTTTGTCTCCGCCACCCATTTGCTCGGACAGGTAGAAACTCGTGAGAAAATCTTTCAATTCTTTCCCACAGACGGCGCCAGTTGATGTGCCAAAATTTGCACGAGAGGATTACGTGTCCTTCGGATTGGATGTCCCACTCTTCGAACACGTACAATCACTCCAAATATGCTGCTTTTCCTCCAAATCTTCAAGAACCTGCAAAGAACACACCGGAGGGGGGTCCGGTGTGGACACTCCGATGCCTAAGTCAGTATAGGGCTTATCAATATCTTCCAAGGATCTCAAGATCCTTGATGTATCAGAATAGTTCTCAAAGAATCTTAGAAAAGTGTTTCGTATTCAGTATGTCAAGTTTTTAGTATATGAGTGTCTAACCTGGAGATATCTTCGAATTTACCTATTTATAGAGATACTTTCAGGAGAGGAAGTCAAGCCTTCCTCTTATTTCGGAGCTGCCCGTGAGACTCGGCCCTGCTGAGTGGACCAAATCCTCCCTTCTCTCCACTCCCTGAAGACTCGGCAGCACTCCAGCTCAATGGACCTCATTCCCTAAAATAAAGGAGGACAAGGTCTTTCTTTTATCAAGTCTGAACATGAAATCGCGGGGGTCTCCTATATTTACGGCCCACGACTTCATGTTAAGACTGCTTCTTTCTGATACTCCTCTCTAGACGGAGCTCCCTCCAGAGAGACCTCTAGAGAGGATTCTTTATTCAGAGAACACTAGATGACTCAATCCTTTCCTCTCCAATCCCGTCATTCATACACATGTCGACTCCTTATTAGGTGACATTTTTAGGCCGCATCAGTTATGAATTTAATCCATCAACATCTTCTCCAGCTGAGGGTAGTACACCTAACCAGTGTACTACTCGATCACATGAAAAGGGTGAGTGTTCTAAACACAATGAACCTAATATGAACCAAAAGGCATATGTATCAGCTAAGGTTAATCATCTCAACACCAAGAATGGCAAGAGAAGAGTTAACCCCAAGCACATACATAAGAGCAACAAACAACCTAGACCATCTCAATTGAGACAGTCTCAGCTGTATGCTGCTCCAGCCAAGAAGAAAAAATCTTCTTCACACAAATCTGTTCTTTTTGCACCCCCTAATTCTTATGATATTGTGAGAACAGAGGAGTATGGTCCATATAATCGTGTGCATCGATCAGCTAATGTACCCATGCCTAATGTAACTAGTCAGAAGATAATCTACACACACTCCTATAAGAGAAAACCATCTGACAATTACCTAGCTGACACAACTAACAAATCAAACCAGGCCAAGGTGTCAACTGGTAAGATTTGGTTTTGTGATGCCCATGGGAGACAACTCAAATGCTCAAGGTTATTCAAACGACCAATGTATATGTGGGTCCCCAAGGGTAGTACTAACACCCAAGGACCCAAGACAAAATGGGTACCTAAGACTTAATTTTTCTTGCAGGCAAGAAGGGACCTATACAGAAGAGGAGGTCAAGCAGGAGAAACTTGGTACATAGATAGTGGATGCTCATCTCATATGACTGGAACCAAAGCCCTGCTGACCAACTACACAGAAAAAAAAGGTCCAAAAGTCTTCTTTGGTGATAACGCGCACGGTAACACAAAAGGATATGGCACCTTGAAAAATGGTGACATTGAGGTACATAATGTATCATATGTAGAAGGTTTGAAATTCAACTTATTATCAGTTTCTCATTTTTGTGACACTGGTTACTCAGTAAAATTCTCTAAAGATGAGTGTCTCATAAGTGATAAAAGAACAAAACAAAACCTTCTAACATGATCTAGAAAACGTAGTATGTATCTTGCAAATTGGAATAGCTGTCCTAAGGATACATGTCTGCTTGTGAAAAGCCCTAAAGATATCAGCTGGCTATGACACAAACGTCTTAGTCACTTGAACTTTAAGACTATGAACAAGCTAGCAAGGGAATCCTTAGTTGATGGACTGCCTAATGAACTTTACTGTAAAGATCAGGTATGTGATGCTTGTCAACAAGGAAAGCAAACAAAGGTCTCCTTCAAGACCAAAAAGACAACATCAACCAGTAGAGTTCTTGAATTACATCACATGGATCTCTTTGGACCAATCACACCAACAACACTTACAGGAAGGAAGTACACTCTTATTGTTGTAGATGACTACTCTAAGTTTACTTGGGTTATTTTCTTATACAAGAAGAGTGAGACTCAGCAGAAGCTTCCTGAACTATTGAAGAGAATCCAAGTAGAGAAAGGAGAACCTACTGTGAAAATTAGAAGTGACAAAAGCACTGAATTCATTAACTCTTATATTATTGCCTATTGTACTTCTAATGGTATTCAACATGAGACAAGTGCAGCAAGAACACCACAACAGAATGGTGTAGCTGAAAGAAGAGTCAGAACACTCAAAGAAGCTGTAAGAACACTCCTTGCTGAATTCTCTACTCCTAAGAAACTATGGACAGAAGCCATCAACACAGCTTGTCACACTCAAAATAGGTCAGGTATTCACAAAATTCATGAGAAAATCCCATATGAACTGTGGAAAGGTAGGAAACCTAGAGTATCTTACTTTCACATATTTGGTTGTAAGTGTTTCATTCACAACAATGGGAAGAGTAAGTTGAATGCTTTCGATGCCAAAGCAGATGAGGGGATATTCTTTGGATATTCCTCTACTAGCAAAGCATTTAGAGTATTCAACAAACGAACCCTTCTTGTGGAAGAAACACCTCATGTTATTTTTGATGAATCTTGTGAAAAGAATGCAGTAGAAACAGACTCAGCTGCAGACAAGATGAGGAAACTAGTTATCAAATCCAGACCAGATGAGTTCATTGAAGTCAATGAACCATTCCCTGAAGAACCAGAGGAAGATAAACCTCACAGACCTGTCACTAGATGTCAAACCCAAGCTGAGCAAGCTGACCTGAATCAAGATGCAACAATCCCAAATGCAAGGGAGAATGATCTCTTTGGCACACAAGATACAGATGATGATCGACCAAATCAAGTTAACCCTCCTGATGGCACTAGAGCAGATGAGAATCCAAGCTCATCCAATGCAGGCACACCGGTGATGAATACATGGAGAAAAAATCATCCATCAAACCTCATCCTAAGAGGAGCAGACTCAGGTGTCAAGACCAGAAGACAACTGAATCAGAACCCCCAGTCTTCTATGTTCTGCTGGTGTGCTTTCCTGTCCAATATTGAGCTAGCTGACATAGAAGAAGTTATGACTGATAGCAATTGGATCACTGCTATGCAAGAAGAACTAAACCAATTCGAAAGAAATGAAGTGTGTGAATTGGTAGATCGTCCTGAAAACCACAATGTAGTAGGAAAAAAGTGGGTATTCAAGAATAAGAAGGACGAAAATGATGTGATAACTAGAAATAAAGCAAGGCTAGTTGCAAAAGGATACTCACAATCTGAAGGAATTGATTATGATGAGACCTTTGCTCCAGTAGCCAGACTAGAAGCCATTAGACTATTTCTAGCTTATGCATCATATATGGGCTTCAAGGTATATCAAATGGATGTCAAAAGTTCCTTCCTAAATGGTATTCTGGTAGAAGAAGTGTATGTAGAGCAGCCCCCAGGCTTTGAAAAAGGAGATCAAGTATATCGTCTGAAGAAGGCTCTCTATGGTCTGAAGCAAGCCCCTAGAGCTTGGTATGACACATTGTCACAATTCCTACTTGACAATGGATACACCAAGGGCAAAGTTGACATAACACTTTTCAGAATACAAGAAGGAGAAGATATTCTAATGGTGCAAATATATGTTGATGACATTATATTTGGATCACCCAATCAAGATATGTGCAAGAAGTTTTCTGAACTAATGCAAGGAAAATTCGAAATGAGCATGATGGGTGAGATGAACTATTTCCTAGGACTTCAAGTCAAGCAAAGTCCAGAAGGGATTTTCATCAACCAATCCAAGTATACCAAGAGCCTAGTAGAAAGAATCAAAGCTCAACATAGCAAGACTACAGGGATTCCAATGATGACCTCATTCAAAATGGAACCAGATGAATCTGGAAAAGCAGTTGATCAAGCTGAATATAGAGCACTGATTGGATCTCTCCTATATCTTACAGCCAGCAGACCAGACATAACTTTTGCTGTAGGAGTATGTGCTAGGTTTCAAGCAAACCCAAAGCAAAGTCATCTAGAAGCAGCAAGGAAGATTCTCAAGTACCTAAAAGGAACAGTCAACTTAGGACTATGGTACCCTGCTGATGACAATCTAGATTTGAGTGGATACTCAGACTCAGACTATGGTGGATGCAGAATAGATAGGAAGTCCACATCTGGAACCCGTCAATTCCTAGGCAACAAGTTGATTTCATGGTTTTCAAAGAAGCAAACCTCTGTTGCAACCTCCACCACTGAGGCAGAATATATGGCAGCTGCTCTGGCTAGTTCAACAACTAAAAGATTACAATGTAGAAGCAAGAGAAGTCCCTATCTACTGTGATAGCAGCAGTGTCATTGCCATCACTCAAAATCCAGTCCTCCACACAAGGTGCAAGCATGTCGACATGCGACACCATTTCATAAGAGATCACCTTGAAAAGAAGGACATCAAGATGGAGAAAATTCACACAGATATCCAAATAGCTGATATCTTAACTAAGCCCCTAGCCGAAGAAAGGTTCAAGACCCTATGCTACAGCCTAGGACTCCTTGATCCAAGCATATGAAGAGCAAAAATCAGCTGAAGACCTCAGCTGATACAACTGCAGCAGACTAGGAGAATCAGATGAGGTGAATAGACACCCTCATCTTCAGGTAAGTATTTTCCCAATGAAGACAAATAAAGCTGACGGAAAACATAGAGTTATTTAATCAAGGGGGAATCTATGATACCTTAAAAATCCTTGATAAAATACTCTATCATCTGCACTTTAAATCTATATATATATCTTCAGAAAAGTTGAACAAAGTTACTTGGAGCATGTACTCAAAGCAATGTATACATGTATATAACAATAAACTATTCTTCATAAAATACTTTATTACTATACATACATACAGTATACTATTGAGTTATACTTGGATGGATTAATACACCATCCTCACCGACTCAACAGTATGCAAGCTGAGTACGGACTTCAAATAACTCTTGCTCAAAATCTATAATTTCTGCATTCCACAAGATAAAGTCTGAATCTCTTTAAATGTGAACCCTTAGATCAAGAATCTCATTGTTGATCTTAAGAAGTAACTTTTCAGAAATTCAGACCTATCAACTCAATAGTTTTATCATCTTTCACTCCACCACCTCATCTCTACCTCTATAAAAGGAGACAGTCATGAGAATATCTAAGAACACAAACCACTAACTATTATTTCTGTTTCAGGTATGGAGAAAATCGAAAGAAGAGATGGCATGGACATCATTCCTCAACCAAGGACTTGGGTGAAGGAATTGAAGATATATCCAGAAGATGGAGATGATGCAGATCAACATACTTGGCTCACTCAACATATGTATGCTTTTGAAAAGAAAAGAAAGGAGAGAAGTTCTTGTTGAAAAGAAAACGAAGGAGAGATGCAGAGGACAGAGTAGCAAACAAGCAGAGCTTCTTCTCCAGGGGGAAGTTCTACATGGAGAGCTTGTTATCAAAGGTTACTTTGTCAAAACCAATCAAGAAGACCAAGTTCCTTTCTTTCTCTTCACACTCCATTGAAGCACCTTCCAATCTTCTCCCTCCTACAAGAGAGGCGAAGAAATTCAACAAGGACACATTAGATGCTACAACCCATCTGATGGTGAAGAAACATTTGATGGTGAGGGCAACCTGAGCCAGTGGAATACCATCTAGGCTGACCAGCTACATATTCTCAAGGACTTGTTCGACCTACCAAGGGGGAAGGTAAACATCTCTACCTACATCATGGGAAAAGAAAAAGAGTATATGGAGATGTTCACTAGTGGAAGAATCAAGGCTATTGATGCCTCTGGAGTTAAGAAGTCTCAACTTGACCTCAAATTTCAGACCTTGATGGACATAGCAAGCAAGATGCTGCTAGGTAACACTTTTAGCCATGATGCAGTTACCACTCTGAAAGTCAGAGTTATGGCTGCAATTTGGGATCAAATTGATGGAGATTGGCAAGGGATCCTCTTGGACAGAATTGCTCTTGAAGCCAAGAAAGTTACTCTGGACCTACAATCCAAAGAGTGGAAGGTAACATCTACAGTCAGCTTTGTCAACAAGCTGAGTATCATCCTTCCAGAGATACTCCCAAAGAAGTATAAGATGGGCCCTACTAAGAAGTTTCATATCTCCAAGTACTACTTGAGAAAGGAAGCTCTTGCTGAGGCAGCAAGGTTGAAGGAGGAAAAGAAGAAACAATTGGCTGAAGCATCCTCCAAAGATGCAGCTGAAGAGGCATAAGAGTCTATGCATGACTCTGCTGAAGAGGAAGGGGAGCACTCCAAGGAAGAGGCTCATCAGAAGGCTGCTAAGGATGATGATGATGACAATCAGACCCTAGCACAACGAAGATACATGATCAGATCTGGGCTCATCTCCCCATCTGATTCAGATGCTACCCCATCAGTCTCTCCTCTAAAGAAGGCAGGTACCTCTAATCCCTCCCTTACAATTACTCCTTTTAAATTGTCCAAGGGTCAGAAGAGAAAGAAGAACACTTCTTCTTTCACCAAGAAGTCCAAGAAATCCAGGCTCCCTACTCCTATGAGCATAGCCCCAATTTCATCCTTTGACCCTACTGAAGCTGCCAACCCATCTGAACCCTCAAACACTGAGACCCAAACCCCTGCTGATACTCACACAACAGAGGAACTAGCCCAGACAACCATAACTCCAAACCTTCAAACATCATCTGACCCAATCACTTCCACTGCTCAAAACCTTACTGATGCTCAAGCAGCAGATACACCCACCGAGCAAATTCTAAACCCTGCTGATACAAATACCACAAAGGATCAATCACAGCCACCTACCCAATCCACAGATATCACTTCCCATACCCCTGCTGATACTCACACAGCAGGGGAATCTATCCCATCTACTCAAACTCCTATCATCCCTATCTCTTCTGCACCAGAAGACCTGGCACCAGCAGAATCTTCTCACCCTCAACCCCAGTACAGCATGGTGCACTACCCAATGTGCACTAGAGAAAAGATCATGAGAATGAAGATAGCCAACCTGCTGAAGACCACTGTTCCTGGAGTTGATGAGGAGTCAATCCAATTTGAGCAAGTTCTGAGAGTATAAACTTGGATTGAACACAGAAGAGATGAGGTAGATGACCTCATTGAAGTCATGGAAGGAATGGGAGGAAAAGCTAACTTCCTCGACTGGGAAATGGAGCAGAAAGAGGTTGCTCAAGTCCAGTCATTCACTGAGTTGTTACCAATAGAGGCCCTCACTAAGGTGTGCAAAAGGATTCTAGGGGTCCCATCTGAGGAACCCTCTGTACCAGAAGACACTACAGATCAGCTAGTAGTCGTCGAAGCTTCTGCAGATGACTCAGTTGAACCAGCTGAGACAGAACAAAAGGAAAGAGAGGTGCTATTTGTCCTATCTCATTTCTTTCCTAAAAATGAGCTCGATCATTTCATCTACCAACCTACGCTGAGGAAAGGACGATTGTTTGCTCGTCTGGTTGATGTAACAACAAACTTTCTGGAGGAAGGCCATTTGACTGCAGAAGAAAAAGGCATGGCTCTAGTTGTCTACAATCCAACTACCACTCCAATACCCCCTCAGGTAACTCAAGGTACTGCCTCTCCCTCTACCTCGTCTATTGATATTCGAGCAGATGTGTGTGCTAAAGTCAAAGAAGCAATAGACACACACTTCGACAAAGGGCTAGGCATGCAGCTGGCTAGATATGTTGAAAAGGCTATACACGAGCAGAGGACTCGCCTCACCGATCAGATCCATGACATAGATGACAAGTTTGGTGAGGCACTTCACAATCAGCTGGAAGAGTATCTTTACTCTGAGATGAAGAAATCAGTGGACCGAACCAAAATGTTTGCTGATCTATATGCAAATGAGATAACTAGCCTGGAGACTACCTACAAAAGCAGGCTCGATGATGCTGAAGCAAGAGCCACTGAAGGTCAAGCTCTCCTTAAATCAGCTGCTGAGGAGAATGAGAAATTGCAGACTCAGCTGAAGGAGACAGCAGCCAAACTAGAAGCCCTTACAGCTAAACTCGAAGATGCCTCTTCTTCATCATCTCATGCTCAAGTCTTAGAGCATAGCATCTCCCATCTATCTCATGTCAGCAAGGTCAATGCCATGGCCCTCAAGCAAACTCTGCATGTGGAAATTCTGAATGCCATGAAGCCTTTTGCGGCTGCTCTTGCTGAAGCCAAAAAGGGGAAAGATGTATTGATAAAAGCTCTGGAGAAGTCTACTGCTCAGCAAGCTGAACTGGTAGTAGCACAAGATGATCTGAATGAAACCTTGGGAGGTTTGAAAAGAAAAATCAAGAACAGACAAGGTAAAAAAGTTGTTCGTGAAGAAACCCAAGGTCCAGCCAAGAGTCTAAAGCTCACTGCCCCTGTAGCTCAAGCCAAACTCAATGCCCCTATAGAACAAGTTTCTGAAAAGAGGATGACAAGGAAGAGGAAGGCAGATGAGCAAGCAAAGGCAGATGAGAAATCATCAGTTCCAGCAGAGCCTACTGCAGAAGAGAAAGAGGCTTTAGAACTGAAGAAGAGGAAGTTGCTTGAAGCTCAAGAGCTTAAGCAAAAGAAGCTCAATGATGCGAATGCAGTCAAGGCCAAGTTTGATAGGAAAGTGGCCAAACTCAGGAAAGCACTTAAAGACAAAGAGAAGGAAGAAAGTGCCCTGGTAACTGACAGCACATATGTGGATTTGTTGGCGCTTCAAGATGAGCTACCAAGATGGTATCCTCTGAAGAAGAAGTGGCAAGTCCAACACCACATAGTGAGAACATTTGGCCCGCTCTCTACATATGAAGATGAATTTCTTCAGTTCAATCAGTTCATGAATTTTGATGATCAAGAGTTCTGGACAGAAATACTCAAGACAGCCAAGGAGCTCGACTGCAGAATTCTAACTCCTGAAAAACCTAAATGGGATGCACCTACTCTGGAATCTGGAAGAACATACATGATATAAGTCAAGCGCATCCTGGAGAAGATCTACAAAGAAGAAAATGTTACAGACTTGCAACACATGGAAGATGTCCGAGTTCGTCTGTACCTTGCCTTCCGCATCTGAAGAGAAGACCTGATGAAGACTACTTTAGAAGTTCAAAGAAACTAACACTTGTAATCTGTAAAAGCTCATATATGTTATTCAAGTATTAGTTCTTTTTGCTTACAAGACAAACTCTCATTGTCTTCATCAGAAACTTCATTTTTAAGTATTTTATAAACTCTTATCTTATTTATTAAGAGTATTTATCAAGTATAGTTTTCGCTTCATCAAAAAGGGGGAAATTGTTGGGATATAAATTCACCCTAAGCCCCACTTGATGTTAGAATAGTTTTGATGGCCAAAACACTGAGAGTTTATAAATGTAATAGGATCAGCTGACTTTGTATAGAACAGCTTAGAGTAGTCTTGTGTGATCAGCTGTATTGATCCCAGCTGATCAGCACAGTATTGGCTTACATGCACAACCTCAAGATGAGAAGAGTAGAAGGCATGAAGACTAGAAGATCCTTGAAGACAAGATAAGTAAGGTGCTTGTATACCTACTTATCTGATGGAGTCCAAGTTGAAGATGGGCCTAAGTCAACACAAAGAATGGCCAGATCAGAAGAGTGATACTCTTCTGATATCAGAAGACAGAAGACATAAGGTCAGACGAGTAGTCAGAAAACTATAAGTGAAGATCAGAAGACTAGGAGCTCGTCCAGGACTCGGCTGATTCCCAAGTCATCTTGCATTTCAAATGAAGACTTATCATACTTACAAGATTGATATGATCCCAGAATTGAAGCAATCAAGCGGCTGGAATCAAGGAATCAACCAAACATGGAAAGATTGCCCAACGGCTAGTCAACTCCAACGTCTAGTTGCAGCAATCATCCTTATAAATACAAGAGGATGAGGAATCACAAACACACGAAATCACCACGAGAGAATTCACAAAGGCTAATCAAGCAAGCAAGTAAAAGCAATATCACATTCAGAGTTCTCCAAGAGCCCAGAAACCAATAGAACACCCTCTAGCTCTTAAGTGATTTCCCATCCAACCAAAGAACCTGAATCCTACTCTTATTGTATATCCATTGATTTAGGCATAGTGGTTAAACGATTTATAAGCTTGAACCATTAGTTGGATACATTCAAAAACCCCAAAACCCCCACCATAAGGTTAAGTTTTTGAAACCCCTGTAAAGTGCAAGTGCTTCCAATAACTTGTGGAGACCGTAGTAGTTAGGACTGCTCAGATCTCAAAGTCCTACCCTTGGGACTATAAAGGACAAGCCCTTGTAATTTTTGGTAAATTAAAGGGATTAAACATCACGTTAGGAAGTGAGAGTAGACGTAGGAACGTATATCCGAACCACTATAAATCTGGTGTCTTTTACATTCTGCACTTTACGTTATTGCTTATTCATATCTTTATATAGTGCATACTGTGCCTTCAAAATATCTTTAATCAAGGCCTTATCTTTCAAACCAGCATCAGCTGAGTGTTTTACTAAGTAAACAAATTGGTTATTTCAAAAGAAACTTAAGAACGAGTCTAAATAAACAGGCCTACTCACTTCCGCATATAATCTCTTCATCAGATCATTATAGTCATCTGGACCAGCAGACTTGTAGTCTAGTTGACATAGAGATCAGAAGAGGTTCCCAATCCCGTTGAAAAAGTTTTAAAGTCTATTCACCCCTCCCCTCTACACTTTAATCCCATTCACTACTCGTTCAGGGACCAACAAAGGGTAAGGGCAAAGAAACTCTTATGCCTACTCAAGTAAACAATGCTTCTAAACCCAAACCTAAGGAAAAGGTTAAGAACATTGTATACAAAAGAAATGAGGTTCAGAAGGGAAGAACCAATGGAAGGCCAAACCATCTGAACACTCATCAGTGGAGTTGTCCAAAGTTTGCTCAGAAAAGGCCAACTCAAATGAGGCAACCTCAACTGGACAGATTAAGGCCCATCCCCACTGACAGGTATAACAACTTCAGGAAGCCTGGACCTTTCATGCCAAAGGGAAAAGGCCATCCAAGCCCCTATCCTCAAAGGTCTTACCAAGCTGCACCTAAGTCTGGTAACTTTAGGAGACTTGTCCCAAAAAAATTCACTAACTCTCCTGAACCTTACAAGACTAACACCTATACACAGATATCACCCAAGGCATTTAAGGGTAGAAATGTGTATGTAGATGTAAATGGAAACCAAGTCAGTCACTTTGAGTCAATCAGGGTAATTAGGCAGATTTGGGTTCCAAAAGGTACAACTTACCCACTAGGACCCAACATTCAAAGGGTACCTAAAGTTTGAATTTGCAGGTGTGCAAGGACCACAAGAAGAAGAGAAGCATAAACAAAAGGACAGCATGGTACTTGGACAGTGGATGTTCAAGACATATGACTGGAAACAAGGAGCTTCTCTCTGATTTCATTGAAAAAGATGGTCCTTCAGTAACCTTTGGAGATAGCTCTCAAGGGATCACAAGAGGTTATGGTACTTTAAATATTGGTAGTGTAAAAATTACTGATGTTTCATATGTCCTAGGCCTAAAATATAATTTGTTGTCTATTAGTCAAATCTGTGATAGAGGATACAGTGTTGAATTTGCACCTAATGAATGCATTATCAAAGAAAAATCAACACAACAGGTGCTACTAACAAGGGTGAGAAAGGGAAATGTTTATTTTGCAGAGTGGAGCAAAACCCCTGAAGTAGTCTGTCTTGTTGCCAAAAGTACAAATGAACTGAGCTGGCTATGGCACAAGAGACTGAATCACCTAAACTTCAAAAACATCAACAAGATAGCAAGAAACTCTCTAGTAAAAGGGCTGCCAAACCAAGTTTTCACCAAGGAACATGTATGTCAGCCATGTCAGGAAGGAAAGCAAATCAAAGCTTCATTCAAAGGAAAGCCTGTCATTTCTACTGAGAGAGTTCTTCAACTACTGCATATGGACTTATTTGGTCCAATTATCCCAGTAAGTATAAATGGAAGAAAATATGCTTTAGTAGTTGTTGATGACTTTTCCAGGTACACTTGGGTAGTATTTCTGCTGAACAAAAAGGAGACCCAAGTCAAGCTACCTGAATTGATGATGAGATTGAGTAATGAAAAAGGCCTAAGTATTGTGAAAATCAGATCAGACAAAGGCACAGAATTCATAAACTCATACATCAATGAGTACTGCAGCAAGAATGGCATCACTCATGAGACTTCAGCAGCAAGAACACCTCAACAAAATGGTGTTGCTAAAAGAAGGAATAGAACCTTGAAAGAGGCAGCAAGAACTCTAATTGCTGAATCTAAATTGCCAAAAAGGTTCTGGGCTGAAGCCATTAGCACTGCATGCCACACACAGAACAGATCCCTAATCACCAAGGGTCAAGGTAAAACTCCATATGAACTTTGGAAAGGTAGATTGCCCAATGTTGCCTATTTCCATATATTTGGTTGCAAGTGTTTTATTCACAATAATGGGAAAGAGCAATTGAAAGCTTTTGACAGCAAAACTGATGAGGGAATATTTGTTGGATATTCACAAATCAACAAAGCTTACAGAGTCTACAACTGTAAAACCCTTGTTGTGGAAGAAACACCACATGTTGTGTTTGATGAGTCTATTAATGAGTTCAGAGATAGAAACCTGAATATTGATGAGATAACACAAAGAACAACCAGACTAAGGCTTCAAAGCAAGGAAACAGTGTTTGTAGATGTTGCCCAGCCTTAACTTGATGACAATAAAAAACTGGACAACCTACCTGATGACTATCAACCAGAAGTCAATCAACCTGAAGGAGAAATTGAACTGACTGACCCCATCCCAGTTCAAAACCAGGTAACAACTACCAATGAAGAAGCAGGCTCTGCTGAGGTAGTAAATGGATCCAATATTCAAGGGGGAACCAATGAAAATGTCAATATTCCTGACATTGAGGACAATAACCCTGAATATGATCCTGAACTTGATCCTTCAATTAACTTTCCTGAATTTAATGAATCTAGTGATCCAACCTTAGAAGAGGATAATCCTGTTGAAGGGATCAGGTCTAGAAGGACTTGGTTGCATGACCACCCAACTAGCCTGATACTTGGTAATCTAAGTGAAGGGATCAAAACTAGAAGATTTCATGGAGAAAGTGCTTTGTTATGTTGTTTCCTTTCAGAACAGGAACCAAAAGATATTGAGGAAGCACTTCAAGACACCAACTGGATCATTGCCATGCAAGGAGAGCTAAACCAGTTTACCAGAAATGAAGTATGGGAACTGGTGGATAGGCCAACTCATCAAGATGTCATTGGAACCAAATGGGTGTTCAAAAATAAGAAAAATGAAAATGACATCATTGTGAGAAACAAAGCAAGACTGGTGGCCAAAGGATACTGTCAATCTGAGGGGATTGATTATGATGAAACATTTGCTCCTGTGGCCAGACTTGAGGCAATCAGACTCTTCTTAGCATATGCAGCTCACATGAGATTCAAGGTGTATCAAATGGATGTGAAGAGTGCATTTCTCAATGGGGTACTTAAAGAAGAGGTGTATGTTGAACAGCCCCCTGGCTTCGAAGAAGGAAACAAGGTGTACAGATTAAAGAAAGCCCTTTATGGCTTAAAGCAAGCTCCAAGAGCTTGGTATGACACCTTATCACAGTTTCTTGTGGATCATGGTTTTGTAAAAGGCACTGTTGACAGAACCTTGTTCAGAATCTGTGAAGGAGATGATATTTTGTTAGTCCAAATCTATGTGGATGACATCATATTTGGATCCCCAAATGAGAAATTGTGTGAGAAATTCTCCAAACTCATGCAAAGCAAATTTGAGATGTCCATGATGGGATTAATGAATTTCTTTCTAGGACTTCAAGTCACTCAATCAAAGAAAGGAATATTCATTAATCAGGCCAAATATACAAGGGACATGATCAAGAAATTTGGATGTGCTACAAGCAAGCCAGTCAGAATTCCCATGAATACAAACTGGAAGATGGATCCTGATGAAAGTGATGGATCCTGATGAAAGTGGAGAATCAACCAATTCCACTAACTACAGAGGCATCATAGGATCCCTGTTGTATCTCACTACAAGTAGGCCTGATATCACATTTGCAGTTGGAGTATGTGCCAGATTTCAAGCAAATCCAAAGAAGAGTCACCTTGAAGCTGCCAAGAGGATTCTAATATATCTCAAGGGCATTGAGAATCTTGGACTATGGTATCCAGCTAATGATAACATTGAGCTCATTGGATACTCAGATGCTGATTATGGAGGTTGTAGAATTGACAGAAAATCCACCTCTGGAACTTGTCAATTCTTGGGCAGCAAGCTGATCTCATGGTTTTCAAAGAAACAGAATACAGTTGCAACATCAACAACTGAAGCAGAATATGTAGCAGCTGGAAGTTGCTGTGCTCAGATACTTTGGCTCAGACAGCAACTCAGAGATTACAAAGTCATCACCAATGAAGTTCCTATATTCTATGACAACAATAGTGTCATTGCTATTTCACAGAATCCAGTGCTCCACACCAGATGAAAACATGTTGATATCAAACATCATTTCATAAGGGATCATGTGGAGAAGAAAGATATCAAGCTTGTCAAAATCCACACTGATAAGCAAAAGGCTGATATCTTAACAAAGCCATTAGCTGAAGCAAGGTTTCTAGAACTTTCAGCTGAATTGGGCTTACTTGATCCAGGGAAGATAGAAAAATTAAGAAGGGAGCTCAAATGAAGGGGGAAGTTCATTAAGTTGAACTTCAGCCAAGTTGATCAACCTCACTGAACTTATCAGCTTAAAAGAAAGTACAAAGTGAAGTTGTCCATATAAGCCTTCAGCAATGTTGGTCAGGATGAATGACCATGTGGGGCCCAGTCAGCAACATTGGGACCCACTCAGGAATGTTGGTCAGATATGTTGACCAAAACAGAAGTCAAAACACCTTTCAGGATGTTTGTCCAAGGTGATAAGTTGATAAGTGCTATTTTTAGCATTGATTTGACATTTAAGGGAATTCTTGGGCTAAGAGTAGCCTATTTTAGGATGGCGTGTACTATTAAAGTTTTAGCCCCCAAATGGCCATTCAACATTTAATGCAAAATCTTATTTAAGATTGCATTAATTACTGTGCATATCATCAAAGCCATTGATTACTCTTAAACCTTCATCTAACTGTTTCACAGCCCACTATCCCACTTTATCCATTTGGTTTTATGATTTGTCCACCCTCAAAAGCTCTTGTCCAACGGTTAACAAAATCTTGTCATATAAAAACCCTCAGTTTTTACATCACTTATCACGCACCCATATCTTCAAACCCTTAAGCAAATTCTGAAAAACTTTCAAACCTTCAAACTTCCCATTCACTTCTTTCAGAAAACATCCATGGCCCCTAAGATCAAAAGAGAGGAACTGGTGGACTTCAATGATCCATCTTTGGATATTGATTTTACCTATCTTAGCAACATAAACTCCTTATGGTTCGAAAAGCTTGTGGCTTTTGACAGCCCAGATGAGGAAGTTCATCAAGTCCTTCAATGGCTAAAGGATGCTGGGCTCGAACAGTTCTTAGGCACCAAGCCTGACTCATGCCTCAACCCATTCATGGCTGAATTCTTTGCCTATCTAAGGTGGAAGGGTAAGAAAGGTGATGTGTGCACCAAGCTTACATATGCAGAGGAAGATGAAGAGGAGGAGACCCAACACACCATCATCTTCACTTCAGAAGACTTGGATGCAAGCTTTGGGCTACCCTCAGAAGGTCTTAATCCTGAGATGTACAGAGAAGGAGAGGAGCAGGAGTTTTCAAACCCATGGATGACAGTTCCCAAGAAACTGGTAGGTGCTCAAAACAAGAAAACATTGAAACCAATATATGAGCACTTATTTGATATTGTGGTCAAAAGTTTGCTAAACCATTCTGGAAGTGTTGAGCAAATTAGTTTGCCAAAATTAAGAGTGATGGCTGTTGTGATTGACTCTGCTGAAAGAGGAGTCAAGTTTGATTGGAAGAATTTAATTCTAGGGAAGATGATGAATGAAAAGTACATATTCAAGGAGGTGAAACACCATTAAGTTGTGGTGGATGGAAAGCTTCAGTACTGCACAAGAGCAAGCTTGCTCTTGAAAAAATTTGCTCACTATACCCACCTTCAAGCCAAACCAAAGCCATTTCCAGCCCTTAAAGTTATGTACAGGAAGCTGTCTTGAAAGACAGAAAAGAGGAAGCAAGGGGCAGCAGCAAAGCAAGCCCTAACAGTTGCATGTGTTACCAGATCTTCTCCAAGAAAAAGAAAGGCTCAGACAGTGAAAACTCAGCCCAAAATGAAGAAAATGAAGCAGAGTCTCAGTGACTCTTCACCAGAAAGCCAGTCTAGAAGTGGAGGTGCCACTTCTGAGGAGATTGAGATAGTTGAGGAAGAAGGAGTCAACCCTCCTGAAGAGGGAGAAGAGTTCCGGGAGATTGTCCCTCTTCAACCTGAGACTGTAACTGAGTACAGGGACCTTCAGAAACCAACAAGGTCTGAAAGGAGAAGAAGGATAATCAAAACTTCTGAAAAGCAGAAGTTGATGGAGGAGGAAAAACAGAGAAAGGAGTTTTTCAAGGAAATCAGAGCAAGTAGGTCTAACTCCAAGTCAAGGTCCAAGTCTAAAAGCCCTGGAGCCAACTCTCCTGATATTCAATCCCAAAGAATATCACCATCACATGATGAGCCAAAGCCTGAAGAAGAAGAGTGCAAGACTCCTGAGGATGCTCCAATTGTGACCAAGAAGACCTATTCTCCTGAAGGTGCCCCTGACAGGACAGGTATTGATGTATTGGATGATCTTGCTGAAATAGAAGACAGACCATTCTCCCCCCTTGATCCCAGAATTCTTTCCTACACCAAACTTCTTGAAACTGCTCTTCAAGAAGGTGATCAATTTACCTTACCACCCATTCAAGCCATTCCAATAACCTCCTCAGGAACATTGCTCTCTACAGCACCTAAGACCCAAATCATTCTCAAATCCTCTGAACCCAACCCATCTGAACCCCAGCCCAACCTTCCTGAATCCCAATCCAACCCTCCTGAATCACAAGCCAACTCTTCTGATGAAGATGAAAGTGGAGAAGAGTATACTTATGAGGGGATGCTAAGGCAGATTACCAAAGCCAATGTTGATCAGCTATACCCAGGATTGAAGGAGTATCCAAGGCTACAACAACAGTTCTATGATCTCAGAGCTCTTGTTGAGATCAAAGATAGAACCATGGTGGAGATAGCTCAGGCTATCAAGGATAAATGTGCTAGCTGGTAGCAGGTTGAAGAGAACAGGCTATTACACTTTGCAAATGTTAAGAAGTCCAGTGTGTTGAACACTGAGGCCTTGTTCTGCACAATTGTACATGAAAAGGTGCTAGCTGAAAGAGAAAGGATAGCTAAGGGAATCAATCATCCTGACAGCACCTCAGATGATGTTGATGATGATGATGATGACACCACCAACCCCAATCCCCCGGGACTAAATTCTGCTCAGGTACATTACTTGACTTATCATTCAATTAAGGACTCTCATAAATCAGAGGAGTTGACCAAGGATGGTGACTCAGTCCAAGATACATTGGCCAAGGATGGTTCTTCTGAGCCTGAGGCAAAGCTTGACAATGTTGAGACTTCCATAGGAGAAGCTGGTTTGACTAAAGCCTCATCAATGTTAGAGAAGTTGGACATTGACCAGCCTTTAGTCATTCAAGATGACTCAGTGGACTTGGGGAGCCCAAGCACTGTGATCTCCCATCAACTGCCCTCTATGCATCCTGTTGAGGATATGGAGGTGTCAGGTTTAGGACCTGAAGGAGTTGAAAAGGATGGTAGTCATGAAAAATCAGAGGGAGAAAGTGGTGAGTGTGATATAATTGATAGTATGAGTGCACCAAAAAAAGAGGGTGATGAAGTTGAAATGTTGGGTGAAGCCCAACATGAGATTCAGGCTATTCTTCAAGTCAAATCTGAACTTGATGAATCCCTTGGTGAAAGGAGGCCTGATTCTCCAGTGTATGTGAGTCCATCAAATTTGAATGAAGAAAAGAATGTAGTTGAAAATGAGAGAAAAGGTGCTGATGTATTAGACCTTTTGGGAGATGAAAAGAAAGAGGGTGTTGAGGGAGATGAAAAGAAAGAGGGTGTTGAGGGAGATTTACCTAACCTTTTGAGTTTTGCAGATTCTGTAGTTGTCACAATTGAACAATTTTTTGCAGATGCTTCCCTTACTGACATTCCAGTTGATACTGATGTTGACCTTGAAGCAATCTCAGCCAATATGTCCACTTTGAACAAGATCTACTTCGAACAAGCAAATGCAACAGAGGCTGGTTTGCAAATTGCTACACAGACTGCAACTTCCATTGAGGAGCAGTCAGAGAAGTTGGACATCCTGGTCAAAGAAGTTGGGAAGGCTCATGCAGAAACCACAGACACTCTAGATGGCCAAGGGAAGACTCTAGCCTCTGTTGAAATGAGGCTCACAGGTTCTGAAGAAGTTGTCTTGCCCACCTTGGATGCCAGAATCAGTGGTGTTGAAACTGGTCTGCAAACAGTTTCAACTGAGGTTACAAAAGCCAAGGATGCAATGACCAAGTTCACAAGAACTGTGAAGAGGGAGCAGAAGGGATTAAGAGACAGCTACAAGCGCAATGTGTTGGCCCTAAAGAGAACAATCAAGGATGCCCTGAGGCAAAGGACAGCAGCTCAGAGGAGGAAAGCTGAGGAACTTAAGGCTGCAATGGTGAAGGAAGCTGCTGAGAAGTTCACTGTGGAACTTATGGCCAAGGTATCTGATCAAATTGTGACCAACCTCACTGACCAGCTGCATGCCAAACTCGATCAATCTCTCAAGACCACACTTGATGAAATTATTGCCCAGAAGATGAAGCCAGTCCATGCATTTCTTAGTATGGCAGATGATAGGATGCAAAACATCCATGATGAAAATGTCTATCTACTGCAAGAGCTGAAGTCCCTCACTCATGCTCATTCCCATCTCTCTGTCACAATGAGTGAGTTAAAGCCCCAGTGTTTTGATAATGCCAAAAAGGGGGAAAAAGAGAGAGCTAGGGCAAAGGGAACCTTGAAGATTGGAGAATCTAAAGGAAAAGACAAGGTGCCTGAGTTTGAAGAGGAGGAAGAAGTAGACATTGGGAAAGGCAAAGGCCCTATGAATTTTGAAGATCTTACTGAAGAGGAGCAAATTCAAATAGCAGTGAAGAAGTCCATGGCCTCTGTGGTTGAAGATCAGGCCAGATGGCAACAGAGACCTGGAGGTGAATCTGCAGGACTAGACCCCAAAGAGAAGGTGATTGAAGTAAGGGGGAAGGTCACCAGAACCTCTGAAAGGAAAAGAAAGGAACAGACCTTCACTGATTTCCCAACGAGCCTGAACTTAGCATCTGAATTTCAAGCTGAAGAAGCAACTCAACTAAGAAAGTCAAAGAGGCTGAGGAAAACAGCCAAGCTGCCTGAAATTCATGAAGAAGAAACTGAAGAAGCTGAAATGGTCAAGGAGCCTGATGTGAGAATGCCCAAGCTTGTTGATGATCCCTCAAAGCTGTTTGAGGAGGGATTTGGAAAGGATCCTGAAACTCAGGAAAAGCTGGCTCTTTAGAGAGCAAAGGATAGAATGGATCAGTTGGTTGAGGCCAACAAAGCAGGGGATGAGAGAAGGGCCAATATCAGAGCTCCAAGGAGAAGAGCTTCTTACAGAAGGTTGAAGCCTCAAATGCTTCAAAGATGGGACACTCAATACCCTCACCATGACAAGTGGGTGCCAATCCAACTGAATGATGCATGGGAGGAGGCCAAAAGGAGTTTTGTTTATGACTTATATGTCATAGGCAAGTGGCTAGGTGAAAATGTTCAATTCATGTTTGAGAATCACAGGGACTTGTATCAGAAGCTGTTTGCAGCAGCTGACATGGCAAGGATAGAATTCAAAGCCCCTGGTCCCATTCTGTATATGCCTCCCAAGTTCAATGGGAATTTGATTGATGAAGGGAAGATTTTGGAGGAGTTTATCTCCATCATGAAAATGGAGAAGATGAAGCCTGGCCCCAAAGGAACCAATCAGGACATTTGGGAGTTGAAGAAGAGAGTCTGGGCTCAGTATGGAATTGCTCCCTAAGATGATGGCTCACTCTAAAGCATAAGCCCTCTTTCCCTTCTATCTATGTTTTCCTTTTGTTGTTATTTTTTTTTATCAGCATAGTGAGTCCTTTTAATTTTCCAACATTGTAATGCCTATTAATATATATTAAAGGATCACTATTTTCATCAGAGATAACAACTCATTATCTCAACTAACCTGACATAACCTATATACTTGATCTACTATTGTGCTAACAGTTTGTTTCAGGAAAGCTGACCAGGTCATTCATCCTGAAGACAAAGTATAGTATAAGTCAAGTTCCCTTTGTAATAGGTTTTGGCATCATCAAAAAGGGGGAAATTGTTGGGAAATAAAATGATTTTGATTAAGATACTAAAACCCCTGAATGATGATGATCAGATTAGTTGAGATACAATCAAGTTTGAATCAGTCAAGTTGTCTCAGGATAGTTGAGATAGTAAGAATGCTTAAGTCTAAATCTCAGAAATGTTGTGAGATTTATAGTTCAGGATAGTTGTCCAAAGCTGGAATGTTAGGCAGCTTATTAAGTGTTAATGCTTTAGGACAAGTCTGCTGAAGGATACAACTTTGTCAAGTCTGCTGAAGAAGACAACATTGCTGAGTAATCAAAGATAAGAAGACAAACTACATTGTACTGATAAGAGTTGTATCAGATCAGTTGAATCCTTAATGATCAAGAGCATTGAATGTTACATCCACAGAAGATAAATTTATTGAAGCATTTATTGCCATCAAGCCTGAACAAGCATTGAAGACTTAGAAGCATTAAAGACTGAAGAATTGAATGAATGTTGGAACATTCTATTTTGCAGCAGGAATGTTCAGGACAGTTGTCCCATCTGACCGTTGGTTAAGTGTAAAGTCTGCCACAATCAACCTTGGGAAATGTGTAAATTTGGAAGCTGACACAAGTCATCTCAGCCGCATTTTTCAGAAGTCAACACATTCATTCAAGCAACCATTGAAGAGTCTATTACACTCTGGATAATAGAAGGTTGCTCTTCATGGCCGTTTCAATGGAGCTGCAAATAGACAATTTGAATTGCTATCTCTCCAACGGATAGTTGATCAAATTGCTCTATCAAACTATCATCAAGCAATCAAAGGAAACCAAAGTTGTTATTAAGAATCCCAAGTTTCCTGATCACTTCAAATAGCTAAGCCAATTCCTTGTAATATCCCAAACTTAGCATTGAGATATCCTAAGCATTTACACTGTTCTTATTGTAAAGGATATCTCTATTAGTTGGAACCAAAACCTCAAACCCTTACCTCATTAAGAGAAGTAGTGTTTGTTGTAGAAGTGAGGAGTTAAGGACTGTTATTGAGAAACACAGTCTTAACTCAGAGAGATTGAGCACTAGGACTCAGATTATCCTAGGGATCAAAGCACTAAGAGAGTGTTGTTGATCAGTGCACCTTGGCACTATAAAACAAGCTAATTCCATTGTTAAGGAATTATCCTGTTCAATCAGGGAAAGTGGATGTATAAGCTTGAGTCTCTGAACCACTATAAATTGTGTGTCTTTTACTTACTTCATTCATTTTTGTATTACATTACTTGCAATCAAACATTCTTAAAGAGTTAATTTCAGTAAGTGAAGAAAAACTGTTTTGGACAAAGTCCCTGATCAACTGTGTTTTTCAGAAATTAACTTGGAGTATTCTTTCAAGAAAAAGGCCAGCCACATTCCGCACTTAGCAAATCTTTTAGATATTTATCCAACTGATCACTTAATTATTTTCAGTAGGACAAGTATCTATTGAAGTTCACACTCAGGCTAGTTGTCAGACAACCTCCCTGATAAGATCAAACTGTTTTGAAAAAGAAAGAATTTGCATACACAAGTGTATTCTCCCCCCCCCCCCCCATACACTTGTGTCATACTCCATCAAGGACCAACAGTTAGCATAGCCCAGACGAAGTAGAAGTCGTCAATCGGTTCTACGTGATGGTGTGAAGGCGCTGGAGATCCGAAATCATGTCCTCAGCTCTCCGATCCCCACTGGTCGTCGATGGAAGGGCTATCAAATCAATAGTTGCACGCGGAATGCAGCCATAAACTACTTGGAACGGACAGAAACATGTACTGCGATTTATAGCAATGTTATGAGCAAATTCTGCTTGTGGTAATTTCGAATCCCAGGCTTTAATATTGTCTCCTACAAGGCAGCGAAGGAGATTTCCCAATGAACGGTTGACCACTGTTGGGAATAAAATGATTTTGATTTAGATACCAAAACCCCTAATTGATGATGATCAGATTAATTGAGATTCACTCAAGTGAGATCAGTTTAGTTGTCTCAGGATACTTGAGTAAGTAGAAATGCTAAAGTCAAAATCTCATAAATGTTGTGAGATTTATAGTTCAGGATAGTTTTCCAAAGCTGGAATGTTAGGCAGCTTGATAAGTGCTAAATACTTTAGGACAAGGTTGCTGAGTTTTCAGGACAAGCTGACTGAGTGGACAACATGGCTGAAAAGATCAAGAGTGATAAGGCAATGCTCATGCACTGACAAGAAATAAATCAGATCAATTGAAATACAAATGATCAAGAGCATTGAATGTTATACTCACAGAAGACATATTTATTGAAGCATTTATTACCATCAAGCCTGAACTAAGCATTGAAGACTTAGAAGCATTAAAGACTGAAGCATTGAATGAATGTTGGAACATTCTAGTTTGCAGCAGGAATGTTCAGTGGAGTTGTCCCATCTGACCGTTGGTTGAGTGTAGAGTCTGCCACAAATCAACCTTGGGAAATGTGCATATTTGGAATCTGACACAAGTTATCTCAGCCGCATTTTTCAGAAGTCAACACATTCATTCAAGCAACCATTGAAGAAGCTTTTTACACACTGGATAAAAGGATGTCAAGCTTCACAACCGTTTCAATGGTGGTGCAAATAGACAAGTTTGAATTGATATCTCTCCAACGGTTAGTTGTTCAAATTTGTCTATAAATTCAGAAGTGATCAAAGGATTCAACTATCCAACTACTTGCTATCAAACTATCATCAAGCAATCAAAGGAAACCAAAGTTGTTCTTAAGAATCCCAAGTTTCCTGATCACTTCATATAGCTAAGCCAATCTTTGTAAACATACCAAGCTTAGCATTGAGATATCCTAAGCCTTTACACTTTTCTTATTGTAAAGGATATCTCTACTAGTTGGAACCAAACCTCAAACCCTTACCTCATTGAGTGAAGTAGTGTTTGTTGTAGAAGTGAGGAGTTAAGGACTGTTATTGTGAAACACAGTCTTAACTCAGAGAGATTGAGCACTAGGACTCAGTTTATCCTAGGGATCAAAGCACTAAGAGAGTGTTGTTGATCAGTGCACCTTGGCACTATAAAACAAGTTAATTCCATTGTTAAGGAATTATCCTGTTCAATCAGGGAAAGTGGATGTAGGAGCTTGACTCTCTGAACCACTATAATTTGTGTACCATTTACTTACTGCATTCATTATTGCACTTACATTCAATCATATTTCAAAGAGTTTATTTCAGTAAGTTAAGAAAATTTGTTTTGGACAAAGTCCCTGATCACTGTATTTTCAGAAATTAACTTGGAGTATTCTTACAAGAAAAAGGCCAACCACATTCCGCACTTAGCAACTCTCTTAGATATTTATCCAACTGATCACTCAATAGTTTTCAGTAGGACAAGTGTCTATTGAAGTTCACACTCAGGATTGTTGTGAGACAACCTCCGTGATAAGACAATTTGTTTGAAAAGAAAAAGAATTAGCATACACAAGTGCATTCCCCCCCCCCCCCATACACTTGTGTCATACTCCACCAAGGACCAACAAGTGGTATCAGAGCAGGGGTTCAAAGACCACTACTTCTGAAAATCCAATTGATTTTCAAATCACATTATTTTCTGTGGTCACTGAACTGATCCAAATTTCTGAAAAACCTAGTTGTGTTTATCTAATCAATCTCTATAGAAATGGCTAACAATGCAGTTCCAGGAGATGATGTTAACACCATCAACAACATGGGTCCAAACCAAGTCAATCATATTTCTCATCACAAATTGCCAATGTTCTCAATTGAGAATTATGATTTCTGGAAGATCAGGATGAGAGCACATCTTTCTTGCCAGCATGATGAAATGCTCAAAGTCATCACCAGAGGGCCCTTCACATTCACCAAAGCAAATCCCAAGCTCACTGATGCTCAGAAAGCAGATCCAAGGGAATTGCTACCAAAGGATAAGGATGAGTTTACAGTTGAAGAGAGAAAAAGACATAACCTGAACTACATTGCCATGAATACCTTGTACCAGACCATTCCAGATGCAGTGATGGGAAGAGTGTACCACTGCACAACAGCAAAAGAGATTTAGGACACCTTAGCACTTATGTGTGAAGGTACCCAAAAGATAAAAGAAAACAAGCTTCAAGTGGCTATCCAAAAATATGAACAATTTTCTATGGAGCCCAATGAAACTATTGATCATCTTGATGGCAGATTCACTGACATCATGAATGAGATAAACTCTCTTGGCAAGTTCTATGCCAAAAGAGAAGTTGCTTTGAAAATTCTGAGAAGTCTCACATCCAAGTGGGACATATACTCTGTCATGATGCAAAACACCAGCAATCTTGACAATATGCCCATGCAGCAAGTGTTCTCTGAACTCAAAGCATATGAGTTTGATTTAAACAGAAAGAAAGTGCATAATGAGCCATCCTCCTCAAGCAAAGGTGTTGCCTTCAAAGCTGCTGAAACAGAAAAGAATACTCAAAGATCCTCTCAATCTGTTTCCAAGTCTGAAATGAAGGAGGAGCTTGCACTCATGGCTAGGAGATTTGAGAAGCTCAACTCCAGATTTGGTAGATACAAAAAGTTCTACCAAGATAACAGAACCAGAAGGAGATTCAGTTCTCCTGACAACAAACCAGAGGACAAAGCCTCTGATGAGAAGAAAGAAGACAGATATGCTGATAGAAAGAAGTACAGCAAAGCTAAACCATCATCATCAAGGAGGAAGGAGTCCTCAAGCAAGAAGAATGATGATGAAGATGTGTGTTACAACTGCCAGAAAAAGGGTCACTTTCAGTATGATTGTCCTGGCCTGAGCTCAAAAGAAAGAAAAGAAAGGCAGAACAAAAGAGACAAGAGGCTGAACAACAGGAAGGCCATGGTAGCTGGGGAATCAGCAAGTGAAGAGAGTGTTTACTCTTCTGATGATGGACTATTCTCCAAAAGTGACAGTGATGATGACTGTCAAATGGCTTTTGAAACTGAAGAGGTATGTTCATCTTCTAACTATTCTAATAACACACATGAGTCCAGTGAAATCCACTTGAAAATCAACTTTGGGAAGTTACTTGAGGATTTCACCAGACTACAAGAGGTATGCAATATGGCATTAAGAGAAAATGAGTTATTGAATTCTAAAGTTCATACTCCCAACCTTCCTGAACCAGAGTTTGACATTAAATCAACTGAGTTGTATCAACAGACTGTGAGAGAACATGATGAAATGTCTCTCAAAGTCACTGAACAGCAAAAGCTGATTGATGAACAAGAACTGGCCTTGAGGAAAAAGGATTTTGATCTTAGAATCCTTCAAGCTAAATTTGATAATCTCTCAAATGAATTTGATACTCTTAAATTGAGTGAGGGGAGCTTAAAAATGAAGATGTCTGCCTTGAACAAATCTGCTAAAGCAATAGAAGAAATTCAAGGGTTTCAAAGACCATTTGCTCAAAAAGGTGGATTAGGCTATAATCCATTTGAACCCTCACCTGGTCTTAGTATTACCTCAACAAGCAATTCTAAGATGACTTTTGTAAGATCAGTGGCTCAACAAAATGAAATAGAAGTAAACCAACCACTGATCAAGGAAAAGGGAAAAGGAATTTTTATACCTACTCAAGTAAACAATGTCTCTAAACCCATACCTAAGGAAAAGGTTAAGAACATTGTATACAAGAGAAATGAGGTTCAGAAGGGAAGAACCAATGGAAGGTCAAACCATGTGAACACTCATCAGTGGAGTTGTTCAAAATCTACACAGAAAAGGCCAACTCAAATGAGGCAACCTCAACTGAATAGATTAAGGCCCAACCCCTCTTATAGGTATAAAAGCTTCAGGAAGCCTGGACCTTACATGCCAAAAGGAAAAGGCCATCCAAACCCCTATCCTCAAAGGTCTTACCAAGCTGCACCTAAGTCTAGTAACTTCAGGAGATATGCCCCAAAGAAATTCACCAACTCTCCTGAACCCTACAAGACTAACACTTATGCACAGAAACCACCCAATGCATTTAAGGGTAAGACTGTGTATGTAGATGTAAATGGAAACCAAGTCAGTCACTTTGAGTCAATCAGAGTAATTAGGCAGATTTGGGTTCCAAAAGGTACAGCTAACCCTCTAGGACCCAACATTCAAAGGGTACCTAAAATTTGACTTTGCAGGACTGCAAGGACCACAAGAAGAGGAGAAGCATCAACAAGAAAACAGCATGGTACTTGGACAGTGGATGTTCAAGACACATGACTAGGAACAGGGAGCTTCTCTCAGAGTTCATTGAAAAAGATGGTCCTTCAGTAACCTTTGGAGACAGCTCTCAAGGAATCACAAGAGGTTATGGTACATTAAACATTGGTAGTGTCAAAATTACTGATGTCTCATATGTCCTAGGCCTAAAATACAATTTACTGTCTATACGTCAAATCTGTGATAAAGGATACAGTGTTGAATTTTCACCAAATGAATGCATTATCAAAAATAATTCAACACAACAGGTGCTACTAACAGGGGTGAGAAAGGGAAATGTCTATTTTGCAGATTGGAGCAAAACCCCTGAAGCAGTTTATCTTGTTGCCAAAAGCACAAGTGAGCAAAGCTGGCTATGGCACAAGAGACTAAACCATCTGAATTTCAAAACCATCAACAAGATTGCAAGAAACTCTCTAGTTAAAGGGCTGCCTAATCAAGTGTTCACCAAAGAACATATATGCCAGCCATGTCAGGAAGGAAAGCAGATCAAAGCTTCATTCAAAGGAAAACCTGTCATCTCAACTGAGAGAGTTCTTCAACTACTGCATATGGATTTATTTGGTCCAATTATCCCAGTAAGTATAAATGGAAGAAAATATGTTTTAGTTGTTGTTGATGATTTTTCCAGGTACACTTGGGTAGTATTCTTGTTGAACAAAAAGGAAACCCAAGTCAAGCTACCTGAATTGATGATGAGATTGAGCAATGAAAAGGGCCTAAGTATTGTCAAGATCAGATCAGACAAAGGCACTGACTTCATTAACTCATACATCAATGAGTACTGCAGCAAGAATGGCATTACTCATGAAACTTCAGCTGCAAGAACACCTCAACAAAATGGGGTTGCTGAAAGAAGGAACAGAACCTTAAAAGAAACAGCAAGAACATTGATTGCTGAATCCAAATTGCCTAAAAGGTTCTGGGCTGAAGCCATTAGCACTGCATGTCACACTCAAAACAGATCCTTAATCACCAAAGGTCAAGGTAAAACCCCATATCAAATATGGAAAGGTAGATTGCCCACTGTTGCTTATTTTCATATATTTGGTTGTAAGTGTTTCATTCATAATAATGGGAAAGCGCAATTGAAAGCTTTTGACAGCAAAGCTGATGAAGGAATATTTGTTGGATATTCACAAATTAGCAAAGCTTACAGAGTCTACAATTGTAAAACCCTTATTGTGGAAGAAACACCTCATGTTGTGTTTGATGAATCTATTAATGAGTTCAGGGATAGAAACCTGAATATTGATGAGATAACACAAAGAACAACCAGACTAAGGCTTCAAAGCAAGGAGACAGTGTTTGTAGAGGTTGCCCAGCCTGAACTTGTTGACAATCAAAAACTGGACAACTCTACTGATGGCAATCAACCAGAAGTCAACCCACCTGAAGTAGAAATTGAACTGACTGACCCCATCCCAGTTCAACACCAGGTAACAACTACCAATGAAGAAGCAGGAAATGCTGAGGTAGTAAATGGATCCAATATTCAAGGGGGAACCAATGAAAATGTCAACTTATCTGACAATGAGGACAATACCCCTGAATATGATCCTGAACTTGATCCTTCAATTAACTTTCCTGAATTTAATGAATCTAGTGATCCAACTTCAAATGAGGACAATCCTCCTGAAGGGATCAGGTCTATATGGACTTGGTTGCATGACCACCCATCTAGCCTGATACTTGGTAACCCAAGTGAAGGGATCAAAACTAGAAGGTTTCATGGAGAAAGTGCTCTGTTTTGTTGTTTCCTTTCAAAACAGGAACCAAAAGATATTGAGGAAGCACTTCAAGACACCAACTGGATCATAGCCATGCAAGAAGAGCTGAACCAGTTCACCAGAAATGAAGTATGGGAGCTGGTGGATAGGCCAACTCATCAAGATGTCATTGGAACCAAATGGGTGTTCAAAAATAAGAAAAATGAAAATGACATCATTGTGAGAGACAAAGCAAGATTGGTGGCCAAGGGATATTGTCAATCTGAAGGGATTGATTATGATGAGACCTTTGCTCCAGTGGCCAGACTTGAGGCAATCAGACTCTTCTTAGCATATGCAGCTCACATGAGATTCAAGGTGTATCAAATGGATGTGAAGAGTGCATTTCTCAATGGGTACTCAAAGAAGAAGTATATGTTGAACAGCCCCCAGGCTTTGAAGAAGGAGACGAGGTGTACAGATTAAAGAAATCCCTCTATGGCTTAAAGCAAGCTCCAAGAGCTTGGTATGACACCTTATCACAGTTTCTTCTAGATCATGGTTTTGTCAAAGGCACTGTTGACAGAACCTTGTTCAGAATCTGTGAAGGAGATGATATTTTGTTAGTCCAAATCTATGTGGATGACATTATATTTGGATCTCCAAATGAGAAGCTGTGTGAGAAATTCTCCAAACTCATGCAGAGAAAATTTGAAATGTCCATGATGGGATTGATGAATTTATTTCTAGGACTTCAAGTCACTCAATCAAAGAAAGGAATATTCATCAATCAGGCCAAGTATATAAGGGACATGATCAAGAAATTTGGATCCTTGCTATATCTCCACTAACTACAGAGGAATCATAGGATCCTTGCTATATCTCACTGCAAGTAGGCCTGATATCACATTTGTAGTTGGAGTGTGTGCAAGATTTCAAGCAAATCCAAAGAAGAGCCACCTTGATGCTGCCAAGAGAATTCTAAGATATCTCAAGGGATCTGAGAATCTTAGATTATGGTATCCAGCTGATGACAACATTGAGCTCACTGGATATTCAGATGCAGATTATGGAGGATGTAGAATTGACAGAAAGTCCACCTCTGGAACATATCAATTCTTGGGCAGCAAGTTAATCTCATGGTTCTCCAAGAAACAAAATACAGTTGCCACATCAACAACTGAAGCAGAATATGTAGCAGCTGGAAGTTGCAGTGCTCAGATACTTTGGCTCAGGCAGCAACTTAGAGACTACAAAGTCATCACCAATGAAGTTCCAATATTCTGTGACAACAATAGTGCAATTGCCATTTCACAGAATCCAGTGCTACACACCAGATGCAAACATGTTGATATCAAGCATCACTTCATAAGGGATCATGTGGAGAAGAAAGATATTAAGCTTGTCAAAATTCACACTGATAAGCAAAAAGATGATATCTTAACTAAGCCATTAGCTGAAGCAAGGTTCTTGGAACTTTCAGCAGAATTGGGCTTACTTGATCCAGGGAAGATGGAGAAATGAAGAAAGAAGCTCAAATGAAGGGGGAAGTTCATTAAGTTGAACTTCAGCAAGGTTGACCAACCTCACTGAAGCTGTCTGTCAAAAAGGAAAACTCAGTAAAGTTGTCCTTATAGCATTCAGCAATGTTGGTCAGGATGTTTGTCCTAGTGGGACCCAGTCAGCAACATTGGGACCCACTCAGGCATGTTGGTCAGTCATTTTGACCAAAACAGAAGTCAAAACACATCTCAGGATGTTTGTCCAAATTAATAGGGTGATAATTGCTATTTTTAGCATTGATTGGACATTTAAAAGATTTCTTGGTCTAGGAGTAGGCTATTTTAGGATGGCGTGTGATATTAAGGTTTTTGCCCCCAAAATGGCAAATCAGCATTTAATGCAAAAATCTCTTTTAAGATTGCATGAATTCTTGTGCCATCATCAAAGCCATTGATTTTCATTAAACCTTCATTAAACCGCCTCAAAGCCCACTACCCCACAATATCCATTTGGTTTTTAAGTTTATCCACCATCAATCACTATTAACCAACGGTTAATAAATTCTCTACATATAAAAACCATTAGTTTTTACCCCTCTTCCTCAAGCATCCATATTTTCGAACCCTTAAACTTTTTGAAAACCTCTCAAAACCTGCAAATTTCTCCAAACTTATCTTTCACAAATTCATCTATGGCTCCCAAAATCAAAAGAGAAGAACCAGTAGATTTCAATGATTCATCCTTGGATATTGATTTCTCTTATCTCAGTAATCCAAATTCTCTATGGTTTGAGAAGTTGGTGGCCTTTGACAGCCCAGACAAAGAAGTTCATCTAGTCCTCCAATGGCTGAGGGAGGCAGGGCTTGAAAAGTTCTTAGGCACCAAGCCTGATTCTTGCCTAAACCCTTTTATGGCAGAATTCTTTGCCCATCTCAGATGGAAGGGCAAAAAGGGTGATGTATGCACCAAGTTGACTTATGCTGAAGAAGATGAAGAAGAAGAGAGTCAACACACCATCATCTTCACTCCTGAGGACCTTGATGCTAGTTTTGGGCTACCCTTTGAAGGCTTGAACCCAGAACTCTACAGGGAAGGAGAGGAGCAGGAATTCTCCAATCCATCGATGAAGGTACCCAAAAAGCTGGTAAGTGCTCAGAACAAGAAAACATTAAAACCAGTTTATGAGCACTTATTTGATTGTGTTGTGAAAAGTTTATTGAGCCACTCTGGAAGTGTTGAACAAATTAGTATGCCAAAATTGAGAGTAATGGCTGCTGTGATTGACTCTGCTGAAAAGAGAGTCAAGTTTGATTGGAAAAGCTTCATTCTAGACAAAATGATGAATGAGAAGTTTAAGTTCAAAGAAGTGAAGCACCACAAGGTGGTGGTGGATGGGAGACTTCAATTTTGCACAAGAGCAAGCCTGCTCTTGGAAAGATTTGCTCACTACACACACCTCCAAGCCAAGCCAAAGCCTTTTCCAGCCCAGAAAGTGATGTTTAGGAAGTTGTCCTCAAAGACTGAGAAGAGAAAGCAAGAGGCAGCTTCCAAGAAAGCCTTAACTGTTGCACCAACTGTCAGATCCTCTACAAGAAAGAGGAAATCCCAACCAGCAAAAAGTCAGCCAAAGATGTAAAGGATGAAGAAGATCCTCAGTGAATCCTCTCCAGAGAGCCAGTCTGGAAGTGGAGGTGCCACTTCTGAAGAGATTGACAAAGTGGTAGAAGAAGGAGTCAACCCCCCTGAAGAGGGAGAAGAATTCAGAGAGATTGTCCCTCTGCAACCTGAATCTGTGACTGAGTTCAGGGACCTTGATAAGCCAACAAGGTCAGAAAGAAGGAGAAGGATCATTAAGACTTCTGAGAAACAGAAGTTGATGGAGGAAGAGAAGAAGAAGAAGGAATTCTTCAAGGAGATTAGACAAGCAAGTAGGTCTAACTCCAAGTCAAAGTCAAAGCCCAACAGCCCTGAAGCCAACTCTCCTGATATTCAATCTCAAAGAATATCACCAAGGCATGAAGAAGAGGAGTGCAAGACTCCTGAAGATGCCCCAATTGTGGCCAAGAAAGTTTACTCTCCTGAAGGTGCTCCTGACAGGTCAGGCATTGATGTGCTGGCTGATTTAGTTGATATTGAAGATAGGCCATTCTCCCCACTTGATCCCGGACTTCTTTCCTATACCAAACTTCTTGAAACTGTTCTTCAAGAAGGTGATCAAGTTATTCATCCACCCATTCCATCCATTCCAATAACCTCCTCAAGAACATTGCTCTCTAAAGCACCTGGGTCCCAAATTGTTTTAAGTTCTTCTGAACCCAACCCATCTGAACCCAACCTTTCTGAGCCCCAGCCCAACTTACCTGAATCTCAATCCAACCCTCCTGAATCCCAAACCAACTCTTCTGATGTAGATGGAAGTGATGAAGAGTATACATATGAAGGGATGCTAAGGCAGATTGCCAAAGCTAATGTGGACCAGCTCTATCCAGGATTGAAGGATTATCCAAGGCTGCAACAACAATTCTATGATCTCAGAGCACTTGTTGAGATCAAAGATAGGACAATGGTGGAAATAGCTCAGGCTATTCAGGATAAAGGAGCTAGCTGGTGGCAGGTTGAAGAAAACAGGCTCTTACATTTTGCAAATGTAAAGAAGTCCAGTGTGTTGACCACTGAGGCCTTGTTTTGTGCCATTGTACATGAGAAGGTGATTGCTGAAAGAGAAAGGATTGCACAAGGCCTTAAGCATCTTGATAGCACCTCTGATGATAATGATGATAATGATGACAACACCAATCCCAATTGTTGGTCCCTGAACGAGTAGTGAATGGGATTAAAGTCTAGAGGGGAGGGGTGAATAGACTTTAAAACTTTTTCAAACAGAGTTGGGAACCTCTTCTGATTGCTATGTCAACTGGACTGCAAGTCTGCTGGTCCAGATGACTATAGTGATCTGATTGTTAAGGTTGTATGCGGAATTTTGGTGGCCCTTGTTTAGACTCGTTCTTGTAACTTGTTCTACTTAATGAAAATACTCAGCTGATGCCGGTTTGAAAGTTATGGCCTGTTTTAAAGAGTGTTGAAATAACAGTATGCACTATATAATAATGAATGTAAAGGCAGAAATGTAAAGTGCAGAAAGTAAATAACACCGGATTTATAGTGGTTCGGATATACGTTCCTACGTCCACTCTTACGTCCTAACGTGATGTTTAATCCCTTTAATTTCCACAAATTACAAGGGTCTTGTCCTTTATAGTCCCAAGGTTAGGACTTTGAGATCTGAGCCGTCCTAACAGCTGCGGTCTCCACAAGTGATTGTAAGCACTTGCACTTTGAGGGGTTCAAAAACTTTAACCTTTCGGTGAGGGTTTTGGGGTTTTTGAGATGTATCCAACTAATGGTTCAAGCTTATAATTTGCTTAACCACTATGCCTAAAACAATTGATATACACTATGAACAGGTTTCAGGTTCTTAAGGGTTGGATAGGAAGCACTTAAGAGCTATGGATAATTTAATGGATTTCTGGCTCTTGGAGAACTCTTGGAACAGTATGGCTTTTGCTTGATTGCTTGCTTAGCTTTTGAATTCTCTCTTGTGACTTCTTGTGCTTTGTGATTCCTCATCCTCTTGTATTTATAATGAAGATTGGTTACAACTAGCCGTTGGAGTTGACTAGCCGTTTGAGCAATCTTTCCATAATAGCTTGATTCCTTGATTCCAGCCGCTTGATTGCTTCAATCCTGGGATCATGTCAATCTTCTAAATAAGGTAGGTCTTCGTTTGAATTGCAAGATGACTTAGGAATCAGCCGAGTCCTGGAAGAGCACATAGTCTTCTGATCTGTACTTCTAGTCTTCTGACTACTCTTCTGGCCTTAGGTCTTCTGTCTTCTGATATCAGACGAGTAACACTCTTCTGATCTGGAAATTCTTTGTACTGCTTTAGGCCATCTTCAATCTGGGACTCCATCAGATAGGTAGGTATACAAGCACCTTAACTTATCTGGTCTTCAAGGATCTTCTAGTCTTCATGTCTTCTACTCTTCTCATCTTGAGGATAGGCATGTAAGCCAGGACTGTGCTGATCAGCTGATATCAATACAGTTGATCACACAAGACTAGTCTAAGCTGTTCTATACAAGTCAACTGATCCTATTACATTTATAAACTCTAAGTGTTTTGGCCATCAAAACTATTCTAACATCAAGTGGGGCTTAGGGTGAATTTATATCCCAACAATTTCCCCCTTTTTGATGAAGCCAAAACTATACTTGATAAATGCTCTTAATGAAATAAGATAAGAGTTTATAATATGCTAAAACTGAAGTATCTAATGAAGACAATGAGAGTTTGTCTTGTAAGCAAAAAGAACTAGAACTTGAATATAGATAGAACTTTTACAGATTACAAGTAATAGTTTCTTTAAACTTCTAATGTAGTCTTCATCAGGTCTTCTGTTCTTTAAATGCGGTAGGCCAGGTACAGACGAGCTCGAACTTCTTCCATGTGCTGCATGTCTGTAACATTCTCCTCTTCATAAATCTTGTACAGAATCTTCTTGATTTCAATCATGTTGACTCTTCCTGAGTCCAGAAGGGGTGGATCCCATTTGGGTTCTTCAGGAGTTAGGATTCTGCAGTTGTCAAGTCCTTTGGCTGTCTTGACAATTACTTCCCAGAACTCTGGATCTTCAAAGTTCATGAACTGGGAGAATTGGAGAAATTCTTCTTCATAAGTAGGAAGAGGGCCAAATTTCCTTACTATGCGGTGTTGAATTTGCCACTTCTTCTTCAGAGGATACCATCTTGGTAGCTCATCTTGAAGGGCTAAGTAGTCCACATAATTGCTATCAAACACCAAGACCTTGTCTTCTTGTGCTTTCCTGAGTTTGGCAATTCTTCTTTCAAATTTGGCTTTGACTGCCTTCGCATCATTCAGCTTCTTTTGCTTAAGCTCTTGAGCTTCAAGCAACTTCTTCTTCTTCAACTCTAGAGCCTCCTTCTCTTCTGCAGTAGGCTCTGCTGGAGTTGGCTTCTTGCTGGTCTGAGCTTGCTCATCTGCCTTTCTTTTCCTTGTCATTCTCTTTTCAGGGACTTGTTCTTCAGAAGCAGTGATCTGAAGAGTTTTGGCAGGAGCCTGAGTGGGTGCTTGGGTATCTCCTTGAGCAATTTCATTGCCTTTGCCTTGCCTGTTCTTGATTTTGCTCTTTAAACCACCCAAGGTTTCAGTCAAGTCATCTTGTGCTACTACCAGTTCAGCTTGCTGGGCAGTAGACTTCTCTAGAGCCTTTATCAACACATCTTCCCCCTTTTTGGCTTCAGCAAGTGCAGCCGCAAAAGGCTTCATGGCATTCAGAATTTCCACCGTCAGAGTCTGCTTTAGAGCCATGGCATTGGCTTTGCCAATGTGGGTCAGATGAGTTATGTTGTGCTCAAGAACTTCAACATGAGAATTGGACGAGGAGGCAGCTTCAAATCTAGCTGTAAGTGCTTCCAACTTGGCTGCTGTCTCCTTCAGCTGAGTCTGCAATTTTTCATTTTCCTCTGCAGCTGATTTAAGGAGAGCTTGTCCTTCAGTGGCTCTTGCTTCAGCATCCTCAATTCTTTGCTTGTAGGTGGTCTCCATGCGGTGCATCTCATCAGTGTAAAGATCAGCAAACCTTTTGGAGGTGTCAGCTGACAACTTTTGATAGGTACTTAAGTATTCTCTTATCTGCTGATGGAGTGCTTCACCAAACTTGTCTTCAATATCAAGGATTTGGTCACGAAGACGGGTCTTCTGTTCCCTTGCAGCTTTCTCAACATATCTACCTAGCTGCAGGCCTAAGCCTTTCTCAAAGTGCAAGTCTATTGCAGCTTTGACCTGGGAGCAGATGTCTGCTGTATGGTCAACAAATGGGGTAGAAGTAGAGGGTGTACCTTGAGGCTTTGGATGAACAATTACTGCTTTGCCTCTTTCTTCAGCTGATAGGTACTCCTCATTGAGGAAGCAGGTAGTGGCCTTGGTCAGATGGGTCATCATTCGTCTGCCTGGATCCTCTTGATTTTCAATGAAGTGAGTCAGTTCGTCTGAAGGTCTGAAGTGAGCTGGTATTCTGACTACTTCTCTTTCAAATTCTTCTTTGTCAGCTGGTGCAGCTGAGTCTTCAGCAGGGGCAGCTGAGTCTTCAGCAGGGGCAGCTGAGTCGTCCACCAAGGCTGGTGCAGCTGATTCCTTCATCTGGGCTTGTTCAGCTGTCTGCTGATCTGATGAGTCTTCTGGGATAGAGACATCAGCAGTGGGGATTCCTAGAATCCGGTTGCAAACTGTAGTCAGTGCCTCGTCTGATAGCAGTTGAGCATAAGAATGAACTTGAGCAACTTCCTTTTGCTCCATTTCCCAGTTGAGGAAGTTTTCCTTTCCTCCCATTCCTTCAATGACATCAAGAAGGTCATCCACATCATCTCTTCTGAGCTCAATCCAAGTGCATATCCTAAGCACTTACTCAAACTGGATTGAATTCTCATCAACTCCAGGGATAGTGGACTTGAGCAGGTTGTCTATCTTCATCCTCATTATCTTCTCTGTTGTACACATGGGGTAGTGAACCATCTTGAATTGAGGTTGAGAAGGGCCAGCTTCATCCAGGGCTGCTGGTGCTAAGTCTTCTGGAGCAGTTGGGGCAGAGAGCATAGGAGATTGGGTAGCTGGGGTATGTTCCTCTGCTGTGTGAGTATCAGTAGGGATTTGGGGAGTGATTTCTTCTACAGTGGTTTGTTCATCAGCAGGGTTTTGAGTCTGCTGGTCTGGTTCAGTTCCTTCTTGAAGATCAGTGGGTGTTTGAGCTTGATGATCCTGATCATGTGCTGTTTGAATGTCAGCAAGGATTGTGGATATAATCTGAGTTTGATCATCAGCAGGTTGTGTGGAGGTGGTCTGAGGTTGTTTGTCTGCTGTTTGAACATCAGCAGGGATTTGGTTTTCAGTGTTTGGGGGTTCAGATGGGTTGGAATCATCAGAAGGGTTGAAGGATGAAATAGGGGCTATGCTCATGGGAGTAGGGAGCCTGGATTTCTTGGATTTCTTTGTGAAAGAAGAAGTGTTCTTCTTTCTCTTCTGACCCTTTGACAACTTGGAAGGAGTGAAGGTGAGAGAGGGGTTAGAAGTACCTGCCTTCTTCAAGGGAGAGGCAGTTGGAGTGACATCTGAATCAGATGGGGAGATGAGCCCTGATCTGATCAGATATCTTCTTTGTGCTAAGGTCTGATTGTCATCATCATCCTCTGCAGCCTTCTTTTGAGCCTCTTCTTTGGATGGCTCCTCTTCTTCTTCTGCAGCAGAGTCTTGAGTAGACTCTTCTGCCTCTTCAACTGCATCTTTGGAAGGTGCTTCAGCCAACAACTTCCTCTTCTCCTCTTTCAACCTTGCTGCCTCAGCAAGAGCATCCTTCCTCAAGTAATATTTGGAGATGTGGAAGGTCTTGTGAGGTCCCATCTTGTATTTTCTGGGGAGTATTTCTGGAAGAATGATACTCAGCTTGTTGACAAAGCTGACAGTAGAGGTCACCTTCCATTCTCTAGATTGAAGGTCTAAGGTTACCTTCTTGGCTTCAAGAGCAATTCTGTCCAAAAAGAGTCCTTGCCAATCTCCATCAATCTGATCCCAGATTGCTGCCATAACTCGAACTTTCAGAGTGGTAACAGCATCATGACTGAAAGTGTTACCAAGCAGCATCTTGCCTGCTATATCCATTAGGGTTTGAAACTTAGGTTCCAATTGAGATTTCTTCAGTCCGGAGGCATCTTCAGCCTTGATTTGACCACCAGTGAACATCTCCATGTATTCTTTCTCCTTACCCATGATGTAGGTGGAGATATTGATCTTCCCCCTTGTCAAACCGAATAGTTCTTGGAGGATTTCCCTTGTTACTTTGACCTTGTGTCCACCCATGACACTTTCAACGTGAGAACCCTTCAGCACAGCATTGGAGTAGAAAGTCAGCACATCTTGTTCATACACATTCGTGGGTGCTGCTTCCAGAAAATCTCGAAGGTTGAGGTTGATGCAGCGAAGAAGGATTTCCTTGTTTGCAGCTGTGTGTTTGCCTTTGAAAAACAGAGCATTCTCTGTGAACATCTTCCCTTCCTTGGACCATTTTGCAGCATCCAAGGTGCCAGTGCCCTTGGTCTTCTCGTCGTAAATCTCAATGATTGCCATAGTAGTGTTTGAGTGTTAGGTTTTGAGAGCTTGAAAGAAATTTGCAGGACGAGAGAGTATTGAGAGCAAAAGTGAATTGTAAGCGAAAGGGTTTGGGAGAGGTTTAAGGGTGTGTATATATATACTCCAACAATTCTTGATCTAACGGTCAGATTTGGATTTAATTGTGGAGTAGAGCCCAAGATTTTCCTTCTTTGATTTTGGGCTGTCTTTAAATTTACCGGCTGAATTTGCCATGTGGCAACTGTTGATTTGCTGGCAATTTGGTAATTGAGTATTAATGACATCATTACCAAAAATAGCCGTTGTGACTAATTTTGTGGCAAGAATTGATCATCAAGGCCGTTTTTTATAAGAGAATTGCATTCCTTATATAAGCCAATTTGTTTAATTACATTCAGGAATAAATCTAGAATGAATTACATGATCAAAGATAGTCATTTAAACTCAAAAATCAAGTGATCTGATCAGCAGAGTGACGTCTTCTGATTTCTTGAAAATGTCTGCTGATTTCTCTTGGAAGTCTTCTGGTCAGCTGAGTAGGTCTTCTGATCAGCTGAGTGGAGGTTTGAGATTTGCTGAGTAAATCTTCTGTGCTTTGAAGGTCCAACTTGGCTTGATGGATCCTTCATTGTTGCTGTGATGATCCAACCTGGATGATGGATCTTCCAGCTTTATTGTGAGTGGTGATCCAACCTGGTTTGATGGATCTTCCAGCTCTGTCTGAATCAAGTAGGACCATCAAATCAATATGTAGATGATCAGCCTGGATGATATCCCACTGGTTCAGGTTGCCCTTACCATCTGATGTTCCTCATCATCAGCTGGGTTGTAGCATCAAATGTGTCCTAATTGAATCTCTTCGCTACTCTTGAAAGAGAAGGAAGATTGGAAGAGGCTTCAATGGAGTCGAAGAGAGAGCCATGGACTCAGCCTTCATGTTCTGTTTAGACACAATAGCTTTTGATAACAAGCTCTCCATGTAGAACTTCCCCCTGGAGAAGAAGCTCTGTTTGTTTGCTACTCTGTCCTCTGCATCTCTCTTTCCTCTAGTTTTCAATAAGGACTTCTCTCCTTCCTCTAGTTTTCACAGGCATACTCATGTTGAGTAGGCCAAGTATGTTGATCTGCATCACCTTCATCTTCTGGACAAATCTTCATCTCCTTCACCCAAGACTTTGGTTGAAGAATGATCTCCATTCCATCTTTTCTTTCGATCTTCTCCATACCTGAAACAAAAATTATAGTTGGTGATTTGTGTTCTTAGGTGTTCTCATAACTTCCTCCTTTTATAGGGGTAGAAATGAGGTAGTGTAGTGAAAGATGACAAAATTATAGAGTTGATAGGTCTGTATTTCTGAAAAGTTACTTCTTAAGATCAACAATGAGATTCTTGATCTAAGGGTTCACATTTAAAGATATTCAGACTTTATCTTATGGAATGCAGAATTTATAAATTTTGAGCAAGAGTTATTTGAAATCCGTACAGTGCATGCATACTGTTGAGTCGGTGAGGATGGTGTATTAATCCAACCAGTATAACTCAATAGTGTACTGTATGTATGTATACAAGATAAAGTATTTTATGAAGAATAATTTATTAATATACATAGTTATACATTGCTTGTAAAGAAATCAAATAGCCTTGTTCAAGTCTGCTGTCTATATATATATATGTATGATATACAATGCAGATTTTAGAGTATTTCATCAAGGATTCTTAAGGTATCGTTGATTCCCCCTTGATTAGATGACTCTAAGTTTTCCCTCAGCTTTATTTGTCTTCATCGGGAATGAACTTACCTGAAGATGAGGGTGTCTATTCACCTCATCTGATCCTCCTAGTCTGCTGCACCTGTATCAGCTGAGGTCTTCAGCTGATCTCTTCTCTTCATGTGCTTGGATCCAGGAGTCCTAAGCTGTAGCATAGGGTCTTGAATCGTTCTTCAGCTAGGGGCTTAGTCAAGATGTCTGCTCTTTGGATATCTGTGTGAATTTTCTCCATCTTGATGTCCTTCTTTTCAAGGTGGTCTCTTATGAAGTGGTGTCGGATGTCGACATGCTTGCACCTTGTGTGGAGGACTGGATTTTGAGTGATGGCAATGGCACTGCTGCTATCACAATAGATAGGGACTTCTCTTGCCTCTACATTGTAATCCTTGAGTTGTTGAACTAGCCAGAGCAGCTGACTACAACAACTACCAGCTGCCATATACTCTGCTTCAGTGGTGGAGGTTGCAACTGAGGTTTGCTTCTTTGAGAACCATGATATCAACTTGTTGCCTGGGAATTGACAGGTTCCAGATGTGGATTTCCTATCAATTCTACATCCTCCATAGTCTGAGTCAGAATAGCCACTCAATTCTAGATTGTCATCAGCAGGGTACCATAGTCCTAGGTTGACTGTTCCTTTTAGGTACTTGAGAATCTTCCTTGCTGCTTCTAGATGACTTTGCTTTGGGTTTGCTTGAAACCTAGCACATATTCCTACAGCAAATGTTATGTCTGGTATGCTAGCTGTAAGGTATAGTAGAGATCCGATCAGTGCTCTATATTCAGCTTGATCAACTGCCTTTCCGGACTCATCTGGTTCCATTTTGAAAGATGTCATCATTGGAATCCTTGCAGTCTTGCATTGTAGAGCTTTGAATCTTTCTAATAGACTCTTGGTATACTTGGACTGGTTGATGAAGATCCCTTCTGAACTCTGCTTGACTTGAAGTCCTAGGAAGTAATTCATCTCACCCATCATGCTCATTTCAAATTTTCCTTGCATAAGTTCAGAGAACTTCTTGCACATCTCTTGATTGGGTGATCCAAATATAATGTCATCTACATATATTTGTACCATTAGAATGTCTTCTACTTCTTGTATTCTGAAAAGAGTTCTATCCACTTTGCCTTTTGTATATCCATTGTCAAGTAGGAATTGTGACAATGTGTCATACCAAGCTCTAGGGGCTTGTTTTAGACCATAGAGAGCCTTCTTCAGTCGATATACTTGTTCACCTTTTTCAAATCCTGGAGGCTGCTCTACATATACTTCTTCTACCAGAATACCATTTAGAAAAGCACTCTTGACGTCCATTTGATATACCTTGAAGCCCATATATGATGCATAGGCTAGAAACAGTCGTATGGCTTCTAATCTGGCTGCTGGAGCAAAGGTTTCATCATAGTCAATTCCTTCAGATTGAGAGTATCCTTTTGCAACTAGCCTAGCCTTATTTCTAGTTATCACATCATTTTCGTCCTTCTTGTTCTTGAATACCCACTTTGTTCCTACTACATTGTGGTTTTCAGGACGATCTACCAATTCCCAGACTTCATTTCTTTCGAATTGGTTTAGTTCTTCTTGCATAGCAGTGATCCAATTGCTATCTGTCATTGCTTCTTCTATGTCAGCTGGTTCAATGTTGGATAAGAAGGCACACCAGCAGAACATAGATGATTGTGAGTTCTGATTCAGTTGTCTTCTGGTCTTGACACCTGATTCTGCTCCTCCTAAGATGAGGTTTGATGGATGATTGTTTCTCCATGTATGCCTCACGGGAGTATCTGCATTGGATGAGCTTGGATTCTCATCTGATCTAGTGCCATCAGGAGGGTTGACTTGATTAGGCCGATCATCATCTGTATCTTGTGTGTCAAAAAGATCATTCCCCCTGGCATTTGGGATTGGTGCATCTTGATTCTGGTCAGCTTGTCCTGCCTGAGTTTGAGATCTAGTGACAGGTCTATGAGGCTTATCCTCCTCTGGTTCTTCAGGGAAAGGTTCATTTACTTCAATGAACTCATCTGGTCTAGACTTGATCACTAGATGCCTCATCTGTTCTGCAGCTGAGTTTGTTTCTACTGCATTCTTATCACAAGACTCATCAAAAACAACATGGGTGTTTCTTCCACAAGAAGGGTTCGTTTGTTAAGTACCCTGAATGCTTTGCTAGTAGAGGAGTATCCTAAGAATATCCCCTCATCTGCTTTGGCATCAAAGGCATTCAACTTACTCTTCCCATTGTTGTGAATGAAACACTTACAACCAAATATATGAAAGTAAGATACTCTAGGTTTTCTTCCTTTCCACAGTTCATATGGGGTTTTCTCATGTATTTTATGAATACCTGACCTGTTTTGAGTGTGACAAGCTGTGTTGATGGCTTCTGCCCATAGCTTCTTGGGAGTGGAGAATTCAGCAAGGAGTGTTCTGGCAGCTTCTTTGAGTGTTCTGACTCTTCATTCAGCTACACCATTCTGTTGAGGTGTTCTTGCTGCACTTGTCTCATGCTGAATACCATTAGTAGTACAATAGGCAATAATATAAGAGTTAATGAATTCAGTGCCTTTGTCACTTCTAATTTTCACAATTGGTTCTCCTTTCTCTACTTGGATCCTCTTCAATAGTTCAGGAAGTTTCTGCTGTGTTTCATTCTTCTTGTATAAGAAGATAACCCAAGTAAACTTGGAGTAGTCATCTACAACAATAAGAGTGTACTTTCTTCCTGTTAGAGTGGTTGGAGTGATTGGTCCAAAGAGATCCATGTGAAGCAATTCAAGAACTCTGCTGGTTGATGCTGTCTTCTTGGTCTTGAAGGAGACCTTTGTTTGCTTTCCTTGTTGACATGCATCACATACCTGATCTTTACAGTAGAGTTCATTAGGCAGACCATCAACTAAGGATTCCCTTGCTAGCTTGTTCATAGTCTTAAAGTTCAGATGACTAAGACGTTTGTGCCATAGCCAGCTGACATCTTTAGGGCTCTTCACAAGCAGACATGTATCCTTAGGACAGCTGTTCCAATTTGCAAGATACATACTTCCCTTTCTAGATCCTGTTAGAAGGTTTTGTTTTGTTCTCTTATCACTTATGAGACACTCATCTTTGGAGAATTTGACTGAGTAACCAGTGTCACAAAAATGAGAAACAGATAATAAATTAAACTTAAGACCTTCTACATATGATACATCATGTACCTCAATGTCACCATTTTTAAGGGTGCCATATCCTTTTGTGTTACCATGCGCGTTATCACCAAAGAAAACTTTTGGACCTTTCTTCTCTATGTAGTTGGTCAGCAGGGCTTTGGTTCCTGTCATGTGAGTTGAGCATCCACTATCTATGTACCAAGTTTCTCCTGCTAGACCTCCTCTTCTGTATAGGTCCCTTCTTTCCTGCAAGGAAAGTTAAGTTTTAGGTACCCATTTTGTTTTGGGTCCTTGGGTGTTAGTACTACCCTTGGGAACCCACATATACATTGGTCGTTTAAACAACCTTGAACATTTGAGTTGTTTCCCTCGGGCATCACAGAACCAAATCTTACCAGTCAGCACCTTGGACTGATCTGATTTGTTCTTTGTGTCAGCTAAGTAATAGTCAAATGGTTTCCCTTTATAGGAGTGTACATACATGATCTTTTGACTAGTTACATTCGGCCTGGGTGCATTAGTTGGTCGATGCACACGATTATATGGACCATACTCTTCCGTTCTCACAATATCATAAGAGATAGGGGGTGCAAAGAGAACAGATTTGTTTGAAGAAGATTTCTTCTTCTTGGCTGGAGCAGCATACAGCTGAGACTGTCTCAGGCGAGATGGTCTAGGCTGTCTGTTGTTTCTCTGTACAGGCTTGGGGTTAGCTTGTCCTTTACCATTTTTGTTTTTGGGATAGTTAGCCTTAGCTGGTACAGATGCCTTTTGGTTCATATTAGGTTCATTGTGTTTAGAACACTCACCCTTTTCATGTGTCTGAGTAGTGCACTTGTTAGGTGTACTACCCCCAGCTGGAGAGGATGTAGATGGATTAAGTTCATAACCAAAACCCATCTTATTGCCATTTGATCTATAATACTCAGAGATACTTTCAATAGTAGTAGAAGCTTTATTGAACTCTGAAATCTTTTGATTTAGGCATTCCTTCTCCTTTTCTAAGAGCTTGTGTGTTTGGAAGAGATCATTGAATTTGGATTGTAGTGAACGAAGTTCCTTAGTTTATAAAGCTTGAGTTTGTAACATCCCCTCATACAACTGAGTTATTGTGGTATTTTCTTCCTTAAGAAGCTCCACTTCTCTGGTCAATCTTTCATTCATTGTGACCAACTCAGGGGTGTTCTCAAACTTAGCCTTTTTCAACTTAGCAATTTCTTTCCTTAGATCCTTATTCTCCTCTTCCACTTCTATGAAAGCTCTAGTGGCAATATCAAGATCACCTTTTACCTTTCTTAAAGATTGATAATAGGTGTCTTCTGATTCGCCTTCAAATGAGTTTATCTCATCTGATTGTGAAAAAATAGGTGAATGGAAAGTACTAGTATAGGAGTTTACCTCATTTTCACCTATGGCCATCATAGCTAGGTCGTCTGAATCATCTGAAAAGATTTGATCGTCTGGTGATGTAGGGAGTTCATCACTTTGATATTCAGATTCTTCAGTCACCATTGCTTTCTTGTCTGAGGTTCTTCTTGGCCTTCTTTCTTTCTTGTCATCCAAATCCAGCTCAGGACATTCATAGACATAGTGACCTGGTTTGCCACAGTTGAAGCAAGATCCAGGTTTCTGATTTGAGTTGCCTATCCTTGGAGGAGTGGCATCTCTTCTTCTAGATCCTCGGCTGTCAGATGACTCCACATCCCTTCTAGGATGTCTTTCTGGTGTTCTTTCTCTAGAACTTCTGGAGGGTGAACTTGCTCTTCTATCTTTGTAGTTTCTATAGAATTTTCTATATTTGCTGTTGAGGGTGTTCATCCTTTCAAATCTTTTGATCATAAGAGCCATTTGTTCCTTCAGACTCATGTCTGATCCTTCACAGTCTTTTGTTTTCAGAGAGGTCTTGCCAGATGAGGTACTTGCAGCTTTTGTATTGGCTGCCTTGAAGGCTACAGTCTTGGAGGTAGATGGGGTTGCAGTTGGCTCATCACTTCCTGAGTTTTCTTCTCTTTCCAGATCATATTCATGAGCTTTTAGATTCTGAAATAGAGTTTGAGCAGACCACTTCTTGATATCTTGAGTATCCTTGATGATGGTCTTCTTGAGTCTCCATTTCTTGGTTAGAGAGTCTAAGATCTTTAGATTTTTCTCTCTATTTGTATATTTCTTGCCCAGAGATTCTATCTCATTGATGATCTTGGTAAATCTATTGTCTAACTGATCAATAGACTCTTCTGGTTGCATCTTGAAGTGTTCGAACTTCTTGACTGCTGTAGACAACTTGGATTCCTTGATCAGCTCAGTTCCTTCACAGAGAAGTGCCAATGCCTCCCACATCTCTCTGGCTGACTCACAGTGGATTACCTTTGCAATGTACTCATTTGGAAGAGTTTGCAATATGTAATCTTGAGCAATGCTATCAAGATTTGATTGCTTCATCTCTTCTGGTGTGAGGTCCTTCATAGGCTTGGGAACCAGCTCTCCAACTTGGACTTCTGGATCACCATTTGCAGTGTTGACTGTCATGATGGTGATCGGGCCTTCTGTGATTACAGACCACGTCTTGTAGTGGACTGATGTAAGATTCTTCCTCATCCTGATCTTCCAGTAATCATAATCCTCAACTGAAAACTTAGGCAACTTTCTCATGTTAGCACTCATGCTGTATGAGTTTTCAAAAACAAGTTTTTTTTTTTTTTTTTTAAAAAAGATCTGTTCAAGAGGACTACAGAAAGACTCCCTCAAGTCTTCTGATAATCTAGAGACAGTAGTCCGTTAGAACCACTGCTCTGATACCACTTGTTGGTCCCTGAACGAGTAGTGAATGGGATTAAAGTCTAGAGGGGAGGGGTGAATAGACTTTAAAACTTTTTCAAACAGAGTTGGGAACCTCTTCTGATTGCTATGTCAACTGGACTGCAAGTCTGCTGGTCCAGATGACTATAGTGATCTGATTGTTAAGGTTGTATGCGGAATTTTGGTGGCCCTTGTTTAGACTCGTTCTTGTAACTTGTTCTACTTAATGAAAATACTCAGCTGATGCCGGTTTGAAAGTTATGGCCTGTTTTAAAGAGTGTTGAAATAACAGTATGCACTATATAATAATGAATGTAAAGGCAGAAATGTAAAGTGCAGAAAGTAAATAACACCGGATTTATAGTGGTTCGGATATACGTTCCTACGTCCACTCTCACGTCCTAACGTGATGTTTAATCCCTTTAATTTCCACAAATTACAAGGGTCTTGTCCTTTATAGTCCCAAGGTTAGGACTTTGAGATCTGAGCCGTCCTAACAGCTGCGGTCTCCACAAGTGATTGTAAGCACTTGCACTTTGAGGGGTTCAAAAACTTTAACCTTTCGGTGAGGGTTTTGGGGTTTTTGAGATGTATCCAACTAATGGTTCAAGCTTATAATTTACTTAACCACTATGCCTAAAACAATTGATATACACTATGAACAGGTTTCAGGTTCTTAAGGGTTGGATAGGAAGCACTTAAGAGCTATGGATAATTTAATGGATTTCTGGCTCTTGGAGAACTCTTGGAACAGTATGGCTTTTGCTTGATTGCTTGCTTAGCTTTTGAATTCTCTCTTGTGACTTCTTGTGCTTTGTGATTCCTCATCCTCTTGTATTTATAATGAAGATTGGTTACAACTAGCCGTTGGAGTTGACTAGCCGTTTGAGCAATCTTTCCATAATAGCTTGATTCCTTGATTCCAGCCGCTTGATTGCTTCAATCCTGGGATCATGTCAATCTTCTAAATAAGGTAGGTCTTCGTTTGAATTGCAAGATGACTTAGGAATCAGCCGAGTCCTGGAAGAGCACATAGTCTTCTGATCTGTACTTCTAGTCTTCTGACTACTCTTCTGGCCTTAGGTCTTCTGTCTTCTGATATCAGACGAGTAACACTCTTCTGATCTGGAAATTCTTTGTACTGCTTTAGGCCATCTTCAATCTGGGACTCCATCAGATAGGTAGGTATACAAGCACCTTAACTTATCTGGTCTTCAAGGATCTTCTAGTCTTCATGTCTTCTACTCTTCTCATCTTGAGGATAGGCATGTAAGCCAGGACTGTGCTGATCAGCTGATATCAATACAGTTGATCACACAAGACTAGTCTAAGCTGTTCTATACAAGTCAGCTGATCCTATTACATTTATAAACTCTAAGTGTTTTGGCCATCAAAACTATTCTAACATCAAGTGGGGCTTAGGGTGAATTTATATCCCAACACCAATCCTCCTGGCCTCAATTCTGCTCAGGTACATTACTTGATCTATCATTCAATTAAGGACTCTGATCAATCAAAGGAGTTGACCAAGGGTGGTGACTCAGTCCAAGATGCATTGGCCAAGGATGGTTCTTCTGAGCCTGAGGCACAGCTTGACAATGTTGAGACTTCCATGGGAGAAGCTGGTTTGACTAAAGCCTCATCAATGTCAGGACAGTTTGGACATTGACCAGCCTTTAGTCATTCAGGATGACTCAGTGGACTTGGGATGCCCAAGCACTGTGATCTCCCAACAACTGCCCTCTGTGGATCCTGTTGAGGATATGGAGGTATCAGGATTAGGACTAGAAGGAGTTGAAAAGGATGATAGCATGGAAAAATCAGAGGGAGATGGTGAGGATTGTGTGATTACTGGCAGTTTGAGTGCACCACAATTAGAGGGAGATGAAGTAGAAATATTGGGTGCAGCCCAATATGAGAGTCGGGCTATTCTTCAAGTCAAATCTGAACTTGATGAATCCCTTGGTGAAAGGAGGCCTGATTCTCCAGTGCATGTGAGTCCATCTGTTATGAATGAAGAAAAAAATATAGTTGAAAATGAGAGTATAGGTGCTGATGTATCAGACCTAATGGGAGAAGAAAAGAATGAGGGTGTTGAGGGCGATTTAACTAACACTTTGAGTTTTGCAGATTCAGTTGCTGTTACAATAGAACAATTTTTTGCAGATGCTTCCCTTACTGACATTCCAGTTGATGCTGATACTGATCTTGAGTCAATTTCAGCAAATGTGTCCACTTTGAACAAGATATACTTTGAGCAAGCTAATGCAACTGAGGTTGGCTTGCAAATTGCAACAAAGACTGCAACCTCCATTGAGCAACAGTCAGAAAAGTTGGACAATCTGGTCAGGGAAGTTGGGAAAGCACATGCTGAAACTGTAGACACCCTTGATGGCCAGGGCAAGACTCTAGCCTCTGTGGAGATGAGGCTTACAGGATCAGAAGAGGTGGTTTTTCCAACCTTAGATGCCAGAATCAGTGGTGTTGAAACTGGACTGCAAACAGTTTCAACAGAAGTTACCAAGGCCAAGGATGCAATGGTAAAATTTACAAAGACGGTGAAGAAGGAGCAGCAAGGTTTGAAAGATCTTTACAAGCACAATGTGCAAGCATTGAGAAGGACAATTAAGGATGCCTTGAGACAGAGGACAGCAGCTCAGAGAAGGAAGGCTGAGGAGTTAAAGGCTGCTATGGTGAAAGAGGCTGCTGAAAAGTTCACAGTGGAACTGATGGCCAAGGTGTCTGATCAAGTTGTGTCCAACCTCACTGACCAACTGCAAGCCAGACTTGATCAATCCTTGAAGGCCACTCTTGATGCTATGGCTGATGACAAGATGCAGAACATTCATGATGAGAATGTGTATTTGTTGCAGGAATTGAAGTCCCTCACTCATGCTCACTCACATCTCTCTGTCACTATGAGTGAATTGAAGCCCCAATGTTTTGATAATGCAAAAAAAGGGGAAAGAGAGAGAGCTAGGGCAAAGGGAACCTTGAGGATTGGTGAATCCAAGGGAAAGGAAAAGGTCCCTGAAGTTGAGGAGGAAGAAGAAGACATTGGGAAAGGCAAAGGCCCAATGAATGTTGAAAATCTGACTGAAGAAGAGCAAATCCAGATTGCAGTCAAGGAGTCTATGGTTTCAGTGATGGAAAGTCAGGAAAGAAGGCAACAGAGACCTGGTGGTGAATCTGCAGGCCTTGACCCCAAGGAGAAGGTTGTTGAAGTAAGGGGGAAAATGACCAGAGCCTCTGAGAGAAAGAGAAAGGAACAAGCCTTTAATGAATTCCCAACAAGCCTGACCCTTCCATCTGAATTTCAATCTGAAGAGTCAACTCCACTGAGGCAGTCAAAGAGGTTGAAGAAAGCAGCCAAGTTGCCTGAAATCCAAGAAGAAGAAGCTGAAGAAGAAGAACAGGACAAAGAGCCTGAAGTCAGAATGCCCAAGCTTGCTGATGATCCTTCAAAGTTATTTGAAGAAGGATTTGGAAAGGATCCTGAAACACAGGAGAAGCTAGCTCTTCAGAGAGCTAAGGAAAGGATGGATCAGTTGGTTGAGGCCAACAAGGCAAGAGATGAGAGGAGGGCAAACTTCAAAGCTCCAAGAAGGAGGGCTTCTTACAAAAGACTCAAGCCTCAGATGCTGCAGAGATGGGACACTCAGTACCCTCACCATGATAATTGGGTGCCAATCTCACTGAATGATGCATGGGAGGAGGCCAAGAGAAGCTTTGTGTATGACTTTTATGTCATAGGAAAATGGCTTGAAGAGAGTGTTGATGAGGTGTTTGTACAGTTCATGTTTGAAAACCATGGGGATCTATACCAGAAGCTGTTTGCAGCAGCTGAGATGGCAAGAGTTGAGTTCAAGGCCCCTGGTCCTATTCTGTATATGCCTCCCAAGTTCAATGGGAACTTGATTGATGAAGGGAAGATTCTGGAAGAGTTCATCTCAATCATGAGGATGGAGAAGATGAAGCCTGGCCCCAAAGGAACCAATAAGGATATTTGGGAGCTGAAGAAGAGGGTCTGGGCTCAGTATGGGATTGCTCCTCAGGATGATAGAACTCTCTGAAGCATAAGTTCATTCCTTCCCTATCTATCTATGATTTTATTGCTTGTTGTTATCCTGTTTTTCATTTGTATCAGTTTAGTGAGTCCTTGATTAATTTTCTGCACTGTAATGTTCTATGACTTATATGAAAGGATCACTATTTTTCTATCAAGAGATAACAACTCATTATCTCAACTAACCTAACATGACCTATTTACTTGATTTATTATTGTACTAACAGTTTCTTTCAGGAAAGATGACCAGGTCACTCATCCTGAAGGTAAAGTCTAGTATAAGTCAAGTTCCCTTTGTAATAGGTTTTGGCATCATCAAAAAGGGGGAAATTGTTGGGAATAAAATGATTTTGATTTAAATACCAAAACCCCTAATTGATGATGATCAGATTAGTTGAGATACACTCAAGTGAGATCAGTTTAGTTGTCTCAGGATACTTGAGTAAGTAGAAATGCTTAAGTCAAAATCTCAGAAATGTTGTGAGATTTATAGTTCAGGATAGTTGTCCAAAGCTGGAATGTTAGGCAGTTTGATAAGTGCTAAATACTTTAGGACAAGGTTGCTGAGTTTTCAGGACAAGCTGACTGAGTGGACAACATGGCTGAAAAGATCAAGAGTGATAAGGCAATGCTCATGCACTGACACTGACAAGAAATAAATCAGATCAATTGAAATACAAATGATCAAGAGCATTGAATGCTATACTCACAGAAGACACATTTATTGAAGCATTTATTACCATCAAGCCTGAACTAAGCATTGAAGACTTAGAAGCATTAAAGACTGAAGCATTGAATGAATGTTGGAACATTCTAGTTTGCAGCAGGAATGTTCAGGGGAGATGTCCCATCTGACCGTTGGTTGAGTGTAGAGTCTGCCACAAATCAACCTTGGGAAATGTGCATATTTGGAATCTGACACAAGTCATCTCAGCCGCATTTTTCAGAAGTCAACACATTCATTCAAGCAACCATTGAAGAAGCTTTTTACACACTGGATAAAAGGATGTCAAGCTTCACAACCGTTTCAATGGTGCTGCAAATAGACAAGTTTGAATTGCTATCTCTCCAACGGTTAGTTGTTCAAATTTGTCTATAAATTCAGAAGTGATCAAAGGATTCAAGTATCCAACTACTTGCTATCAAACTATCATCAAGCAATCAAAGGAAACCAAAGTTGTTCTTAAGAATCCCAAGTTTCCTGATCACTTCATATAGCTAAGCCAATCTTTGTAAACATACCAAGCTTAGCATTGAGATATCCTAAGCCTTTACACTGTTCTTATTGTAAAGGATATCTCTACTAGTTGGAACCAAACCTCAAACCCTTACCTCATTGAGTGAAGTAGTGTTTGTTGTAGAAGTGAGGAGTTAAGGACTGTTATTGTGAAACACAGTCTTAACTCAGAGAGATTGAGCACTAGGACTCAGTTTATCCTAGGGATCAAAGCACTAAGAGAGTGTTGTTGATCAGTGCACCTTGGCACTATAAAACAAGCTAATTCCATTGTTAAGGAATTATCCTGTTCAATCAGGGAAAGTGGATGTAGGAGCTTGAGTCTCTGAACCACTATAATTTGTGTGCCATTTACTTACTGCATTCATTATTGCACTTACATTCAATCATATTTCAAAGAGTTTATTTCAGTAAGTTAAGAAAATCTGTTTTGGTCAAAGTCCCTGATCACTGTATTTTCAGAAATTAACTTGGAGTATTCTTACAAGAAAAAGGCCAACCACATTCCGCACTTAGCAACTCTCTTAGATATTTATCCAACTGATCACTCAATAGTTTTCAGTAGGACAAGTGTCTATTGAAGTTCACACTCAGGATTGTTGTGAGACAACCTCCCTGATAAAACAATCTATTTGAAAAGAAAAAGAATTAGCATACACAAGTGCATTCCCCCCCCCCATACACTTGTGTCATACTCCACCAAGGACCAACAACCACCTCTGTTTGTCCATCGGTTTGCGGATGATAAGCGCTACTAAAATTTAGCTCCGTGTTCGCCATACGCGACAAAGTTCTCCAAAAGTGGCTAATGAATCTGGTGTTTCTGTCCAAAACGGTGGACGATGGTAGGCCGTGCAACCTGTAAATTTCACGAAAAAAACAATTGGGCAACATTAACGGCATCAGTAGTACGTTTGCAAGGAATAAAGTGGACCATTTTTTAGAAACGATCGACAACAACAAAAATAGAGTCATTGCCACGCTGGGTACGGGGTAACCCAAGAACAAAATCCATGCTAACGGCTGTCCATGGTACGGTCGGAATGGGAAGTGGGCGATAAAGGCCTGCGTTAGAAGCGGTCCCTTTTGCTGTTTGACATATTCTATATCTGGCGATATATCGTTCAACGTCGCACCGAACTGTTGGCCAAAAGAAACGTCGGGAGACAAGCTCACACGATCTGTCGCGACCAACGTGGCCAGTGGAGTGTGTGTCGGCTACAATCTTGGCGTGGAGGCTGCAATCGGGAATGCAGAGTTTAGTCCCTTTAAAAAGGAATCCATCGGAGATGAGGTAGTCGTTGTGTGGGGGAATATTCTGAAAGATAGAAGAGAAAAAATTATCAGTCGCGTATAAATTTTTAAATGAGTCAAAACCAACAATAGAAATTTTAAAGTCAGCAAGGAGGCAGTGAGGGCGACTCAAAGCATCAGCCACTTTGTTGGTGGCGCCCGATTGATGACGAATGTAAATTGTTGAAGGTATGACGACCACTTCGCGTGGCGAGCAGAAAGGGAGTCATGTGTGGCCAGATGTTTAAGGGCCTCATGGTCGGTGAATAAGATGAATTCGCGGTGAAATAAGTAGTGGTGCCAATGTTGAATAGCTAGGACGACCGCATAGAACTCGATGTTGTATGTGCTATACTTTGCCCGAGGACCTGTGAGTTTTTCGCTGAAATAAGCGATTGGGCGTGTTCCCTGGCTAAGGACAGCGCCTATTCCGACCTTCGAGGCGTCGCAATGTAGTTGAAACGGTGTCTCGAAATCTGGTAATAGGAGTACATGTGCGTTGGTAAGTTTTCTTTTGATTGTCTGGAATGCTAGGTCGGCCTCCGGGGTCCACAAGAAAGTTTTGCCGTGCATCATGTCCGTCAGCGGTGCCATAATAGAGCTGAAATGCGGAATAAATCGGCGGTAGAAGGATGCAAGGCCGTGGAAACTTCGGGTTACCGTTATTGTCGTCAGAACGGGCCATTCACGGATTGCAGCTACCTTGTCTTCATCAACACGAATACCATCGGCCGCTATGTTATAACCCAAAAATAGAATTGATGTTGTGCAGAACGTGCATTTAGAGGCAGCCGCATAGAATTTCTCCTGGCGAAGTATAAGGAGGACCGATCGGATATAGGTTAGGTGTTCAGATTCATTCTTGCTATAGATCAAGATATCGTCGAAGTAGACGACCACACAAGAACCTATTAACGGGCGCAAGGCTTGATTCATAATACGCATAAAGGTGCTCGGAGCATTCGATAAGCCAAACGGCATAACAAGCCACTCAAAAAGGCCTTCGCGGGTTTTAAACGCCGTCTTCCATTCATCGCCTGGACGAATACGGATTTGGTGGTACCCGCTCTTAAGATCCAACTTACTAAAGATCACAGCGCCACTAAGTTGGTCGAGGAGGTCATCCAGGCGTGGAATAGGGAATCAGTAGCGGACGGTGATTTTGTTAATTGCTCGGCTATCGACACACATCCGCCAATCACCCGTTTTCTTGGGGATGAGGAGGGCAGGAACAACGCAAGGACTTAGGCTTTCTCGGACGTGGCCTTTTTTTAGCAAGGCCTCCACTTATCGTCGTAGTTCCTCGTGCTCGGCTGGGCTCATTCGGTAGTGGGGGTGGTTTGGAAGGGGGGCCCCCGGAATGAGATCGATATGGTGTTGTATTTCACGTAGCGGCGGAAGTCCAAGAGGTAAATCATTTGGGAATATGTCATTGAATTCCTGGATCAAAGAAACAACACTAGTGGGTAAGGTAGAATTATGAGAACTAACATGGGGTAAAAGTAAGAGAGTATAAGGGGCAGTAGTCATCTCCCGTGCGAAGTCACGATGTGATAAGTATAAGATAGATGGGGCAGTGACGATAGGCTAGACAGAATGGGGAATCGATGGTAACAAGGTGATCTTCATGTCTAAGAAATGAAATGAATATGTATTACGACGCCCATCATGAATGACGCTTCGATCAAATTGCCATGGACGACCTAAGAGCAGGTGGCAAGCGTCCTTCGGAACTACGTCGCACCATACCGAATCCATGTATTTATCTCCGATTGAGAAGTTAACCAAAACCCGATGGTTTACAGTGACATTGGTACCCTTTTGGAGCCAAGAAAGGTTGTACGGGGAGGGGTGTGGCTCAGATGGAAGGGCAAGTTTCGTGACCGCGTCCGAAGCAATGACATTTTCACAAGCACCAGAGTCGATTATGAATCGGCACACTTTGGTATTGATCGTACAAGAAGATTCGAAAAGGCAGTTACATTGTTCGGTGGGATCGGGTAGACGAGGGGTAAGGCAGGCACGTCGGAGGATAAGTGTGGGGCCTTGGTCGCCTGCAAGAAACTCCTCGACGCATGAATCTAAGGGATCTTTATCATAGATGGGCGGACCTGAATAGTCTGAAGATAATTCTTCCAACAACAGGCCGCGTGTATTGCCGGTCTTGGGGCAATTCGCCATACGGTGGCCATGTTCGCCACATGAGAAACACTGCCCGGGTCGCGGTGTACTAGACGAACCAGGAGGACGCATGGGTGGAGGGGAGAAGGTAGGGCGGGTGTTTGGTGTACGGTTGTCCGGTTGGGATGGCGGAGGGCCCGGAAGGGGCGAGGATGGTGCAAACGGGGTCAGGGGACGACGGTTGAGTTGTCTTTCCAAATGGACAGCTCGCTGGTGAGCCTCGGATACTGAATTTGGGGCAAATAGGTTCAAGATATCTTGGAAAGGGATTCGAAGTCCTCCGATGAAACGTGAAACCAATTGATTGTCCGAATCTGTGATGTCGACACGCGCTAATAATTGAAAGAATTCTGCTGCGTAAGCATCGACTGAACGAGAACCTTGGCGAAGATTTTGCAATCGTTGATAGAGGACCCGCGCATAGTTGAAGGGCAAGAATTCCGCCCGAATCAGTTTCTTGAATTTGTCCCAAGAAACCGCTTGAGGCTTACCCTGGCGGCGTCGCGTGGCTTTCATCTGATGCCACCAAGAGGCAGCGCGATCGCGAAGACGAGTGGCTACTAGGGGCACACGACGATCATCAGGGACGGTCTTGTAGTCTAAAATATCTTCCACGATGATAAGCCAGTCGATCAAAGATTCAGGTTGGTCGACGCCAGTAAATTCTGGGAGTTCTAATTTGAACGCATGTTCCCAAGAACGGTGATCAACCGGATGTCGGCCATCACGGGGGTTGAGGGGGGCGAATGGGTTATCAAGAGTTGCCTCATCGTCGGAGGAGGCGGTCGCGAGGGGGGGTTTTGGGGGTGGTTATCGGCGTGCGGGGCATTCTTGGCCGACCCAACAGCTTGGGCGGTGAGTAAGTGCACGACGGTTGTTAATTGGGCCGTGAGGGCGTCGAGGCGTTGGTTGATGCCTAGATCGCGGTTGACGTCACGGCAGGGTGGCATTGTAGGAGCGTCGGCTGGTCTCTTGATACCAACTAACGCAGCGGAGTATAGCCAAAAGGGGCGTGTACACTATCCGGATGTTGATACAATGAACATACCGTCGTGATAGAGAGAAGGAGCAATTCCTTTAATTTTCTAAAATATTCAATCAATCCACAAAATACAAGCAAGGCCTCTATATATACATAGCAGCCTCAACTAACTGCTAAGAAAACAACTAACAGGCGCTAAACAGAAAGAATTGCTAAAAGAAGAAAAGAAATGTACTAAAACTGAAGCTGACTCATAAAGTGTTAAATATTAGTTGCATCTTCATCAAAGTGTCATTCCAGAGGAAGCAGTAGAAGACGAGGTCTTGTCCACTGAGTTGGAAGACAAGTTGGTAGAAGTTGATATTGCTGTAGAGGATGAGTTAATGGAAGAGGTTGTTCCTGAAGAAGTTGTTCACACAATGCAAGCTATTCCGACTGCATCGATTGATGAATTGAAGAATGACTTGAGACAGGTCATTAAATCTTCGATAGATAAGTTTCTGAAGTCTGATATGAAGAAATCTTTGATTGACCAGAACAGTTCGCTGGTAACTAGTTCTACGGAAATGATAATGAATGAAGTGAATCAGTTGGATGCTGATTTCAGGCAAGAGATGTTCAATCAGATGGAGACATTTCTTCAAAATCAAGTCGAATACTCGGAGAAGAGTTCAGTCGACTTCGCCAGAGTTCTTGCTCGAGAATCTAAGAAGATGGAAAGGGTCTACAGAGTGAAGATTGATATCGTGGATGAGAAGAGAAGAGAAGAGAGGCTCATGACCAGTTGGTGCAGGTAAGAGCTTTAATAACGGCAATGACTTAGGAGAATAGAAAGCTACGCCTGACTGCTACTCACTTCAAGAACGAATTCACTCTTACCTACAAGAAGCTTGAAATGACTGCGGATCATCTTGAAAATCTGAGTCAAGATGGAAGTCATCAGAAGCAGATCGAGAAAGCGACTAATCTGATGAAGCAAGCTATCCAAGAGGAGATGACTCGTTTTACTTCTCTTTTCACTCCTAAGGCAAATGATGAAGCCAAAAAGGGGGAAGGGATTGAAGAAGTTAAAGCAACTGAAATTCAGACTGGTTTGAATGTTCAAGAGACTAGTAGACCTAGAAGAGGAAGAGTAGTAAAGAAGGCTGAGTTAGAACAGGTCAGTACTAAGACCAGTTGAAGGCTGCGAAAGGCAAAGGAAAATTAACTGAAGAGGTTCAGACAAGAAGGATTGTCAAAAGAAAGTTAGAAATCAAAGAACCTAAGGTTAAAGAGTCTATAGGTCAAATCATTGCTGATATTGATGAGACTGAAATCTTGAAGAAGCTGAAATTTGAAGATGATCGTTATGCTAACAAGAAGGTGTTAGGTAAACACATCAAAAGACTTCAAGATGGAAAGGAAAATCCTGATGTGATTGAAGATACCCAAATTGACAGATTTATAGATGCTGAGCATAGAGAAGCATGGAAAATTGTCAAGATGAAGTGGGAAGTAGATCACTGGATAATTCGTAATTTTGGTGATGCTGAAAGCAAAGACGAGTTGTTTGTTATATTTGAGAAATTTATGGAAGCAGAAGACAACAACTTGTGGAATTTGATTATGTGCATTACTACTGCGGATGGATACAACATTCTTTGTCCAGAATTTCCAAAGTGGGAAACTACAATGTTAGGTTCTGGAAAGCGTGTTGATTTCAACATAATAAAGAAGTTTGAAGAAGAGCTGCTGGAGAAGGAGAAGATTGATAATGAAGATCATATTTCTGACATTCATAGAAGACTCCTTGAAGCTTTTCAAACTCCAAATCCTGAAGCTGACACTCCAAGTGGTGGAAGCATGGAATGAAGATATGTAAGTTTTTCTTTATTTTTTATATAGTTTCGAAGTATTTGTAATCTACTTGATCTATGATTATGAATGAAAAGATGAAACATTTTGAGAAGATAACTACTTAACTAGTCTACTGACTTAAAATAATTCAAGTAGTTTTGGCTTCATCAAAAAGGGGGAAATTGTTGGGATATGAATCCTAATACAAGTCCTAATTGATGAAAGAAGTAGTTTTGATAAGCCAAAAGTAGACTTGAATATATTTCTAAGTGTTGACTGATCTAGTTATGGAAGTCGTCTTGTGATAAGATCACTAGAATACAAGAGAACAAAAGAAAAGAAGAGTACAAAAGAAAAGTAAAGTACATAAGAAAGAAAAGACAAATACGATTTATAAGTACAGAAGAAAGAAAAGACAAGTGCTGAGAAGACTGAAGAATTGTCTAAGTGTTGAAGACTAGACAAGTCAAGTTTGAATAAGTCAAGAAACGCGTAAATGAAGATAAGGATAAAGATATGAAGAGTTAGTTATGGAATAACTAATTAACTGAAGAAACGCGTGGAAGGATAAGAAGAAACAGTTACGAAGTTAGTTATCAAGAAAAGGTTGTTGGAATAACAAACTTATCTTGAGAAGTGAAGTCTATAAATACCTGAAGATATTCAACGGTTGTGGACTACTAAGACTACTGATATTACTGATAACTACGAGATTTAAGAAGCATATTCAAGAGATATTCAAAGCAAGAGAAAACTCACAGAGTTCAAGTTTGAAGAAGCCAGAAGAGAAGATAAGAAATATTCAAAAGGCTACTGCAATTTAGAGAAGTTTTTCTTTAAAGTTTTGTTGTTAATCAAGTTGCTAGTTACTTGTAAAATAGCTAGCTGTTAGATCGAAGAAACACTAGGAAGTGTTATCGAAAAGTTCGAAGTCTTATTTCTTGGGACTTAAAGCCACAAGATCAGTTAATAAAATTTCACGACTGGAGTTGTGAGAGTGGATGTAGACAAGTTGTCGAACCACTATAAATCTTGTGTTGGATTTACTTTACTGTTTTATTTGTTGTTTGATTGATTACTTGTTTAATTGATTAATCTGCATATAGAATAGACAAGATCAGTGTTCATATAGAAGTTCATCGATATTAGTTGAGTATAAAATCTTAAGGGCTCATTATTAATTATGATATTCCGCACTGTGTATTCTGATATTTTGAAAAATTGTGAAAAGTCTATTCATCCCCCTCTAGACGTTTTCATAGCTTACTCAACTAGGGACCTACACAAAGGATCAAGCAATCATGCTTTATAGGATAGTGGTTCTGAAGAAGTTCAACTTGGGATTGACTATTTTCCACCACATGATGAAGTTTAGTGGTGACATTTCTGATAAAGGCAACCTTCCATACCCTGTGCTTATATGTTCATACTTGAAGATGCATGGTTTTACCCCTAAGAAAACTGAAGTTCTTAGAGGAAAGGTTCCTTTATACACCATTTCACCTGCTCTGCTCATTGGTGAAAGAGTGAAAGATCTGCCCTTAAACAATCCTGGAAGTACTTCTCATAGACCAGCTCCTACTCAACCTCAACCCACACTAGTAAGACCTGAACAGAACACAGTTGCACCTAATGCTGCACCAGATGCTGAGAACACTGGTGGTAATTCTGACCCCAAGTTCTCTGTTCCCAGATCTTTTATATTATTGCAGTTATAGCACTTACAAGACCAGATTGATGAGCTCCAGTTCATCCAAGACAAGTGGACCAGGCTACTTTCCACTACAACAGGGGGAGTACCACCTTCCACTTCAGCTAGAGCTTCTGTAGTTATTATTGAAGAGCTGAATCCTGAAACTGGAGGTGTACCTGATGCTGCTGATGTACATGAGAATGGAAGAACTGCTGCTGCTGCTAACAATGTTGTTGCACTCTTTGCTACAACTTGTTTTGTTAAAGAACCAGAGGTTGATAAAGAAAGGTTTGTTGATGCTGCTGAAGATGATGAGGATATGGAAAACCTCTATGGTGATATCTAGAACAGATGCTGCAAGACAGGTGGAGTACTGAAGTTCAAATGGCACATGTGCAGGACCTTGATGCTGCTGCTATTACCATAGAAATTCATGTAATTTTCAGTCCTACTTTTGTTTTTGAATTCTGTTATGTTTAAGTTAAATTCTTATAATTCTGATACAATATTTATTTATTTCTAGTTGATAGGATGTTTATATTTATCTTGCTTAATTAGTTTGCATTAATGATATTTGATTACTGCTTTTTGCTTAATTTGTTTTCTTATCATTAAATGTTTACTGCATAATGAATATGTCTTGTTTTGTTTTTTTTTTTTTTTTTTTTTTTTTTTTGTGTTTTTGATTAAACTCTAATCTATGTCCAAAATGCTTTAAAATAGTTTGTCTTAAAAATTGTATTCTTATTTGGCTTACTGCTATAGAAGGCTTAAAATTGTTTATCAAATAATAAAATTTTATTTGCTTACTGCATACGGATTTGATCTTAGTTAATTATATTTTTATTATTATTATTTTGCTCTGATTCATTTTTATTTTTAGTCCTTGCTCTGATTTGTTTTGAGTCTTACATAAGTCTTAGGTTAATCTAGTATATACTCTCACATAATGCTCTAATTTAATCTTTGATTTTTGTAAAGTTATATGTTTTGTAAACAAGTGTACTGTTTATACTTGTTTTGGTTTTGAATAAGATTAATTTGATCTTATGGCAATGATCTTAGTGAAATTATTCTTGATCTTAACTAGTATTTAGAGTAGATATTAACCTCACCTAAATACATATTACTGACGTGTGTATAGAAATATATGTGCATCAGGTGTGTTGTAGTCGAAAGGTCAAATTGGGGGAGATTGTAGATGTTGTTAACTCTTAAGTGCTTTAACATTATCAACAACATCTTAATTTGACCTTCCTTGATTTATTCTAAGTCCTTTCTGAAATGTTACATTAAATGTTGGACTAAATGCTCTCACATTCAGGTACGATTCTAGAAGCTTCTACAAGAGTTCGGAACCTGGAAGATTCCAGAATGTTGGAGGACGTGCTAGAAGAGTCCGGAGCATCTTAGAACGACCTGGAAGATGGAAGAAGGATCTAGAGAGATCATGGAAGTGGAGATCCTAAAAAATAGGATCTCATATGGAAGGATCTAAAACTCGGTTATTTCTCTATTAATACCGTTGGAGACTTTCATTCCAAAGCATGCACTATTCGAGTAACACCTATCTTGAGCGTTCATCCATGTTAGGAGTTATGGCCAGTAGTTGTATCATTTAATATACACCGAGGGATACCACACCTTCCCGTGTATTTAGTTCTAGTCTTGTATCGATTGAGAGTGAATCATAGATCAGATTAGTTCTTTAGACAGTGATCAAACACTTAAGTCTCTTTACAGATTCAGGCACCTGCCTGGATTGTAGTTTCGGTTTGTGGAATATTGAAGTAATTGTTGAGACATTTCACACGACATTTTTAGTAAACTTACAAGTTAAGTTGTTTTCGCCGTAAGGCATAGCATAGGTTTTGTTATTAATAAAATCTATGTTAAAAATATTCCATTGTGTTCTTATTGTTTTAGTCTTCCGCTGTGTTTACTTCTTTATATTCTGTTAGAGTTAATGCTACACTATTTGTCTCAACATTCAGTGTAACATTGTTCTGCTTTTCACTTAAACACTAGATACCCCACGCACACTTTCAAAGACTAAAGACTATACACCTTGAAGAGAAGTACATTAGTGAAATCAGATGACAAGGTCCTTGTATACCTATGTCAGTTGATAGTAACATCATGCAATCAACCAAGAAGAATATGTCAACTGATATGGACTAAAAGCCTTAGAAGATCTTGTCTACCCTAAAGTTTCAGAAGAATTGTTCATTTGATGGACCAGATGACATCATGCATTAAAGAAGGGTATCAACCTTAAAAGATAAAGAGAATGTCGGATCTCCTCTGACAGACTCATCTGAAGACAAGACTAATAATCTAACCAACTTAGCTAACATGGACCAATGAGAAGATGCTAACATAATTATTTAGTTGACCAAGACTAGAGGAAAATCAGCAGATTGTTCTCTGCCACACATTAGAGGCCCTTGAACAAGATGTTCAAACAAACCTGGAGTTGTTGGCCGTTGCAACTGACCAACCCCAATACTCAAAATCCTTCAAGAATTTATCGAAGGAGTGGGAAAAAGCTCATTGTTGAAGATATACTTGTGTTCCCAAAAGTTGCTCAATTCGATGCCAAGAATATCAAACCTGCACAAGAGCACAGGTTGTTCATGTATAATCAAACCTATGAGAATGGGACTCGAAGTTTTAGCTGCTTGATGCGGCCAAAATATGTCATCCTGTGAGGTGATGACACGTGGATATAGAATGAGTTATCCGGGATGTTAAATGATTTATACACCCTTGGATATGTGCCTTATTGGGCCTCCTCACAACCCATTTGTCGTTGGGCTCGCGAAAGGGTCCATGTCCTAACAACAGGGCGTTTAGGCCCGATATGTACGAAGAGTTGTCTTGGGGTAATTAAGGGGCCCGTTGAGGAATGGAAAGGATTTGTGTAGCCTTGAGAAGTAAGTAATTAGCCTAAGTTTAACGGGGCTCAAGCCCAGTCAAAGTTATGAAGAAGGAATTCCAGGATTCTAGGGAGACGAGGGATTGACACCTGAAATCTAGGGGCTGACGTTGAGGAATGGGCCGAGAAAAAAGGGAGACAGGGTCATGAGCTCGGAAGTTGGATAGAAAGGGGGAAGGAGTGACCTCCTCCCCAAGGTACGCATTCTTGATATTAAATGAGTATAATTAACAGCCTAGACACAATTAACTAAAAAAACACACGTGAGAGTGATATTAGATTCCTTCTGATAGCAAAACATAATTAATATTTTACTGCCTTGGAGAGAATTTTTCCCTGATTTAGGGTAACTCTATTGTGATTTCTTGAGAACGTTACCTGACTTGAGCGTCGGAGATTCCACGCCAGAATCCCCTCCGGTGTGTTTTTGCAGGTGCTCAAGAGCTTTAGAAGGAGTAATTCACACAATCCTCAGTGGAAGGTTATAACTCAATATGGAGGATTGACAATCATTACTCATCATTTTTTGACGCAACACTTTTTGAACAAGATTTTTGCTGATCTCTTTTATCATGTTTTCGATGACCAGACCCCTCAGTTCTCAAATCTAAATCAGCACCTTCTACAAAAGAGAAGAGTGGGAAACTAAGATTATGATGAAACAGACCAGAGTCTCCCTGAAGAAATACTTATCTTTGAATCTATGTGATGTTATTCTGAAGCATACTAATGATCAGATCCAAGAGCAAATGGAGCTCACGCTTAAGGCATTTCAGGACATGGACCACTCTTTCAAAGCTGCACTGACGTCCACCATCGACAAACTCAAAGAAGATGAGTGATGAGTCGAGATTATTACATTTATTATATGCTTTAATTGAGAATTCTATGTGAATTAATTTCATATTTTATTGTGTTTTCTCGACTTATTACCTTGTGTCTTCATATACTTTGATATTTTATTTTCTAGGTAATTCAGGTATAAATGAAGTATTTTAAAAATACATGGACGAACCGCTTATGAGGAGAAGTTGATTAGAAGTCAAACGAGTCAATAATGAGAAAATTGCCCAAAACTAGGAGGGCCCAAGTCAGAGTTCCACATTTGTAATGTAAATTACAACCCAATATTAATTGGGTCCATGGGCTAAGCATGTGAATTCCTAATTCAAGATTGACGTGAGCAGCAAGTTGGACGGCCAAATATATACTCATTTTGCTTTAGTTGGCGTGTGCGTGGACAGATAGGAACAACTGCCGTGTGTTTGGAGAAAGGAGTGTTCCAATGAGAGTCTACCGTGGATTTTTTGTAGCCATGTTCGGCTAATTTTTTTTCTAGTTCGCGGAGACGCAAACCTTTTTTATGATTTAATTTTCGATTATTTAGTAACGAATTTCTCAACCCGTTCTATTTGATTTCTTCGTTATTTATTTTATGTTATGCATGTGATGTTTAATTATTTTGTGAGCCTGATCAACCTGCATGATAAATTAATTATTTCTAGCTATATTGCACGTTATAATCCGTAATTGTTATAATTGTGTAATTGGAGTAGCAAATAGGGCAGAACACCATAGGGATAACGAAGTCTAGATTGTAAGAAACGAGCGTCTCGTATTCATAGTTTAGTTTGCCCTATTATTTTGGTTCGTTAATGCATTTTGTGAATTGAATCTCGAATACATGTTTTGGGGTTATTCATTGAAATAGGTTAATTAGGGGTCGTACCATATAATTAATTAAATTTAAAAAATAATTTGAACTAACTGGTTTAGTGGCAAGATTCAAAGAAGAGTTGAGACTTTTGTGAATTTTAATTGTGTATGAGAATTATTTAAGGGGATGCAAATCCGAGAACTAGAATTTCCTTTTATTTATTTACGTCTTATTTTATTGCTTTTTAGTAGAGTTAGAAACAACAATTCCAAACCCCCTTTAATTATTTTATTAACACGAATTGTCCAATATAATTTGCTACTCTCTGTGGGATCGACCCTTACTTCCCTACTACATAGTGGGTATTTAAGGTAAATTATTTCTGGGTGCCGACGACATCACACCAAATTTTGGCGCCGTTGCCGGGGAGTATTTTATAATTTTGTTGGTCTTTTCGTGTTAATTTTTTTTTTCTTTTCTCATAGTATTTTTATCACATTGTGTTTTTTGTGGTTACAGTTTTGAGAGTCGACTTTCTAAATCGAGCCAACGACAATAAAAAAAGGCGCTTATTGGGAAGCAACCCAATGTTTACTCAGAGTTGCCCGCATTTTAAAAAGAGTTTGTAAAATATATATAATGATATTGTTGGTCCTAGAAGGAGTATATAACAAGTGTATGGGGGGGGGGGAATACACTTGTATGCAAATTCTTTTCTAACTTGATCAAACCAGAGCTCAGCAAGGTTGTCTAGGACAACTCTGCTGAAGATGATTAACTCTTCTAAGATAATCAATCTACTAAGTACTATTGAGTACTTAGTTGAATAACTATCTAGGGGAGTTATATGTGCGGAATAGTGGTTGGCCCTTTTAGTTTAAACTCCTTTAGTTTCTGAAATCACTTAGTTAATTCAATACAGTCCTGTTTCAGGGAACTTGTCCAAATCAGTTTTGCACAGTCTTTGAATGTTTATCCTTTGAAAGATCAGTTTTGTGTGCAGTGTTGAATGTATGAAAGTACTTTGAAAGTAAATCAACACAAGAGTTTATAGTGGTTCAGAGACTCAAGCTCCTACATCCACTTTCCCTGATTGAACAGGATAATTCCTTCACTCTTGGAATTAACTTGTTTTATAGTGCCAAGGTGCACTTGATCAATAACACCACTCCTTGGTGAATTGATCCCTAGGATGTCTAGAGTCATAGTACCCTCTTCTCAACTCAGAACTGAACTGTTCTTCTCTCAACAGTCAGCTCCTACCACTTCTACTACTACAACCTTCTCACTTTCACTCTTGAAAGATATGAGGATTGAAGTAAGGTTCCAACTAATGAGATATCCTTTACAATGAAGATCAGTGTATAAGGATAGGATATCTCTCTAAGCTTGTGTATGGATATACAATGTAGTTCAGCTTAGAAGAAGTGTATGAAGACTAAGATAGTCTTTTGAAAGCTTGAAAGTTCTATGAGCTTCAGAATTCTTGTGTAGTTGGATTCTGTTGAGGTGCTTTCAAATGGTCTTCACACTTCTGCAAGTGGCTTAGTTAGTATATCAGCTTTTTGATGATCTATGTGGATCTTGACCAACTTTATATCCTTCTTCTCCACATGATCTCTAATGAAGTGATGCTTGATGTCCACATGTTTGCATCTTGTATGTAAGACAGGATTTTGTGATATAGCAATGGCACTATTGTTATCACAAAATATTGGCACTTCAGTAGAGTTGACTCTGTAGTCTCTTAGTTGTTGTCTCAACCATAGGATCTGAGCACAACAACTTCCAGCTGCAACATATTCAGCTTCAGTGGTGGAAGTAGCCACTGTGTTTTGCTTCTTGGAGAACCAAGATATGAGCTTGTTGCCTAAGAATTGACATGTCCCTGAAGTGGACTTTCTATCAATTCTGCAACCTCCATAATCAGCATCTGAGTAGCCAGTTAACTCAATGTTGTCATCAGCAGGGTACCAAAGTCCTAGGTTCTCAGTGCCTTTGAGATACCTCAAAATCCTCTTAGCAGCCTCAAGATGGCTTTTCTTAGGATTTGCTTGGAACCTTGCACAAACACCTACTGCAAAGGTGATGTCAGGTCTGCTGGCAGTGAGATAGAGAAGTGAACCAATTATTCCTCTATACTCAGTAGAGTTGGTTGACACACCACTCTCATCAGGATCCATCTTCCAATTTGTGTTCATTGGGATCCTTACTAGCTTGCTGGTAGCACACCCAAACTTCTTGATCATTTCTCTGGTGTACTTAGCTTGGTTGATGAAGATTCCTTCTTTTGATTGCTTGACTTGTAGGCCCAAAAAGAAGTTCATAAACCCCATCATGGACATCTCAAACTTGCTCTGCATTAGCTTGGAGAACTTCTCACACAGCTTCTCATTGGGAGATCCAAAAATTATGTCATCCACATAAATTTGGACAAGCAAGATGTCCTCTCCTTCAGATATTCTGAAGAGAGTTCTGTCCACAGTTCCCTTGGTGAATCCATAATCGAAGAGGAATTGTGACAGTGTATCATACCAAGCCCTAGGGGCTTGCTTGAGTCCATATAGAGCCTTCTTTAGTCTGTAAACTTGATTTCCAATCTCAAAACCTGGTGGTTGCTCCACATAGACCTCTTCTTTCAAGACTCCATTCAGAAAGGCACTCTTGACATCCATTTGGTATACTTTGAACCTCTTGTGGGCTGCATAGGCTAGAAAGAGCCTTATTGCTTCTAGCCTTGCCACAGGTGCAAATGTCTCATCATAGTCAATGCCTTCATGTTGGCAATAGCCTTTTGCCACAAGTCTTGCTTTGTTTCTGACAATCACATCATTTTCATTCTTCTTGTTCTTGAACACCCACTTTGTTCCAATAACATCTTGATGTGTAGGTCTATCCACCAGCTCCCAAACTTCATTTATGGTGAATTGATTCAGTTCTTCCTGCATGGCTGTGATCCAATTGGCATCTTGAAGTGCTTCCTCAATATCACTTGGTTCTTGCTCTGACAAGAAACAACAGAAAAGAGCACTTTCACCATGAAATCTCCTTATTTTGACTCCTATACTTGGGTCACCAAGTATTAGATCAGTAGGATGGTCAGACAACCAAGTCCTTCTTTTTCTGATCTCTTCAGTAGAGTTGTCCTCTACTGAAGTTGAGTCATTTTGATCATAAAATTCAGGGTAATTGAATGCAGGATCTAATTCAGGATCATAATCAGGGGTGTTGTCCTCAATGTCAGGGACATTGGCATTTTCAACATTTCGAGTTCCCCCTTGATTATTTAATCCATTAACTACCTCAGCAGGAACTGCTTCTTCATTGGTAGTTGTTACCTGGGATGAACTGGGATTGGATCATTCAGTTCACCATTCCTTTCAGTGGGATTTGCCTTAGGAGGGTTGCCTTCAGGATTGTTGTCCAATGGGAGTTTTTCAGGTAGGTTGGCTTGGACAACTTCTATGAATTCAGTGTCTTTGTCTTTTAGGCTCAGTCTGGTTGTCCTCTGTGTGATTTCTTCTGATTCCAAGTTCTCATTCCTGAACTCATGAATAGATTCATCAAACACAACATGAGGTGTTTCCTCCACAATAAGGGTTTTCTTGTTGTAGACCCTGAAAGCTCTACTGATTTGAGAGTATCCAAGGAATACTCCTTCATCAGCTTTGCTATCAAAGGCTTTCAACTGATCTTTCCCATTATTGTGAATAAAACACTTGCAACCAAAAATGTGAAAGTATGACACTTTAGGCAATCTTCCTTTCCAGAGTTCATAGGGGGTTTTGCCTTGCCCCCTTAGTGATCAAACATCTATTCTGAGTATGGCATGCAGTGTTTATAGCTTCAGCCCAAAACCTCTTAGGCAACTTTGAATCAGCAATTAAAGTTCTAGCAGCCTCTTTTAAAGTTCTATTCCTTCTCTCTGCAACTCCATTTTGTTGAGGAGTTCTAGCTGTTGAGGTTTCATGAGCTATTCCATTAGATGTGCAATACTCATTGATGTATGAATTAATGAACTCAGTGCCTTTATCAGATCTTATCTTGATAATGCTAAGGCTTTCCTCATTTGACACTCTCTTTAATAGTTCAGGTAGTTTGACTTGAGTTTCCTTCTTATTAAGGAGAAATACTACCCATGTGAACCTAGAGAAGTCATCTACTACAACCAATGTGTATTTTCTACCATTTATGCTTGCAGGGGTAATTGGTCCAAATAGGTCCATATGTAAAAGTTCAAGTACCCTTTCAGTAGAGATGACTGGTTTTCCCTTAAATGAGGCTTTAATCTGTTTTCCTTCTTGGCATGGTTTGCAAACATGCTCCTTAATGAAAACCTCATTAGGTAGCCCTTTAACTAATGCATTTCTAGCAATCTTGTTCATTATTTTGAAGTTCAGGTGGTTTAGTCTCTTATGCCATAACCAACTTTGTTCACTAGAACTCTTAGCAATGAAGCATGCAGCATCAGTAGACTTGTCCCAGTCTGCAAAATACACATTTCCTTTTCTAGTTCCAGTCAATAGAATTTGTTGAGTTTTATCTTTGATTAAACATTTTCCACTAGAAAACTCAACATTAAAGTCTTTATCACAGAATTGACTGATACTTAGAAGATTATATTTGAGACCAGCCACATAAGACACATTGGATACTTTGATGTTACCAATCATCAAAGTACCATAACCTTTTGTAGTTGCTTGTGAGCTGTCTCCAAATGTGACATTTGGGCCTTCTTTTTCAATAAAATCAGTGAGGAGTTCCTTGTTTCCAGTCATGTGCCTTGAACATCCACTGTCAAAGTACCATGCTGATTTTTTGCTCATGCTCCTCTTCTTGTGGCCCATGGGTACCTGCAATTAGATAGGTTTAGGTACCCTTTGAGTTTTGGGTCCTGAGAGGTTAGCTGTACCTTTAGGAACCCAAACTTGCCTAATAACCCTGATTGATTCAAGGTGGCTAAGTTGTCTTCCTCTAGCATCTACATACACTGTCTTTCCCTTAAATGCCTTTGGGAAAGTGTGTGTGAATGTGTTGACTCTGTAAGTTTCAGGAGAGTTGTCAAGTCTCCTGAACTTTTGAGTTCTTTGTGCAACTTGAGGGAATCTTTGAGGAAAGGCTTTCTTATGACCATTACCCTTTGGCATGAAGGGTTTTGGTTGTCTCATTTTATTTTGCCTTTGAGGATAGTTATCCTTAGGTCTATTCAGCTGAGGCTTTCTCAGAAGAGTTGGCCTAGGCTGATTATACCTTGGATAATTCCTCTGAACATTGTTCAGTAGAGGTTCCCTTCCAATGGGTCTACTCTGCAGACCAACATTCCTCTTATGTTCAGGAGCTTTGGCCATTTCCTTAGGTTTAGGCCTATTCTCCTGAAGCATTTGAGTAGGCAGATCATCCATTTTGCCCTTTCCTTTGTTCAGTGGCTGAATCACTTCATTTTCAGTTTGTGCCACTGACTTAACAAAGATTCTCTTAGTGTTACTTATAGAAGCAACACTAAGACAAGGTGAAGATTCAAATGGATCAAAACCTAATCCACTTCTTTGAGCCATAGGTCTTTGATAACTCTGAATTTCCTTTATTGCTCTAGAGGATTTCTTCAGAGCAGACATCTTTAATTTCAGGCTCTCTTCACTTGATTTAAGAATGTCATATTCATGTGAGAGCTTTTCAAACTTGGCATTTAGAATTTTAAGTTCAAAATCTTTTCTCTTCTGAGAGAGAAGTTGATCATCAATCTCCTTTTGTTGGTCAACTATCCTGAGATTTGCTTCCTCAAGCTCTCTCAAGACTTGTTGATACAACTCAGTAGACTTGACATCAACAACTGCCTCAGAGTTTTTGGCAAGTTCAATAGCCAATCTTTCATTTTCTCTCACACAATTATCATGAAATTCTTGTAGCATAGTGAAATCTTCCATCAACTTTCCAAGGGAAAGCTTCAAGTTGACCTCACTATTGTTTTGTGAGATGAATGATGGTGAACTAGAAGTAGAGGATACCTCATCATCCTCAAGAGCCATGTTGCAGACATCATCATCATCATCACTATTGGAGAACAGTCCATCAGAAGAGTTGAAGCTTTCAGCACTATCAGATTCTTCACCAGCCATCATGGCCTTTCTATTGGTGAATTTTATGTCTCTTTTAGCTTGCCTCTCTCTTCTCTCCTTAGAGCTTAATTCAGGGCAATCATACTGGAAGTGCCCTTTCTTCTTGTAGTTATAGCACATATCTTCATCATCTTCTTTCTTTGATTCTTCTCTTCTTTTTGATGATGAGGGTTCAGCTCTACTGGACCTTCTCCTATCAGAGTACTTATCCTCTGATCTTTTCTCTTCAGGCTTTTTGGCTTCAGCCTGATCTTCAGGAGAGTTGTACCTTCTCCTGAATTTGTTGTCCTGGTAGAATTTCTTGTATCTACCAAACCTTGAATTTAGCTTTTCAAACCTTCTAGCCATCAAGGCTAGTTCTTCCTTCATTTCAGTCTTTGAGACTGACTTTGATGATCTTGGAGTGGACTGCATTTCTGGTTCAGCAGCTTTGGCTTTGAATGCCACTCCCTTAGTAGGATTTGAAGGTTCCTCAATAGGCTTTCTTCTATTGAGGTCGAACTCATAAGCTTTGAGTTCTGAGAAGATTTGTTGCATGGGCATGGTGGAGAGATCTTTGGTATTTTGCATCATTACAGCATAGACATCCCACTTTTGAGTGAGACTTCTCAAGATCTTCAACCCAACTTCTCTCTTGGTGTAGACCTTGCCCAATGAGTTGATCTCATTCATCACATCAGTGAATCTACCAGCAAACTTATCAATGGACTCCTAAGACTCCATTGCAAACTGTTCAAATTTCTGCACTGCCACTTGGAGCTTGTTCTCCTTGATCTTTTCAGTACCCTCACACATTTCTGCAAGAGTATCCCAAATCTCTTTGGCAGTTGTGCAGTGGTAGACCCTTCCCATGACTGCATCTGGAATTGTTTGATAGAGGGTGTTCATTGCTAGATAATTCAGATTATCCTTCCTCTTTTCATCAGCAGTGAAGTCATCTTCATCTTTAGGAAGTACATCTCTTGTGTCTGCCCTTTGAGCCTCTGTGACTCTAGGATTAACAAATGTGAACACAAAAGGACCCCTTGTGATCACTCTTAACATATCAGTATGAAGAGATGCAAGATGAGCCCTCATTCTGATTTTCCAGAAATTATAATTATCAATTGAGAACATGGGCAATTTGTGATGAGATATGTGATTGACTGGATTAGTTGCCATATTGTCCAATCCTTGAACAGCAGGAGGTGGAACTGCAGCATTTATGTTTTGATCAGGATTTTGTTGCTGCTGGTTCTGGTTGTTGTTATTTCCTCTTGCCATTTCTGTAAGAGAAGGTTAGACAATAGATACAAATGACTTCAGATAGATCAGTTCAGTGACCACACCAAATATGTGATTTTTGAAAACCAAGATAGCTTTTCAGAAGCAGTGGTCTTTGAACCCCTGCTCTGATACCACTTGTTGGTCCTAGAAGTAGTGTATATAACAAGTGTATGGGGGGGGGAATACACTTGTATGCAAATTCTTTTCTAACTTGATCAAACCAGAGCTCAGCAAGGTTGTCTAGGACAACTCTGCTGAAGATGATTAACTCTTCTAAGATAATCAATCTACTAAGTACTATTGAGTACTTAGTTGAATAACTATCTAGGGGAGTTATATGTGCGGAATAGTGGTTGGCCCTTTTAGTTTAGACTCCTTTAGTTTCTGAAATCACTTAGTTAATTCAATACAGTCCTGTTTCAGGGAACTTGTCCAAATCAGTTTTGCACAGTCTTTGAATGTTTATCCTTTGAAAGATCAGTTTTGTGTGCAGTGTTGAATGTATGAAAGTACTTTGAAAGTAAATCAACACAAGAGTTTATAGTGGTTCAGAGACTCAAGCTCCTACATCCACTTTCCCTGATTGAACAGGATAATTCCTTCACTCTTGGAATTAACTTGTTTTATAGTGCCAAGGTGCACTTGATCAATAACACCACTCCTTGGTGAATTGATCCCTAGGATGTCTAGAGTCCTAGTACCCTCTTCTCAACTCAGAACTGAACTGTTCTTCTCTCAACAGTCAGCTCCTACCACTTCTACTACTACAACCTTCTCACTTTCACTCTTGAAAGATATGAGGATTGAAGTAAGGTTCCAACTAATGAGATATCCTTTACAATGAAGATCAGTGTATAAGGATAGGATATCTCTCTAAGCTTGTGTATGGATATACAATGTAGTTCAGCTTAGAAGAAGTGTATGAAGACTAAGATAGTCTTTTGAAAGCTTGAAAGTTCTATGAGCTTCAGAATTCTTGTGTAGTTGGATTCTGTTGAGGTGCTTTCAAATGGTCTTCACACTTCTGTATTTATAGACAAGTGAAGGATTTGCCCGTTGGAGAGGCAGCCTCAAATGTCCATAAATGTCTTCTTACTGTTCTTCAACTTAGAAGACAGAATCTTGATAGTGACATGTCCTCATTTGGGAAATAAACGGTTGTTAAGACTTTGTCTTCATTCTGCAGCACTCTACCAAATGTCTGACTTTCAGATTCTCTTATTAGGACTTGGACATGGCTTCTGAAGGTTGTTCCATTGATAGGACAACATTCTTCATCATTTGGACAACTCTCCTTATCACTATCAGCAAGGTTGGCTTGCTCTTCTTCAGATGACTTGACTTATACCCTTTGCTTCACTTCAAGGTGATCTTAGAATGTTGATTTGTAGTTCTTTAGGGTGTGGTTGTCTCTATCTTTTCAGCATAGTTGACCTCAGGCTTTCAGAGCACTTGATCTTGACTTCTTGTACTGAGACAACTCCTCTGGACAACTCTCCTGATCAGCATAGTTGGTCTTCAAAAGACTTAGTGTTGTATCCAGAGTTTGAGCCTTGAGGGGACTTGTTCTTGATGAACTTCTAAGCATGTGTTCCCCCTCAAATTGTGCATCTAATCATCTAAGAGCTGCCTAACATACCAGCTTCTCATCTAGCCTTTCTTCTATATGTTCTAACCTTCCTAGTACACATTCAATCATGACTTAGGCATGTCTCAGGGGGTTTTGGTATCAAATCAAAACATATCTCATTTTATTCCCAACAGATATAATATTGTTGCATTCTCATCTGTGATTGTCGAGGCCTATGAAGATTTTCTTGGCTTGATCCTTCAACAGTACTACCCAATTCATCCACAACAAATCAAACTATGGTATGCTCTGTTTTGCATGTTTGATCATGCATGAGAACATAGCAAAAAAAAAATCAATTTTGAATATATATATATATATATATATAAAAGAAAATATTACATACTTATCTGCCACTACTTCGATGATTTCTTTTAGGCAATAAATGGAACACTTTTGTTTCCAATTGAATCAGAATTGTTCAGAAACATGAAAAGTCCCCAACAATCACCTCATTTTAAGCGACAGACTCCTAGAAATTTCAAATGCATGCATTATTATCTGCAGAACAGATCAATTTCATATTACAAATTAGAAGAAAAAATCAATTTAATACTCCCTCCGTCCCAAGATTACTTGCACGGTTTGATCGGCACGTTGTTTAAGAAAAGTGGATTTAGTGGTTGATGATGTAAGATAAATGAGGGGTATTTTAGGTAATTTGATGATGTGTAATGTGAAATGTATGGAAAAAAGGAGTGGCAAATTTGAAAATAAAATGATGTTGTGAGGTTATTAATTTTGTGGGGTATTTCCCTATTAAGAGTGTGCAAGTAATTTTGGGACGTCCCAATAAGGAAAGTGTGCAAGTAATCACGGGACAGATGGAGTATTAGAAAATCTAGGCAAAACAATATTAAAATAAAATTTCTAAAAACAACTATTTTTTTGCTAAGCAAACTATCTTGACGTACGCAACAATATATACAGAAATACATTAACGTGAAATAGTGATATTTAAGTGTGATCATCACAGTAAGTAAATTTTTAGGTAATTTGATGATGTGTAAAGTGGATTTGATGATGTGCAAAGTGAAATGTATGGAAAAAAAGAGTGGCAAATTTGAAAATAAAATGATGTTGTGAGGTTATTAATTTTGTGGGGTATTTCCCTATTAAGAGTGTGCAAGTAATTTTGGGACGTCCCAATAAGGAAAGTGTGCAAGTAATCACGGGACAGAGGGAGTATTAGAAAATCTAGGCAAAACAATATTAAAATAAAATTTCTAAAAACAACTATTTTTTTGCTAAGCAAACTATCTTGACGTACGCAACAATATGTACAAAAATACATTAACGTGAAATAGTGATATTTAAGTGTGATCATCACAGTAAGTAAATTAAATTGACCAAAAAGGTTGCTCACCAAAGAAAAGGGAAAGCAAGTCCTAATAAATGGTTGTCTAAATTTATTTTAAGAGAGCTACAAAATTAAACATGTAGAGAGGAAAGAAGAAAAGATTTAGTTCATGCAAAAGTTTGTTATTTTGATGTACCCAACAATATATTTCTCTTCAGTTGTTGAAAAAAATCCAAAGATCGGTGAGACGTAAAGGATGTACAGGAAAATTGTGTAATTAATCTCTGAAAGCAAGCACAAGATAAATCTGAAGAACAAAAGAATCCACAACCAATCACCATGAGATTCTTAACCAAGAATCAATCCAAAACATTCATCATATGACTTCAAGGAAAGCTCTAATAATAAATATGTAAAAGACTTAAAAGTTTATATAAAAGGTAAGAGATAAGTAAGCAGATAAAAGCTCCATATTCTAAGATGTGATCAAAATTTTAACAACGTATGCAGTTCCATGCAATTCTATATTTAATGAACTCAATAAAGACTTATCAAATTATATCATAGTAAAAGAAAATACATAGTATATCGTCCCTCACTCCCTCTAATTTTACCCAAAGAATTTTATTTTATTTTGGTCAGAAAAAGATATATATTGCCAGAATTGGGTAAGAGGGTTACCCATAGATTACAAAGGTATTAAAACATGAACAACAATAAAGAAATATTGAAGAACACAGTAGGTCGGATTAATTACTCTAGTCTCAAGTACTTCTATTCTTCTATAGCCTTTAGTGGATTCGGGCGCCATTCCTCATAACAACAGTTGTAATTCCTTAAACCCCTTGCCCCTATCCAACTCCACAGCCTTGATTTCAATTCTGTAAACAGGTTCTCAAGACATACTTGTTCATTTTGAAAGATATGTGTGTTCCTTGTTTTCCATATCAACCAAATAACACACTCCCACATTCCAATCAGTACCAGTTTTCTCTTTTTCCCATTCAAGATCCTACTACATTGTAGTAAATTTGAAGCAGGAGTTGAGTTTAGAACTATCTCTATGTCCATCCAATTGAAACACCTCATCCATAATTTATATATGAAAATGCCATCGAATAGAACATGTCTTGTCGATTCATTTTACCCAAAAAAATTGATACACGTAAATGCGCTACAGATTCAACACTGCTACACGTATTATTTGAAGGAAACACATTGACATAGATTATGAAACTCGATAATCCCTCACCTAAGCCAACTCGTTTATAATGAAGATGAGACTAAACCAAATGGTAACAAAAATGATCAGTCAATGGCTAAAGCTCCAAATTAAAACATGTCAATCAAGCCAACCTTTATAAAAAAGGAAAAAAAAAACTTGAATGTTGGAGCCAAAAGTTTGTGAATAACTCTACCGCATTAGACGCAGTCAATTCCGGCAATAAATGGAGAAATCATCAACGTAATAAGAACCTTTCTAAACTTAGAGTTGATGTTTTGAAAAAAATGCAACAAAGACTAGTGCTCATCAGAAAATGAAGCAATCCAATCAATCAAGAATTTTGTAAGACACTCCATTGTATATTGGATTTTTTATTTTAGATCCTCACTCTTACAATCAATAAAAGCATAAACAAAATTTAATTTTTATTATATATAGAAACTCACAAATTTAAGGTTTGATAAATTTACCTTTATTCTCCAGAGTTTTTGTAGTCTCTTTTCTATTGAATATACGGAGGCAGTGGAAGCAACATCTTGGAGTCCATTCTAGCGGCAGAAGAGAAGCAGATGATCTGCACCAAAATCATTTCATTAAAAGTAACTCTTTTCTCTATAAATAAATTGAGATAGTGGCGAAGGACTGCTCTTTCTCTTCTATTGTTAACAAAAATGCTCAAACAAACTGTAAACTCACAACTTGAAAAAAATAACAGACAAAAAAATTGAAAAAAATCCTAAATTTCGAGAGAAAAAATCGAAAAAGAGCAAAAATTTGAAAAATAAAATGGTGGAAGGAATATAGATATTGATTTTTTAATAGTTGTTGGATTTCGAGAGATGCAAAATGGACATGCGTGAGATAAATTAAAGAGAAGGTAGTTGTTATTAGGTCATAACCCTAAATCCTAATCAGATGAAAAAAATTTGAAATTGAAAATTATCTTTAGCGGGCGGGAGGAGAGGTGGCTTGGGGGGGAGAAGGTGGTGCAAACCAACGGTGTGGCGGGGGAGGCGGCGCGGCGCGAAGGGCTAGGGAGAGGCAGTGCTGCAACGTTCGTGGTTGCAGCCTTGCAGGTGAGGGCAAGCGACGACGGCGGAGCGGTTGCAGATGGCGTGCTTGCGTGCGTGCACGGCGACGAACATGCAGCTCGACTGGCCCAACGGCGGTGAATGAGAGAAAAAATTGGGAATGGAAGAGAGAAATTAGGTGTGGGTGAGTGTCCCCAAAAAAAAAAAAAATACCTAGAATTTGAAGAATTTACTTCAGTCAAGAGCCTTCTCGAAAGATGCAGAACGCTTGCAGAAGTATAAAAAAATAATTTTCTAAAAATAGTATGTGAAAAGAGCGGGAAATTATTTTTAGTATACTATCCTCTTTTTATATATATATAGATATATAGATATGTTCATCATGCAACTAATTATTGTATTCAATAATGTTTTACTATGAAATTAAAACAATGACAATCATATATGTCTCTACACGATTTCAACCTAAACAATAACTTTAGGTGTATTTTTCGGGTTAGAGTTTTAATATATCTATAAATAAGAGCATACGCTTATTTTTTTTTTAAAACGATAAAAAATAAAATTACAACAGACCCGTGTATCGCACGGGTGAAAAACTAGTTATGAATAATAGTATAAACCTGAATCCTAAAAAAACTTGTCATATAACCTTACTAAAAAAATACAAATTAATCACAAAAAAAAAAAAAAACATCATCAATGCATAAACAATACTCCCTCTCCGTCCCGCAATTACTTTCACACTTTCTTTTTTGGGACGTCCCACAATAACTTTCACACCCTTAAAATGAAAACCCCTCTATAAACTCTACCCTCACAATATCCTCAATTTTACATTAATGTCATTACTTTTTCTCCACATATACACAAAAAATGTCAACTCATTCCTTTACTTTATACATAAGTTTTATAAAATTACCCCTAAAAACATCACTCATTATTATGCTTTCTTAATATGCATGTCCATTTACATATGAAAGTAATTTTGGGACGAAGAGAGTAATAAACAACAAAATTACAAGACATAAATACTAGCAATATAATATCATATCATACAAAAAATAAAGAGTGTAACGCCTAAAAAAATCTAAACAGTATTATACATTATGCAATAACAGTATAAATTAAAATCCTAGAAAAAAACTTATCATATTCAGAAAATAAAACTTCTCTGTTGGAATAAGCCTCTGAATATCAATCTTCTAATCTGGGCTTCTTCTTCGATATGATCTTCTGAACTTTGCGAGTGCTTTGATTCGTCTAAGACTTTATCTCTTGAATGCTTCAATAGTTTCAGTATCAGTAGTCTATAACTTTAGAAGATCATCACCTATTTATATATGTGATTGATCAAGAAAGTTTGTTATCCAACTAACTCTTCTTGATAAGTTACTCAAACAAAACTTCATAACTGTTTCTTGGTATCTATCTTTAAATACGTCGGTTATTTTGTTATTCTGTTGTAACTAACTCCCTTCTTAGTCTTCACACGCTTCTGACTTTCCTTAAGAATTTACTTTTCTTTCACATATTCTATACTTAGAATATTCTGAACTTTGTCTGGTCTAGCCTTCACGTCTTCTTGTCCTGATAGTCTTCTGATCTTCAGGACTCTTCTGTTCTATCAAGATATATTAAACTAGTTTATTACATTACTTTAAGCTTAATCAATTTAGTCAACTTAGAATTAGTTACATGAAATTATATAAGCTTCTAAACAACATTTAAGCTTTATCTAACAAAACTTATTACATTGAGTGATCTTTCTTTTATACTTAATATATTTCAATATTACTTTCAATGTGAAATGTTCTTGTCTTATACAAGACGACTTCCATAACAGATCAATCAACACTTAATCATATATTCAAGTCTACTTTTGGCCATCAAAACTCATCTTATCATCAAAACTACTTGAATTATTTAAGTCATAAGATCAGTTAAGTCGTTATCTTATATAATCATCAAAATATTTCCAAGTTTCATTCATTTATGAATCCGATCAGATTGATTACAAATACTTAGAAAATATAACAAAAACAAAAATACATGTCTTCTTACTTCCAGATTACCTTTTCTTCATTCAGCATCTTCATCTGGAACTTGAAATGCGATCAATAACCTTCTATGAATATCACCCATGTGATTTCATCAGTAATGTTCTCTTCTAACAAGATCTTCTCTTCGAACTTCTTATCTTGTTGAAATCTGTTCTGGTCCCTGAAGACAAGATTGGTGTCTCCCACTTTGGAATATCAGGCGACAAGATGTTGTAACCTGCAGCAGCAGCAGCTATCTTCAAGATCAGCTTCCAAAGTTCACCATCTTCAGCTTCCATGAACTTCTCAAATTGCAAAAATTTATCATGTTTTGTAGGTAGATCTCCATATCTCCTAACAATCCAATGTGCAATTTCCCACTTCTCTTTCAACCAACTAGTAGTGTGTTCTGGATCGATGAACACATCTATATATGCATCTTCAAAGGCACCTTCTTCTTGGTTTATCTTGCTAGCCTTCAAATCCTTAATGTGTCTTACCCTCATTTTCTTTCGAAGCTTCTTTTCATCAACAATCTTTTGCTTCTTCCGTATAACTTCTTCATCAAGTGTTTCAAGGATCTAACTTGTTATCACTTTCAAATTCTCAGTAGGTTCATTGATTGTTAATTTGTTACCTCTTTCCTTGCCTGATCTGAACTGTCTCTTTTTGTTCAAATACCTTTCCTTTTCCTTTCATCAGACTCTTCTTTTCTGCTTCTGTAGGTTCAGTCTGAGCATAAGTTTTCACTAGTCTTCTCCTTGTCTGAACTTGTTCAAGATCAGTTGACTTTTTGGCTTCCTTCTCTTCTCTTACTTCCTTCTCTTCCCCCTTTTTGGCTTCATCAGATGCCTTCAAGATGAAGATAGAAGTGAATCTAGTCATCTCTTCTTGTATTGCTTGCTTCATGAGATCAGCAGTCCTCTCCATAATCTTTTGATGACTTTCTTCAACAGATAGCTTCTCAAGACTATCTACAGTATATTCCAATTTCTTTGAAGTTAAAGAAAATCCATTCTTATAGTGAGTAGCCAAGTGCTTCAACATCACATTGTGCTCTTTCATCTCCTTCTATTGAGCTCTTGCTTCTACTAACTGAGCATAAGCCTCTCTTCTCTGCTCGTCAGCCATCTCAATTTTTGTTCTGTAGACCCTTTCCATCTTTCTAGATTCAGTAGCCAACTTCTTCACAAAGTCTACTGAATTCTTTTCAGCATACGATAGATGGTCTTTCAGAAAAATTTTCAACATATTAAACAACTCTTGTCTGTAGCCAGCATCCACAAGCTCATTGTTTTGTGCCAATAGTTGGGTTCTTTTCATTCTTCTTCAATGTGATTGATTGAGAAACTTTGATAGATCTGAGCAACTTGTTCAACATCTGCAACTTGCACTTCACACAGATCTTCCTCAACAAAGACATCTTCATCCTCCACTGGAATGTCTTCTGATCTGTTCTCAATTCTATCAGCAACCACCTCTTCAACAAATTGGACTTCTTGAACATTGACCTCTTCAATGTCCATACGAAGCGTAAAGCTCTGGCTTTAAACGGGACCCCCGCAAGTGGGCGGTGGGATTGGTCCCCCGGGATTAGTCGGTCCTTGGATTGGATACCCGAGACTTCAAAAAAAAAGTGTATAAAGTCAAATTCTCGTGTGATAGAAAGTATAAAAAGTTGTACTAAAAACTCTATATTATGTTAATTCGTGTGTGATAGCATGTATTAACAGGTGTATAAATTTATTTTTTGTTTGATATAATGCATAACCCATCATATAAAATGATAAAAAAATAATAAAAAGACATTTTTACCCTCATTTTTCATCATCTTGTACATTGCTTGATAGGTTATATTATGTGTGGGAAATACACTTTCAACTCCATGAAAAATATGGGATCATCAATAGGTTATATTATGCGTGGGAGATACTTTTAAAATTAAAAGGTTTCAACTTACATTTGCGTAGATATACCAAAATTATTTAGACAAAAGTCTTTTAAATTAATTAAAGGGTTTCAATAAAATAGACACAAGTCTATCTTATCATTCAATAATTATTTTTAATCAACATTCAATAAAATTAATCAGTCAAATTCATTTATTACTCCCAAGTTAAGTGAATCAAACAATTCATTAAAATTTAATAAGTTACGATCCTATGTGATTAAGTATTTTAAAAAATCATTCATTTACATCCTACATTAATTTTAATAATTAAATTTGAAACATCAACACACAAAATTTAATCAATTATAAAAATAATTATTATGATCTTTATTTAATATTCTATACAAGTAATTAAAAGGAGAGAAAAAATGATACAAAAATAGATGAACTGAAGCCACAGTATTGATCATCATCATTAAGAATTTTCATTATTGAAAAAACAATTGTTTCAATGAAATCAACTAAACACCAAGTTAATATAAAAGGCTTATCACAAATGCCTAGTAATAAATCTCTAAAAATGACTTTAGAAACAAATTTTCCAAAATCCAAACAACAAAGAAACAAATTTTCCCATTCACAAACTATTGTCCCAACAAAGAAATAAATTTTCCCAATTTACATTACACCAAATGCCTGAAATGTTGAAAATGCATGCTAATTCTCGATGACATTGCTGCCTCGACTCCCATCCATTTAAGACAGTCCGTCCACATTCGGCATGCAAAGTGACATTCAAATAATACGTGTTGCACCGTCTCTTCTTCCACATTACAGAAGCTGCAATTTAAGTTCGGAATACACTGCCACAACACAAGATATCTCCAATGAATTGCAGAAAGCAAGAAGAGGAAGATCGGTGGAAAGTATTTAAAAAAATCATTTGTTTACATTCAACATTGATTTCAATAATTCAATAAAATTAATTAGTCCCCATTTATGCATATTGTTCTTATTATATTTTTACATCTCCTACCGCATGTTTCCACATTGTTTACTTTGATCTATTATCATGTAACTTACTTTTTACTTTCTTTGAAAAAAATTAAAAAAGAAATAGCATTTTTAAAGATTGGAGAAAAAAATTATTTACATGTCACACCCCAATTTTCATAAAAGTAGATTTTGCAAAAATATTTAGCAATATAAATTAAAAGGGCATAATTTAAATTCTTTAATAATAAAATTGTTTTAATAATAATGAATGAAACCAAACATATAGAATCTTTACAATATCATAAAATAAATCCCACAACTGAATTACTAAAAATTTAAATAACCTAGTTTATAAATATTCTTAATATAGTAAATATAACGTGACTAACTGACATCCATCGCCGCTCCCGCCGTCAACTCCTAGTCCATCTGAAATGTTAAGATAAGGGGTGAGCAAACCACAACTCAGTGGGGACATATTTGTCAGAACTAAATACAATAAGTAATCAAATCGATAAATCACATCAACATGTATAATTCAATAATCTTTCAATACCAATTCAATATCGTCACCTCGTTTATAAAGGTCAGAAGACCTATCGTCACCTCGTTTATAAAGGTCAGAAGACCTATCATCACCTCATACATACTTCACATAAATATCAATATAAGTACAGATCGCATTTAATAATGACAAATAAATTAAATAGAAATCCCCACCTCAATGTCTCATGGAATACGTTTGATAAAGGTAGTGTAACTTTAATCCTTCTTGTGATGTCCGTCGCCTAACATGAATTCAAATAAAATTACATCTACTTACGAAAATAAACACAGAAATGGATTTATATATATATATATATATATATGAGAATCTACTGAAAGTGTATTGACTCGAAAATAAAGAAGACTTGGATAATTTGAGAGTAGTCATGAAAATAATTTGGAGTGAAAATCTATAAATATAATTTTTGAATGAGAATAAATCTGTGAATTGAAACTTTAATAAATGTACAACAAATTCGCCAATTTGATTTTTCCTTAATCAAACATCTAAAACAAAAATCTCAGTACGTGTATTCATTTTATAAGTTGACTAATAATCTAACATTTCTAATTAAAAGGAATAAACAATTAACAATTCATAATCTAATAAAATCTTGAAGCGAGAACCTAGGCTAATAAAAATATATATCATATGTATATATGCACATAACAAGAGAGAGGCCAATAAATCCATGCAACAATTCAGAGGAGTAGAAAAATACTGTGAGCAGCTGACAGCGGAAAAGTACAATGAATAAACCCTAGAAATTGAGAGGCGCCGTATTTTGTTTTTATTTTTTTGAAGTAAAAGATTAGGGCAAATCACATATTTATAATGCATATTATGATTGGGCTTTGACTTGAGGTAGAGTAATATTTAAATGGGCTTTTGAATATTTATCTCAATAAATTAATTAAAAATTATAATATAAATTTAAATAAAGTAAGTAATTAAACATATATATCTATATTATAAATTTAGGGGTATTACATTACATCCCGTAACTTTTACTTTTTTTGAAAAACGTCCCAAAATAGTTAAAATTTTAATTTACGTCCCATAACTTTTTCAATTGCTTAATTTACGTCCAATTTTCCCTGAAAATCCCCAAATTTATGTAAATGGGACGTAAATTGAGCAATTAAAGAAGTTATGGGATGTAAATTAAATTTTTAATTAAAATGGGACGTTATGCGGAGAAGATAAAAATATTCAACAAATGTATACAATTCACTATAAAATTAATGTAGTTTATGTTATACAATCAAATAAAAAAATAATGCATAAATTAATTAATTATTATAAAAATCAATTAACTTACCTAATTCATTATTAGAAAAATTATTAACTTACCAAAAAAAATTATAATTACAATATAAGTATTATAAAATAAATTATGAATATTAATTAAAATACTAAATAATATTTTAAAACATATTAAAAATAAATTTAAAATAATATTTAAATAAGTAAATAATTTTTCATAATATCAAAAAAAATACTCCCTCCGTTCTAAAATAAGTGTTGTTTTAGACCTTTTCTCTTGTACATAAATAAATGTTGTTTTAGAATTTTTACACTCTTTATTCCCCATTATGCCCTCTAATTTAAAAATTATTTGAGATAAACTTGGAAATAATTGAAAAGAATTGGTTTAAATTTTTGAAAAGATTTGAAGGAAATTAATATAATTAAAATCTTCCATTATTATTTAAGGGTATACTTGTCAATACATACTCTTTCTTAAATCCAACAAATTTCATGAAAACAACACTTATTGTAGAACGGAGGGAGTATAATATGAAAAAAAAAAACCAAGATTTATTCCTAAGTCAATTAATTACTGAAAAATCAATTAACTTACCTGATTAATTATTTAAAAACTCAATTAACCTAATTAAAAAAATAATTTAAAAAATCAATTAACATACTCAAATAAATATAAATTTTATTTTTAAAATAATAAAAATTTCAAATAATTTTTTTATTAAAATTGTCAAAAACTCTTATTAAAACTTAACAATTATTTTAATATTTTAAATAAATAAAAAAATTCACAAATATTTAAAATCCCCAAATAAATCAAAAAATACTTGAATATATCCAAAAAATTTCATCTCTTACCCACGGTAATTGAAAGATGATGATGAACTTAATATTTTTTAACAATTTGTTAATTTTATTGTTTTTCATTTTTATTATATAATTTTTAATTTGATATTAGTTTGTACAAAAATATGTGGATCCACTTTGTGTAATGTACTTAGATAAATTTTTATATTTATTTGATTACTTTAAAATAAATAAATAATTTTATAATACTTATATTGTAATTATAATTTTTTTCTATTACGTCAGTTAATAATTTTTCTAATAATGAATTAGGTAAGTTAATTGATTTTTATAATAATTAATTAATTTATGAATGAATTATTTTTTTATATTAAAATAAATTAATTTATGTATAATTTATTTATGAATAAATGAATTATTTTTTTATTTGATTGTACAACATAAACTACATTAATTTTATAGTGAATTGTACACATTTGTTGAATATTTTTATCTTTTTCGCATAACGTCCCATTTTAAATAAAAATTTAATTTACGTCACATAACTTCTTTAATTGCTCAATTTACGTCCCATTTACATAAATTTGGGGATTTTCAGGGAAAATTGGACGTAAATTAAGCAATTGAAAAAGTTATGGGACGTAAATTAAAATTTTAACTATTTTGGGACGTTTTTCAAAAAAGGTAAAAGTTACGGGACGTAAATAATTTTTAAGAAGCATCTCAATTACATAATGCAAAGGTTACCCTCCGAATTTCTTACTTACTTTATTGCATAAAGATTTGTATACCATCTTTTATAGACATTTGTTGGTCCCTAGTTGAGTTGATAAGATTGAGTAAGCTAAGAAAACATCTAGAGAGGGGGTGAATAGACTTTTCAAAATCTTTCAAAATATCAAAGTACACAATGCGGAATATCAGATTTATCAATGAGCCCTTAAAATTTATACTCAACTAATATCGAATATGAACTTCTGTATGAACACTGATCTTGTCTATTCTATATGCAGATTAATCAATTAAATAAGTAATCAATCAAACAACAAACAAAACAGTAAAGTAAATCAACACAAGAATTTATAGTGGTTCGACAACTTGTCTACATCCACTCTTACAACTCCAGTCGCGAAATTTATTAACTCTTCTCTTCGAGTAGTGTGTTCTTGTCGCTTTAAGTCCCAAGAAATAAGACTTCGATCTTTTCGATAACACTGCCAAGTGTTTCTTCGATCTAACAACTAGTGATTTACAAGTAACTAGCAACTTGAACAAAACAAACAGTAAACGAAAAACTTCTCTAATCCAGTAGTAGCCTTCTTCAAATATGACTTGTCTTCTGGCTTGAACTTTCTGAACTTTTAACTCTACGAGTTTTCCTTGCTTTGAATATCTCTTGAATACGGTTCAGTATATCAGTAGTCACACTTTCAGTAGTCTTTAATCGTTGAATGTCTTTGAGTATTTATAGACTTCTGAATATCAAGACTTGCTTGTTATCCAACAACTTTTCTTGATAACTAACTTCTGAACAGTTTCTTCTTATCCTTCCACGCGTTTCTTCAGTTAATTAGTTATTCCATAACTAACTCTTCAATATACCTTCATACGTGTTTTTTACTTATGCATCATGTTGAGTTCGCACTTGACTTGTCTAGTCTTCCATACTTAGACAATTATTCAGTCTTCTCAACACTTATCTTGTCTTGCAATATTCTTCTTCCAGCAGTAGACTTCCTTTATATATAGAACTAATCTAGTCCTATCAAGACTATTACATTACATTAAGCTTTATAAATTTAGCTTAGTCAACTTAAAACTATACATCAATATAAACTATGAGCTTCTATACAACAATTATATGCTCATCATAACACCTATAAAACTTAACATAGTACTTATAAAACGTACTTGTCTTTTCTTTCTTTCACATTGTTCTCTACTGATCTTATCCACAAGACGACTTCCATAACTATATCAGTCAACACTTAGAAATATATTCAAGTCTTCTTTTGGCTTATCAAAACTACTTCAACATCAATTTAGGACTTGTATCAGGATTCATATCCCAACAATTTCTCCCTTTTTGATGAAGCCAAAACTACTTGAATTATTTTAAGTCAGTAGACTAGTTAAGTAGTTATCTTCTTAAAATGTGTTATCTTTTTCATTCATTTTCAGTAGATAAGTAGATTACAATTACTTAGCAAAAATATGAAATATGTAAAGTACTTACATTGTCTTCATTCCATGTTTCCACCACTTGGAGTGTCAGCATCAGGATTCGGAAGTTGAAAACCTTCCAAAACTCTTCTGTGAATATCCGAAATGTGATCTTCATTATCGATCTTCTCCTTCTCCAGTAGATCTTCTTCAAACTTCTTAATTTTATTGAAGTCAACACGCTTACCAGATCCTAACATAGGCGTTTCCCACTTAGGAAAATCTGGAACAAGAATGTTGTATCCAACAGCAGTAGCTATCCTCATAAGCAAATTCCATAAGTTGTTGTCTTCAGCTTCCATGAATTTATCAAACATAGCGAACAACTCTTCTTTGCTTTCAGCATTACCAAACTTGCGAATAATCCAGTGATCTACTTCCCACATCAACTTGACAACCCTCCAAGCATCTTTATGTTCATTGTCAATGAATTTGTCAATCTGGGCATCTTCAATCACGTCTGGATCTTCTTTCAAATCTTGCAACCTCTTGATGTGTTTTCCTAACACCTTCTTGTTTGCATATTTATCATCTTCTTGCTTCTGCTTCTTCAGAATCTTAGTCTCATCTAGATCAGCAATAATCTGACCTATAGACTCTTTCACTTTCGGTTCGCGCATATCTAGCTTCCTTTTAACAATACGCCTAGCCTGAACCTCTTCTGAAACAACTGACTTGCCTTTCGCCAGTCTCTTCTGCTCTTCTGCACTGATCTTCTCTAACTCAGCTTTCTTCACTAGTCTGCCTCTCATATGTCTACTAGTCTCTTGAATGTTAGCATCAGTCGTAGTTGCAGTTTCAGCAACTTTCACTTCTTCAACCTCTTCCCCCTTTTTGGCTTCATCACTAGCCTTAAGAGTGAAAAGAGAAGTGAACCTGGTCATCTCTTCTGTTATCGCTTGCTTCATCAGAACCGTTGCTTTCTCGATCTGTTTCTGATGAGATCCATCTTGACTTAACTTTTCAAGACGATCAGCAGTCATCTCGAGCTTCTTGGAAGTAAGAGTAAATTCATTCTTGAAATGAGTAGCAGTTAGGCGTAGCTTACGATTCTCATTCGTCATCGCAGTAATCAATGCTCTAGCCTGAACCAACTGTTCATGAGCTTCCCTTCTCTGCTCATCTGCTCATCTGCTATCTCGATCTTCACACGGTAAACTCTTTCCATCTTCTTAGATTCTCGAGCTAAGACTCTAGAAAAGTCGACTGAACTCTTCTCTGAGTACTCGACTTGATTCTGAAGAAAAGCCTCCATCTGATTGAACATCTCTTGTCTGAATTCAGTATCCAACTGATTCACCTCATTCATTATCATTTCTTTTGAACTAGTCACGAGCGAACTGTTCTGTTCAACCAGAACTTTCTTCAAATCTGACTTCACAAATTCATCAATAGAAGTTTTAATCACCTGCTTCAGATCATTCTTCAATTCATCAATCGAAGCAGTCGGAATAGCCTGATTTGTGTGAAAAAACTTCTATAGGATTAGCTTTTTCCATGATCTCATCTTCTTTCTCAATTTGAACTTCAACCAACTTGTCTTCCAGCTCAGTAGACAGGACCACGTCTTCTACTGCATCTTCTGGAATAACACTACCAGCAATGACTTTCAAATTGATCGGAGGACAGTAAGGAACGATTGCCAACTTAGCTTCCTTAAATCTTCTTTCTGCCTCGTATGAATCTTTCTTTACAATGGCATGCAGCTTCTTCACATAGCCACAAAGTTCAGCAGGAAATGCTCTTTCAACGTACCTTGTGATCTGCCCTACATCAGTCCTTTGGCTGTGAGCATGTTCCACTTGGAATTTGAACACTAAACCTCTTAACTGATCAGACACATTTTCTAGATCAATGATCGGATCAGTAGACTTCGACTCTTCTACTGGTTTAGTTTCTTTCAACACTAACTCGCCTTCTGCAAGATCAGCTTCTGAATATTGAACAGCAACACTTGATTTTGCTTCTGATGTCAGCACATCATCAGGAATATGTAACATTTTCTTCACAAGAGTAGTCAAGGCCTGAGAGGAGAGTAGATCAGTGTAGATTTTGACTCCACTGTTTTCAATTTGTTCCATCTCCTAGTCTTGAAAATTTGCAATTCCACCTATTCCTTGAATTACTTCAAACATGTCCTCAGACGGACCTTTCCTCAATGCAACCCAAGTGCATATCCTGATCAGTTTCTCATAAACTTCTAAAGACGTGTCGATCTCGACCGATGGTAGCATCTTCTTCAGATTTCTGGTCATTTGTGCACGCAGTCTCTTCTCTCGCATACACATTGGATAATCAACCAGGGCTTCGAATCTGTTTTTGGGAGGGGTCTGAGTAAGTGAGGTCCTTAACTCAGGTTCTGAAGTGTCAGCTAATGGATTTCCCGAAACAGATGGGTTCAGACGGTCAACATATTCTGTTGTGGGTGAGGGAATCATTTGGATGGTGGATTCCTGGGGCTCCTATGTGGTTGGGTTTAGTATTGCAGCTGTAGGAGTATCAGCTGGGGCAAATATGGTTGTGTCTTGGCTAAGAATAGAACTCAGATGTTGAACAAACTTCGGAGTGGATTGGGGAATAGGCTTGGCACGAGATCGGAGTGATATTGCCTTGGTTTTAATAGGAACAGTAAGATGAGGTAAAATGGAAGTAGAAATAGAAGTATTAACCATTTTAGTCTTCTCGACTGGTGAAGAACTTGACTCGACCATCAATTGAGTAGACGGAGGAGGTCCAGATAAGTCGACTCCAAGTATCTAGCTTATCTGTAATCTATACACTTCTTCAGTCTCAGCCTCTTCTTCCGAAGATCCATCCGATTCTATTTCTTCAGAATCTTCTACAGGCTCAATCATAGCCTCATCAGACACATAGTTAACTAGATCTCCAATAGTACCAGCTTTAGCCTCGTCTTCTTCAGCACTAGATGACTCAGCTTCAATCATTGCGTCTCTTGGATTGATTCTGATTTGTTCTCGCAACTGCATCCTTCTTCAAATAATATTTCACGACATGAAAGGGCTTTCCCTTGCTCCAGTCCTTCTTGTTGGGTAGCAAGACAGGTAAAAGAATACTGAGCTTATTTCCAAAACTTACAGCAGCAGACACCACCCATTCTCTAGCGTTAGTATCCACTTTGACATTTTTGGCAAAATACATCACACGATCTAGAAATAGCTTGTAACAGTTTTCATCCGTAATGCCATCATATATAGCAGCCATAACCCTTGCCTTTTGGAGAGTCACAGAATCATAACTCCCAATGACACCAGACAACATTTTGCTTGCAATGTCAAGAAGAGTCTTGTACTTTGGCAACAATTGCTTCTTCTTCACAGGCGGAATCATGCCATCATGCTCTAACCTCAATTTCTTTCCACAAAAGATACTTAGATATCTTAACTCCTGACCAGACCCATAAAGGTCTACATTGATCGAACCCGAAGGCATGTGTAATGCGTTGAATAGAACTTCTCGAGTGATCTCTACTCGGCTACCACCAACATATGCTTCAATTGAATCTCCTAGATGAGTGGCAGTGGCATAGAACTCTAGAATCTCTTCTTCAAAAACAGTTTCTGGAACGGCTTCCAAGTTAGGTTTCAATCCGCATCTGAAGCACTTGATAAGAATCTCCTTGTTGTCTTCAGAATGCCTACCTTTGAAAAACACCGAGCACTTCAAAGAATGGTTTTGTTACAAATCCCCTTTTTTAATGAACAGCGAGGATCAATTTGATTGATCTAATGGTAAAAAACCTTTGAAATTCAGTTACGTAATCGAGAATATTATGTGTATTGATATTGTAAAATTTGGAATCTGCCTTTGCTATTGGTTAGAAGAGATGAGTGTACTCATCTGACCTACTTCATTAGGTTTAGGCGACTGGGTGTATACACCTCATTAAATGGAGTGTATAAATCCAGTTTTAGGGTTCCCAAAATTTCGCAACATAAAATTACAATAATACCCTTAAATCGATTCCAATTACTTAGAAAATCTAAATCAATTGAGAACTTATCTGTTCTATTCGAGTTTCTCAGAACAGATTAGTAGACTTCATTTTCACTAGACAAGTTCCCCCTTCGAATGTGCTTGTCTGTCTGATTGTCGAACATCTTCAAGTACCTGTCTCATCTTGTGCGACGATTGAGAGTAGATACGAGTAGTAGAGTAGAATAATTAAATTGAATAACAATCAAATACAGTAAACAAGGTGTCGATCAAGATGACTTTTAACAAACTTAGGAGTCAACATAAGGATATTTAAGAAATCATAGATTCCCCTTTAAATGTTTATTCCCTTAGTATTACCCTCGGCTTTACCATCTTCCTCATCGGGTTGTTTGGTCATCTTGTCTGACCTTGTATACTTGTCTGTTGATGAGTAGATGAGTGCTCTGTTTCTATAGTAACTTGTCTGTTCTCCTTACTTCTTTGTGATGTACCTGTCTGGTTAGTACACAGCTATATACAGGTAGGGTCTAGATCAATCAATCCTAGACTAATGCATAACTCTCTAAAGCGAGCTTCAGGCAATGGTTTTGTAAAGATGTCAGCTCTTTGAATATCAGTATGAATCTTTTCCATGCGAATATCCTTCTTTTCAACATGATCACGTATAAAATGATGTTTCACATCAACATGCTTACAACGTGTGTGCAACACAGGATTTTGTGTAATGGCAATAGCACTGTTACTATCACAGAATATAGGAACATTCGATTCAACGATATTATAATCTCTAAGCTGTTGAATTAGTCAAAGCAATTGACTACAACAGCTACCAGAAGCCATATACTCGGCTTCAGCTGTGGATGTAGCCACACTGGTCTGCTTTTTCAAAAACCATGAAATAAGTTTTGTGCCTAAGAATTGACAAGAACCAGAAGTAGATTTCCTATCTATTCTACAGCCTCCAAAATCAGAATCAGAGTAGCCACTTAGAGATAAATCATCATTCGAAGGATACCATATACCACGATTGATGGTTCCTTTCAAATATTTCAATATTCATTTAGTGGTTTCCATATGACTCTCTTTTGGATTAGCTTGGAATCGAGCACATACGCCAACAGAGAATGCAATATCAGGTCTACTAGCAGTTAAGTACAGTAATGAGCCAATAAGACCACGATAATAAGATTGATCAGCACACTTACCATGTTCATCTGGATCCATCCTGTAGGTAGGTAGCATAGGTACTCCAGTAGATTTGCAAGTTTTAATACCATACTTGTCTAGAAGATTTCTAGTATACTTTGCTTGATTTATGAAAATCCCTTCGGGAGTTTGTTTTACTTGAAGACTAAGAAAGTAATTCATTTCACCCATCATTGACATCTCAAACTTACTTTGCATGAGTGTTGAAAAACTTTCACTCAGCTTTTTGTTGGGTGAACCAAAAATGATATCATCCACGTAAATTTGGACGAGTAAAATGTCATTTCCTTCTTGTCTTCTGAACAAAGTACGATCTACTTTAACATCCATTTGATATACAGTAAACTTCATATAGGCTGCATATGCAAGAAATAATCGAATGGCTTCTAGTCTAGCAACAGGCGCATAAGTTTCATCATAGTCTATGCCTTCAGCTTGTGAATAGCCTTGGGCTACTAGTCTAGCCTTATTTCTAACGACTACATCATTCTCATCTTTCTTATTTTTGAAAATCCATCGAGTGCCAACTACATTATGGTGTTCCGGCCTATCGACAAGTTCCCAAACGTCGTTTCGAACAAACTGGTTCAACTCGTCTTGCATAGCGATGATCCAATTACTATCAGCCAAAGTCTCTTTAACGGTTGTAGGCTCGATAGATGAAAGGAAACAACACCAGCAAAACATAGATGGACTCGGCTGTTCTTGCGACTCAAAGAGTTGTCGTCTAGTCTTTACACCAATAGTAGAGTCACCAATGATATTTTCAGTATCATGAGCAGATTTCCATGTTTTTCTAGACTTAACAGGCATGCTATCATCATCTAAATCAGTTATAGCATCATTCATTTCAACACCATTTGTATCAACAGTTTTAACAGGAGTAGACGAGTCAATTAGAGCAGGCATGCCAACTGGTCTAGTGGACTTACCTTGAGCACTTACCTTCTCCTTGTCATCTGATTCGAGGGCTTTCAGGAATGGATTGTAGGCTTGAACAGATTCGTACACTTCTGATTCCTTATCAGATTGGATCGATAAGTCGTCCACTTTCTTACTGATCTGGTCGGTAGACGAGTCCTGTCGAGATTCATCGAAAACAACATGTGGTGTTTCTTCCACACAAAGAGTCGAGTAGTTAAACACTCTAAATGCTTTGCTAGTCGAGGAGTATCCTAAGAATATCCCCTCTTCTGCCTTAGCATCAAACGCATTCAACTTACTTTTCCCGTTGTTATGGATAAAACACTTGCATCTGAATATATGGAAATAGGAAATTCTAGGTTTTCTACCTTTCCATACCTCATAGGGCGTCTTTCCTAGTGCTTTGTTGATAGAACTTCTATTCTGGGAGTGGCATGCAGTATTGATCGCCTCTGCCCAAAACTTTTGAGGAGTATTATACTCGGCCAGCATGGTTCTACAGGCTTCTTTGAGTGTTCTATTCCTTCGCTCAGCTACACAATTTTGTTGTGGGGTCCTAGCTGCACTAGTAAGGTGCTGGATACCACGTTTAGAACAGAAATCTTTGATATAGCAATTAATGAATTCAGTCCCCTTGTCACTACGAATTTTGACAATGGATTGATTCTTCTCAACTTGTAACTTCTTCAACAGGTCATGTAGAAGAGTTTGTGTATCACTTTTCTTGTGTAGGAAGACTACCTAAGTGAACTTAGAATAGTCGTTTACCACAACAAGCGTGTACCTTCTACCATTCAAGGTTGGAGGAGTTATTGGACCATGAAGATCCATTTATAGTAGTTCTAGGACTCTACTAGTTGAGAGAGTAGGAATGGACTTAAAGGAACCTTTTACCTGTTTACCTTTTTTACAAGCATTGCATACATGTGACTTGTAATAGATTTCATTGGGTATACCTTCAACAAGGTAATCTCTTGCGATCTTATTAATCACCTTAAAGTTCATATGACACAGGCGTCTATGCCATAGCCAACTGATCTCTTTAGGGTTTTTACTAAGAAGACAAGTATCCCTCGGACAGCTATTCCAATTCACGATGTATACACTGCCTTGTCTTATGCCGACGAGTAGTACAGTGTGTCTCCTCTTGTCAATGATCTCACATTTGCGACTTTTGAATTGAACCTTATAACCACGATCACAAAACTGAGAAACAGATAGTAAATTGTACTTCAAACCTTCTACGTAGGATACGTCTTGTATCTCTACATCTCCATTTCTGATGTAACCAAAGCCTTTCGTAACAGCAGTTGAGCTATCACCGAAAATCACCTTGGGTCCTTCTTGATCATAGTAACTCGATAGAAGAGCCTTAGTACCCGTCATGTGGTGCGAACAACCACTATCGATGTACCAACTTTCTCCTACAGAGTCACCTTTCTTGTACAAGTCAAGTCGACCTTGCAACCGATTATGTTTAATAATTTAGGTACCCACCTTGTCTATTGAGGTCCTGGGGGGTTAGTAGAGTTCAGAGGAATCCAAATGTACATAGGAGTTTTGAACAAATTTGACCTCTTAAGCTTTCTACCATGCTTGTTACAAAATAGTACCCTGTTGTCCTTATCTAGTCTATCTTCAGACTTTGGGTCTACTCGTTTGAGATAGCCTTTCGACTTAACCTCTACTTGAGTAGGCATAGGTCTTTGATAGTTAGAATAGGGCTTGTATGCATTAGGGTCATACGGTTTATAGACACGTTTGGGTCTTTCCTCACTTTTGATATCGTAAGATAAGGGTGGAGGATATAAGACAGGTTGAGTACGATATTTCGGAGCAACCTTCCTGGGCCTAGTCGAGTAGAGCTGAGACTGCCTTATGAAAGGAGGTCTAGGCTCTTCCCAACTAGTCTGTATTTTTCTAGAACTCGTCTCCTAAGGATACCAATCTTCGTATTTGACCTGGTTTGGTCGTCCACGACTAGTGGTCCTCTTTTGACTTGTCCTAAACGGAACAGGTCTGTTGTTAACATTCTTTCTACCACCTTTGGTAATCGGAGTGTTAACTCTAGTCTGATTATGTACAGTGCCTTTGGATGATGTTATAATATCGTATTCCATTGGTCTTTTCCCTTTATCTTTTGTCAAAGAACTTGAACTAGCAGCAGTAGGGTTCTTAATGACATGAGTAGATGAGTCAGGTGTTTCTACACCCAACCCTGTCTTGTCATCTGGAGCCCTATACCTATCTGACAACTGTTGATTAATCTTTGAAGAATTAACCAAGTCAGTAAGTTTAAGGTCTAGATTTACAACTTCAGTCTCTAAGAACTTATTGCGCTCTTCAAGCTTTTTGCACTTATTCTTTAAAACATTGAATTCATTAGTCTCGGTAGCATGTCTTTTTAATAAATCTTGATACAACTTGTCTGTCAACGCGCACTTGGCTTTGAGTTGTTCCAACTCTTCTATCAAGCGTTTGTTTAGGACAATTGTATTAGGATCTACCTTAGACTGAGTTTCTCTAAGATCAATGATTTCTTGTTTTAAAGTGATGTTCTCGTCGCTGACTTCAATGAATGCCTTGTTAGCAAGTAGGAGGTCTTCTTCAGTCACACTAGTAGAGTGATGAAGACTACTCCCTGCTCCATTATCGGCAGTATCACTTTCATCAGTGTCAGAGTCATCACATGATTGAAACGAAGTTGCAGATGATACCTCTTGTTCGATTTTCGCCATTAGGATTAGGCCATCATCTACTATGAATGCTTCTTCGTCTTCATGATCAGATGGGTAGCTAGATGAAGACGATGGTAACTCGTCTGAATCCGTTTCAGAGTCATCATTAGCCATCATAGCCTTCTTACCCTTGTTATATCTTCGTTCACGCCTTGCTTTCCTTTCTTCTCGATCATTAGTGCTCAGGTCCGGACATTCGTAAATGTAATGACCTGGTTTCTCACAGTTATAGCATAATAGATCGTTAGTAGACTTTTTCACAGGAGAATTATCCCTTTTCTTATCTCGTCTATCAGAACGTCTAATCTTCCTATCCTCAGAGTTCCTATCTCGTATGTTCTCTTTCGAGACCTCATCTCTCCTTTCGGAAGAGTTTTGATCTTGTCTGGTCTCAGACGAGTCCTTGTTAGCAGAGCCTCTAAAGTCTTTGTAAAAACGTTTATATCTACCATAGCGTTTGTTTAACTTGTTGAACTTTCTAACCATAAGAGTCATCTGATCTTTCAAACTTAGATCAGACCTGTCTAACTCATCTTTAACACTAGCAGACTTAGCCTTAGACTTAGACTTGTCTACTCTAGAGCTCCTAGACGAAGTAGACTTAAAAGCAACATTTTTCGACAAAGTTTTCTCTCTATCACTACTGGCAATAGGATCATCCTCATCTAGATCAAACTCGTGTGCTTGTTTGGAACATTGTCTCGGATGACCATTCATCTATATCCTGAGTATTCTTAATGATCATTTTGACCTTTTTCCATCTAGCATCAAGACTCTTAAGAATTCTCAAGTTTATTTCACGACTAATATACGTTTTGCCTAAAATTTCCAAATCATTCATAATACGCGTGAAACGAGTATCTAACTGGTCTATATTTTCACCAGCCTTCATCTTAAATGATTCGAACCTCTGTACAGCTGTGGATAACTTACTTTCTTTGATTAGGGTGGTCCCTTCACAAATGATAGCAAGTCGATCCCACATTTCTTTGGCAGTCTTACATTTTAATACTTTTCCCAGATACTCGTTGGGAAGGGTATGTAAAATATAGTTCTTAGCCAAACTGTCCAGATTGTTCTGTCTCATTTCTTCCGAAGTGAGTTCTGACCTTGGCTTGGGGACGAGTACACCAACGGCCTTTGAGGGTTCCAATGCAGCAGTGTTTGGCACCATGGTCACGATCGGGCCTTCTTTTACGACAGACACCATCAAGTCGTGCGTTGAGCTAAAGATAGCTTCCATCCGGAGTTTCCAGTAATCATAATCCTGGACTGAAAACTTGGGCAATTTGTTAGCGCTTATTTCCATAGACATGATTTCAAGAAGATCAAATAGGAATATAGCAAGTAGATCAAAGATACAAGATAATCAAGAACCAACACTTCCCTCCAAGTCTTTTGGGTGATCAAGAAACAGCAGTCCAATGAACTACTGCTCTGATACCACTAGTTGGTCCCTAGTTGAGTTGATAAGATTGAGTAAGCTAAGAAAACGTCTAGAGGGGGGGTTGAATAGACTTTTCAAAATCTTTCTAAATATCAAAGTACACAATGCGGAATATCAGATTTATCAATGAGCCCTTAAAATTTATACTCAACTAATATCGAATATGAACTTCTGTATGAACACTGATTTTGTCTATTCTATATGCAGATTAATCAATTAAACAAGTGATCAATTAAACAACCTACAAAACAGTAAAGTAAATCAACACAAGAATTTATAGTGGTTCGACAACTTGTCTACATCCACTCTCACAACTCCAGTTGCGAAATTTATTAACTCTTCTTTTCGAGTAGTGTGTTCTTGTGGCTTTAAGTCCCAAGAAATAAGACTTCGATCTTTTCGATAACACTGCCAAGTGTTTCTTCGATCTAACAACTAGTGATTTACAAGTAACTATCAACTTGAACAAAACAAACAGTAAACAAAAAACTTCTTTAATCCAGTTGTAGCCTTCTTCAAATATGACTTGTCTTCTGGCTTGAACTTTCTGAACTTTTAACTCTGCGAGTTTTCCTTGCTTTGAATATCTCTTGAATACGCTTCAGTATATCAGTAGTCACACTTTCAGTAGTCTTTAATCGTTGAATGTCTTTGAGTATTTATAGACTTCTGAATATCAAGACTTGCTTGTTATCCAACAACCTTTCTTGATAACTAACTTCTGAACGATTTCTTTTTATCCTTCCACGCGTTTCTTCAGTTAATTAGTTATTCCATAACTAACTCTTCAATATACCTTCATACGCGTTTTTGACTTATGCATCATGTTGAGTTCACACTTGACTTGTCTAGTCTTCCATACTTAGACAATTCTTCAGTCTTCTCAACATTTATCTTGTCTTGCAGTATTCTTCTTCCAGCAGTAGACTTCCTTCATATATAGAATTAATCTAGTCCTATCAAGACTATTACATTACATTAAGCTTTATAAATTTAGCTTAGTCAACTTAAAACTATACATCAATATAAACTATGAGCTTCTATACAACAATTATATGCTCATCATAACACCTATAAAACTTAACATAGTACTTATAAAACGTACTTGTCTTTTCTTTCTTTCACATTGTTCTCTACTGATCTTATCCACAAGACGACTTCCATAACTAGATCAGTCAACACTTACAAATATATTCAAGTCTTCTTTTGGCTTATCAAAACTACTTCAACATCAATTTAGGACTTGTATCAGGATTCATATCCCAACAACATTGATTGTTAGAGGAGTTTACCTTTTCCATTCGTCTGGGTTTTATCCCTAAGGAGGATTTTCCCAGACAAGGTTTTAACGGCACTCCGGCCTCTAACTCGACTTGTGAGCTTATGGTTTTAGGTTTTCTTTCTTCTTTTATATTTCATACCTTTTTATTGGCATTACGAAAACAATTTCACATCCCAAATATGACAAAAAGAAACAGAAATTGTTATAAGAAATTCAGAAATGATAGAATAACACAAATAGCAATGATAGAATAACATAAGTAGCAGTTAATTTCATATCACCAAAAATAATATTGTTAGATAACAACATTTTCTTCCAATCAATTGTAAAATACATCATTTTGTAAAAAATTCATATAAACATAAAGACACACGGAGGAGTATAACTATGCTTATTTTGAATTTTAAAACCAATATTTTGTATTGTAAGATCATACATCAATTTTATTTCAATATTTAAAAACTGATTTTAAAAAACCACCTAAAATCACTTCTACCGAACCAATTAATTTGCCATAAAGTTAAAATCCTTATAATCTCACTTCAATCATTATAAGTATGATAAAATAAGTCTACCAAAAGCGTATTCACTTTTTTTTATATATGCTTTTAAAAAAATCATATTTTAATTATAAAGAATATATTTAATATAATGAGTAAAAAATATATTTGATAGATACTCAATCTTGTTAGTAAAGTAGAAAAAATATTCAAAAGTTAAATATTTAAATAGAATAAGCACACTTTTTGTGGACCAAAAAAAAATGAGCACACTTTTGATAAACGGAGGAGTAGATAAAAGAAGTCCAAGTAATGTGATAGACAAATAGAAACTAATAGATAGAAGAAGTTCAAGGATCATTTCTCAATTTATGTGTATCATCCTTTCATAGGGATCATGCTAATCTTCTCTGTATCGTTCAAATTTTATCGGATGTCCCCGAAGGAACAAGAAGAAGTCCACGTGATGTGATGGGCAGGGAGAAACTAATAGATATAGTTTAATAAAATAATAAATAAATTGTTTACCAAAATAGTAATATGTAGTCAAACATCCCAAAATAGAAGAATGGGTAATATTACTAATATATATACTGGTACGGAAGAAGTAGTACAATAATGAAATGGAGTAATATTTTCAATTATTACATATTCATGTATTCATTATAATATTACTCTACAATAAATATAATAAAACAATCTCATTCATCGACATTGATTCAACTTAAAGTTAAATCTCTCTCCTACTCAAAAATCCAAAAAAAAATATACTCCCTCCGTCCCATATTAATCTTCATAGGTAGATGGACACAAAAATTAAGAAAATGTAATAATGAGTGAAGTTTTGAGGGGTAATTTTGTAAAATTTTATGTATAAAGTAAAGAGATGAGTTGACTTTTGTGTATGTGTGAAGATAAAGTAATAGCATTTGTGTAAAATTGAGATTATTGTGAGGGTGGAGTTTATAAAAGATTTTCCATTTTAAGGGTGTGAAAGTTGTTGTAGGACGTCCCGAAAAGGAAAGTGTGAAAGTTATTGTGGGGCGGAGGGAGTACATAATAATACTACTATTTATCGGGATTTCAAAAACCACCCAAAACCCAAAGTTAACCTAACCTACCTCTAAACTAACCTTAAAAGAGTTTAAACTAACACAACCAAATCAAACTAAGAAAAGTAAAAATAAAGAAACTTGACACCAACATTCATCGACTTAATCCACTTTTAGAAAAGAGAGCTCAATCTTTATTCAAATATTACAAAAATGTCAAAACTGCACTGCACTCTTTATTCAACGTACCAACATTACGATTTGAAATTTCCAAATTTTAATAAAACTAAATTCAATTTGAAATTGGTACAGGAAACTGCAAAACCCCTTGTCTGCATTTTCTCAGCTAACTCTGATCAAGTTGAACCCTTATAGCTCCCTCTGAAAAACGTAACATATGTCTAAACCGAGAGTACGTACGTACCTTGGTGTGATCATTCATCAACGCCACCAATATCACCCCATTTAACATTGTATCTGGCAGCAAGGTAGTGGGCCCCGACAGGACCTCGACTTCCATAAGGGTAGTACTCGGGTATTATTTTCTTATCTTCAAGCTCCTTCAGCACAGGTGTGAATAGAGACCAAGCAGCATCTAATTCATCGCTCCTTATGAAGAGTCTCCTTTCTCCTTCAATGGCATCTAGAAGAAGTCTCTCGTATGCGTCGGGAATCTCCTTCGAGTACCTGCAAAACACAAGGAAGCATACATTAACAAAAGTAAAAAAATTTACCCCATTTCCAGCATTCCAACGGTACATTATAACTTATTTAAAAAATAAATTGGGATAATATCACTTTTGGTCCCTAAAGTTCACAATTTTTTAATTTTGGTCCTCCTTTTTCACTCAATATCAAACTTAATCCTAGAAGCACACTTACTCCCATGTTTAATTTTACCGTTAGTTGACCACATGTTGACTGACGGAATCAACTATTTTTGGGTGTCAACAGTTATTTGAAAATCATTAATTACATTTAGCACCTGCATATAATTATTTATATCATTTAGCACCCCTAAATAGTGGATTTCGTCAGTCAACAAGCGGTCAACTAACAATTGGACTACTTCCACAACCAAGTTTGCTAGTGAGTTTGAAGAGACCAAAACAGGAAAAAAGATAAATTTTAGGAATAAAAAATGATACAATATTATCCTAATTCCTAAATACTCCTTATGTCCCTTTGAAAGTTACCCATTTTGCCATTTTGGGTGTCCCAACGAAAGTTACTCTTTTTTTTTTTTGGCAACACCCACTATGTCTTTACCTTTTCTCGTTACTATCTCTCTCTACCTTTTCTCGTTACTATCTCTTTCCACCTCAACAACCCACTACACATTTAATACTACATTTCTTAATACATGTGCCAAAAGCAAATTGACAACTTTCGAATGGACGGAGGGAGTAATAAATAAACCAATTTATTACAAATAGAATGACTAGAAAATTAACATAATGCACTTATGTACTATGTCCAACAACCAGGCAAGGCAATGGCTTTAGTTGAGATGAGATGTATTTTGACAGTCACTTTCATGAGAAATCATATACAGAAATAGAAACTTTGCAAGCAATAATTAAATAGTTAATAAATACCTGGTTTTGTACAGAAGATTAAGATTACTTCGGTCTAATCTCATTCCCAAGCCTGGGACTTTGTTATTAATCTTCAGATAAATAGCTTCATCAGGTTGAACACGGATTACAAGCTCATTTGTTGCTCGGTCAAGATCAGCCCCAATGTTTCGGTTGTATAAATTTCCAGGTACACGTCTAAACTGTACCCGTATTTCCGCCCTGAGAAGAGATAAAACAAAAGGTGTTATATATAATAAGACAAAAACCTTGTATGCACCAGGTACACGGATTACTGTGCAAGTATTTTTAAATAGTAGTATTAGTTTTGTTTCACTAAAAGGTACTCCCTCCGTCCCGTGATTACTTGCACACTTTCCTTATTTGGACGTCCCAAAATTACTTGCACACTCTTAATATGGAAATACCCCACAAAATTAATACCCTCCCAACATCATTTTATTTTCAAAATTGCCACCATCTTTTTACATACATTTTACTTTACACCTCACCAAATCACCTAAAATACCCCTCCTATATCTTACATCACCAACCACTAAATTCACTTTTCTTAAAAAAAACGTGCCGGTCAAACCGTGCAAGTAATCCTGGGACGGAGGGAGTAACAGTTTGTAAGTATTGATTGTTTTACTGAAAAGCATTAGTTGTGTACAGTTGCATCGTACAAGTAGTTCAGCAAATGTGAAGTTTAAAAAGATTTAAAGAGAGGGAAAATATGCCAATGTTTGCCTAAATGAGAATTATGCTAACCTCCTATTATGCAAGGCTTTCCCAGCCTTCATCAGAAATGGTACCCCGTCCCATCTTGCATTATCTATGAAGAGCGCAGCAGCAGCAAAAGTTGGCGTTAAACTATCGTTGGGGACAGTTTTGTCATCTGTATAACCAGGGTGAGAGATGTCTCCTTTCGTGTGACTCTTGTACTGCCCTATCACAACATCATCGAGGGGTATAGGCCTCATGGAACGCAAAACTTTAACCTGTTCAATTCAAAATTACTTATGAATTACTATCGAAATATATACACACAAGGTGGTCAGTCTCTTGTATACCAATTCTATAGTGCAACTGTACACAAGTGAAAAAAGCTAATATGTCACCACTAACGCGGTAACGCCTTTTAGTAAAACACTATTACCATTTAAAAATGCAATTGAGTTTCACAGTGCAACTGTACACAACTAATATTATTCAGTGAAAACGACTAATACTTACCAACTAAAAACAACTAATAAAAATGCACTTGAGTTGCACGGTGCAACTTTACACAACTAATATTGTTCACTGAAAACAACTAATACTTTATATTAAAACAACTAAGACCACCTAGTGCATACAAAAATTTGTCTATATACAAGAGGAAATACCTTTTCGTTTCTGATATCTTCTGCATCCAGACTGACAGGTGTTTCCATGGCAAATAAAGCCAATATTTGGAGCAGATGGTTTTGCATTATGTCTCGGATTATTCCATAATGATCAAAGTAACTGGGACAACACAGAAAACAGTTAAGTAAATCAAAAGTTCTAATCGACTTCTTTAGTGCCAAATTGACAAGACTAATTACCCTCCTCTTCCTTCAGTGCCAAAATCCTCCGAGAATATCAACTGAACATTTCTTATATACTGCCTTGACCATAATGGTTCGAAGATAAGGTTGGAGAAACGAAGCACAGATAGGTTCTCAACTAGCTCCTTTCCAAGATAATGATCTATCCTATAATGGAATACCAACATAAACCAAGTCATATATAAAATAAGAGTAATAGTTAGGAGCACCAGTTGCACCATGCAATCGGTGCAATTTTGACTCTATTTTTGACCAATTTTTTTTAACTAAACTGCGCATACTAGAAAAAAGTGGTTGAAAAGTATTAGTTCATGTGATGAAAAATATCAGCTCATATGATGAAAAGTATTGGTTGTATTTCAAAAAAATACTAATGCTTCTTTCAGTCTACAAACTACTCCATCCGTCCCCTAACTATTTGCAAGCAAATAGTAGGGCAAATAGCGGCACAGATTTTAAGAATAAAGTGATATTTACTTTACACCTCATACAAATGAGGGGCAAAAAAGTCCATTAAATGAAGTTAATGAAGTGGAATTGACTTTTAAGAGTGAAAAAATAATGGCATGTAGTGTAAATAAGTGTGTATTGTGAGGCTAAGGGCATGTTTGTTTTGGGATTTTGAGGATTTTGAAATCCGGATTTCAAAATCTAGTGGATTTCAAAAACCTAATACTTTTTATGTTTTGTGTTTGTTTTGGGATTTATGTAGGGTAGGATTTAACTTTATAGTATAGGAATATAGGTTTTTATAGGTATTTATATAGGGTTTGTAGGTATTTATAGAGTTGACTTTTATAGAGTTATAGGGTGGGATTTTGAAATCCTGAATCAAAATCCCAAACTGTAAAGGGGTGGAGTTTCGAAATCCCAAATCCGGATTTCCCATCCCAAAACAAACATGCCCTAAGAGATTTGACAAAGATTCCTTATTTGTGTTTGCAAATAATAGTGGGACGTCTAAAAGAAGAAAGTCTTTTATGTGTATACTCCCTAATAGAAGAGATTTACCTGAAAATTTGATCCTCCTGTAAGTATTGCTTTAGAGACCTAGTCAAAGCAGCTGAGGATTCGGAATCTCGCCCAAAAGGTTTCTCAACAATGACCCTCGTCCATCCCTTTGCAGCAGAAGCAGAGAGACTGGCACATTTTACAGCGTCGACAAATATGTTTGGTGGGATTGATAAGTAAAAAAGTCGATTTGAAACCCTCCCAGCCTACAGAACCAATTAGAACATTAAAACAATGATATGTACTTCAACTCAAACAAATGAAACAATACTGTCCTATCTCAATTCATAACCCATTTTTATGTTCCAATTATGATTTCAAGAGATCCTATAATGTACTCCCTCCGTCCCTCGTTAAGTTCCACATTTTGTCATTTTGGGCGTCCCTTGTTATGTCACCCATTCTCTGATAGAAATCATAGAACTTGCTATCGATAGGAAACAAGAACACACAAGAACCAAGAAGATAAACGAACTCCCAGTGAAGGGCCCAAGAGAAATCTCTTGCCACAAGCTTAAAGCTGCAATCAATATTTTCTGAATGAATCAAATAGAAACAACTCCGCCTCTATATATACAAGGCTGACTAACAAAAACCCAACCACTAACAAACAGACCCAACAAAACATAAAACCTAACTACTCCATTAATACTAATATTGCCCTGTCTATTCTTTCTACGCGTGTATACTTGTATTGGCTGTGTTTGCAAACTATCATTCTCTCTCTACCTATTCTATTTCCTATCTCTCTCTGCATTTTCTCTTTCCTACCTTTCACTACCATTCCTTTTTTCTATCTCTCTCTACACATTAAACATTATATTCCTTAAAACATGCGCAAACAGTAAATGGAGAACTTAACAGGGTAAGGACTAAGGAGGGAGTATAAAACAGAAACTCCAAGTTTTAAAATATATATGGAACCCTTAGTATGGGTATCCAATAATGGATTGAAAGCTGGTGTTGAAATTATTTAATTTACGATATAAAAGTGCAAGATTGAAAGAGGAATGTGAGCCTTAATCCTACTCCCTCCGTCCACCAAAAGTGTGCTCATTTCTTTTTTTGAGTTCACAAAAAATATGATTATTCTATTTAAATCGTTCACTTTTGAATATTTTTTCTACTTTACTAACAAGATTGAATATCTACCAAATATATTCTTTACTCATTATCCTAAATATATTCTTTATAATTAAAATATGATTTTTTTAAAAACATGTATAAAAAAAAGTGAGCACACTTTTAGTGGACAGAGGGAATATTATTTACTCCCATTTAAAACATGGACCAGTGCATAGTTGTGAATCTGTACATAAAGACTTTCAGGTCTACACTCGACCGTTCCACCAAGAATCACTAAAGGAAGATAGCAGCAGAAAATTACAAGATTCCACAATACAAGGAAATAAGCCCTTCAATAAGCATAAATGAGTGGAAAACAATCCAGAACCCCAAATTATAAATTAAATTATAACGAATTTACAAACCATACTACCTCATGCTCCTTAAGTTTCCTATCAAGCTCCACAAAATTTTCTGGAGAATCGTATTGACCAGAATGGTAGAAACATCTACTCAGAAATTGTTCCATCTTTTCACTACAATTTTCCCTGAAGAACGTGAGTGATAAAAATCATTAGTACATGACCTAATTACTCATCAGTACACCAAGCTAAGATATTGAGTGTGTTTGTGTGGGTGGGTGGGTAGCAACTACCTCTTGTCAATTCTGCAAGTAAGTGTCCTGCTAACCATATTCCGCAGTTCTGCATCAGTCATCTTACTACGAGCATAACCGAAGATAGAGAAGTGCTGAAACGAATTGAAATCATCAAAACATTGCACTATTTGGTTAAAGTCAACCACAACTAGGTTTAAGAAGCAAAATCTTGACATTCAAATCGTCCACTTTGAAATGCATTTTCATATAATCAAACAATTGAGAGGCGTGATAGCATGGATATGAAGCACACCTCAGGAAGGCAGCCCTCATAGTAAAGTGCAAAAAGAGCAGGAAATATCTTCTTCTTGGCAAGATCCCCAGAGGCCCCTACAACAGTAATACTGACAGTCGATTTAGCGCCCATCGAATCCAACCCAATTGCCCTTTCAAGTTCTTGAGAAGTAGTAACTGATAACAACTCCCCTTTCGATTTTTCCGGAGGGGCTTCATTGGTAACAGCTATTTTAGCCGCCAGAGAACGTAAAATGTTTAAGAATTTAGATATGACTAGGAAAATGTGAGTATAAAAATGCACAAATTGCCCACTAAATGCAAAAATCAAAGCACACGATTAAACGGCTAACAAGTTCAAGGATTATGCTATGCCCTTTATTTCTGGTGTATTATAAGAATCAAATACTCACAAACTTAGTACAAAAGACCTACAGTAATTTCCTTAAACAGCCAAAATCATAGAGAGAGAAAACAAGAACAAATCCACTAAACTCATAAAGCATTAAACAAGTGCCAAAACGTGAGATTAAGGAAAAGAAGAGCAGAACAAATAAAAAAACTAACCATCTTGCATGAGAATCGAATTGCGCGAGGGGGTGCATTTAGATCGGAAAGAAACATTTCTGGAGGGCATTTTTTTGTGGGAAAGAGGAACAATTTTGCGAATTTGTTGAAGCCCAGAAGTGGAATAAGCTGCTGATGATGAAGAACAGGCATGGTTTGATGAAGAGAGTGAAGCCATCATCTGAAGTTGTATTCCAAAATTGGTTGCAGAAGTTGAAGAACGAAAGAATCTTTGTGATTCAAATTATTAAAAGGGAGAAGGAAACAGGAAAAGAGACTTCGGAAATGCCGAGGGGGTGAAGACTCTTGAGATCTCCGAAAGGCTGTCCTCCGAATTTGGGCTTTGGTTATTCGCAGGGCACCCCATTCTAATTTTAAATGGAGTAACACTCTACCTCACACTTCTCTTCCGCCTCCTTTTTAAACAACATTTTACATTATTTTTTATTTTATTTTTTTTGTAGTTGCACACACTATTTTATCTTAAAATTATATTTAAGCTAATATTTTATTTCACATTTCACTAAATTCTTTGACACGGAAGGAATATAAAATATAAACATCAAATCATGTATGCATTTGTGCACTCGTCATGTTTCAATTATATTAGTTTACGCGTTTCATTTTGATGTGACCTCGTCAAGCCCATCGGGATGCTTGAAGAGGGACACGGATGAATAAAGATTTAAATGGACATCGCGAGCACCAGTTGAGTCGAGCAACTCCGCTCGAGATAAGACATTGCGAGCATATTTCGCTTGGACCAGTCGACGAGTGAGTGACCTCGAGGCCGAGGAAGTAGCTGAGGCGATCAAAATCTTTGATCGCAAATTCCTTGTTGACACGGCGAATAAAACGCCGAATAACATCATGGTCGCTCCCTGTAACAATAATGTCATCCACATAAAGCAAGAGGTATAAAGTGACTTTACCACATCTGAAGTAGAAGTGTGAGGGGTCTGCTTGGTTGCACAGAAAACTCAAAGTCTTAAGGAAGCCACTGAAGCGAACAAACCAGGCGAGGGGAGCTTGTCGAAGACCATACAGTGCCTTCTTGAGGCGACAAACATGGTCGGGAAAGCGAGGATCAACAAAGCCAGGAGGTTGAGCCATGTAAACAGCGTTCGTTAACTTTCCATGGAGAAAGGCATTGTTTACATCGAGCTGGTGCATGTGCCACTGATTCCGAACAGCCAGACACAGGAGGATGCGAACAGTAGCGGCCTTGACGACTAAATTGAATGTGTGCGAGAAGTTAAGGCCTGGAACTTGTGAGAAGTCATGGGCAACCAGCCGAGCTTTGTAGCGGTCAACTGTTCCATCTGCAAGAAATTTGGTGCGAAAAACACATTTCGAACCAACAATGTTTGTAGAGGGAGAGCGAGGAACGAGCTCCCAAGTTTGATTAGCATGTAGGGCATCGAGCTCAGGTTGTATTGCAGCTAACCCGTGTGGATGTTTTAGAGTTGATTTGAAACCCTTAGGCTCTTCAGAGATCGAGAGGGCGGACATGAGTCTGGTGGTCGCAATATCGGCAATGTGTCGAGGCTTGAATATCCTAGATTTGGCACGAGTAACCATCGGGTGAGTCGGAACAGGAAGTGGGCGAGCAGAAGGATACTGAGCAGCTGGGCGAGCAGAAGGTTGCAGAACCGCTGGGCGAGCAGGAGGTTGCTGAACCGCTGGGCAAGCAAGAGGCTACTGAACCGCTGGGCAAGCAGGAGGCATGGCGGACTCTTGTGAGTCAGGGCAGAGACTACAAAGGAGGGCAGAGACTACAAGGGAGCCGGCGAGGAGCAGTAGATGGTTCCATAAATGAACTTATTTCAAAGGAATCAGGCGAGGATGGGGCATGAGCAGCCGAGAACAAGAACATTGATTCATCAAACTGAGCATGGCGAGTAGTGTAGAAGCGGGAAGAGATTAGATCGTAACATCGAAACCCCTTATGGGAAGAACTGTATCCCATAAAAATACACGAAGCACTGCTAGGAGCAAGCTTGTGGAGAGCATAGTCGCGGAGATACGGAAATACCCTACATCCAAAGGTTCTGAAGTTCGCAAAGTTGGAGGCAGTGCCAAACAAGAGCTGAAAGGGTGACCTGTCTTTGAGAATAGGCGTGGGCAGCCGATTAATAATGTAGACAGCAGTGGAGAAGCCATCAACCCCAAAATGAGCAAGCATGCTCGATTGAAACAACGAAGAGAGCCCAGTTTTAGTGACATGACGATGTTTGCGCTCAGCCCAGCCATTTTGCTGAGGAGTGTATGGGCATGAGATGCGATGATGAATGCCATGGTCGGCAAGGAAGCCACGAACGCGACCATTAACAAATTTAGTTCCACCAACACTCTAGAAGACCTTGATCGAAGTAGAAAACTGATTGCAGACAAAGGTGTGAAACCGAACAAACACATCGTAGAAATCAGACTTGGCGTGCAGAGGATAAAGCCAAGTGAATCTGGAGAAATCATCCACAAAGATGACATAATATTTAAAATCATCATTTGAAGAAACAGGGGCAGGTCCCCAAAGATCACAATGAACTAGATTAAAAAAACGAGATGCTCGCTTTTCATTCAATGCAAAAGATAAATGTTTACTCTTAGCCAATTGACATGGAGTACATAAACCCGATTTGGGCAAAACAAAGGTAACGGACAACAAGCCCAATTTATTCAACAAAGTAATAATAGAAATAGGAACATGGTCTAATCTACCGATGTCAACACTCAAAGGAGGCCTTTCAACGATGAGCTCCGTAAAGCAGCGACCAAGGCTGGAGTGCCTTGCTCCAGGGCATAGAGTCCTCGACTATGCCGACCCCTCGCCAAGGGTTTCTTGGTCGCTTGATTCTGAATGACAAACGAGTCATTAGTAAACAAAACATCAACAGGAAAGTCCGAAGTAAGCTTACTAATGGATAACAATTTCTTAGTAAGATGTGGTACAACGAGCACATCTAACAAATGAACATCCTTATTAACTGAACACGACCCAACATGAGTGATCAGAATAGTAGAGCTATTAGCAACAATAACATTGTCGTTGCCAGAATACAGGTGAAGTTTATCCAAGTCAGATGAGCGAGGAGTCATATGAGCAGAGGCACCACTATCTAGGAATCAATCAGAGGTCGGAGGCTGCGAGATATGACAATGAGAGTCAAGAGCATGGGCAAGGTTGGCCACAGAGGGTGCAGAGTGAGCATAGCGTTCTAGACAACGGTTGGCATAATGACCTTGTTGTCGGCATATCTGACAAGTTGGAGGGCGACGAGCAAGCGAGTAAGCCTTGCACGGATGAGGAGAAGCGGCGAAGGCCGGAACAGGCGAGGACGAGGAATCTATCGAGCGAGTGAATTGCTCATAGTTCAAGGCTGGATGGATCAGGTCGCGAAAGGCAGGCATCGGTGTTATGACCATGCGAGTGTCCGAAAAACTGGCGAACTGGGGGTCAAGACTAGTGAGGAACCAGTGGGACTTGTCGTCATCGTCAACAGACTTGCCAATAGAGGCAAGTTGGTCACAGAGGGCACGCAATTTCTTGTTGTAATCGTCGATAGAGGTGGAACCGCGATGAAGGGAGAGTAACTGATTTCGCAATTGGCTGATGCGAGGGGCCGAGGTACGACTGTAGGCAGCCTCGAGAGCAACATAGATGGATCGCGAGGTGTCACAGCCAATGACCTCGGCCATGGCTTCTTCAGAAAGAGAGGAGAGAAGGAGACTGAGGATCTTCTGATCCTTCTCAAACCAAGCGGTGTACGCAGGGTTAGGGGTCGAAGCACCAGATACGGTGATCGACTTGGCCGGAGCGAATGTCGTACCATGAACATGAGCGAGGAGAACATGGCTTGACAGGACTGGGACTACCTGATTTCGCCAGAGCAGGTAGTTGGAGGATGACAACTTGATTGTCAAGAGATGAACCAAAACATTGAGAGGGATGGTGGGGGGAGTGGTAGCCGCCGCCGCCATGAGGAGGGAAGGGGAGAAATTTAGCGTGAGGCTGTAGAGAGAATTAGGGTTTCGATGAGTCAGACTGATACTATGTGAGAATAGGTATGTGATCACCGTGATAAGAATGATTTACTATTTATAAGTGTATTTACAAGGAGATAATTAAGGTAAATACAACAACCATATCAAAGAGATATATACAAAGATATTGACTAAAATAAAAAGATATTATTCCTATATTATTGTTCCCTATTATTTGGTCTCAACTATTAATGAACCGGTTAAAAACGAACTGGATAAGGCCCTAAACCGTTTAGTCCGTGACCTTGTAGGGTTGACCCTATAGGATTAGGGCTAGCCCGATAAACATCTCTAGTTGAAAGTTAAATACATGTACCTTTTAAAGATCAAGAATCCATTGTGTACGTATATACGTCACTGTAAAAAGTAAACAATAGTGGCAGAAACACCACATGGATAGTGCTGGAAAAGATGTTGATCCAACACTTTACAGATCCATGACAGGTAGTTTACTTTATCTAACCTCTAGTAGACCAGATATTATGTACAGTGTGTGTGTTTGTGCTAGGTACCAAGCAAATTCAAAGGAATCTTACCTGAATGCTGTGAAAATGATTACTCCCTCCGTCCCATGATTTTATGCACACTTTCCTCAACGGGCGTCCCAACATTTTTTTCACACTCCAAAAAAGGAAACAATAATACCTCTCCTTTATTTTACCTTTAATCAAATCTCTTTCACTTTAATCAATGAATTACCAATAATACCCCCTCCTTTATTTACCTTACACATCACTTTATTCCATTTTCTTAATCTCCGTGCCGGTCAAAGTGTGCATAAAATCCTGGGACGGAGGGAGTATTAAGTATGTTGCAGGTACAAGTGAACTTGGGATTTGGTACACAAAGGACACCAACAACATTCTGATAGGCTACAGTGATGCTGATTTTCACTAAGGCTTTAGACCATGAGAGATTCTCAACCTTGAGGAAATCTCTTGGCATGAGCACTATCTGAAAAATCCTAAATGGATGTTATCACAAATGCGTCAGCATTTGGGATAACATCATGGGTTGTATAAATTTTATAAGTGTTGAATTTATTTCTTACTTAGTTAAATAATTCCTTTGTAAAATATCTTTGAATCTAAGAATCTTGGAGTGCAAAAATAAACATGTCTTACACCTCTCAAATGCATAAAAATTAGAATGTTATCAGCATGCTAAAAGATGTATCAAATCACTGAGTAACTATGGAGCACGAAGTTCACTACTAAGATGTCTTCTTTTCAAAAGGAGATTTTTGTAAAAACATCAAGAGGTTTGTAATCCATTAAGTAAGTATGGGGCACAAAGTTCGCTACTACGATGTACTCTACATGAAAAATGGATCAATACAAACTAGATGCTATAATAGAAAAAGAAAAAACATGGTGCAACACAAATGAAGAAAATTCATGTAAAAACCGTGGTAAAAGTTTTGAGCACAACATTACCTGATTCGAATGTATTTTTATAAGTTGTAATTATTTAATTATTTATTGAGATTTATTTTATTTATTTAATTAAATACTGACCCACATTTTATTTATTTTTTTCAGATTATGCTTGGACTAATTAAAATTCTGGAAACTTCTTAATTATTTAATTAATTAATTAATTAAATTGATTTTACCCACTAATTACCCATGATCAATGTTGTGGCTAAAAATGTGGTGCACTATCGAATTATGTCTAGAATTATCTTTTCAACCTCCAACTACATACATTCTCTCTATAAAATCAATTAATTGTGATTTATTTTGCTAAGTGTTTTTGTCGAGTACTACATTTGCAGAAACGGTTTCCTTGGCCGTGTATTTCTCAAATTGTTGTATACACTCTCCCACCTTGCCTTGAAATCCAAACCGTTTCTTAAATGGCTGGAAACCACCCTCAATCTCACTCTCACTCTGCTTCTGAATCTACCGCACAAACTGCCCAAAACTCTCTCCAACTTCTTGCTTCCATGGCTTCGCAACAATCAAACTTCTCAAATGTCGACTCTAATGTCCCTGCAACTCCATCAACAACTCAAACCGCTCATATTCCACAAACTACTCGACCAACTACCCACATTCCACAAGACTCAACCGTCGAACAACTAACTAGGGCTGTTGAAGAAGTGTTCAATACTCTTCAAGCTACTGGTCATCTGCCTGTGATGACATTTGGAGATATCACTGTGGATATCTCAAGTTATCTTGCTGAAAAAACTGCTCAAAAGGCCACTACATCAAAAAGCTCCAAATCGCCTAAACCTACTGATCATGTTTCAACGGAAGGGAATGTTGAGGCTGTTGTTGAAGGAGAAGCTGCTACTACATCCGATTCTGAGGATGTAGAAATGGAGGACGCACAAGCTTCTGAAAGTGGTACAAACTCTTCTATCTCTGTTTCTGATGAGTCTGCCCCTGTTCCTCTTAAGAAAATGGTGCAGAAAGGCAAAAGAAGAAGAAGTCATGTCCAAAGGAGGAGGTCAAATCGTGTGTTTACTCGAGTGGATTATTCTGAATCCATGAGGGAAAAAAAAGAAAGGAGGAAGTGTTGTTGATGAACCTATCCAGGTGTTTTCTGATTCTAAAGAAGAACCTGTTGTTGCTGTTGTTGCTGAGAAAGCTAAAAAGAAGAAGGTTGTTGCTGAATCTAAAGGAAAAAGGAAGGCTAAGATGATCCCTGAGGAATAACCTGCTAAATCAGATTCTGATTTTGATGTATGCCTAAGAGACATTCAATTGTCTCTTAAGAAGAATGTTGAGACTTTTGCTGCTGCAAAAGAGTCCACACCCGAACCTGATGATGATGGCAGTGGAGACAGCTCATCTTCTGAGGCAATGAGCTCGTCCAAAAGATCTGAACATGAAGGAGGTTCTGACCCTGATGAGGAACTACCTTCTGAGGAAGATGAAGGTATATCTGATCCCTCTGATTATTTAGAGAAAAGGCTAGAAATTTACTCTAAGAGGAAGTTATTGATTGAGAAAAGAATTAATGTGCCTGACTTTGATAGTAAGGGGATGGTCAAGTTTTTAGAGGATATAAACTTATTGAATGTTGTTACATTTGGCGATGCTTTTCTTACAAACTGGACATATGAGTTCTATGCATGTATGAAGAAAAACACTGGTAGGAGAAGTTCTGGATGTTATGGAACTGTGAATTTTAGGGGGAGGGATGTGCCATTCACTCCAAAATTAATTAATGAATTATTGCACACCCCTAATGTTGATGAAGATGATGATCCAGACATGGATGTGGTGATTACTGCAATCACAGTGGCAGAAAAACTAAGTGGACTAGGAAAATGTTTGCCAGTCACTTAACCTCCCTACATTCTGTTCTTTATAAACTTATCATTTATAAATAGATTCCCACTACCAACACCACTAAAATTACCAGAGATCAAGTCATTCTTATGTATAGAATTTCTATACTTTAGAAGTTTAATCTAGGCCATACCATCTTTCACCATATGAGAAAGTTTACTGGGAAAACTACTGGGAAAGGTAGTCTGCCATATCCAGTCTTGATTTCTAACTATTTGAAGAACCATGGCTTCACTGCAAAGAAGACTGATGTTTTGAGGGGGAGAGTGCCACTGCTGGTTATTGCTCCTGCCTTACTGATTGGGGACAGAGTGATTGACTTGCCCCTAGATGCTCCTGGTACTCACAGTCAGTAAAGATCTTTCAAACCATCTACATTTGCACAACCAGGCCCTTCCAGACCAAAACAGAGGAATGCAGCACCAAATGCTGACAACATTGGTGTCAAATTTTCTGGTACAAAGTCTGTTTCTCAAGCCTTTATACTTTCACAACTTCAATATCTACATGAATCCATAGATGAGCTTCAGTTCCTGAAGGACAAATGGACAAAGGTGCTTTCAACTCCAACAGGGGGAGAAGTGCCACCACCATCACATTCACAACCTAATTCTGAAGTTGTGATTAAAGAGCTGAATGGTGAAGCTGTTCCTGCTGGTGGACCTGATGCTGATGTTGGAAGTGGAGGAAACAATGTAGTTGCCCACTTTGCAAGATTCTATGTTGAAGAAGCTGATGAAGAGGATGCTGATGACATGGAGACTTTATATGGTGATCTGTGATCTCCATTGATGAACAAGAAGGTGCTACAAGACAGGGGGAGATCTGAATTCAAAATGGCAACTGTGCAGAATCTGATGCTGCAGCTGTTACCTCAGCAATTTATGCCATTTTTCAGTTCAATCTCTGTACTTGGTGTTTAAGAAAATTCTGATACAATTGTTATTTATTTCTAGATGATAGGATGTTTGTTTTTGCTTATGCTTGATATACAACTTGCTTAATTCGGTTTGCATTTGATGATATCTGTTTACTGCCTTTTGCTTAATATGTTTACAGGTTATTATTTGTTTACTGCAGGTTGTTTATCTTGTTTTAGACAGGTCATATTATTCAAAGAGCTTAAAAGTGTTTGCTTTTGAGAATAAGCAAGGAGTACACTTCTTTTTGGCTTACTGCTTAAATGGTTTGCCTTAATATATTTGAAGTATACATCTTTCAAAATTCTCATATGCCTACTGCCTATTGATAATATAAGTCTTGTTTTTAGGCCTGTTTAGATTGTTAGTAGTTCGTTTGTATTTCATTTTGTTTTTGCTCTGATTTATGTTCGTTTGTGTGATTTAAGTTATTTCTTCCAAACCTAACTTATGATTTTAGTAAATTACTTATGTTGTGAATAAGTATATTGTTTATACTTGTTCTGTTTTAGGTAAAATTATCTTGACCTTATGACACAGATCATTGTAAGATTATCCTTGATCTTCATTCGATTTGATCCAACGATTACAACAGGTATTGACTTGACTAGTATTTAACAATGATGTTAACCTCAACTAAACACATAATACTGGGTATGTATAGAAATATATGTGCATTAGGTGTGTCGTAGTCGAAAGGTCAAATTGGGGGAGATTGCAGATGTTGTGACTTCTTAAATGTATCAACATTCTCGATTTAGTCTAAGTCTTTTCTGAAATGTTGCATTAAATGTTGAGCTAAATGTTACAACATTTTCTGGCAGGATCTAAAAGCTTCTATAAGGATCTGGAACCTGGAAGATTCCAAAACATTGCAGAACGTGCTAGAAGAGCTAGAAGAGGCTGGAAGCAGCTTAGAACGACCTGGAACATTGTGGAAGGATCTAGAGAGATCATGGGAGTTAAGATCCTAAAAAATAGGATCTTACATGGAAGCCTCTAGAATTCGTTTTTCACTCTATAAATACCGAAGGATGACTCCATAATTTAGTGTGTACTATTCGATCAATCTCCTAGACCAAGCGTTCATCCCTATTAGGAATTGTGGCCAGTAGTTATACATTTTAGTTCATACGAAGTATACCACCCGTATGATTGTGCGCTTTTCTTTATCATTTGAGAGTGTAATCATAGATAGGTTTAGCATTTCGGCAGTGTGTAATTTATACACTTAGTCCGTTTTCAAAACAAGGCACCTGCCTTATTTGTAGTTTCAGTTGTGAAAACATTTAACACAACATTTGTACTTGAAGATAAGTATTGATTTTCGCCATAAGGTTAAGCATAGATTTTTATTTATAAAATCTATGTGAAAAATATTTCCATTGTGTCGCATTGTTTTTAGTGTTTCAATTCTTCCGCTGTGTGTTTACTTATTTCTGATATTCTGTTAGAGTCATTGTTGCACTATTTGTCTCAACATTCAGTGTAGCATTAATCTGTTTTTTACTTAAACACTATATAACACACTTTCAAATAGGAGTATATATTATGATCTTGATATCTCGGGTATGATTTATTTTTATTGTTTTGATCTCAAATTCAAATGAATATATTTTGTTTGTCTTGAATTACGTTTTTTTACCTCTCCAATGTGATAGTGTGTCTCAAATCCAAGAGCAACAATTAGAGCCCCAACTATCTTTATTTTCCATTTACTATCCATAAACAAAAGTTTCTAATGTAAATTATAAAGTCAAATTGAAAACGATGTACATTTTTACAATTTTTTTGATCTAAAATTCATTTAGAAATGTATTTTATATTCGAAGATCACGTAAATTATAAATTTAAGAATACGATATCTCTTTATATTGTATTTTTTTTTGTTGTATTTGTATGAAGTTGATTTGATTATTTGATTCTATATTCAATTTGAATATTCATATTTTAAATTGATGTGTATACATATTAATTTGATGAATAATGGTTTAAAAAAGTAATCCATTTAAATTAAAAAAATTAAAAAAATAATAATACAAGGACATGCCACCATAATTAATTACAAAACATTATTTCAAAACATATTTTAATTAATCAACCTTAAATAAATAGAAAACATATTTTAATTAATCAACCTTAAATAAATAGAATTAATCCTAAAGTCAACCTTCCCTTGATATAGGCCCTCCTTAATTGTTGAGGATAATAATTTCAAAAAATTATAAAGTTATACATTAAAATCAATATGAATTCACATGTCATTCTTTTATTCTATAATTATTTTAATATAGATTGAGATCTATAATGTTACTAAAGATCAAGGCAAATCTCGAATCACTTATCTTTCTCTTTATTTAAATTATGAATTATTTTATTTTATATTATTGCATAATAAATTTAATTATAAATAAGATAATTATTTAAAATTTAAAATAAAAATTTATGAAAAAATAAAGCAAACAATTTAAGGAAGAGATATTGAAATATAATGTAAAAATATGAAATTGTATTCTCCAAAGCTGGTAAGTTTTCTTCCCTCTTTATTAATTATGTCGGTGGTATTTATTCTTTATTTATTATTAATATTTCTTTATATATTTAATATTTATCAAATTATTATACTAATTTTTAAATTTATTTATAAATAGGTACACATAAAAATTCTACATTGCAACAAAGTGAAATATTAAATGGTTAGTACTTTGTAGACCCCCTCTTTAATAAATATACATTTTAAATTTATATATTTTATGTAAATAATTTTTTATAATATACATGGACGGGTATACATTTATTTTGTTAAAGTTTTTTTTAATTGCATATCATCAAGAATGAAGGTAAAGAATGTTGTGAATGTATATATAATTCTCTTGAGATATAGAGTGTGAATTTATTTTAAAATACTTTTAAAAACTTTCTAAGATGTATAGAGTATTGTGGAGAATACTTAGTAATTGTCAATAAATAAAATGAGAGAGTAAGTGTATTCTTTACTTAGAAAAGTTTTAGTAATTGTTAATAAAAAAATCTAAAATCTTCCAATAGAGTTTGATTAGTTAATTGAAGTGTCAAATCTAAAATCTTCCAACAAAGTTTGATTAATTAATTGAAGTGTTAAATAAATATGAAGAGTGATCGCTCTAAAAAGGAAAATGGATTACAGATGTTACCCTGACTTAGTTGAGAAAAATATGTATTTGTTATAATATAATCGTTTTCAATAAAAAAAAAATTGTATAAATATGAAAATATAAATACAATAATATACATTCAAATTTGTAGAAATGTATATGTTATAAATATATTTGCATAAAAAAAAGTTTAACTCTATCAGACTCTAACAATGAAAAAAATATAAAAATTAATATAGTATTTAAAGTTCTTATTTTAATAAATCGATCCTAATATAATATTTAATGTTATTATTTTAATAAATCGATCCCGCGTAAAATGCGGGTATAGAGCTAGTTGTACTAATATTTATGAATTATTAATTTAGAGTTTTAATGGGACCTAATATTTATAAAGAGATTTTTTGAAAAATTATTATCTTATTATCTTATTGAATTTGATGATTTTTTACAAAGGTCCAAGTCGGGACGGAAGATTTTATTATTTTAGAGAGTTTATTAATTTATAGAATCGAAATATTTTATTATTTTAGAGAGTTTATTAATTTATAGAGTATTAATTTATCGAGGTTTTACTGTAGTGGTGAAATTGTGCCAAGTGTCTCATTATATTCTCACAAATATAGCGTATTAAGATAATAATATAGGATAATATATTGATTGGACTTTGAGAATTAAGTCAAAGAATAAAATTCGTCCAAATTACACAAATACAATGTTTAAATAGACAATGAAATTTGGAAATTGAAGATAATTATCTTTTGCATTCCAGTTCCTCACGATTTCACACTAACATACAATCAATTATTTGATTTTTTTTCTCAATTTTTTTTTTAACAATTATTATCTAATTTATTTATTTTTTATTTCAGCTGATAGGATTTGAGCATAATTATTTCATCTAAATCTGTTGTCGTTGATTTTCGATTCAAAATATAATTTTTTTTAATTATATTGTGAATTTTTTTGTATCATTGTAATACTATTTCATTATTTGAATTTATTAAATCTCACTACATGCATTGAAAAAATGACAAAATTCATACTCCCTCCGTCTAATTTTATTATGCCCACTTCTTCGGGCACGGGTTTTAATGAATATTGATTAGTTTATTCATAAAGTAGATAAGTTGAGGGTATGATGGGGTATTGTGGGGTCCATTTGTAAATAAATGATTGTTTATGGATAAAGTGAATGGCAAAGTGGGTAAATAAGTGATGGTGATAAAGTAGTATGAATAATATTGTTTCCAAAAAGGGTATGGGCATAATAAAATTGGACAACCAAAAAAGGAAAGTGGGAATAATGAAATTGGACGGAGGGAGTATTATATATATATAGTAGTGAGAACCAATCTTCTGATTTTTATGGAACCAGATTAGTGACGTGTCACGCCATATCTTTCTTTTAATATATTTTAAAGATAATTTAAAACAAATATTATCCATTAAAATATATTTTCATTTTTTAATACATAATCTCCCATTTAACTCGTTAGTAAAAATCAGAAAACATTTCCAAAGCAAATCAAATCTTCCATCTACCATCAACGATTTATTTTTCCTGATTTAGCAAATCAAATCTTCCATCTGCCCACCAACGAATTAATTTTGTCGTCCTATTGCTCGAATATTATTTCATAAAATATTTTAGAAAGATTTAATGTATTATAGATTAGGAAATTCACTTGTATATAATGGATAAGTTCTTATTCATGATTTTTTTTTTCAATTTACTAAAACAAACAAACAAACAGTGATGATGGATGACATAATTTATAATTTAGCAACAAAATGATAAAAAAAAAATGATAATATTGAATCAAAACAGAATCATTCATATGGTTGTGGTATGATCACTGATAGTGCAATGTATATTCAGAGACCCTTCATGATTTTGAACAAAAATAGAGTGAGATGGTAAAAGCTACAAAGTTAGAAGATAATTGCTCTTAGAAATCAACGGCATAATGAGTTAGCAGTTGATTGCCAAGAGAATGAGATTTACGTTGTTCGTCATGCAGCTGTTTGAGTTTGAAGGAATACCATGTACACTTGCTAATATATTTTCGAGTCAAATACATCCTTCATGTGTATGATACATATAATTTTTCTAAAATATTTTATGAAATAACGGCTAAAAACATTCAAGATTGGAGTTACGTGGGTGGAGTTCAAATTCGAGCAATAGGAAGATAAACTTGATTCATGTATTATCTAACACTAAAATACACAACCGCAAGTGTACAACGTATATTGTAGCGTGATAAGTACAAGGTCGATCCCACAGGGAGGTGTAGTGTAAAAACGTATTTTGTTGATTGAATTCTAAATAGACGTGATCGATAAGTTTGAATGATGTAATTACCCCTAATTATCTACCAATTTGTCACAAGTAAATAATTAAAAGAGTAATAAGAGAATCGATCAAGTTGGTTCATGCAAATCACAAAAATGAAGAAAATACGAGTGAAGTTCAAATAAGAGAAAATAGGTTCCAAGGCACATGCAATACTAATGAATGCATCTATGATTAACAATTTACTCAAGTGGTGTTGTGCTTTTTCTATAAGATTGATCACAAAATAATGAGTTAAAAGTTCTCTCAATCTAAATAACCCAAGAGAAATATAATCCAATCTCGTATCTTTACCTCAATTGCATCATAAAACCCAATTAAGCCCCTAAGATCATCACACATCTTCCTAATCATTGATCATCTCTCGATCTCTCAATAAAATTAGGTCGAACACTTGCAATCAATTAATCAAAAGAGATTTCTCAATCCAATTTCAATTAACTAAGATCAACACATCACTATTGTACACTAATGACATGTTTTGAAGTGAAAATCAAGCATTCAAATAGAATTAAGCCACACAAACACCAATTAAGCAAAGTACTAATTCATAAACTTCATCAAAAGTATTTACAAGGCCCTAGAACCAAAAGTGTTCTAGCCAACAATCAACATAATCCAATTAACACAAACTAATGAAATAAACAAATAAAAATAAAGAGAAAGAGAAAACTTAGTCTAATGGATAATGGGTGATGAAATTCCAAAGCTATTGATGTCTTCCTTGCTTGATTTGGTGGAGAATTGAAGAAATGGATGATGATTACCTCCAAGTGTGTGTTTGTATGTGTAAGAATTCTTGTGGAAGTGGGTAATTCTGTTTGAATTCAAGAATGAGGGTATTTATAGTGTTGGGGTAGGGTTTGAGGGTGAAAATTGCAATTGGGTCCTTGAAAATAGGAGGAAATACACAAAATCGCCGAAACAGGGGCAGCTCGGCCGTGCAGTGGCATGGGGGGAGCTCGTCCGTGCCTTGATTTCCTTTTGTGGGGGAAAACTTTCTGTTCTTTCTGATTTTCCCATGTAGATGGAAGATTTGATTTGCTTTGAAAATGTTTTCTGGTTTTTAATAACGGATTAAGTGGGAGATTATATATTAAAAAATGAAAATATATTTTAATGGATAATATTTGTTTTAAATTATCTTTAAAATATATTAATAAGAATTGTTTTAAATTCTTTAAAATATATTAATAAGAATGATACTCTCTCTCTCTCTCTCTCTCTCTCTCTCTCTCTCTCTCTCTCTCTCTCTCTCTCTCTCTCTCTCTCTCTCTCTCTCTCTCTCTCGTTGCCCAAGCAGGTGTCAGGTACGAGGAGGGTAAAGGATTACCTATTCATACGTCCTCTTTTTCTTTTAGTTGGTCTTTTTATCCGATCTTCATTCTCTCTTTTGTTTATTTATCTATATCTTCTACTGTATTTTTCAAGAAACGTCTTTTATATCCACAAAAGTACTGATTTCAAGGTTTTTATTCGCTGTCGATTCACCGTTTATGTATCCGCAATAACTAAGTATTTATAGTTGACGTCGCTGCTTCTATGCCCCACCGATGTCAAGTTTTTAGAAACGCAATTTGTTGGTGTAATTTTCTTGTAATTGTTAGTCCAATTCTCACCTTTTGAGATTTTAATTTAGATTCTCATATTTTTTGAGTTTGTCTTGCCGCCGTCCTTTTCACCCCCTTCTTCAGTTAGTGGTTTTGTTAATTAATATATTTTTTGAATAGTGATTACATTGAAAAAAAAGATTGAATTAGATCGGTCACCTATTGCCCAAGCAAGTGCCAGGTAAGAGGATGGTAAAGGATTACGCCAAAGTCTCATGTGCACTCAAGTACACAGTGTACTTGAGTTGACCTTGACTGGTCAACTGTCAAACTTTGATTTTTTTTTCGATTTTTTTTATCATAGAAAAAGTGTATGTTAGTATATTGAAAAGTGCATCTTCATTTTTTAATGAAAAGTGTATGTAAATATATTGAAAAGTGCAACATTGTTTTTAATGAAAAGTGTATGTTATTATAACTGAAAAGTGTATGTTATTATAACTGAAAAGTGTATGTTATTATAACTGAAAAGTGTATGTTATATTAAAAATGTATATTATTATAATTGAAAAGTGTATGTTATTATAACTGAAAAATGTATGTTATTATAACTGAAAAGTGTATGATCTATTAATGAAAAGTGTATGTTATTATAATTGAAAAGTGTATGTTATTATAACAGAAAAATGTATGATCTATTAATGAAAAATGTATGTTAATTAATGAAAAGTGTAAGTTATATATTAATGAAAAGTGTATGTTATTATAACTGAAAAGTGTATGTTAATATAACTGAAAATATTATTGAAAAGTATAAATTTTATGTAAAAAAAAAATCGAGAAAAAAAATTGACCGGTCAAGGTCAACGGTCAACAGTTGACCAGTCAAGGTCAACTCAAGTACACCGTGTACTTGAGTGCACAAGAGACTCACTCAAGGATTACCTATCCATGCGTCCTCTTTTTCTTTTAGTTGGTGTTTTTACCCGATCTTCGTTCTCTCTTTTGTTTATTTATCTATATCTTCTACTGTATTTTCCAAGAAACGTCTTCTATATCTACAAAAGTGATTTCAAGGTTTTTATTCGCTGCCGATTCATCGTTTGTGTAACTCTCCAGTGGGAATGAATGTGAGAATGAAATGTAGTACTGTATAAATCTATTTTAATTATTATTATTGAGCATTGTTAAAAATATAATATTATTTTAAATTAACAATAATAATATTGATTATTGTTAAAATATATTATTTTTATTATTAATATTTTAATAATTATTATTGGTAGAAGAGTTATTATTATCAACATATATTTATCTTATTATTGGTTTTATTATTTATAATAAATGTATATTTTAAAAGAAAATAAATATTTTATTTTTATATAAGAATATTATCATTATTTTTAATATTAAATATTTATTTTAAACATTATTATTTATATTATCAAGAATTATTATACTATTATTTTATATTTTTTATTTTTGAGATTATATATTATATTAATATTTTTATTATTAAATACGGAGTAATAGTAATATTATTATTGTTATTATTAAAAAATTATTATTTATTAAAAAATTGATTCCTTACCTAAATCCACGGGGGTTGGAGGGAATCACAATTCTTTACTTTTGGGAATCACCATTATGTAATGATGATTCTATTCATAAATTATACCAATCACAAAATTTGGAATAGACCCATGAATGATTATTCCATTCATGGGCTATTCCACCATACCAATCATACCTCTCACTGTTTATAGTCGACGCTGCTGCTTCTACGTCTCGCTGATGTCAAAGTTTCTAGAAAGGTAATTTGTTGGTGTTATTTTCTTGTAATTGATAGTCCAATTCTCGCCTTTTGAGATTTTACTTTGGATTCTCAAATTTTTTGACTTGTCTAACCATCTAGTGGGGAGGGGTGAATAGACTTTAAAACTTTTTCTAAACAGAGTTGTCACTCAGCTGTATACTTAGTCTGTTGAATTGCCCAATCTGCTATTGTGAGGATTGCCTACGATTTCTCTACGGATTTTCACGAATTATTTGCCTACAAAAAATTTTCTAGCCATTTATATATCCTTTTATAAAATTACATTCCCTATGAAATTACCTAGGAAATAAATAAATACTTTTTTATATTATTTAATTCATCAAAATTCACCAAAATTAAAGCGGCAAATGAAATGTTGAGATAAATTTTTTTCCCTCCCTTCCTCTTCAATCATCCCCACTAGTCCACCACTTCATCTTCAATCGCAAATATGAAAGCTCATGATAATCGACGACGACGGAGAAAAATGCAGAGATTGCTATGATAATCGCAATAACAAAAAAATGATGGTTGTGATAATCGACGACGAAGCTCATTTATATTCCGATCTTCATCAAGTAATCTTTATATTCCTTAAGTGTACATTTCCCCCAAATCTCAGAAACCCTATTTACTGAGAATATAAATATGTGAAGAGGCGATTTAGGTGAAGGTCATATCGGAGGCTAATTTGAGCTGCTAATCCATTCATCTGTGAACATGTTTGCATCGTAGTTATCGAATCGCCTCTTCGAAACAGATATTTTTCTTTCTATATGTTTACTCTTCTTCTTCTTCAGTTCTTCTATGTGTATTTCTATTTGATTATTTAGTTTCTTATTGGGTAATACTGGTACTTTGCAAATGAGTTTATATTAATCCGTATTTAAAGGCATGTTTAGCGTAGACGAGAGTTATATTGACATGCTTATGTTTATGATGTGAGTTGTTGGTATGCAAATGTGTTAGTTATACTATTAATTCGTCGAGACAAAGTTAATCGTATTAGAACCCCATTAAGATACATTAATTACTTAAATGATTATTTGAGGTTGGTGAGGATTAGGAAGAAAACCTTATTACCGGGTTTAGGAACACCTTAGACTTAAGGTTATATTACCCGAAGGGATGGTTATCATCCTAGCATTTAGATGCTCTTAGCAAATCTTAATTGAAGCATAAACAAAGTAAAAACAATTCCACTCGATTTCACTAGGTAGAGAACACCCGAAGCATTCATTCACCCTTGCACTTCGCAGAATTTAATTCGTAGTTGTTCCTTGTTTTGTTTGTCAATTTCTTGAGTTAGTAGTAATTTTCCTTATTAAGTTGTGGTAATTGCTCTTCATGGTTATTTTCTTCGTTTTAGTAATTTAAATCACTTGTTAACTTTTAGATTTGTGTTTGATTTAGTTTATTTCAACTTGATAGTCACTTAACTTAATTTTAGAAACACAACACGTGAAACTGTAGTTACATTAGTTATGTCGACATACAACTCTAGGGACTCATTGCACCAACCCACCTCTTAGGTCGATACTACTTGGTCAAATAGGGTAACGTAGGAGACATCTCTATTTTTCCCCCGGGGAATCTTTAGAATTCCCACTGCTTAGCTTTCAATTCGCCTCTGACCATCAAATGAAATGTGAATAACCCGTCCTTCTCTCTTTGAAAGAAGGGTCGCTTCCGGTTCTGTCGGTGAATAGATCTGCCATTTCTTGAAATCTCTCTTTTGATTCAAAATCGTGGTGTAACGTGTATCCTCTCCTGTTCCGGTCATGGAATAGATGAAATAAATCCAAAAATGGATTTTTGTTCTAGAATGAAATCTTATTGGAACTGTCCATATCCGGTTCATCCTTCAGAACCCTATCACACCCCGGATCTGATGAAATAGGATGAATTGAGACAATATTTTGTAAATACGTAATTATCTTGAATATATTAACCAGTTCTTTATTTTTCGATCGCCTGGGAGGGACAAAAGAAAGATCTTGTTGTTTCTTCAACAATTTCGGATCTCTAGTGGACCTCTCAGTAGGATTCGAACCCAGATGAAGTTCTGACCATCTATTAGAGAAAAAAGAACGAACCGATCTTGTAGGATTCCCAAGAAATTCTTGGATTTCTTCCGGAAGTTCGGCCCGAACCGAGGAATCCCTTAGATATGATGCAAAATGGATCTTGTTCTATCTTTGATCAGAGATTTCTCTATGAAAAATACGAATCGGAGTTTGAAGAAGGGAAGGGGGAAGGAGCCCTCGACCTGCAACAGATAGAGGAGGATTTATTCAATCACATAGTTTGGGCTCCTAGAATATGGCGCCCTTGGGCCTTTCTATTTGATTGTATCGAAAGGCCCAATGAATTGGGATTTCCCAGTCTCTGTTAACAGCTTTCTTTGGAGTTCCTCCGAAGCCATAACATAGAAGAAATAGATAGCAGGGGTGCTAACGATTCTTCTTCGGCCCGAACCGAGGAATCCCTTAGATATGATGCAAAATGGATCTTGTTCTATCTTTGATCAGAGATTTCTCTATGAAAAATACGAATCGGAGTTTGAAGAAGGGAAGGGGAAGGAGCCCTCGACCCGCAACAGATAGAGGAGGATTTATTCAATCACATAGTTTGGGCTCCTAGAATATGGCGCCCTTGGGCCTTTCTATTTGATTGTATCGAAAGGCCCAATGAATTGGGATTTCCCTATTGGTCCAGGTCATTTCGGGGCAAGCGGATCATTTATGATGAAGAGGATGAGCTTCAAGAGAATGATTCGGAGTTCTTGCAGAGTGGAACCATGCAGTACCAGACACGAGATAGATCTTCCAACTATTACGAACCCTTATGCTTGAGGGGAAGTAATTGTAAAAATCACATTTGCTAAAAAGTTCGTTCAAGTTATTCTCCAATCTTCTACTTTTAAAAAAAGGAAATAGAATTACATGTGGTTTTTGGATTTGCATTGTTTGGGTAATATGGAAATGGAGGAACAAGATTATTTTTTTAGAATGAAGTATGGAATAAAGGGAAAGTTGTTGATAAGACTAGAGGTAGATTTTAGAGTTGGTGTTTCGCGAGTAATCGAACTAAACCTTATGCATAGTTTATGGAGTTGTTGAATCCATATACAACTTTTGTGCCTTCTTCTCTGCTAATATATGTTTGGATATATATATATATATATTTTTTTTTTTGTAGTTAGTTTTGTTTCTTTAATTATTTCATGTTGAGAGGTTCTGTTTTGTTCCTCTTAGCACATTGTATATGATTCAAATGGTACACCTTGGGCCATTTGTAGCCCTGTATTTTCTGTAAAATTTTCTTTACTGAAAGAAAAAAAAAAAACTTATCTAGGGTTTGAAATTTCAACTTATTTTTACTCTCTATACACTATTTATTGTCTTTTGTTGAATATTTTTGTTTTTATTATAACAATGTTCGTGTCACGCCCCAAATTTGAGAATAATAATTTTTAAAAAAGTAGTTAAAATAACTAATTTTGAACACGATAAAATTATTATTTTTAATTTACTACGGTAAAATAAAGACGCGTAACGATTAATATAATTTAAATTACGTTAATTATTGCATCGGAAACGATTATAATAAAATCAAGATGTTCATAACTAAGTACTCATCAACCAAAAATCCATAAGGATAACTATAATTCAATTTAATAAACATGCATGTAAATAGTCTTTTATTCTTAAATAAATAAGTATCGTCTCCCATCACCACTTTTTGCCATCCAACTCTTCGACCTGAAATTGTAAATTGTGGGGGGTGAGCATGCAAGCACACTCAGTGGGATTAAGTCATTCAATATTTAATGCTAAAAATAAATAATCAAGTAATTGCAATCTAGTAAATAACATTCAAATTGCCACATATATTTTGTCATTGATACTTGCCAACTTTGCCAATAGAGTTTTGTGGACCTTCCCAAAGCCAAATTAATGACTAAGGTATTCCCACACGTAGTGAGCACGGAGGGTTACACCCGAAAATCCGTCGGTCCCGAACCCCAATCGGAGCCCCTGGCTTTTAGAAACTTTACCACAAACTTTGCCAATATATAATATACTTTTCCACAAACTTTGCCATAAACTTTGTCAATATATAATATACCGTGCCACAAATCATAACAATAGAAATTGATTCATATAGTAAACAATTAACTCAAACCATTTATCTAAAACATTAAATAAAGAATAACAATACATTAGAGTTCTACCAACCACGATAGATGAACGTGGAAATGATACGTAAAAGTCTCGTACGAATTAATCGTCGTAATCGTTGTCGCCTTGCACTAATTATCGTGGTTGTCTAGTCGTGAAGTATAAAGAACGACGAAGGTGTAGCTAAAGTAAATTCTTAAACAACTCTTGAACAAATAAAATGACAATTTGCATGAGTTGATTCACCACCACTCACCACGCATTATATAGTACTTATTTGGGTGAGGGTGAATATTTTAAAAAAAATAGGTGTTTCCTTCCACCACTAAAGGATGGAGTTACAAAAATAATGTGTAACTAAATTGAAATAAATTAGATTTTTATTTCTATGAATTAATTTACAAAATTTAAAATGCAAATGTTACATATCTTTTTAAACTGTTGGTCAATGAAATGGGCCTTTCAATTTCATTGCCTCATTAAAGGAGTGGGAGTTAGAAATTTACATGAGGAAGTTACATAAATTAACTTATAATTAAACTATGTAGTTAATAAGAATTTTATTTCTATTAATTAAAATTTATTTAAAATAATTATTAATAAAAAGGTAAAGAAAATTATTGGGTATTACAGTTCGAGTGACGTTGAGCATCCACAAATAAGACTTATTTAAATTTTATGTATAATCATGTTCACCACTCAGATTTCTTAGAGGTTTTTGAAAAACAAGTTTATTTATTACTTTGAACGGGTGACATGATCTTGTGTTTCTATTTGATGATTTCAACACAAATAGATTTTCTGGAACAAATTATGGACACTGAATCTGACAGGCCGTCGACGGTGGAGGAAAGGTCGTTCAATTGATAGACCTTGCTATCACGAAGGTATACAAGAAGTCAAGAATGTCAAAGAACTCCCAATTAAGGGCCCAAAAGAGATCTCTTGCCACTAGCTTAAAGCTGCAATTAATATTTTCTACATGAATGATAAACAAACAACTCAGCCTTTATATACGTACTCAAGGCTTACTAACTCCCTCAACTAACTATAGCCCACATAACAAAAACAATAACCAACTGTCAATTACCAAATATAACAGAAATAATAACTACGACATCACAAACTTATTCCCCTTTTCCTATTCTCTTGTAGACTTTAATATCTTATCGTCTATCAATTGTCTCCCTCGGCGAAACAACCTTGACCCCGGCGAAACAGTCTTGAAAGAGAACAACACAAGAAGGGAAAGCAAAGAAGAGTAATAGCAGAAAACCTGAATTTGAAGGAGTAAAGAGTGATGCGACCGAAGTTATGCAACCATTTGTTGCCATTGACATTGGCTTAAAGAAAGAGATGTGCATTGTGCATATCAAGTGAAGACTGAGGAGGAAGAAGAAGAAATGGAGGTACGACTGTAATTTCACACTTTAAAATAAACTGAAATTTAAACTTGTTTTATTCTTTCCATTAGTGCATATGGATGGAAAAGTTAAAGTCAATGAATAAGGCAGGTAGGAGATTAGGCCACTAGGGGTCATGTCACATGTCATGTTGCATGCCTGCAAGTGGCTACAACGTTGTAGTCTAATGTCTATTGAATATTGTCAAATCTATATAACACAAATGTGGAAGATATATACTCTCCCGGTCTAATTTCATTATTCCCACTTTTCTTTTTTGGTTGTCCAATTTTATTATGCCCATACCCTTTTTGAAAACAATACTATTCATACTACTTTATCTCCACCCTCCTACCATCACTCATTCACTTTATTCATAAACAATCATTTATTTATAAATGGACCCCACAATACCCCATCATACCCTCAACTTATCTACTTTATGAATAAACTAATAAATATTCATTAAAACTCGTGCCCAGAGAAGTGTACATCTTAAAATTGAACGGAGAGAGTATATAGCAACAAGAGATTTCACTTGTATTAATTTTTAAAAAGTACTCCCTCCGTCCCAGGATTTTGTGCATGGTTTGACCGGCACGAAAATTAAGAAAATGGAATATAGTGATGTGTATGGTAGAATAAATGAGGGATATTATTAGTAATTTATTGACTAAAGTGGGTGGAGATTTGACTAAAGTTATAAATTGAGTTAAGTTGTGGGCCCAATTAAAATAAAGGAGGGGTAATATTGATAAAAATTATGTGAGTTATTTCATTTTTTAGAGTGTGCAAATAATGTTGGGACACCCGTTAAGAAAAGTGTGCAAATAATCACGGGACGGAGGGAGTAATGCACGAGCAAAAAATTAGTAGAAGGAAAATATGAGGGGTGTATTCAGAGATTTTATTGAATTGGCTGGTATGAACTTTGATCTAAAATATATATTTGGTAGGTTAAAGGTTCTTGAATATGATTAATTAGAAATATATATGATCCATGTGATTCTAAAATATTTATTTGTTTTATGATTTTTTTTTCTCAAAGTGTAACTATACATGGTGGCAATTCTAAAATAATTGATTTGAAATTTTAATTACAATATTTTCGTATTATTAGTACTAAACTACTAACTACTGGAAGAAACGTTGTATTGTAAACTCGTTCGATCACTGTATGGACTTAAGTAAGCTCCAAAACAGTGGCACTTGAAATTTGACAACACGATGTTGTCAAATGGGTTTCGAATTAACGAATATGATAAGTGTGTATATGTGAAAGATACACCTAATGGATTTTTAATCGTATGCTTATATGTCGATGACATGTTAATTATGAGCAACAATCACAATATCATAGTTAATACGAAGAACATGCTAAGTAGAAACTTTGACATGAAAGACATGGGACTAGCAGATGTGTTTCTTAGAATCAAGATTGAGAAAACGTCTAATGGAATTTCCTTGACACAATCTCACTACGTGGAGAAGGTACTAAAGAAATTTAATGCCTTTGACGATCCACCTGCTAAGACACCTTTGAAACTCAACATTCACTTGAAAAAGAACAGAGGAGAACCAGTAGCTCAACTGGAATACGCAAGGATCATTGGAAGTGTAATGTACATTACGAATTGTAAACACCCTGATCTTGGGAAAATTATTTTTTCAGGACCACAACTTTGGGGGATTTGCAAAAAGAGGACCGCAACTTTACGGGCTAGCAAAAAGAGGCCCGTAACTTTTTTTTGTCGCAATTTTAGGCCTAATTAGCCCGACCGACCCAATTTCGGGTTATTTTTACACGTGAAAGTCACGTGAGGAAGGTTTTCGGGCTGAAATATACACGTGGATTAGTTATTATTTTAAAAAAAAATATTCAATCCACATCATCAAAGAGTAAACCACGCTTCTAAGAAGAATAACACATAATACAACACGCTTATAAGAATAACAAAATAAAACAAAAGGAATATAATAAAAGGAATATTAAAAGCCACTAATACCACCTGCAAAAAAATTAGAAAACAACGAAGAGTGGAGAGGCAAAGAAATGGAAGAGAAAAAAAGCCCTAAATAAATATCAACGCTAAAACGACGCACGCTCAACGCATTTTGACGGGATTCGAGTAGAATATGGTTAGTGTTCGAGACAAGAAACGGATGAATGACCCACCCCCTGTATACGGTAAGTATTCGAATTTTGGGTGTTGCTAATTTGTGTTGGGTTTTCGAATATTTTGGTTTGAGTGTTCGATTTTTGAAGTGTTGCTCACTTTTTTGGGGCTGAGTTTTCAAATATTGCTTATTAGAAAGGTTTGTGGTCCCAATTTTTTCAGAGAATATGTTATGTTTACTTTATTGCATTTTGTGGGGTTTAAGATTCCTGGGAGTTTGTGGGGTTGTCAATTTTGTGGGGTTTGTGGACCTAGAATCATAATTTATTGTATATTTGTGTATTGTTTACCATTGAGATCCTATTTTATTTTTGATAAATGAAAATATAAACAATGTACATGCTTCTGTAGAAATATTTAAATATTTGCAGATTTTTTTTTTGAACAGTCAAATAAATTCATTTCCAATGAGTACAAGGGATACTCAACCCGTGAAATTACAACATAATTTTGTTACTAATAACTCCTCTACAGCTGCAGTTTATACTCATATCAGAGCCCCTCCTATTCTTGCTAGTTTTCACTACTAATACATGCTAGAGCCCCTCCTATTCTTACTGTTTTTCGTTCTTAATACATGCTAGAGGAGAGCAGTACCATGCTGCTATGGAAGCAATTTGCAGATTAATTACTTTGCTGAGAACATTATGATTAGACACCACAAGTTATATAGAGGAAAAATCTACTTTATCATTAGTTTTAATTTAATTTGTTGTACAATTCTGCCTGGTTGTTTGGAGAGGACAAAAGTCTCTCAATAGAAAACTTTAAAAAATTCTTCTTCCATTAAGCAGTTTTTTATGTCATCTTAATTAGTCTGCCTTTAAGTTTTTTTGGTTGGACAATAATATATATAAAAAGAGAGTCAAGTCTCTCAATAGAAAACTTTAAAAAATCCTTGTAGTTTGCCTTTAAGTTGATACATGTATTAGTTAATTTATTTATTGTAGATCCATGTTTACCGTAGTTTGCCTTTAAGTTTATATTTTAGCTACATATGTTAACTACTTTTATTTACTGTAGTTGGCTTATAAGTTGATACATGTATTAGTTAATTTATTTACTGTAGGCCTAGTGTATTTATGTTTTTTTTTTCATTTATTGTCTTTATTGTTTACTCACTGTTTATTTATTTAATTTATTGCAGCACCCCGTGGTGTTTATTTAACAGTGGGATTGAAATGGGGTGGTGAGTTTAGAACACATCCTATGCCTCATTACTATGGGGGTAATTCAATTAAGCTCGATTGGGTTACAGCTCAACACTTAGGATGGGATGCCTTAGTGAATTCTGTGAATGAGTATTGTGGTGAACCGGTTGATAAACTTAGAAAATTTTACTTTTTAATTGGCAATGTATTTAGGCTTCTTAGCACAGATGAAGAAGTTAGATTGTGGGCAACTAAACATATTCCTCTTAGAGAATTTGAGATATATATTGATGATGTTGAAGTGGATGATGATTTTGGGGTGGGTAATGTGGAGGTTGTGGAGAAGAGGAAGGGGAAGGGGAAGGTTGTTGATGATATGGCTGAAAATGATAGTGAACTTGAATATTTTTCTGATTCTGATTACAATATGACAGAAGAGAGTGAGAGTGATGATGATGCTTTATATGAAAAAAATATTTGTGAGGAAGAGGAGACTGAGTTTGTGAGAATTGGTAATGGTGAGTCTAAAGACTCTGATTCTGATTCTGATTGTGATGTTGTTGTTGCAGATAGGGATTTTGATGAGTATAAAGACTCTGATTCTGAACAAATAGGGCCTAACTACCCTGTTTTCAATCCTGATGTTATGTATGAGTCACCAGAGTTTGAACTAGGCATGATCTTTAGTAATAGACATGACTTCAAGAAGGCAGTGCAAACATCAGCCATTGAATCAAATATGTCAGTTATATTTACTAAGAATGCACCTGAAAGAGTGTATGAAAGGTGTATGGATAGAAACTGTCCATGGAAACTTACTTTATTGAAAGTTTTAGATGAGGAGACTTATCAAATTAGGGAATACTGCCCTAAACACACTTGTGCTCCTTCTTTCAAGGTAAAAAATGTTAAATCCCCTTGGATTTGTGAGAAGTTTGTTAAAAAAATTGCCAATGATCCTACTAGAAAGATGAGCGGTTTTAGGCAAGATGTGATAGATGACATAGGCTGTGATGTTTCTAAGCATCAAGCTTTTAGAGCTAAAAAGTTGGCATTGAAAAAACTTGAGGGTAATCCTAATGCTCAATATAGCAAACTATGGGATTATGCAGATGAGCTAAGAAGAACCAATCCTGGTTCTACAGTAATTGTGGCTTCTGAAAAAGATGATAATGGTGATGATAGGTTCAACAGATTCTATGTTTGTCTACATGCAGCTAAGAATGGTTTTGCTTCAGGTTGTAGGCCTATAATTGGGGTAGATGGATGTCACTTGAAGGGACCCCATAAAGGAATACTTTTAACAGCTGTAGGTGTTGATGCAAATAATAGTTTATACCCCCTTGCTTGGGCTGTAGTAAACTCTGAATGTGGAGAGACATGGGAATGGTTTCTAATTTGTTTAAAACATGACTTGGAGATATTCAGATGCTATGAGTACACCTTTATGAGTGACAAACAAAAAGGTTTAATTCAGGCATTTCGTGAGATTTTCCCAGATTCTCAACACATGTTTTGTGTTAGACATTTGCATGGAAATTTCAAGACAACTGGTTTTAGAGGTCTTGCATACAAAGAAGCATTGTGGATGGCTGCCCATGCTAGTACAATGGCTGAATGGAAGAAGAGAATGGAGGAGTTGAAAGAGTTTAACGCCAGTGCATGGGAGTGGTTAAATGCTAAACCACCGGACCAATGGAGCAAGTCTCATTTCAGTGAGCATCCCAAGTGTGACATGCTTTTAAATAATGTGTGTGAAAGCTTTAATGCAAGCATATTGGAGGCAAGACAAATGCCTATTTTGACAATGCTTGAGTGGATAAGGGAGTGGCTCATGATGCGGTTTCAATACAACAGGGATGTTGCAGCAACAAAGTGGAAGGGGAGAATTTGTCCTAAGATCAGGCAAATCACTTATAAACACATTATGATGACAGCCAACTGCATTCCCATCAAGTGTGATAACTTTAACTATCAAGTAAGCATTTTTTGTGAGTTTAATTTACAATTTACCTACAAGATTATTTAAGTTTAATTTTACAATTTACCTACAGGTTAGAGTTAAGGATGGAACTCAATTTTGTGTGAACTTGGAAGAACACACATGTACTTGCAGAATGTGGGATTTAAGTGGAATTCCATGTAAGCATGCCATTTCAGCCATTACACATCAACATGGAGATGTTGAGGATTATGTTAGTGATTGGTACACAATTGATTGCTACAAAAGAAGCTATGCACCATCCATTAAAGGGATAAATGGGGATGCTCTTTGGCTTGAGACTTGTTTCATTCCACCATTGCCTCCAAACATGGGGAGAGGAAAAGGGAGGCCTGCTAGAGCTAGAAGAAATGAGTCTGATGAACCTAAAAAGAAGTCAAAAAAGAAAGGGAAAGGGAAAAAAACAACACTAGGGAGAAGACAATCTTCTATCACATGTAGGGAGTGTGGAGTTCAAGGCCACAATAGTAAATCATGTAAAAGGGAAGATCAGGTAACATTTCAAATTTCTATTTAGGTTTAATTGTATTGTGTGTTATGTATATATCATATATGTTAATTACATGGTGTTGTTATTTTGTAGGGGAGAACAAACATGAGGGGATCAAGTGTCAATAGAGGAGTAAAGTTTTGCATTATTTGATATTTTAATTATTGTGACCCTTGATTCTGTTTTATTTTCTAATTATATGTATATACATTTGTTTATTTTTCAGAAGAGAAGGGATAAAAGAAATAATCAAGGAAGGAGAGCACTATTGAATGAGCTTGAAACTAATGAAGAAGATCCAAGGCAATCAATGTTGCCACCTCTCCCTATTTCACAAGAGCCTATTAGTGAAGTCTTGGATGATGAAATTCCTACACAACAGTCACAAAGTATGGCAAAGGTACCTGGACCTACAAGTTGGGACCAACTCCAACTAGGTAAAAGGCCAAGGGGTGTTCAGATTGGGGGACCATCTTCCGGAGGAAAAAAAATCATACGTTTGTCGGCTCTACAAAATATGTCAAGGAAAAAGAAGTGAAGGAGTTTAGTTTTATTGAAGTTTGGTGATCTTTTTAATATTAGTGTATTAACTATCATTTTGGATGACATCTACCTATAAACTTTGACTTATGTATTTTGGATAGATGATGTATTTTGGATTTGATAACATGTTGGTTGACCTGTGTATTTTGGATAGATAACATGTGGGTTGACTTATATGTATTTTGGACAGATGTGATGCATGTATTTTGGATTTGATAACAGGTGGGTAGATGTTGTTTATTTGTGGAGGCATATGCTTAGAGTGTATGCAAGGTGTTTGGAGAATTTCATTTGATCATATAAACATTAAAGATGCAAAATGAAAAATGAATGGACAGGTTTTATTTTTGGAGAAATTCATTGGATCCTGGCGTTACCATACATGATCTTGGAATTTTTTTTTTTTCACTTGAACTTGCAGAAAAAAATGGACAGGTTTTAACACCAACAAATCAAAAAAAAATGTGTAGGTTCACACATAAAAGATGCAAAATGAAATAGATGTCTTCTTCCTCAGAATATTCATTCACAAACATAAACAATATATGATTAGCTTACAAACTGAATTGGCTACAAATGTTAATTCCATAAGAAATTACAAAGTAAAATCACATTAACAATTGTCTAAACAATATCTAACCAACTACAACAGTAATTGCCTTCCAACATAACATCATAGACAAGATAGAGACCAATACAACAACTCTATTTTTTTTCTTCACATTTTCGGTTTTGAGCTTCTCAATTTCTATTTCTGCTGCATTTAACCTTCGCAACAACCCCGGAATAATCATCTTTGATCTCCAACACATTGGGGGGTCTTTCCAAGCCCAGAAAGAGCACCCACCTCTCTGCAATTAATGTTTTTACAAATTTCAAATTAGAGAATGGGTATACAGAGCATATCAATTCTTACAACAATTCTTACAGTAAACAGAGCATGGGTATACACGCATATGGGTTAGACTCATACCAATTTATTTGAAAAAATCTCATTTATGATACTTCTTCTTAATAAATCTATATATTTCATGAAAACTACAATTTGAGAGAAATGATTCTTACCTTTGAGTTTGAGTTTACACAACAAAGAAATCTTCTCCCTGGATTTTCGTTTGTCCAAGATGTGTGAATTAGAGCATTTCTTCCACAATAACACTCAACAACAACATTATCTTGGCTCGTTGTGGTAGACATTTACGAATCACAACTTTTTCCTTCAGGTAATATGGATTTTGAATCGCAAATTGGTTGATAGGTTTTCACGAAGGGTTAGGGTTTTTATGTTTTGAGGAAGATGGGGGACATGTCCTTTTGTAATGAGGTGGTTTTTATGTGGCATTTTTTTATGTGTTGGCATCCACGTGTATATTTCAGCCCGAAAACCTTCCTCACGTGACTTTCACGTGTAAAAATAACCCAAAATTGGGTCGGTCGGGCTAATTAGGCCTAAAATTGCGACAAAAAAAAGTTACGGGCCTCTTTTTGCTAGCCCGTAAAGTTGCGGTCCTCTTTTTGCAAACCCCCCAAAGTTGTGATCCTGAAAAAATAATTTTCCCCCCTGATCTTGCATGTTTTGTAAATAAGCTGAGTCAATACACGAACAATCCAAGTCACGAGCACTGGAAAGCACTGAAAAGGGTATTAAGATACTTGAAGTACACCCTTGAATATGGGCTTCACTACACGAGACATCCAGCTGTATTAGAAGGATACAGTGATACAAATTGGATATATTAGACACTAAAGACTCGTTATCCACTAGTGGATATGTATTCACTATTGGAGGAGCAACTGTGTCGTGGAGATCCAAGAAACAAACGTGTATTTCCCGTTCCACAATGGAATTAGAATTTATCGCCTTAGACCTAGCCGGTGTAGAGGCTGAGCGGCTGCGTAATTTTTTGGAGGACATTCCATGTTGGCACAAACCAGTACCTTCTGTGACGGTACACTGTGATAGTCAAGCTGCTATAGGCAGAGCTATGAATGTCATGTACAACGGAAAGTCGAGACACATACGTCGTTGACACAACTCCGTTAGAGAATTGATCTCAACTGGAGTAATGTCCATTGATTATGTGAAATCAAAGGACAATATAGCGGATCCGCTCACGAAGAGCATAAACCGAGATCAATTGAATAAGCTGGTAGAAGGAATGGGTCTAAAACCCACAATAAAAACTAAAACATTGAAAACCTAACCATGATGACTAGAGATCCCTAGAACTTGGTTCAATGGGAAAACGAAACTGTGGAAGTTAGTGATACAACACTTGAAAAACATGACCATTCCTGACAGCACTATCTCAAGTGTTAACAACCAGTAAGATGTGGTAAAGGTCGAGTCTTCGACTCTTAATGATTCCTAGAGTATAACGGGATACTCGAAAGGAGATCATCTATATAAATGAGAAGTGAGGGCCGCTTAGACCAAACATTTATGAACACAAAAGACGTCCATGGCCAAAATGGATAAAAACGTGAGAACGTTACGAAGACGAGACTGACTTGACACTGTTCATTAGGTATACACTATGGAGGACTAGTTCAAGGAATTGTGTCCACTAAGCCGCCGGTGTACCCGATAGTGTTTGGCTATAGAAAGTTCAAATCCAAAAACTCTTTTTTCGGATGCACTGAGGTCTCAATCGAACTGAACACTGAGTCTGATGTTGTATAGACACGATTTTCACTCATGTGGGGGATTGTTGGAATTAATGTGGGATTAATTGGGTTTTGATACCCTTATCTAATTAATTAATTAGAAGGACTAAACGTTAATTATGAAATAATTAAATGTGACATAGTCGATCTACTCGCGGAGTAGATGAACGTGGTATATTTAATATCTCAAAACCGAGTTAAGGTGAGTGAGAAATTAATTAATGAAGTTGAATGTTTCAACTTGAGTTTGAGGTGTGGGAATGTGAAGGGTCACATGTCCCACATAGAAAGTCTATAAAACATTTAAAGGCTTTAAAGGTATTGAAGTGAACATGGAGTTCAACCATGTATTAGGGGTACACTCCCTAAAAGGCCACACTTGCGCGCGCGCGCGCGCCTGTCCGACCGGCTCGGCTTCGGATTTGGCAATTGGTCTTTGGGGCCCGCCTATCTTTTTGCAGACCCAAAAACTCCAAAAGCCCAACACAGGAATTTGACCGACCCATTCGGTTATGGGCTCAGCCCATTTCGTAACACTTCAAGAAGCTTCCAGAACAATCTGGAAACCTCAAACTTGGTCTCCAAGGACCTTTCCACGTTTTGCGATTTTTTCGCACCTTAACCCACGCACGAATTATGCAACCACCTAGGGTTTTATCTGTCTATAAATACCAGACTCTTCCCTCATATTTTCTTACGGTGAAATTCGCCTCTCCTCTTTTCTTTTCTCTGCAGTGTTGTGCTCTCCAAAGCCAAACACTGTTCTTATTGCCGGAATTTTTCCGTGTGTTGCCAAAATTTTTTCTGTGTGTGTTCAGTTCGTACCTAGTACGTTCGTGGCTTTTTTCAGTGGAGCTACTGATTGACTAAGCGAAGTTATTTTACCTTTGGGAACAGAACGCCATACCAGTCGAGCACTACCTGGGCGTATTCTGTTCTACGGGAAAATGGTTTTCCCTTGACTCGACTTGTGTTATCAGAATCTTCGATATTGTAGTAAACCTTTGGTGCAGTTTCCCTAACAATCGCAGAACATAATAGATTAATCTAATTTTCGGACTTAATTAATTAAATTAATTTTCAGACTTAATTAATACACTGCAATGTCGAAATCGAATGATAACATGGAAATTGACCCCACTGATACAGAGGTCGTTCACGGTGCAGAGAACACTGCTGAGAACATTGGCAACGATGACAATAAGGATAAAGCTCGTGCTCCATCTACCTCACACAATTCTGGTGTGAAATCTAGAGATAAGGCTGAAGAATTTATTCGGAAAGCCAGAAACGAGGACAGTCTTCTTGGAGGACTTCCCCAGTTTAAGAATCCCTTCGGGGATCAGATGTTTACATTCTCTGCACCTGGGCCGAGGCCAATGGTCGTACAAGGAGAAAAACCTGAGAAATTCTCAGGGACTGAATTCAAGAGATGGCAGAGTAAGATGCTGTTCTATCTGACCATGCTTGGAATGGATAGGTTTCTGACTAAAAATAAACCTACACAGCCTGAGGCAAATGCCAGTCAGCAGGAAAGGGTCTTTTATGATCAATGGTCAAGTGGTGATTATCTGTGCAGAAACCACATAATTGGAGGACTATCTAATGCCCTCTACAGTATCTACTGTGACATTAAATCTGCCAAGGAGCTGTGGGAGTCCTTGGAGAAGAAGTACAGAACTGAAGGTGCTGGATTGAAGAAATTTGTCGTTGCACAGCTGTACGATTTTAAGATGGAGGATAACAAATCTGTAGTGGATCAAGTCCAGAAATTGCAGATTATTTTCCATAAGATAGCTGTTGAAGACATGGTTCTGCCAGATGCCTTTCTGGTAGCTACTGTATTCGATAAATTGCCTTCATCTTGGAAGGATTTCAAGTCTTACCTCAAGCACAAACGAAAGCAGATGAGCTTGGAGGATCTGATTGTTCGTTTGAGAATTGAAGAGGACAACAGAAAAAGAGAAGGAAAGGGACCCGCCCTTCAGATTGAAGCCAAGGCTAACTTGATGGAACAAAAGGGTCCATCAAAGAAAAGGAAACGTCCCAACGAGTCTGCTGTCAACACAACGAAGTTTGTGAAGGGAAAGGGTCCTGCCCCTAAGCAGAAATTCACTGGAAGTTGCTACAGGTGTGGGAAACCAAACCACAAGTCCAGTGAGTGTCGTCAACCCCGTCGTGACGACAAGGGAAAAGGCAAGCAAAAAGTACAAGATTCTGTGAACCTAACTAATTTGGACATGTCTACTGTGGTGACGGAGGTCAACATGGTGGACAATAAGAAGAAGTGGTTTGTGGACACTGGTGCCACTTGCCACGTTTGCTCGGAGAGGTCTGCATTCTCCAACTATTCTCCTTCTGATGGGAGAAAACTGTACATGGGCAACCAAGCCTCATCTGAAGTGGCTGGAACTGGGTCAGTGGTGTTGAAGCTGACATCTGGAAAAGAGCTAACCTTGAAGAACGTGTTGCATGTCCCTGACATCCGGAAGAATCTGATTTCGGGGTCTCTTCTAGTTAGCAGTCAATTTAGACTAGTCTTTGAGTCTGATAAGATAGTTCTAAGTAAGTTTGGTCACTTTCTCGGGAAGGGTTATCTCGAGAATGGTTTATTTAAGTTAAGCACAATGGTTCTAAGCCCCAAAGGCAAACAAGTTGTTAATGAAATTGCTTCTACTTCTGCTTATATCGTTGAGTGTTCCTATTTATGGCATTTTAGATTAGGACATGTGAATTTAAAATCCATAAAACGTTTAGTAAATCTCGATTTACTTAAAATTGACAATGTCGATACATCCAAACGATGTGAAATATGCACGGAAGCAAAATTGACCAAACTACTGTTTAAAACTGTTGAAAGGAACACTGCCCCTTTATAATTAATTCACACGGATGTATGTGATTTAAAATTTGTACAAACTAAAGGAGGGAAAAAGTTTTTTATTACTTTCATAGACGACTGTACAAGATTCTGCTACGTTTATCTTTTAAGAAGTAAAGACGAAGCTATAAAAGCTTTTAAACGTTATAAAAATGAAGTAGAGAATCAATTAGACACTCGAATTAAATCAATTCGGAGTGATAGGGGTGGAGAGTACGTAGCTTCGTTTGAACAATTATGTGTTGAAACAGGAATAATTCATCAAACGACAGCCCCATACTCACCTCAGTCTAATGGTGTTGCAGAGAGGAAAAACCGAACACTAAAAGAGATGATGAACGCTATGTTAATTGATTAGTGTGAAAATTGCTTGAAATTCATGTATTTAATTTGCATAATTTTATAGGATTTCATGCATTATTTACATTAAATTGACTAACTACACTTGATTTGGAGAAAATGTTGTGTTTCGTTCGATCACTGTATGGACTTAAGCAAGCTCCAAAATAGTGGCACTTGAAAATTTGACAACACGATGTTGTCAAATGGGTTTCGAATTAACGAATGTGATAAGTGTGTATATGTGAAAGATACACCTAATGGATTTGTAATCGTATGCTTATATGTCGATGACATGTTAATTATGAGCAACAATCACAATATCATAGTTAATACGAAGAACATGCTAAGTAGAAACTTTGACATGAAAGATATGGGACTAGCAGATGTGATTCTTGGAATCAAGATTGAGAAAACGTCTAATGGAATTTCCTTGACAAAATCTCACTACGTGGAGAAGGTACTAAAGAAATTTAATGCCTTTGACGATCCACCTGCTAAGACACCTTTGGAACTCAACATTCACTTGAAAAAGAACAAAGGAGAACCAGTAGCTCAACTGGAATACGCAATGATCATTGGAAGTGTAATGTACATTACGAATTGTACACGCCCTGATCTTGCATGTTCTGTAAATAAGCTGAGTCAATACACGAACAATCCAAGTCACGAGCACTGGAAAGCACTGAAAAGGGTATTAAGATACTTGAAGTACACCCTTGAATATGGGCTTCACAACACGAGACTTCCACCTATATTAGAAGGATACAGTGATGCAAATTGGATATCAGACACTAAAGACTCGTTATCCACTAGTGGATATGTATTCACTATTGGAGGAGCAGCTGTGTCGTGGAGATCCAAGAAACAAACGTGTATTTCCCGTTCCACAATGGAATCAGAATTTATCGCCTTAGACCTAGCCGGTGTAGAGGCTGAGCGGCTGCGTAATTTTCTGGAGGACATTCCTTGTTGGAACAAACCAGTACCTTCTGTGACAGTACACTGTGACAGTCAAGCTGTTATAGGCAGAGCTATGAATGTCATGTACAACGGAAAGTCGAGACACATACGTCGTCGACACAACTCCGTTAGAGAATTGATCTCAACTGGAGTAATGTCCATTGATTATGTGAAATCAAAGGACAATATAGCGGATCCGCTCACGAAGAGCATAAACCGAGATCAATTGAATAAGCTGGTAGAAGGAATGGGTCTAAAACCCACAATAAAAACTAAAACATTGAAAACCTAACCATGATGACTAGAGATCCCTAGAACTTGGTTCAATGGGAAAACGAAACTGTGGAAGTTAGTGATACAACACTTGAAAAACATGACCATTCCTGACAGCACTATCTCAAGTATTAAGAACCCGTAAGATGTGGTAAAGGTCGAGTCTTCGATTCTTAATGATTCCTAGAGTATAACGGGATACTCGAAAGGATATCACCTATATAAATGAGAAGTGAGGGCCGCTTAGACCAAACATTTATGAACACAAAAGACGTCCATGGCCAAAATGGACAAAAACGTGAGAACGTTACGAAGACGAGACTGACGTGTGCTGACACTGTTCATTAGGTATACACTATGGAGGACTAGTTCAAGGCATTGCGTCCACTAAGCCGCCGGTGTACCCGATAGTGTTTGGCTATAGAAAGTTCAAATCCAAAAACTCTTTTTCCGGATGCACTGAGGTCTCAATCGAACTGAACACTGAGCCTGATGTTGTATAGGCACGATTTTCACTCATGTGGGGGATTGTTGGAATTAATGTGGGATTAATTGGGTTTTGATACCCTTATCTAATTAATTAATTAGAAGGAATAAACGTTAATTATGAAATAATTAAATGTGACATAGTCGATCTACTCGCGGAGTAGATGAACGTGGTATATTTAATATCTCAAAACCGAGTTAAGGTGAGTGAGAAATTAATTAATGAAGTTGAATGTTTCAACTTGAATTTGAGGTGTGGGAATGTGAAGGGTCACATGTCCCACATAGAAAGTCTATAAAACATTTAAAGGCTTTAAAGGTATTGAAGTGAACATGGAGTTCAACCATGTATTAGGGGTACACTCCCCAAAAGGCCACACTCGCGCGCGCGCGCGCGCCCGTCCGACCGGCTAAGCTCGGATCGGCTTCGGATTTGGTAATTGGTCTTTGGGGCCCGCCTATCTTTTTGTAGACCCAAAAACTCCGAAAGCCCAACACAGGAATTGGACCGACCCATTCGGTTATGGGCTCGGCCCATTTCGTAACACTTCAAGAAGCTTCCAGAACAATCTTGAAACCTCAAACTTGGTCTCCAAGGACCTCTCCACGTTTTGCGATTTTTTCGCACATTAACCCACACACGAATTCTGCAACCACCTAGGGTTTTATCTGCTTATAAATACCAGGCTCTTCCCTTATAATTTCTTACGCTGAAATTCGCCTCTCCTCTTTTCTTCTCTCTGCAGTGTTGTGCTCTCCAAAGCCAAACACTGTTCTTGTTGCCGGAATTTTTCCATGTGTTGCCGGAATTTTTTCCGAGTGTGTTCAGTTCGCACCTAGTACGTTCGTGGCTTTCTTCCAGTGGTGCTACTGATTGACTAAGCGAAGTAGTTTTACCTTTGGGAACATAACGACATACCAGTTGAGCACTACCTGGGCGTATTATGTTTTGCGGGAAAAGGGTTTTCCCTTGACTCGACTTGTGTTATCAGAATCTTCGATATTGCAGTAAACCTTTGGTGCTGTTTCCCTAACAATTCTTTTACCCCATTTCTCTTTTATGATATTCAATCAACGTCGTTTGAGGAAATGAAACCAATACCGCCACCGGGGGTGAAGAAGTTGTACGACGTCTCTACTTCGGAAAGATTTAGAGAAAGTAAGCGATTCAGAAGGAGAAACAGTCTGAGGAGAACCCATCACCTACGGTACAAAAGGCTGTAAACTTTAATTTTTCTGTTAGTGCGTTGGACTATTGATTCTAGTCATAATCTAGTTCTTGAATTTGATTTTTCTGCATTTTGGTTATAAATCGGGATCAAATGAACTAGCGTATGTATTGATTCTGATACTACATAATAATATTGTTAGTGATGCTTCTTTTATGATATTTTGTTCATTTTCACTTTGCGCTGTGGAAGATAGATGTGCTTACCTGAATTTCGTGGTTTAAGTTTTATATTAATTTGTACAGAAGAAAAGAAAATAACAGAAGTTGGTTGGTGTTTGCCAATTATTGTTGCTTAGAATTTCCTTCAAAGTCTTTGTTTTTGTAGGATTGCTGCCATTATCCTTTAGTTTTTTTTCCCATTTGATGTGAGGCTTGACTTCAATATTCCAGGTTGCAGCAGCAGTTGGTTTTAAGGAAAAAAAGGCTTGAAATACCACGTGATATAAATCCTCAGGTTGCAGCCATAATTTTAGCCTGCTGGGCCAAATGAGTGAACTATCTTGCATATGATTCTTGTAAAGTGTGTGTATATATGCCATATGCCTATAGATATAGTGGTACGATGCAAGACTTATTTATCTGCATAGCTTGGTGACTAATTTGACCTGATTTTTATGTGCATTTTGGATTTTAAACTGTAGCATCATGCACCGTATAGTAAGTTATAATACTCCCTTTTTGCAAGCATACATTAGTATGCACAAATTCTCGCTAAAAAATGCACGGAATTCTGTTTAAACCTGGATACACAATTGGTTGTCTTTTACCAAGTTAAGAGTAGCATGTAATATAAAGTTAGTTAAGTAAAATGTAAAATTAATCCCGTGTATATTGGTGATTTTAGTCCCGAACGAATCAATTAATCCCGTGTATATTGGATATTGGTGATTTTAGTCCCGAACGAATCAATTTTCTCAATATAAGTCTTAGAAACTTTTAAAATGATGCAATTTTAGGCATGTCAGTTGTTCCCTAAATATGGTGTTTCCCAATGTTTGATGGAAATTTCTCCTTCTTTATTTGAACCCCAAGAACAAATGTCTGGAAAAATCTCCATTTTCATTCTGTATTTGTTGCTTAAATTATCTTTGTTTTCTTTGAAGGAATATTTCCATACATGTTTTTATCGTGCATATACATTTCTTGATATGCATATCATTCACAATCCTTTTATTCATGAATGCGTTCCAGGAAAATGATCCTACCTTGATGGGAAAAGTTAAAAAAAGTGACGCACGTGAAATGCATAGCTTTTATCAACATGATTACACAAATTACATTCAAGCTTTGCAAAATGCTGCTGACAAAGCTGATCGGTGAGATTTTATCAATCATTCATCATTTTCCTTCTTTGTTGGTGCAAATGTTGTAACTGAATTCTTGTTTTTATAGAGGATAACTTTTTTTTTTGGTAAAGTCTAGTATGCACTCGAGTGCATGTTGTGCACCCTAGTCTAAAGAAAAGTGTATGTTATTAAATTGAAAAGTACAACACAATATTACTAAAAGGTGTAAGTCACTATGACTAAAAATATTATTATATAGTTTAATAATTGAAAAGTGCAACACCATTTACCAAAAAGTGTAAGTCAGTAAACTGAAAAGTGCAACATGGACTAGGGTGCACAACATGCACTCGAGTCCATAGCAGACCAACCTTTTTTTTTTCATTTGCCCTTAACTTCTGAAAAAAAATGTTCAGTGCACAGCTTACAAGTTACAAAAGCATACCATACGGCTAATGTTCTCTTTGAAGTTTTGAAGGGCACACTCTGTGGAAGTCGATTGCGAGGTAAATAGATTATGTTTAATGATTTATTTGCATTTATTTACTTGAATTCTTTTCTAGAAATAGAAATGACAGTGCTGAACTAAATAATTGTGCGACTCAAGTCCTCTAGAGAGCTCTCTCTCTTTTATTTTTTGTGTTTTCTTTACTTGGTTCTTGTAACTACTAAATATTATTTTATATTTTAGGCTCAGTTTATACTAACGAATTTGATAACTATTACAGGCCCACGACAATGCTAAAATGAAGAAGGTTGAGTTAATTTGGAAAGAATGTTCATGACACCTACATCACGGGGAGTCTTCGATTGATGAGGGATCCATACCCACCACCTACTTAAACTTCGGTACCCCCGTTCCGCTCTATTTTTCTTTTTATATGATGTTATATTTTTACTTTTGTATAACTTGCTTCTGTGTTAAGGGACTAACACTTATTTAAATGTAGAGTGGGATGGGGGATTTAATTTATATCGTCGGGAGGTGTTTCTCTTGTTTTTATTGTGTGGTGATGTTGTGCTTGCTCGAATGTTTGAAACCTCACAACTTGAGCATTTGAATATGAATTTAGTGGCTCAATTTTTCTTTTTGTTAAATATGCCGCAGTCTTGGTTATTTTGTCTTGATTGACAGTTGGATTGATATTCATGCTTGAGTGATGAAATTGAATTAATTATTGGTTATTTTGGTTCTGAATGTAGTCTCAAATTTCTTGTGTTTGGTGAATTTGTTTTGATTCTCTTTAGAAGGAAAATTTGAGTTGGTGGATGAAGTTGAAAAAAAAAAAAACAATTGTGGATTGGAGGAAAAGAAAATGGAGTCGAGTCGAAAAAAATTGAAATGAAAAAATAATGAGGGGCTGAAACAGCTACCTACTTGAGGGGGCTCATGTGTTCAAATGTAAAATTAGTAACACGAAAAGAGCTAAAACCCAAAAAGTAGAGAGGAGCTACAAACCTCAAAAAAATTGAAATGAAAAAAATAACGAGGGGCTGAAACAGCTACCTACTTGAAGGGGCTCATGTGTTCAAATGAAAAAATTAATAACACGAGAAGAGTTAAACCCGAAAAGTAGGGAGGAGATGCAGACCTCGTTTGGGAGTTGAGGATAAAAGTTGAAAAAAATACAACTCCAAAAAAAATATAAAAAAAAAAAGAAAAAAAAAAGAGGGGGTGAACACCACTCAGATTTGTACTTTGACGGAGAATTGAATCAAATAAACCAAAATCAAGTTTTTAGGGAGCTATTGATGTACTAGGAATAACCATTAATTGATAATGTTTCATGCTTAGTCGTGAATTGAAGATCTTAGTTGTACAAGAGGGACAAGTCACTCTTGATTATGGCTCAAAAGGAAAATTCAAGTGCTAGAGTCGTATGAAAGTATTCTTGTTAGTCTTGTTTTGAGCATTGGAGTAGCTGATGTTAGTTGTGTTGTTGATGTCGTTCTATTCTCTCTTTGAGTGTAATTGTTGTTTTTAGGACAAGCAAGAGTTCAAGTGTGGGTTGATTTGATGGGTCGGGTATTCCTAATATTTTTGTGCTTTAATTTGTCATTTTGTGGTAATTAATTTGATAATTCTTGTGTATAATTTCCTGACTTACTATTTTGTGGCTGTCAAATGTCTCGATGTTGATTTTTGTGTAATTTCAGGTTTATTTGTCAAGCCGAATAGCTAGTCTATGAAGTAAGCCTTGATTTAATAATTATTTTATATTTTAGGCTCAATTTATCCTGACGAATTTGATAAATATTAAAGGCCCACGACAATGCTAAAATGAAGAAGGTTCATGACAACTACATCACGGGGAGTCTTCTATTGACGAGGGATCCACACCCACCACCTAATTAAACTTCGGTACCCCCGTTCCACTCTATTTTTCTTTTTATATGATGTTATATTTTTACTTTTGTATAACTTGCTTCTGTGTTAAGGGACTAACACTTATTTAATTGTAGAGTGGGAGGGGGGATTTAATTTGTGTCGTCGGGAGGTGTTTCTCTTGTTTTTCTTGTGTGGTGATGTTGTGCTTGTTCGAATGTTTGAAACCTCACAGCTTGAGCATTTGAATATGAGTTTAGTGACTCGATTTTTCTTTTTGTTAAATATGTCGCGGTCTTGGTTATTTTGTCTTGATTGACAATTGGATTGATATTAATGCTTGAGTGATGAAATTGAATTAATTATTGGTTATTTTGATTCTGAATTTAGTCTCGAATTTATTGTGTTTTGGTGATTTTTTTTTTATTCTCTTTAGAAGGAAAACGTTGTATTGGTTCATTTGATTGCTGCAAAACGTTGTAAGTTAGAAAGAAACATTGTAATATAAGTAGAAAAAAAAATAGAGCCGCTGTAAGAGTCAGTTCATTTGATTGCTGCTGAGAAACCCCTTCCCTGAATTCGAATCTCTCAAGAGCAATCTTCATCATTTTTATTAACTTTGTGCATATTGATTAAACACTTCATGGATTAATTTTTTTTTTCTATTCCGCATTCCCTTTCCCTGAATTCTTGAGCTCTATGCCTAGGGTTTTCATTTAGATTTCTAGATTCCTTTTTCTTCGATTTATTTCAGGGAATTTCTCTGGTTTCTTGATTCATTTTCTTTCATGGCGCTTCTTAATCCGTTATCCTGCAGTGCGTTGAGTGTGAAGGCCCCTTCAAAATAGGAGATGACACAATTCTTTTACCCCATTTATCTTTTATGATATTCAATCAACGTCGTTTGAGGAAATGAAACCAATACCGCCACCGGGGGTGAAGAAGTTGTGCGACTTCTCTGCTTCGGAAAGATTTAGAGAAAGTAAGCGATTCAGAAGGAGAAACAGTCTGAGGAGATTTATGATATTGTACAGTACTTTTGGAATTTGTACCATTATCGTATTCCATCTGTTTTTTTACCTTTATCTATAGGTAAAGAACTTGAACTAGCACCATTAGTGTTCTTATATACTAGAGTAGATGAGCTAGGTACTTCAGCACCCAACCCAATCTTATCATCTGGTGCCCTATACCTATCAGACAGTTGTTGATTAATCTTTGAAGAGTTAATCATATTAGCTAACTTTAGTTCCAGATTAAGTACTTCAGTCTCTAAGAATCTATTGCGCTCTCCAAGCTTTTCACACTTAATTTTTAAAGTATTAAATTCATTGGTTTCTTTAGTTTGGGTCTTTAGCATACCCTGATACAAGTTATGTATGGATGCGTACTTATCTTTGAGTAGTGATAACTCTTCAGACAAGCGTTCATTCAAGGTAACTATATTAGGATCTACTTTTGACTGAGCTTCACGTAGACTAATGATTTCATTCTTTAAGGATATGTTCTCGTCACTGACGTCCATGAATGTTGTGTTAGCAAGTAGGAGGTATTCTTCAGCTACTCCATTGGAATGATGAAAACTACTCCCTACTCCACTATCAGCAGTGTCACTTTCATCAAATTCAGAACTATCACATGAACGAAAAGAAGTAACAGAAGATACCTCAAGTTCTTCTTTAGCCATCAGTGTTATACCATCAACTTGAACACTGTCGCTCTCATTGTCGGAGGGGTAATCAGAAGAAGACAATAGCAACTCGTCTGATTCGATATCAGAGTCATCGTGTACCAACAATGCCTTCTTACCTCTAGCATATCTTCGATCACGTCTTGCCTTCCTTTCTTCTCTGTCCTCAGAGCTTAGATCAGGGCACTCGTAGATGTAGTGACTTGGCTTATCACAGTTATAGCATAACGAATCATTAGTAGACTTTTTAATAGGAGTGTGATCTCGGTTCCTATCCCATTTATCTGAAGGTGTTCTATCCTTCCCATCAGAAGAGCTCCTACCTCTTCTGTTCTCATTTGGAGACCTCATCCCTTCTTTCAGAAGAGGTGCGATCTACCATATCCTTGTTATCAGAACCCTTATAGTCTTTATAGAATCTCTTATATCTACCATATCTCTTGTTCAACTTATCAAAACGCTTAATCATCATAATCATTTGTTCCTTAAGGCTAAGATTAGACTTCTCTAACTCATCTTTAATGCTAGAAGGTTTAGACTTAGCTATTCTAGAGTTTTTAGAGGAGGAGGCCTGAAAGGCAACATTCTTAGAGATGTCTTGTCCTGATTACCTGCGAATGGATATTCTTCATTGAGTTTAAAATCATGGGCTTTTAATGTTTGGAAGAGGGTTTCTGCGGACCAGGTATCTATATCTTGTGTGGTCTTGATTATCATCTTGACCATCTTCCACCTCTCATCTAACAACTTAAGAATCCTGAGGTTAATCTCTCTAGGGGTGTACTTCTTGCCAAGAACTTCTAAATCATACATAATATGAGTAAAGCGAGTATCTAACTGGTCGATGGTTTCGCCAGATTTAATTTTAAATGATTCGAATTTTTGGATGGTAGTAGACAGTTTACTTTCTTTGATTAAGCCAGTGCCTTCACAAAGAACATTTAAGAACTTTGCTTAGATACTCATTAGGCAAGGTGTGTAAAATGAAGTTTTTCGCTATGTTACACAAATTATTTTATTTCATTTCATCAGTTGTAAGTTCTGACTTGGGTTTGGGTACTAACACCCCAACAACTTTAGAAGGATCCAGGGTAGCAGTGTTTGGAGTTATGGTAACGATCGGACCATCCCTGACGACAGACACCATCAAGTCGTGAGTAGAGCTGAAAATTACTTCCATGCGCATTTTCCAATAGTCGTAGTCTGAAACAGAGAACTTTGGTAGTTTGGTAGTATTAGTATCCATTTGAATACAGATAAGATAGGATAAAGCACAGAGATCGAGTAATACCACTGAAACTGAATATCAAGTAAAATTCACGTATCAATTCTTAGTGGACAACAAGACTTTCCCTTAGGGCATGTTTGTTTTGGGATGGGAAATCCGGATTTGGGATTTCTAAACTCCACCCCCGTTACAGTTTGGGATTTTGATTCAGGATTTCAAAATCCCACCCTATAACCCTATAAAAGTCAACTCTATAAATACCTACAAATCATATATAAATACCTATAAAACCTATAATCCTATACTATAAAGTTAAATCTTACCCTACATAAATCCCAAAAGTTAAATCTTATCCTACATAAGCACAAAACATAAAAAACATTAGGATTTTGAAATCTACTAGATTTTGAAACCTGGATTTCAAAATCCCAAAACAAACATGCCCTTAAAGTCTTTCTGGTTATCTAGAAACAACAGTCTGTTAGAACCACTGCTCTGATACTACTTGTTGGTCCCAAAGTTGAGTTTTAAGATTAGAACGAGTCTAAAAGTCTAGAGGGGGGTGAATAGACTTTTAAAACTTTTATAATATATGAGAGATTATAGTGCAGAATATCTGATTTTATGAGCCCTTAACAAGTTTATACTCAACTCTTAGATTATGAACTTCACTAGTCTATTCTCAAGTGACTCGTCTACTCAACAAGATTTCTCAATCTAGTTGATTATATGAATTCTTCTAAGAACAATAACAAATATAAAACAGTAAGTAAATCAAACACAAGATTTATAGTGGTTCGACAACTTGTCTACATCCACTCTCACAAACACCAGTTCGTGATATTTTATTAATCCTCTGTTCTTGTGGCTTTAAGTCTCAAGATTAAGACTTCGATCTTATCGATTACACTACCAAGTGTATCTTCGATCTAACAACTAGTAATTTCGATCAAGCAACTAGCACATTTGTTTACAAAAACAAAATACAAACTAAAATAAAACTTCTCTGAAAATAAGCCTTCTTGAGTATGCTCTTCTATTCTGGGCTTTCTTTTTCAGAACGATCTTCTTTCAACTCTGTGAGTGCTTTGAATCATATATGACTTTATCTGTTTTGAATGCTTCAATATTTCAGTATCAACAGTCTTTAACTGTAGAAAATCATCACCTATTTATAGATGTGATTTATCAAGAAAGTTTGTTATCCAACCAACTCTTCTTGATAACTTCTTCCAACAAACTTCATAACTGTTTCTTGATATATATCTTTGAATTGTATCGGTTATTCAGTTATTTCTATTACAATAACTTCCTTCTCTTTAATTCCACAAGACTTGACTTGTCTTCCGCATGTTCTATACTTTGAATATTCTGAACTTCATTATCTCTTCTGGTCTGGTCGGGTCTGGGTCTTCATGTCTTCTTGTCTTGATAGTCTTCTGATCTTCCAGTCCTTCATCTATTCTATCAAGCTAAACTAAACTAATCTATTATATTACTTTAAGATTTATACAATAGTTTAGTCAACTTAGAACTAGTTACATGAAATCATATAAACTTTTATACAACAATTAAGCTTATCTAGAAAGACATATTTCATTATATAATCTTTCTTTTATACTTCAATGTATTTCAATATTACTTTTAATATGATCTGTTCCTATCTTATACAAGACGACTTCCATAACAGATCAGTCAACACTTAATATATATTCAAGTCTACTTTTGGCCATCAAAACTCATCTTATCATCAAAATAGAACTTGTCTTTAGGATTCATATCCCAACAGCAAGTCCTGGTGAAAACTCACAATAAGAATGTTCTTGTCTTGAGGAGGACCATCAAAGATGCTTTAAGGCAAAGGACAGCAACCCAGAGAAAGAAGGCTGAGGCACTAACAGCTAGTATGGTCAAGGAAGCCTCAACACAGTTCACCACTGAACTATTGGCAAAGATTTCTGAAAGTGCTGTGAACAACCTCACTGAGTTGTTACAAGCAAAGTTGGACCAATCCCTGAAAAATACCATGGATGAAATTGTTGCATAGAAGATGAAGCCCATACATGCTTTTGTAAGTATGAGTAATGACAGAATGCAAGATATCTATGATGAAAATGTCTTATCTATTGGAGGAAATCAAGTCTCTTAATTAGGCTCAAGCTCAGCTCTCAGTGACAATGAGTGATCTGAAGCCCCAATGTTTTCATTATACCAAAAAGGGGGAAAGACAAAAAGCAAGAGCCAGAGGTGACTTGAAAATTGGAGATTCGTCAAAGGGAAAAGACAAGATGACTGAAACTGAAACTCAAGAAAAAGGCAAGGAGCCTATAAGTATTGAAAATTTGACTAAAAAAGAACAGATTCAAATTGCCATGAAGGAGTCTATGGCATCTGTCCTAAAAGACCAGGCTAGATGGGAACAAAGGCCTGGAGGTGAATCATCAGGTTTGGATTCTGATGAAAATATCCCAGTAAGGGGGAAGGTCTCTAAGGCAAGTGGAAGCAAAAGAAAAGCTGAAACCTTCACCTCATTCCCAACAAGCCTGACTCTACCTGCAGAGTTTCAAATGGATGAAGAACCCAAGGAAAAGAAGAAAAAGAAGACCAAGAAGGCAATCAAAATGCCTGAAATCCAAGAAGAAGCTGTTGAAGAAGAAGCACAACTTAAAGTAAGAAAGCCCATCCTTGTTGATGATCCATCTAAACTGTTTGAAGAGGGTTTTGGCAAACACCCTGAAACTCAAAAGAAGCTGGCAATGCAGTGAGCCAAGGAAAGAATGGAACAATTGGCTGAGGCCAACAAGGCAAGAGATGAAAGAAGAGCTCAGTTTAAAGCCCCAATAAGAAGAAGAGCCTTATACAGAAAGTTGAAACCTCAGATGCTGCAAAGATGGGATACCAAGTATCCTCACCATGATAAGTGGGTTCTAATTTCCCTGAATGATATGTGGGAAGAAGCTAAGAGAGGTTTTTTTTATGACTTCTATGTCATATGCAAATGGCTAGAGGAAGATGTTGATAGTGTGTTCACTCGATACATGTTTGACAACTTCAGAGAGTTGCATCAAGAGTTGTATGCTGCAACTGAGATGACGAAGATTGAGTTCAAAGCACCTGGCCAAATCCTCTACATTCCTCCCAAGTTCAATGGGAACTTAATTGATGAGCAGAAAATTCTGGAAGAATTCATCTCAATCATGAAGATGGAGAAGCTAAGTATTGGACCCAAAGGAACCAACAAAGAGATCTTGGAACTAAAGAAGAGAGTATGGGCTCAGTATGGAATTGCCCCACAAGATGATGGATCTCTCTAAAAGGCTAAGTATTCCTAACCTTTAATACTTTATATAATTTCTGCAAGCATGCTCAGGATAGTAAATATTTTCATATTTTCAAGCTATGCAATGCATACTGTTAATGAAAAGAATACTACTGTTATTGAAGAGATAATACATCATTGTCTCAATTAACCTGAAACTAACCTATGACTTGTGAACTATTCCGTGTTAACATGATTTTTCAGGAAAAATTGATCTGATCAACATTTCTGAAGACAATATTGAGACAGTCAAGTCACCTCTGAAATAGGTTTTGGCATCATAAAAAAGGGTGAAATTGTTGGGAAATGGAATGATTTTGATTAAGATACAAAAACCCTTGATTGATGATGTTTAGGATAGTTGGGATACAATGTAAGTTAAGTTGTCATGTGATGTATTTTAATTCAGCATAGATGTCTCATGATAGTTGAGATAGTCATGTAAATCCCAGATTTATTGAGATATTAGCTTAAAGTCCTAGTTGTCAAAGCTGGTATGTTAGGCAGCTTAAATTCTAGTCCTAGTTAGTTAAGGGGGAACTTAACCTGATATGAAGATCTCTTCTGATATGATCAACTCAACTGATATGAAGAACTCAACTGATATGATCAACTCAGCTGACATGAAGAACTCTTCGATTATGATCAACTCAACTGATATGAGAGACAACTCATCTGATCTGAAGAAATCAGAAGACATGGAAGAACTCAGATGATATGAAATCTACTCAGCTGATCTGAAGTACATGTGAACATAACCCTATTGATAAGGACAATCTAGCTGATCAAAGACAACTCAGCTGATAAGAGCAACTTAGCTGACCAGGACAACAAAGATGATAGGAATCTACTATTCTGATATGACCTACTCAGCTGATATGAAGAATTCAGCAGAGATGAAGTAAACTCTACTGAACAAGACAACCTACCTGAACTAAACAACTAAGCTGATATGATCAACCTTGATGATATGGAGAACTCAGCTGATGAAGTCAAGTAGAGCTGAACTGAATAAACAGAAGAGTTATTAGCTGAAGATAAGTAAAGTCCCATATCAACAAGTACTTATGATACATCCACAATCAAGAAGCTCAAGACAAAGGCTGGAATGGAAACACACACTTCAAGTATCAAGCCTTACCAGCCTGGAGCAAATCCAGAAGACAACTCAAGAAGTGAAAAACAATATGTCCAAGGAACATTCCCACTGCAGCAAAGAATGTTTAGATTGATTGGAAGTACAACTTATCTGATGAGACCGTTTCAGGTATGTTGGACCTTGGAAATTGTGCAAAAGGAGACAAAAGGCATCTAGCAAACCGTGCAAAAGAAGGAGTATTTGCAGCTACTCTAGCTAGACTCTATAGCCTATATTACAACTACAGATAGAGGATTTGAATGGATTACTCCCCCAACGGTCATATGCTCAATCCCCTCTATAAATACAGAAGTGAATTGAAGAACAAAGAGTCTCTTATGAGAGTGAAACTTGCAAGAAAGGAACTTGTGCAGAACCAAAAGCAAGATTATACATGCTGAAGAAAACTTAAGTTTCCACATCACTTCTAGCTAAGCCAAATTGTTATATCCAAAGCTTAGCAAGAGATATCCTATCCTTTTACATCCTATCTTATGGCATGTTTGATAGCAAAGACTGATTAGACTGAATTAGGATGATATCTAAATTTTATAGATTTTAAAGCATAATCTACCCTTAATCTAGGTTATCAAACAAATTATAAAAATGAGACGGAGTTAATCTAAGTTTAATCTAAGCTATCAAACGGGGCCTTATTGTAAAAGATATCTCACCTAGTTGGAACCAAACCTCAAACCTAAACCTTTCAAAGAGATAAAGTAGTAGAGTTTGTTGTAGAAGTGAGGAACTAAAGACGGTTAGAGAAAACATAGTTTTAGTTCAAGAGAAGTTGAGTACTAGGACTCAGAATTCCTAGGGATCAAGACACTATGGATAGTGTGGTTGATCATTGCACCTTGGCATTATAAAACAAGCTAATTCCAAAGAGAAATGAATTATCCTATTAAATTAGGGAAAATTGATGTAGGAGCTTGAGTCTCTGAATCACTATAACTTATTGTGTAATTTACTTATTGCTTATCATTTACTTAACACATTCATACACAAGCACACAAAACTGGTCTTATTGCAGTATATATTGTAAGATATGTACAACTACTTCCAAGTAATGCGGAAGATTTAAATTACAAATATAAAATCAATCTTATCTTAAGAATATTCTAGATAAGTTATAATCTTTGACTTGGTCCTCAATACCCCCCGTCAAGCGTTGCGTCGGATTTGGTGAGACGCATAGCTTGGATCGGAGAAATTCAAAGGCAGGGCGCAGTAAACTCTTTGTGAAGATGTCAGCCAGTTGAAGATGAGACGGGACAAAGCGAGTGACGAGTTTGCCTGCAGAGACTAACTCCCGAACAAAGTGACAGTCAATGTCAATGTGTTTTGCCCGTTTATGGGCAACCGGATTTTGACTGAGGAAGAGTGCAGTTTTGTTGTCACAAAGCAAGGTTGGACACGTAGATGGTAGTGCGCGGAGTTCTCGAAGGAGGTTGGTAAGCCAAACGACTTCAGAGGCGACGTTTGCTAAAGCATGATACTCAGATTCACAGCTTGAACGAGACACTGTGGGTTGTTTCTTTGCACTCCAAGAAACAAGATTCCCTCCTAAGAAAATGGAATAGCCATAGGTTGATCGACGAGTTTCAATACAGCGGGCCCAGTCCGCATCAGAGTAGCCGACGATGGTGGTATCTGGTCGATGAGTGAATGTTAAGCCGAAGTGAACAGTTCCCTTAACATACCGAAGAATTCGCTTGACTGCGGCAAAGTGATCAACCGTGGGTGATTGCAAGAACTGACTAACTTGATTGACGGCAAAAGAGAGATTTGGCCGAGTAATAGTAAGATATTGCAAGGCACCGACAACCGAACGATATAAGGTTGGATCATCAAAAGGATCGCCAGAGCTAAGAAGGGAGTCTCCAGTAGCTAATGGAGTAGCAACGGGCTTGGAATCAACAAGGTCTACGCGACTCAAGACGTCATGAGCATACTTGGCTTGGCCCACAAACAAGCCATTATTAGTGTAGGAGATCTCGAGGCCAAAAAAATAATTTAAACGGCCGAAATCCTTAATAGCAAACTCATTGTGAGTTCGATCAATGAATCGGAGAAGAAAGACCGGGTCATTTCCTGTGATAATGATATCATCGACGTATAACAATAGGTAGATGATAGATGTACCTTGATGACAAAAGAATAGAGAAGAGTCAAATTTGCTAACATGAAACCCCAGAGTGAACAGAAAAGAGCTGAAACGTTGAAACCATGCCAACGGTGCTTGACGCAACCCATAAAGCGCCTTCTTAAGACGACAGACGTGATCTGGAAAGTGAGGATCAATGAATCCAGGCGGCTGGAACATGAAGACAGGTTTATCAAGAACACCATTGAGGAAGGCATTCTTGACATCAAGCTGATGCAAAGGCCACTTGTGTTGGACAGATAGAGCTAGGATAACCCGAACTGTAGATGCTTTGACCACCGGACTGAAAGTGTGAGAGAAATCAAGACCAGGAATTTGAGTGAATCCCTGAGCAACCAAGCGAGCTTTATAACGTTCAATGGAGCCGTCAACATGATACTTGGTTCGAAACACCCATTTTGAACCAACAATATTAGTATCGGGCGGACGAGGGACAAGATCCCACGTCTGATTTGAGTGTAGAGCGTCGATCTCCTCCTGCATAGCAGCTACCCATTTAGGTGATTTAGAGGCAGATTTGAAGCCCCGTGGCTCAGTAGAGGTAATAAGAGCTGAAAGAAGAGATGTAGTATGCATATTGACTGGATATTTTCGTTTGAAGATGCCAGCTCTCGCCCGAGTGACCATCGGGTGTGAGGCAGGAGTAGGTTGCTGAGACACCAAAGGGGGAGGGGTCTGTACTGGTGGAGGAGTGTGGGGCTGCACCGAGGGCCCAATAAGAACAGGTTGATCCTGAGAGGGAACATGTGTAGGGCATAAGGTGTAGGGCTTGGAAGTGTGGGCCGGGGCTGGCTCAGGTGGTAGATGCTGAGTCGAGGAGGTAGGCCGGTGGGAATAAGTGGGCTGCTCTAGAAAATAGGAAATGTCCGTCTGTAAATCCGAAAGAGCAGCAGGCTTCCCAGATTGTGGAAAATTTTGTTCATCGAATATAACATGTCGAGTAATATATATGCGAGAGTCCACAGGATCATAACATCGAAAACCTTTATGTGTGCCACTGTATCCCAAAAAAATGCAGGGCCTGCTACAAGGAGCCAATTTGTTAACTGCATAATCACGTAAATAAGGAAAGACACGACAACCAAAGGGCTTAAAATTAGAATAATTCGGCACGACATTATATAACACTTCAAAGGGGGATTTGTTACCCAATACCGAAGAAGGTGATTGATGACATAAATTGCCGTTGCAAAGGCATCAAACCAATGAGAAGCAGAAACATGTGCATGAAACATCATAGACAAGCCCATTTCAGAAATATGGCGATGTTTACGCTCAGCTCGACCATTTTGCTGTGGAGTGTACGGACATGACACACGATGGTGAATGCCATGCTGAGTCATAAACTGTTGCACTCGAGTATTTATGAATTCTGTCCCTCCGTCACTTTGAAAAGACTTATTTGAACAAGAGAATTGGTTGCAGACAAACGTGTGAAAACGGACCAACACATCAAAAAATTCGGATTTTGTTTTTAATGGATATAACCATGAAAAACGAGAGAAATCGTCCACAAACACCACATAATATTTATAACCATCAAAGGTAGACAGTGGAGCAGGCCCCCATAGATCACAATGTATCAAATCCAAAACAGAACTAGCACGTTTGTCATTCAAAGAAAACGATAATCGTTTACTCTTGTCTAACTGGCAAGAGGAACAAATTTCTGGATTCGGTAATAAAGACGTCAAAGATAAATGCCCTTGTTTACTTAGTAAAGAAATAACGTCAAATGGGACATGCCCTAATCGTAAATGCCATAAATTAAATGATGCCTTTGAGTTTTTGGTGCGAATAGCAGCAACCAAAGCTGGATGACTTCTATCTAACACGTATAGCCCATTTTCACATCTTCCTTGAGCTAGAATCTGCTTTGTTACTCGATTCTGAACGGTAAAAGATTTATCAGAAAATAAGACGTCAACAGGCAGATCATGTGTAAGTTTGCTGATAGAGAGCAAGTTTTTTGTAATATGTGGAACAACAAGAACATCCAATAATTTAACATTGTCAGAAACCAAATGAGAGCCAATATGTGTAATATCTAATGCATGACCATTACCAACAACCACTTGACCTTTACCAGTGTATGGGGCAAACTCGTCCAACCCAGATGATTGAGAGGTCATATGAGCCGTTGCACCCGTGTCGACGTACCAATCCGAGGCCGGCGTAGAAGAGATGTTGCAGGCGGCATTGAATGCATAAGCTAGCTGAGCAGAAGGTGGGTCAGAAGGTCGGACATACCGTTGCGGGCATTTATTCGCGTAGTGTTCACCCCGACATATTTGACAACGAGGAGGACGGCGCTGTTGCTGTCCATGCGAGCCTCCACGCTGCTGTCCAGATTGACCGCCATGTTGTTGGCCACGGTAATTACGGGACTGATGCGAAGAAGAGAAGTCACGCTGCTGGGAACCAGATCGCGACGACTGACCACGTCTTTCTGATGCAACAAACACAGCAGGTGCAGGATTAGCGTCCATGGAGCGCTGAAACACTTCAAATTGCATCGCCTGATGCCGTAAATCACGGATCGGTAGAACAGGCGAGAAAGCCATACGAGTATCTGAAAAGCTTGTAAATTCTGGTCCCAAACCGCGAAGGAACCAATGGCTTTTGTCCGTTTCATCAACCGGTCGACCGATCGCGGCTAACTGGTCACAAAGAAGTTTAAATTTTCGACCATATTCTTGCACATAGAGGGATCCACGTTTAAGAAATAAAAGCTCCTCACGAAGCTGGTTAACACGGGAGTGAGAGGAGTGCGAGAAGGCAACCTCTAATGCAAGCCATGCGGCCCGTGCTGTCGTACACCCTATTACTTCGGCCATGGCTTCCTCTGTTAATGAGGAGAGAAGAACGCCCAGAATTTTTTGATCATTAGTTTTCCAGGTGGTGTAAGCAGGATTTGGAGCAGAACCGGCTTCGGTGGTTAGCTTGGTGGGCGGCGCAGGGGTGGTGCCGTCGATGTAACCAAGTAATTCATGACAGGTCAACATTGAAAGAACCTGGTGACGCCACAACAAGTAGTTCGTCGAGGATAACTTGAGCGATACCATATGGATCATGGTGTTGATGGAAAGAGATTGGGAGTCGGTGGTCGGTGGCGCCATAGCAGAGAAGAGAGAGTTATGCCGTGATGGCGGAGAGGGGAAGTGCTGAGAGAAAAGGGTTTTCGATGAACCCTTCCGATACCATGTAAAGGGGACTAGAAATATAATTTCACCGTGTGAATTGGTGATATATGCATTGCAGTATATATTGTAAGATATGTACAACTACTTCCAAGTAATGCAGAAGATTTAAATTACAAATATAAAATCAATCTTATTTAAGAATATTCTAGATAAGTTCTAATCTTTGACTTGGTCCTCAATAATAATTACTCAGGATCCTCTGATTTTAGAAAATGATTTAAATTCTAGTGAGTTAATTAGTAAAAGGTAAATGCAGACGAATGAATCTTGTGGAGTAAACTATGCAGGTGATTAAACACTAGGCTCTGTTTTTAAGGAATGTTTTAAATAAATTTGAACATCAAATTAATTAAAAAAGAGCTTGGTACATTTATGTGGCATTTTGAACTTATTTGTAACTAAAAAAATCCATGAACTTTTATGTAAAGACTATAGGTGAAATGAACTTTATAGTAACTTTCCCAAAGAATAATAGAGTGATTAGGAGTGAATAATCAAGCGAATTGAAAAAAGATATACGATTCATAGTGAACAAATTCGAAACAAACAGAGAAAAGAAAAAATAAAATACATGTGGATCGGTGGTGGGTGTACAATTAGAATTTTAATGAGTTGTATTTTAATTTAATTGATAAAAGGGTACTATAATTTTTTACATGTAATTTTTCTTTTAAAAAGAAAATGAGGGTGAACGCATAAAAAAAGAGGGTAAATAATTGTAACTTATTTAAAAACTCAGTCCATAGTGTATAGCCCATTAGTATCATCCAAAAAATGAACCATGTAATTGATACAAATATTTGCCATGTTATTAAGATATTAAATACTACTCCCTCAGTCCCGGAGGAACTTGCACCCTTTGATCGGCACACATTTTAAGAAATGTGTAAAAAAAGGTGTAATGATTGATGTTTTGAGGGGTAGTTTTGTAAATTTTTATGAATAAAGTAAAGTAAAAAGTAGATTGAGTGTGGAAAAGTAATGACATATGAGTAAATATGAGTATATTTCAAGGGTGAAGATTGTGAAGATATTTCCTTTGGACATCCATATATGAAAAGTGTGCAAATTCTTGTGGGACGGAGGGAATATATGTGAAACATTCATGAAAGGAAAATTAACATATATAATTGGGAGGGAGGGTAACCATAAAAGGAAAATCAACCAATATAATTAAGAAATTAAATATTATATTTGAAACATTCATAAAAGGAAAATTAACATATATAATTGGGAGGGAGGGTAATCATAAACGGAAAATCAACCTATATAATTAAGATACTCCATTAAATACTATATTTGAAACATTCAAAAAAGGAAAATTAACATATATAATTGGGAGGGAGGGTAACCATAAAAGGAAAATCTATATTTTCCCGTAAAAAAAAATAAAAATAAAAGGAAAATCAACCTTGGGATGGAGGGAAAACCAGCGTGGATATAATCATAGATTCGCCCCTGAAAATATTAATGGAAATAAAGAAAATTAACATATATGAATCATTATACTGTATTAATTAATTTAATTAATTAACAAACCACTACTCATTAACCCGAACCCGAACCCGAACCCGAACCGTTCCCACGTCTCTCGCCATATACTAGTATGAGAGTCGCGTAAATAATTACGCGAGATTATAAAAAAGAATAATTTAAACAGAAATTTAAAAGTTTAAAAAAAATATAAAAAAGAGAAGTTAAAGGAGAGAGAAAATTGAGGAAAAGGGAGAGGAAAGAAAAAAATATTTAAAAAAAAAAATTAAAATTACAGTAATAAAGAGATTATGAAATCAAGAGTTTTGAGAAAGCCACGTCATTTAAAAAAGATTCAGAATTAGTATATAAGGGAGATTTATAACATGCTGATCTCTCTCCCTCTCCTAAAGAATATTGCAGAGAATTTTAAAAACCCTACTTTTTCTTCTAAACATGAAAAACATCAAACAAGAAACCATCGACGCATTGCCTAAAACAAATTACATCAGTGAAGTAATTTCGTTAAGTAGTAGTAGTAGCAGCAGCGACTTTTCCGGTTTCAGTCTCGACGGCTATGATGATACCACATCCGACGTCCCTAAGATAAAGAAGCGGAGGAGAATGGAACATGTTTTGCCGGTCGGCTTTCTTGATCCGATCCAACGAACCGCCGCCGTTGTTTTGAGTAAAGAAAAGACGGCGGTTACTACTGTGGCCAGTTGCAGGCAGTTTTGGAAGGCCGGAGATTACGAGGGCTGCGGCCAAGGCGGAAAGCTTTCCGATGGTATATTGTACAAACCCTAATTTTGCATGAATTACCCGACATTGGAAATTGTTATTTTTATATCATTAATTATTTTCTAAAAAAATAAATTATTCTTTCTATAAGCCGCCTGATTTCTTGATAATCTTATCACATCTTTCAATGTTGTTAATTAAAACTGTACGTAATTCTTGTAATACTGCCCAATTTTATCCAATAATTTTAATTTTATTGATTAGGACTTTTTTTTTTTTTGAAAACTATTGATTGATTAGGATATTATAAAAGACTAGTTTTGGATAGAATTGGAGAATGGTTTTACATAAAATTGAAGGAATAAGATGGTACTAGTCCTTTAATTTAAAATTTTATAATGTCTATATATATATATATCAAAATCATAGTCACATGCCGTTTGATTTTATTATATATATTATTTAGAAATATCTGTGGCAGAGGACATGGATCATCTTAGGGTTCATCCAAAATTCTTGCACTCAAATGCTACCTGCCATAAATGGGCTTTGGGAGGTAAGTACCTAGCTATATATATTTTGAAACGGGCAATTTAATGTATATAATTATTTGTCAAATTTTCAGAAGTCTAATTAATCTTGCTGTTTTCCAGCTTTTGCTGAGCTTCTGGATAATGCCTTAGATGAGGTACTTCCCTTCATTCTCGAGATATATTAATATTTATTGTACGTGTATGAATCATTTAAAATTTAATTTCAACCAGAGTTGCAATGGAGCTACTTATGTTCATGTGGATGTGCTAAATAACGTGAAGAACAGAGGCAGAATGGTGGTGGTTCAAGGTATTCACAATATAATAATTAATGTTGCCAAATTTGATATCTTTGACAAAATTAATTAATTAAATCCCTACTACAGATAATGGGGGTGGCATGGCTCCAGATAAGATGCGGCAGTGCATGTCTCTAGGGTATTCTGCCAAAAGCAAAAAGGCAGACACGATTGGCCAATGTTGGTGACAATTTTATCATGTTTATAGACGGCCAGGGATATCTACTTAATTACCTTTATATATAATTTTCCTTTCAACAGATGGAAATGGGTTTAAGACGAGCACGATGCGGCTCGGGGCGGATGTCATTGTGTTCTCTCGATCCAATGGAATGCATGGAGGAAGGTAGATAAATTTTAGTCATTGTGTTACGTACTTTCCCTAGCCTTAATTTTCAGATATAACTTGTTTCCTTATGTTGCAGATCTACACAATCCATTGGATTGTTGTCCTTTACATTCTTGCGTGGTACGGGAAAGGAAGATATTGTCGTTCCCATGGTATTACTCCTTCAACTTTTATTCTACTCCTCATTTTCGATATATATAAGTTTAAATAGTTCGTATGTATAATCGTGATAGTTGAATTTTTGTTTACGTTTGTGAACTCGGATATATTCATAAATTTTTTTAACTAATAAATATATGCCGCAAGTGTAACCGTGATAATAATATACGACATGAGTTTAGTGGTTTGGAGAGGAATAACCCATGAAATTAAGAACTTAAAAAAACACTGGAGTATTTCTTTAAAGAGGAGAGTCAGCTTAAACATAATAATATATAATTTTATAGGTTGATTATGAGAAGAAGGGAAAAATATGGAGCCAGTATGTGAGATCTAATCCTGAGTTTTGGCAAAGAAATCTTGATACAATTATCCAGTGGTCTCCATATCAAAGTGAAGAAGATCTTCTTCATCAGGTAGGTACTACTCCACTTTTTAGTATATTCTTTTAACTTCCACATGCAATAAGATGTTTGTTTAATTTCCCAATCTAGTTCGATTTCTTGAACGAGCAAGGCACGCGAATTATAATCTATAATCTTTGGGAGGACGACGAAGGATCGCCAGAACTGGATTTCGACATTGATAAACTTGTAAAGCGTTTGCTGCCTTTCTACAATTTTTTTAAAAGTCATTATGTTTAATTTATAGTTCCGTGTCTTTATTATTTTTAGGACATTCAAATTAGAGGCGAAAACAGAGATCAGAAGAAGATAGATTTGGCGAAAAAGTACCCGAGCTGTAGCCATTTCCTCACTTATCGCCATTCATTCAGGGTAAACTAGTCTTTCTCTAGCTATCTGTACGGTGAAACTGGTTTACATAAAAAAATTCTGATGAGTGAGCTTTTGATATATTACCAGACGTATGCTGCAATTTTGTACCGTAGGATTCCACCTGGTTTCCGAATCATCATACGAGGAAAAGATGTTGATCATTATAACATAGTTGATCATCTTATCCACCCTACTGAGGTTGTGTATAGGCCAGCAGATCATGCCAAAGATCCAAGTGTACGTGTAATGTTGTCTTCCTTCCTTTTCGTAGCATGATCGACACCAATAGATGATTAACGATTCTTCGTTTTTTTTCGAACAGATGTTAGCAAAGGTGCACCTTGGATTTGTTAAAGATGCTATACATCATGTTGATATTCAAGGCTTCAATGTTTATCATAAGAATAGACTCATCATGGTTGGTTTCCTTAATTTTAATTTCCCATACTTAATTTATTCCTTCATTCTACTAATAATCAACTCTTTTTGTCTCTATCTACCAGCCATTTTGGAGAGTCTGGAGTGCTGCTGGAAGTGATGGTCGAGGTGTAATAGGTATATTTCACAAATTTTACTACAAGAAAATTGTCTTTTAATATAGCTAAAAGTCTAATTTAATGATGGAATTCGAATTTTAGTAATAGTTCGTGTCATAAATTTTCAATTTCCGTCACTAAAGAATTATAACTAGCTAGAGAAGTAATAATGAGAGAATTGTGTCACTAAAATAAATTTTCATGTAGTCAATTTTGGTCTCTCATATGATTCAAAAATTGTTATGAGACTAAAATTGTGATTCTTACGGAGCCTTGATGAACAGTTCAATTCTCCTTGTGTCTTTGTTCATGTTCTAGCAAATATTGTTTTCAACTCCTGAATTTTTAACACGTGGCGTCTACAATATTATTAGGTGTACTGGAAGCTAATTTTGTGAAGCCAGCACACGATAAGCAAGGATTTGAGCGCACAATTACGCTTTCAAGACTCGAGGCTAGACTACAACAATATCAGAAGAATTTCTGGTCTAATAATTCTCCTAAATTTTTAACACGTGTCGTCTCCAATTTTAATTCTCGTTTTTATTCTTGACTAATCGACTTTCGTACAGGTCTAGCAACTGTCATCTCATTGGCTATGCTGAGAGGCGTCAACCAAAGAGAGGTGCTGTTAATTCGCCTGATGAGAAAGAAGCGTCAGCATCGCCGGCTAGCTTTAAAGATGCACCATTTGTTTCCCCTAGTCTTAAGACTGCCAGAAAAACAAACCTTTCCACTAATGGAAAGTCATCGAGACCCGATAAACGTCTCGACTTTGCATGTCCCATAAACCAAGTTCCGGCAGATGTGCCCGATATTGGAGATGAATGTCAGGCCGATAACTTTGTTAACTTGAAAAACGAAAACAATAGCTTGAGACTAAGGTATCAACATTTTATTATTGTTAGTTAAAATCACAACAATTTCACAAATTGCAATTTAATTATAAAATATCTGTCACTTCAACGTTGTTAAGATTTAGTAATTTATTATTAAGATCTAAAAATTCTATTTGATTTTTTTTTTCTCTAACGATTGTGTTTTTTCTAGATTGAAGGAAGCGTTGCAGGATGCGCAGTATGAGAAGGATAGAAATAAATCACTAGAAAATAAGGTGTGTCCTGTTTATTAAAATCCTTTGTTAACCTGCAAGTTTATTTATTTATTTTCTTAACATAAATAATGGAGTATTTGTTTTCCAATTTCTCTCTTTCTTTTTTTTTTTAAAATTTTTTTTTTTTTGACGTGGTTTTGTTCTCCAACTTCAGGTTGACGATTTAAAGAAAACGTTGGTTACAATGGATCAAGAACAAGAAATGTTTGTTTGTGCCTTCTCAGAAGAAAGAGGCCGACGAGAACGGGAGGAGGAAGAATTGAGACATAAAGTAAAGGTGACCTGTTGATCTTTTTTTCTAAGGAATTAATTGCAAAATAAATTCACTAAACGTACACTGAACTTTTTTAACAATTTTGCAATTTAATCACGAATTTTATTTTGCAATGTGATATACTAGCGATAGTGTTAGACCCGTTTTGTAGGTCTAGGTTAAAATATCTATAATCAAGTTCAAATATCTCAACTATTTCAATTTTTTTTTTTAATTGTCTTCAACTTTGTTGACTTAATGTAGGAGGCTTCTGAAACTATTCAAGCATTGCTGAATAAAGTGAAGAGGCTGGAGGCTGGAAGAAACTAGCATCTACCTTACTCTGTTCAAATTATCTTCTCTTTTTTTTTTTTTTTTTTGTTGGCCAATGGTTGTTGGCATGAATATAAATACAACGTGAAAATTTTGAGGTTGTGTTTAGATTGGTACATTTAACTATAAAATTTAGGGGTTTATTTGACATTTTTTTTTGCGTATAATGGGAATTTATTCTGCGTTTACTTATACAATGTGCATAAACTAATTAACTAATCCGACGACTTCTTTTTTAAATCCATAGCAACAAATTCGGTCAAAGTAATAATGTTTGATTGTGGAATTTGATATGCATGAGTCTTGTCTACCGAAAAAAAAAGGTTTTAAAGACGTATTAGTAGAGACTTGCACTATAAAAAAATATGAAAAATCCATAGCAATAAAAGAAAATTTGATTTTTGCAATTACAGTAAAACTCTTACTTAGGCTAGACAGAAAGATCTAAAACCTTTATAAATTAATATTCTATAAATTAATAAAATCTCTAAAATAATAATATTAAGAGACTAACCTTTATAAAAAAATCATCAAATTCGATAAAATAATAAGATTATAATTTTTCGAAAAATACCTTTATAAATATTAGGTCACATTAAAACTCTAAATTAATAATTCATAAATATTGCAATTATAAATATTATGGTAATTTGCTAAAATATGAATCTATTGTATCTTTTTGAGTGCATGTGGGATAGTCTCTCTTATATTCACATAATGCTTTACGCATTTGATCATTCATGGATGTTTTTGTCCTTTTAGATGAGAAGACATGACTGAGTGTTATGAATTATTTTATTTCCATATTGAGATTTATATAGTGGAGTATATGTTTCATTCACCATGCATGAATATATTTAAGTTCAACGAATTAATGTAAACATGTATACAATGAATATATTTAGGGATTAAAGTTTTTCTAGTCCATTAAGTTGGACTCTTTTTTTTGGTCTAGACGGTTTACACTTTTTGATTTTAACCCTTTATGTTAATACAAATTTTGAAATTGGTCCGTCGACCTGTAATAGCAAGCATGAAATTTAATTTTTTTTACATATATGTCATATCTTTGTATGTTAAGTTTGATATTTCTAGGTATGTAGATATTTAAAAATAAAAAATAATAATAACAACAATTTTTTTCTACCTCTATAAATTAATAAATAATTATATTATAAAAATTAAGAATTTATATTTAATATATATTAAAAATATAGTGTAAAAAAATCTCTAATTACAAAATAAATATTAGGAGTGTAAAATTATTTCGTTATTTTAAAATACAAAAAATTCAAAATAATAAATCCCTCTTAAAACTATCAAATAAAAAATATCTTATTAAACCCTTATATATAATATTTAAAATAAATTTAAGAAAATAATCTTATTAAAATCTACTTTTACCAGAATAAATTTCCTTTTAAAAATTAAAAATTATTTCCATAAATTAAATTTTAATCAATTTTATTCTTATTATTATATTTACAAATAACATAAAAATATATAAAAATTATTTTCATAAATTAAATTTTAATCCAATTTAATCTTCTTAATATATTTACAAATAACATTAAATAAATAAATATATATATATATATTGTTGTGCCACAAATTGCACTGAGGGATTAGATATCCGTTGAATTAGATATCTAAGTTTCCAGACTCGTATTAATAATCCGAGCACGCTTCCTTCTCTGAAATTTCCTCCAAGAACCTGCAAAAGACACGCCGGAGGGGAGTCCGACGCGGACACTCCGACGCTCAAGTTAGTATGGGTGATTCAATATATCGCAAGGACTCAAGAGTCCTCTGTTTATCAATAGGGTTCTCGAAAGATATCAGAGTATTCGTAAAAAGCGTAGTGAGTCAAATAATATTAGAGATCGTCACCTGAGAATGTACTCAAGCTTACCTATTTATAGAGGAATTCTACGTGAGAGGAAGTTAGGTTTTCCCCTTATTTCGGACCTGCACTTCCCACTACCTTTGACTCGGCCCAGCTATGTTGACAGGGTCTTCCACTCTCTCAATCCCTGAAGAACCGCAACCACTCCCCCTAGTGGACTTCAACCGCTGAGATAAAGGAAGAATGAGTCTTCCTTTATCCAATCTTAGGCCGTTTCGTACGGAACTTCTCCTAAACTTTCGGTCTACTAATTCTCCTCAGGATTAGGTCTTCCTGATATCTCTCCCCTGGGTGGAGCTCCCTCCAGAGGGACATCCGGAAGAGATTCTTTATTCGGAGAGTATTCCTTAAGCCCATATCTCCTTATTTATCTTATCCTCTATACACGTGTCGACTTCTTATGAAATGACAATTTTAGGCCGCATCACATATATATATATATATATATATATAAGAATAATATATTAGATTTTTAATTTTTAGATAATAAAATATTTATATTTATTTTATTTATATTTTTAAATCAAATAAAAAGCTTAGTTCCAAGATATTAAGACCACAAACCTATTATTAGTTAGTATCTAAGACCACAAACCTATTATTAGTATCTAAGACCACAACTGTATTAATCCTCATTAATAGTATAGTTAATAAATAAAATTAAAGATCATCATCAATAGGTATAATTTTCATTCTATGATTATATATATACGGAAATGATATAGAGCCCACCAATTGTGCCCACCAGTTTTGCCCACCGCCTATGTGGCATTACACGTCAATAAATTCTTATTTATATTTAATTTAAACTTAATCTAATATCAATATTTTATTTTTTTATCCATATCAATATTTTAAAAAATCTTTTTTTATATTTAATTTAATATTATCTCTATCAAATTCGCTAACTAACGCCATCAATCTTTTCTCAAATCTTTCCATCACCATTAATTTTTTCTCAAATCTCATATCAATATTTTATTTTATGCGTAACTAACCCATTAATCTTTTCTTAAATCTTTCTATCACCATTTGATTTTTTCTCAGACTCATTAATCTTTTCTTAAATCTTTCTATCACCATTTGTTTTTTGCTCAGACTCTTCTCCACCACGGTAGAAACTCTCAGAATCTCTTCTCTCCAATTTGCTTCTGATTATTTGAAACCTTATATCTATACAGGAATGGAAGAAGAACAAGATGATGCAGTGTTTATCCCACAGGTTGCAACTAATTTTATTCCAAAAATTGGACAGGAATTTCAAACATCGGAAGAAGCATTTGAATTTTATAATGCATATGCGAAAGGAGGAGGCTTTAGCATACGTATCGGGAATAGTAAGAAGGATAGGGATACATGTAATATTTGTTGGAAAATGTTTGTGTGCTCAAAGGAAGGAAAGACAAATGAAAGTCATAGAAAGAAAAATGATGTGGCACCGACAGGGGAAAGGAACCGGGGACTTACTCGATGTGAGTGTCAAGCAAAAATGACAGTTAAGAGATCTAAGGAGGATAATACACGGCTTATTAGTTACTTTATTGAGCAACATAACCATGCTTTGACGACTCCTAGTAGAGTTCATCTTTTAAAATCTCATCGAAAAATATCTACGGTTCAAAAAGATCTTACTAAACAACTTTCAGAAGTTAATATACCCGTATGTCAGCAAGTACGGTTGTTAGAGATAGATGTTGGAGGTCCGTCACAAATTGGTTGTTTGGAAAGGGATATTAGGAATCATAAAAGAAGGGTTGAAAGTGAGTTTTTTGGGCATGATGCTGAAACATTAGTTCAACATTTTGAGATGGAAAAAGAGAAAAATGCCAACTTTTATTTTGCTTATGAAACAGATGATGCAGGGGTTTTTCTCAGATGTTTTTGGGCTGATGATGATTCAAGAAGATCATATGCATATTTTGGTGATACAATAGTCTTTGATACAACTTATAATACAAATAAGTATATCATGGTGTTTGCCCCCTTCGTTGGAGTCAACCATCATCGTCAAACTACTATGTTTGGTTGTGGATTGTTAAGTGATGAGAAGATAGATTCTTTTACATGGTTATTTTCTAAGTTCTTAGAGTACATGCCAACCCAGACACCTCCACGTGTGATTATTACTGATCAGGATGGAGCAAAATCACGAGCCATTTCAGTTGTGTTTCCTAACACGATGCATCGATTTTGTTTATGGCATATACTTAACAAGTTTTCTGAGAAATTGAACGCTCGTGTATTCAAGGATTACTATAAAAAACTATTAAATATTATTAAGGAGTCGGAATCAGCTGATGAGTTTGAAAATCGGTGGTTGGAGTTGATGAATTCTACTGAGTTGGAAAGGAATGAGTGGTTGAGTAATATGTATGAAATTCGACGTCGATGGGTGCCTGCATATTATAGACATGTCTTTGCTGCTGGTATGTTTAGTAGCCAGAGAGTTGAAAGTAACCATTATTTTTTTAAGCGCTATGTTAACCATAAAAATTCTTTGGTAGATTTTATTACTCGTTTCAATAGAGCAATTGTTCACCAGACGCACGAAAAGTTAATTGCAAATCATACTGATTGCAATGAAGTACCACGCATGGCTACAAGATTGTTAATGGAGCAACACATGTCTTCAATCTATACAAAAACAATATTTTTATTGTTTCAAAAGGAGTTGCTGGACAGTATGATGTATATTTGCAAACCGATTTCGAACACAGATGAAACTCTTACATACACAGTGCAACGTTTTGATCCCAACAAAATTTTTAACCGACAACGTAAGTTAACACATCATTTGTCATCTGATTTAGTTTCATGTAGTTGTCAGTTATTTAATTTTGAAGGATATCCATGTCGTCATATGCTTTGTTGGATGCGGGTTACTCAAGTAATGATGTTGTCAGATAAGTATATTGTGCATAGATGGACTAAGAAGGCAAAAAAATTTATACTCAAGTAATGATGTTGTTAGATAAGTATATTGTGCATAGATGGACTAAGAAGGCAAAAAAAATTATAGTCGATGGGTTAACACCAGCCTCTGTAGAAGATCAATCTTTCATTTCAAGACGTAGGTCATTGGCCCAAGTTGCAATGCATTTAGTTGATGAATGTTCTTTAACAGAGACTCGCACCGATTTTTTAATTGAAGAATTACAAAATCTGAAGAAAAAGATAGCAGAAATTGATGAGGATGGTAAAAATAATAGAGAAATAAATGTGAGCCGTGAGTTTTCACATGGTGTTCAAGACCCACTTCCTGTTCGTACTAAACGATGTGGCAAACGACTTAAATCATCAAAGGAGATATCAATGGCACAAAGCAGTAGGACATGCAGTGTTTGCAATCGAAGCGCCCATGATAAACGAACCTGTCCCACTCTAGACCCTAAGAAGTACGCTTTTTTTTCTTTCTTTTTTTAACTTTTTTTTAAGCTAACACGACTATTTTATGATTGGTAATAGGTCATAAGTAGAAGAACAATGTACGCAAGGGAACTAATGAACAAGTATCAACTTTTACGGGAGCATCTTACACATTACCATCAATTTTTTATGGTTCCTGAGTTTTTTTATTATTTGTGTTTCTTTTGCAATGAGATTGTTTTTTATTTTCTTTAATTTTTTTTGTGGAGAAAAATTAATGGTGATGGAAAGATTTGAGAAAAGATTGATGGCGTTAGTTAGCGTAATTTGATAGAGATAATATTAAATATAAAAGAAGATTTTTTAAAATATTGATATGGATAAAAAAATAAAATATTGATATTAGATTAAGTTTAAATTAAATATAAATAAGAATTTATTGACGTGGCAAAACTGATGGGTGGTGGGCTCTATATCATTTATATATATATATATATATTTGTTATTTATGAATATATTAAAAAATTAAACTGAATTAAAACTTTAATTTATGAAGATAATTAAAAAAAAACTTTTCCATTTAAATGTGAGGTTTTAAAAAAAAATTGAATTTATTTAAAACATTAAAATATAAGTAAGATTTTAATAAATAAATAAAATTGGTAGTTTTAATAAGATATTTTTACGTTAGGGAATTTTATTATTTTAAAGACAACATTTTTGATATATTTGATTATTTTAAAATAACTAAATAGTAATAAAAATATTTAATTCTTTAATATATATTTTCAAATAATAATATAATTCTTTATTATAATTTATAAACTTTTAATTATATTTCTCTGGTAGTTTTTTTTAGTTAATTAAAACTACATAAATAAAAAAATATTATTATTAGTATTATTTATTATTTTATTTTCAAATATCAACATAATTAGAAATGTCAAATTTACCATACAAATACATGACATCTAGATAAAGAAATAAATAAAAAATTAATTAAATGCCATATCAGTATTGACGTGTTAGTTTACCTGCTATGACAGGTCCACATACCAATTTCAAAATTTATACAAACATAAAGGACTAAAATCAAAAAGTGTAAATCGTCTGGATCAAAATAAAAAAGAGTCTAACTTAATGGACTAAAAAAACTTTAATCCCATATATTTAATTAGTTACAAAAAATTGATTGATGCATGAATATAATTAATGAAACATATATTGTAACGCCCCGGTTTTCAGAAAGTCAACCTCCAAGGTTTGACTCTCCAAATCCCGAGTCATTACTTAGTGACCGTGAAAACCGAGCCTAAAAATTTCTTGAAAAATAATGAAATGATAAGCATAAGATTAAAACATCGCAGCGGAAAATCATTTAATACATTAAGTTCCATAATATAACATAAGTTCATACGTTTCATAGTTATAACCTTAAGTTGTTTTAGCAAAAGCATCACCGACGAGTCTCGAGTACAACTCTCGATGGATGTGGTAGTAAATTCAAAGGTACGACAGTTTGAAAGTTAAACATGTCCATTAATATTATCATTAGGTAGTTATATATATCATATATATAATGGGTCTTCGTGTCTACCGCAGCTCCGGGGCCTCCATGTCATGTCCTAAAAATGTCAAAGTTTGGGGCGTGAGATAAATCTCAGTGGATAACCTTTACGCTGTTATACAAATTGGTATAATTCTAAAATTTAAAAGTTTTTACCCTTCCCCATGTTTCAATCTTTCATTTGTGTATTAGCTTATTCTTTTAATCGTTCCTTTAAGTTCTTGCGTTAAATGTCTCTTTGGTAGAGTCTTAGCTCTCTTATATGGGGGGCAACTGGTAGCGACTACCACGTCCCTTTCCCTAATCAACCTTCATATGGGGGGGGGGCAACGGGTAGCGACTACCACGTCCCTTCCCCTAATCAACCTCTATATGGGGGGCAACGGGTAGCGACTACCACGTCCCTTCCCCTAATCAACCTTCACACCAGCTTTACATATAGAGTTACGCCATTTTGTATCATGTGTTTTCATAATCTTTCTTTAAATTCATTTTTATTTCATTTCCTTTAGAACACACCAACAGTCCATGTAACATTTACATCGGCAATACAGTTTGTGTCACCCACCTGGTAACTTTTGAGATAAAGTTATAAACTTCTTCAAAGCTTTTAGTTCTGTAGGGACGTCCGAGCTCTTCGCCAAACCGCACTTTACCTAGCACAGTCTTTTCTCATCTTAGTCTTTAGTTAATTTCTTTTAAGGTGTTTAAGTGTTTTCAGCTTCACTTTCATTTCAAGTCTCTTAGTATTTCAAAAACCAATTGTTCAACCATGATTTTTATTTTACAAAATCATTTGCGAGTCCAAGGGCGTTGTCAAGCTTCATTTTCTTAGGTTCTTTGAACTTAATAGATTTCGTGTTACATATTGACGTTTTCTTTGGTCATTCAAACATCTTGTCAAATTATAACATCGAAGCACATAATTTAGTCATGTAGTTCTAAATGAAATGTTATTCACACAACATGCATAAAATATATTTCTTGAATGTTTGCATAATTCGTCCTTTTATTTGACAAAACGACTTACTTACGTGTTATAACTTAAATAAAATAATTGCGCACATGTAAAATTCACAAATGTCATATATGTAACACTACAATTTATAAGGGTTACAATTCACTTAAAGTCCTAAATTTGATATTTATGAAAAGTGGGTGAATTGGTAACTCAAAATGGTTTTTCCCATTTTCTGCAAAACTGCATAGATTCTAGTTATTGATTTATTTCTCTCAAACGGTTTAGTATAAAATTCGTAAACCTATATATATTAAACTAGACTATACTATTAGTATTCAAGAATTTTATTATGATTTATGGACAATTAAAACATGGGTAAATAAATTTTTGAACTCACTGATGTTACTACAACCCTGTTCTGTACACATGAATTTCAAGGAATTGTTTCTCTCAAATGGCTGAACAAAGTGTTACAATTTTTGGGTATGTTATTAAAGACTCAAAATGGGATATTATTAAAATTTCTTCACAATTTTAAGACAACTAAAACACATGAAAAACACCTCGTCAAACAGACTGTTCAGAAAGTGCACGATTTCAACCTCATCACTATCAAAGTTCATTTTTACACCATAAATCATGCTTCAACCTAAGATTAACACTTATAGATGATAGAAAAAACAATATTAACATATGTATGGGTTTATAGACACATGAAAATATATTTATTGGGACAAGATCATGCATGTATCATCAAAGTTCTTTAAATTCACAAAAACTGGAGTTGTTTGCATACCTTGTTAGATTTTTGGAGGTTGTTTGAAGCTCTAAAGTACCTTGCCCTTTTTCCAGGCCTTGATTCAGTTTCTAAAATAATATTATGAGGATTTCCTTAAGGAATTTGGAGGAAGAATCCCTCCTAAGTAATGGTGGTGGTGGATTTCTCTCTATTCTTCTCTACCTCTCTTACTAGCTAGAACATTGTGAAATGAAGTTGTGGTATGAGAAGTATGGAGGGAAAGCCTTGGGGTGTCTTGGGGAGTAAGAATGGGGTATTTGCAACTTTGTACATGAATTAGTAGAAAATATGATCTTTGTCCTATGAGCTTTAGGGTGAACGAAATTATGTGTGTTTGGGCTCAAATTTGGCAGTCCAAATATGGATAGGGGCTATATAATATTGGTTGTTGGGTTTCGGTATTTTAATGTTCGGTTTTTGCTTCCGAGCAATTAATTTATTATGCGATATATGCTAAAATATTCACAGTTTTTAAATGTCACATTTATTAAATTTATAAATCTTGACTTCAATTAATTTTATTTATTTAATCTTTGAATTAACCTTTATTTAAAGTGCTAGTAGTGCCTCTGGCTCAGAATGCTCGTCTGTCACCTGCAAAAATTCAAATCTTCACGCAAAATATTTGTTGGTCCTGAAAGGAGTATATAACAAGTGTATGGGGGGGGGGGGGAATACACTTGTATGCAAATTCTTTTCAAACTTGATCAAACCAGAGATCAACAAGGTTGTCTTGGACAACTCTGCTGAAGATGATTAACTCTTTAAAGATAATCAAACTACTAAGTACTATTGAGTACTTAGTTGAATAACTATCTAATGGAGTTATATGTGCGGAATAGTGGTTGGCCCTTTAGTTTAGACTCCTTTAAGGTTCTGAAATCACTTAGTTAATCAATCAGTCCAGTTTTTCAGGGAACTTGTCCAAATGTCTTTTGCACAGTCTTGAGTATAAGTTCTTTGAAAGGTCAGTTTTGTGTGCAGTGTTGAATGAATGAAAGTACTTGAAAGAAAATCAACACAAGAGTTTATAGTGGTTCAGAGACTCAAGCTCCTACATCCACTTTCCCTGATTTAACAGGATAATTCCTTCACTCTTGGAATTAACTTGTTTTATAGTGCCAAGGTGCACTTGATCAAGAACACCACTCCTTGGTGAATTGATCCCTGGGATGTCTAGAGTCCTAGTACCCTCTTCTCAACTCAGAACTGAACTGTTCTTCTCTCAACAGTCAGCTCCTACCACTTCTACTACTACAACAACCTTCTCACTTTCTCACTTGAAAGGGGTAAGGATTGAAGTAAGGTTCCAACTAATGAGATATCCTTTACAATGAAGATCAGTGTATAAGGATTAGGATATCTCTCTAAGCTTTGTATGGATATACAATTGGGTTCAGCTTAGAAGAAGTGTATGAAGACTAAGATAGTCTTTGAAAGCTTAGAAAACACTCTTGCTTGTAGGATAGTTGGATATTCTTGTCAATTGTTGAGGTGCTTTCAAATGGTCTTCACACTTCTGTATTTATAGACAAATGAAGGATTTGCCCGTTGGTGAGGCAACATCAAATGTCCATAAATGTCTTCTTTTAGTTCTTCAACTTAGAAGACAGAATCTTGATAGTGACATGTCCTCATTTGGGAAATAAACGGCTGTATAGACTTTATCTTCATTCTGCAGCACTCTTCCCAATGTCTGACTTAAAGAATCTCTTGTTAGGACTTGGACATGGCTTCTGAAGGTTGTTCCAATGATAGGACAACATTCCTTATCACATGGACAACTCTTCTTACAACTATCAGCAGACTTGCTCATCAGCATGGTTGGCTTGCTCATTTCAGATGACTTGTCTCTCACCCTTTGCTTCACTTGGAATTGATCTAAGCATGTTTCCTTGAAGATCTTTAGGGTATGGTTGTCTTTAACTCTTCAGCATGGTTGACTTCAAACTTTCAGAACACTTGTTCTTGCTTAATTGTGCTGAGACAACTCTTCTGGACAACTCTCCTGATCAGCATACTTGTCCTTCACTAGACTTAGTGGTTGTTCCAGAATTTGAGCCTTGAGGGGACTTGTTCTTGATAATCTTAAAAGCATATGTTCCCCCTAAAATTATGCATCTAAACAACTAAGAGCTGCCTAACATATTACCTTCTCTTCTAGCCTTATTCTATATGTTCTAACATACTTAGAACATAATCATCTTGACTTAGGCATGTCTCAGGGGGTTTTGGTATTGAATCAAAACATAACTCATTTTATTCCCAACAATATTCTTATCACAACAAATTTTATTTAATCATTTTTTGGATGATCTTTAAATCCTTATTTTTGGTTTTGGGTTATTACATATATAAATTCATTTATTTTCAATACATATGAACTAAATTTACTGAATTTAAAAAGTCTCTCCTTTAATTAATAAATATTAATTTATCGATAAATTAATACCTCTTTAAATTAATAAAATTCCATGGTCCCAAGGTTATTAATTTATAGAGGTTTTACTGTAATTGGATCCCATTTGGGACGATAATGACCGTTGTAAATTAGCGACCGAAATAATCCGTTCCAAATGGTGAAGGATTTTAAAAAGATCGTTTAGTCTATATATCGCATTTTTAGTTTTCTCTTTTTATTATTTTTATTTCCTTTTTTTCCTCATATTTCCTTTTTTTTTTTGGCTGATTTTTTTTTTCCTCCTATTTCCTTTTTTCAGCTGATTTGTTTTTTCTTTTTTGGACTTTTTTTGGTTGTTCCTTTTTTTTCGCTTTTTTTACACAATATTAATAAAAATATTATAAAAAGTGCACTACAATGTTATGAAAAGGTGAAATTCAGTATAACTGAAAAGTGTAACACAATATTATTAAAAAGTGTAAGTCAATATTATTGAAAAGTGCAACACAATATTATAAAAAAATGCAAGTCAGTATAACTGAAAACACTACAAAAAAATGTTCAAAAGGTAACGAATATTTGCGAGTGCAATGTACAGTCGCCAATTTGCAATAGATTTGGCAACTGCAAGAAAAAAGGCAACGAATTTTGTTGCACTCGCGTAATTGCGAGTGTTTTTTATTACAGTCGCCAATTGGCAACGAAAAAGGTAACGACGTGAGTTGCACTCGCCTAAAGGCGACGGGGGTGGGCCCCTCGCAAAATGACGACGGGAACCCACTCGCGTAAAGGCGACCGCGGTGGGCCCGTCGCCTAATCCGTCGCCCTAATCAAGTATAAATTCAACCCTCCTCCTTCTTCCAGAACAGAACCAGCGATGCCCCCACCCCACTCTCGAGTTTTCAGCCACCACCGTGGTTGCCACCGCCGCCCCTACAGATCAAGCTCATTTTTGGCCATTTGTGTTCTACACTTCGGCGGGATCATTTCTACAGTAATTTTATTCGTTTTTATTGGTTAAATTTGAAGTTATATGTATATATGTGGTTCTAGTATATATATGCATAGATGTTGTATGTATATATAAAATTGTTGAGAATATATATATATATATATATATATATATAATTTTTTTTTTTTAGAATTGTTTGAAATTAAATGTTACAGAGTAATTTTTATGCATGCATGTGTTAATTGTTAGAATTTAATTGTAATTGTGTTATGCATACATGTTTTAAGTGTTAGAATTTATTTGTTAGGGCGTTAGAATTGTTAGAATATATTTGGAATATTTGGAATTGTATTAATTGATAGTTGTAGGGAAGAGACGTTGGTTGTTTGTGTGTTGTAGATCGTGCGTTCCGACTTGATTAATTTTAATCGAGTTGGAAATGGATGCACTAGGAATTTAAATAAGATGACAAAGTGGGATAGCTCAAGTGGTTAGAGCACTACTACCCAAGCCTTAGATCCTGGGTTTGAGTCATGGGGAGGGGAAAAAGGGATGGGTATTTAATGTAATTTTAAAAAAAAATAAAGGAATTTAAATAATATTTAGGAATACGATAGATTATTAATCAATGTTTAAATTTCAAAATCAATTTGAAACAGATCGATTGCCATGAATTATTCAAGTCGTAGTTGAATGTATAGTCCAAGATTGGTCAATGGGATTATGAACCCTGGATTTATTAGTGGAGTAAATGGATTTATTGAAGCTGCCACTAGTAATTCGAATTTGATTTGGGAAGGAAAAATTAGGTGTACTTGTTCGAAAGCTAGATGTCGAAATCAGACTTATAGAGATCCTAATGAAGTGTTATAATTGGATTTATCACGGGGAAGAGAGTTGGGGTCCACGTCTATTTCAAAACACTAATGAATTTGCGTCAACTTCAAACGAAGTTGACCCAACGGGACCTAGTTCGTACCACAGTATGGTAGAAGACTTAATGGGTGGCCCAAACATTGATTTTGGAATAAACGTGGAAGATGAGGCACATAATGAAGAACCCTCTAACGAGAATGCGACACAGTTTTACGGCATGCTTCGTGCAGCAAACCAAGACTTGTATCCTGGTTGCAACTCTCATTCGCAGTTGTCATTCAATTCCAGATTGTTGAACATTAAAACGGAAAACAAATTGTCTGAAATGTCATACAATCAGGTCGTTGAGTTGATTCGTGAGATTTGTCCTCCTAAAAATAAGGTTCCCAAGAAATTTAACGACACCGACCAATTGATGAGTGGGATAGAAATGATTGATTGTTGTGCACAGAATTGCATGTTATACTGGGGTGTAGACAACGAATTAGATTTTTGTAAGGTTTGTGGTGGATCACGGTATAAGCCGAGTAGGGTTGATGCAAATGGTCGGTTGAAAAAGAAATGTCTGGTTAAGGAGATGCTGCGAAGGATATAACATGGCATGCCTCGTGCACTTCCGATGACTCTGGTGTTATGCGTCACCCTACAGACTTGTTGGCTTGGAAGCATTTGGACCATTCGTATCCTGATTTTGCATATGAAATTAGGAATGTAAGGTTGGGCTTGAGCACATGTAACACCCCGTTTTTAAAAAAAATTTAAATTTGCATTTCATGATTTTTAGAAATTTAAAATATCTCTTTTAAGTATTAAATGACGAATTTATTTGAAGTCTTAAAGATATATGATTTTATGTAATTTATGAACTAATGTTTTCAATAAGTTGTACTGAGTTTTGCAGGATAGCTTACTGAGGAGATCGAACTCGATTATGACTCACCCGACACAATTTAATAAGATGATGAGATAAGTTAAAGATGAAATAAATTATAATAGAATTAAATTATAAATAATAAGATGCACAATATATCAAATAAGTAGAATAGGAGAAATAGGGTGTGTTTTAAGGATGGAGTAAAAGTGTTATATTAATAACAATAATAGTAGTGTTACATTTTAATTTAGATATTCTTTTGAATTAAATTAGATCAAAATGCCTATTTAAACAGTGGGAATGCGAAGAGTCATTCCTCACTCTCATTCCTCTCTGAAAAACCTCTCATTCTCTCCGACCCCTATCCCTCTTTCATCACTTTCATTTCATCTCAAGCCTCTTCCTCTCAAAACTTTCACCGCACAAGCCCCAATCAACGCCATTCCTGAAAGTTGAGGAACCTTCTATTTTCCACCGGCATTTCTGAAAAACTTAATAGTCAGGTATGAAGGCCTTCTTTTTAAAATAAAATATAGTTGTAAAGAAATAAATTCATTTTCTTTTCCCAAGCGATGCATCCTAGATTTTGTTATTTTTCGATGGTTCTTGTTTTGTGGTTATTGAGTCATTTCTATTTTCCGATGATTCTTATTTTCGATGTCCTGGTGGTTGAGTTTTGTGTTGATTTCTGGTTAAATTTGTGAAGATTTGAATACGGTGTGACCCATGGAGGATTATATTTAGATTTCATGATGTATTTGTCATTGCAGGTATGATCTGAGTTCATTTTACCCATTACTGTTATTCTCTGAGTAATTTGTGTTGAATTTCTTGTTGAACTCATGAGATTTGCATACTAGGTGACTCATTGAGGCTTATGTTTTGATTGCATGTGGTATTTGCCATTGCATGTGTGATTTGAGTCCCTTTTTCTTGATGAACACCTTTCCTTATGGCACTGGGATATCCGTTTGAGGCCATGAATGTTTTAAAATAGGTTGAGAAACTTTTTTTTGTTATTGCATATTAATTTTAAAAGATTACAGCTCTTTCCCCAATGTTTTAGCTCAAACCATTTTACCACATTGAGGTAATTGAAACCTGGATACGTGGTTAAAATGCCAAAATTATTTGATGTGTTTTCAATTTTATATGGTTTTTCTTTGAAGCACTGTACAGAGGTGAAAAACTGCCCTGTTTCTGGGTTGAGACTACAAAAATTCCCTCACACAGCTCGCTTCGTTTTTGGAACTAATTTTCAACTATGTTAACTTACTGTGTCTTAACTTTCATAAGAATTTTACCTAGACACATTTGGTTTTATATTATATTTTTAATGATTTTTCTAACAAATAGTGTTTGTTCTTTATCAAAGTAAACTGTTTTGATGTTCAAAAGAAATACAAGATTTAATAACAATGGGTAATATTAAAATGAAATGTTTTTATAGATATTGCTACTGGCCTTTATAGTTGTGTAGGTTTTGGCCTTACATTTTTATAAGAAACAAAAAAGTTTTAACAAATTCTAGAAAATCTCTTGTCACAATCCATTTCGGTCTTGTTTTTCAATGGTCTTACAAAATTTATAAGTAATATTCTATAAGTTATTTTTAAATGAAAACTTTATTATGTGCACCACTGTATGTTTGGAGTTTACTGTACAAAAATTGTGAATTTTAATATTATCTATGATTTATGATAAATAAATTACTACAGACTGTCTTTTTAGATTCTTAATGTATGAAATGAGTTTAACACAACCTTGTGAATAAATTGTTTATTAAAAATTTAATATTATTCCAGAATAAACAAATTGGACTAATATGTGTGTTTGAAATATTTTTATAATACACTTTAAAGTTGCTTATGATTAATTTAATTATCTTCTCCAACGTGTATTTTCCATGTGATTTCAACTAGTTTCATAACTAGGTTTGACCATTTGATATGTGACGAAACTTAAATAGAAATGTTTTAAACCTATTGATAATTTGATAGTGTCACCTATATAGATATATGTACAAGAATATATATGAATATATGTATATATATACTTTAAGCCTAAAAGTTAAGTAAATGTGTCGAGTGCAGTACAAGTCAGTCGGATCCTCAGGAGGCTAGCCCGCTATCACTGAACGACAAAAGTGGGTAACATTTATTTACATTTGCATTATTTAGATTAATTTATGTGTGAATACGAGCAGGCAGATCTTCGGATTATGCTCTGTGTGAACTCTGTGTGAGAAAAGAAAGTCTACGGACTATACTCTGTGTGAGAAAATAATGTCTACGGACTATACTCTGTGTGAGAAAATAAAGTCTACGGACTATACTCTGTGTGAGAAAAGAAAGTCTACGGACTATACTCTGTGTGAGAAACAGACAAGTCTTCGGACCAAGTTCTGTGTGAAGTGAGCCGGGTTCATGGGACTCGGCGTGTACTCGATTGACATATTAATTAGCCTTCTTAATGTGCATGCATAGTAAATGTTATCCCACTGGGCTTCTCCTCCGGGAGAAGACTCACGATGCTACTTTAATTATTTCAGATTTCGTAGATGACGAGGAGGACGTGTGACTGACTGGGCAAGCTTTAATAAACGTTCTCCTAAAGTTTTAAGTTTTACGTAAGAAACGTTTTTAGTATTATTACGACTGATGTTATCTTTAAGTTTAATTACGTAATTAGGTATGAACTACTAGGTCAACTGGTCGAACCTATTTAAACTACTAGGACGTTTGTCTACTCTTTAAATGTTAATTTTCATGTGTGACAACCTCATTGCAAATTGTCGTGTCTTCTAATGATAAAATATTTTAGACATCGCATCACTTATACAACGATTTATAATTTTATAATGTTTAGGTCAAAAAGTACACGTTTGGCTTAGAAATGTGGGCAACACACGAGTTAGGCACAAGCATGGTTAGCCACTGATATAAAAAAAAAAAAAAACTCGTGTATCTTTTATTGAAAAGTCTTCCGCTTGAATTTATTTAAGTTAAAAGTGCTATTTCAAACCGTAGCGCCCACCGGGATTTTGGGGGCGTTACAGCACAGATGGTTTTGCATCGTTTGGAATGACGGGGAAACAATATTCGTCATGGCCAGTTATACTTACTCCATACAATCTACCCCCGTGCTTATGCATGAAGGATCAATTCATGTTTCTTTCAATTCTTGTGCCCGGGCCTAAAAGTTCGAAGGACAAGCTTGATGTGTTTTTGCAACCACTGATAGCAGATTTGAGATTTTTACGGGAAACTAGGGTGCAAACTTATGATGTTGCTAGAAAGCAAAACCTTTTTATGCGAGTTGCACTTATCTGGACCATTAGTAACTTCCCAGCATACTCAAAGTTGTCTGGTTGGAGTACAGCCGGAAGGCTTGCTTGTCCATATTGTGGAGAGTACACCGATGCATTCTCTTTGAGTCTCAGTCGAAAGCAGTCGTGCTTCGACAACCACCGAAAGTTCTTACCACCAAATCACACGTGGCGAATGAATTAAACTGCATTCATGGCCGGAGTAGTAGTCACAAATGATCCACCACCTATTCGAACGGGTGCGAGTATCCTACATGAAATTGATCATTTGGGATATTGAAAGGTTACAGAGGAGGGTGTGCTGAGGCCCACAACAAAAAAGTTTCTGGAGGGTGGAAGAAGAAAAGCATTTTCTGGAAGTTGCCGTATTGGAGTACCTTGTTGATACGACACAATTTGGACGTGATGCATATTGAGAAAAAATGTGTTTGATAACGTATTCAACACGGTGATGAATGTGGAGGGGAAAACAAAGGACACGTCTAAATCAAGAGATGAGTTAAATGAATATTGTCGTCGTCCCTCCCTCAAGAAATGTCCACGTACAGGAAAGTATCATAAGGCTTCTTATTCTCTTGATAAGAAACAAAAAGATGTTATTTGTAAGTGGATAAGTGATTTGAAGTTTCCAGATGACTATGTGTCTAACATGTCCCATTGCATTGACTGGTCGAAATTGAAATTGTATGGGATGAAGAGTCATGATTGTCACGTGTTTATGTAGAGACTACTACTAATTACTTTTTACAATATTTTGTCACTCAATGTGTGGAAAACAATCACTGAGCTTAGTCTATTTTATAAGGACTTGACTTCTACGACCATCACAGTTGACAACATGACTCGACTGTAAATAGATATCCAAGTAATCTTGTGCAAGCTGGAACGTATCTTTCCACCCAGCTTCTTCAACTCTATGGAACATCTACCTGTGCACATTGCATATGAAGCAAAAGTTGCATACGAGATGTAATTTAATTAATTTTTCATACGATTCTTAAAATTATCTTAACTTACGATTCTTAAAATTTAATCAGGTATCTTCGCACCTTGAAATTAAACGTGGGTAACAAAGCATGTGTTGAAGCTTCGATTGCAAATGCATATTTAACTAAAGAGGCGTCAATGTTTTGTTCTCATTATTTCGAGGACCATGTTACGACAAGGATACACAATGTACCTCGTAATTACGATGGTCGTGGCGAAGTACAACGGTATGTCGAGGGTACTTTTTCCATATTTAAGGCGCCTGGCAAACAATTTGGAAAGCCTAAGAAGAGATGGATTTTAGACGAGGAGAAAAAAGTTACTCATACGTACGTGTTGTTGAATTGTGATGAGGTGCAGTCGTATGTTCAGTAACTCAATCTGGCCAAAATGTTTTTTGACATGTCTTATTAATCATATATCGTATGTAGGCTATTCATGCAGCAACTTCAAGTTGTTCAACCAAATCTCTCGGCCGTTGAATCAGATATTATGCTACAAAATGGATTTGCATCGTGGTTTGAAGAAATTGTAAGTTATCTTAAAATAACGATCTATGTAAATTTTTAAGTTATAGAAATTCTCACATTAATTCGGCTTATATATATATAGGTGAAGATGAATCGCGTCGAGAACAGATTTTTATACGATCTTTCTGCCGGTCCGTCTGGTCAAGTTCTTACGTACTCAGGGTATTACGTGAACGGGTACAAATTTCACACTATGGTTTATGGTGCATCTAGAGCAACATCAAACAATGGGGTTTGTATCAAGGGAAAAAACTATGATGCAGATGAGAAAGATTTCTACGGGAAACTCGAGGAAGTAGTCGGATTGGACTATCAGGGGTACCACGAGAAGAAAGTGGTTTTGTTCAAGTGTCAGTGGTTTGATCCCTCAAACAATGGGACAAAAGTTCATCCTAACTACAATCTCGTGGAGCTTCATCAGAGGCGATCTTACGGCCGGTACAATCCATTCGTACTAGCAAGTCAAGCTACACAAGTCTACTATTGTCCGTACCCTGGACCCCATATTGATTGGATATCTATCTGCAAAGTCAAACCGAGATACTTGGTGGATGCAAAAGATAATACTGAAGATGAATTTCCCCCGTGGCAAGAGGATAACATAGAGACTCAAATGATTGTGCAAGTAGATGATGATCATGTGATGTTAACTGATGACACTGGTACACTGATGGTAGTGGCAGAATATGAAGAAGATGAAGAAGAATATGGAGAAGAAGACGGAGAAGAAGACGAAGATGAAGATGATGAAGATGAATGATGTTGTTAATTATTAGACAATGTTATCTAACATTAATTTTATAAAATATTAATTCCTTATATTCTAGTGTTAATCGTTACAAAATGTTCATATATGCTATTTTAATTGTTACAATGTTTATTTAATTAATGATATTTAATTCAACTTTAATAATGTTTTAATGTTCATTTTGACAGATAAGTGGACAGGGTCATGGGCAGGGTCGTAGACATGGTTCTTCTGGACAGGGTTCTTCTAGACAGGGGCGAGGTAGAGGTAGAGGAGAGCCGGTGGATGAGACACCGACTGTGCCCATACGACAGTGTTTTTATTTGCCCGATATGATGGGGATACTATAGATGCCCCAGATGCCCGGAATGAACACCCATCCCTATTATACTCAGGTGCCTCATATGTATCCACATGCACATGAACCATCCCCTCCACCGACACATGAGCCAGTCGGACCTTTGTCTGTTGGGACACAGGCCAGCATGTCGACCGATGCACCCGAGAGTCGCATTGTACTGTGGATCTACCTTAAGACGTAAGCATAATATATTTATATACAACATATTTATTAATTTTCATTAGACGTGTGCATAACATGTTTATTACTAATTTTTCATTATTATAAATTACGTGTAACAAGTTGATGCCTTCAAATTTAATCTCGAGGACGATCAAACATATTATGTACATGAATATGGAGGTTGGTGCACACACCTTTGCCAAGGTATCACCGGGTACAATTCAACGGTAGTGGGAGACATTCCAGGTATAATTAATTAATGATGTATAAAATAACTTTACATTAACATTTTATTATATTAATTCATTAATTTTTTTTTTGCAGACCGAGGTCACGTGGGACCCAGATACCACATCTTCTGAACAGGTGTACCAGCTCTTTCTTGAAAGAGCAGCAAATCGGTACAGTGACATGTTATCAAGCTGCAAGAAAGCGTGGGAGAAGAAGAAGAAGAAGCCGAGGTGGGATGTCAATGTTTGGAACGACTTAGTTCGTCACTGAAATGATCCTGCCACAATTAAGAAGAGCGAGTAGTGTCGTAAGAACCACTTCTCCGAGCCTGGAGGTCCGGGTACTGGCTATGGTACTCATAAAGGCGGAGCTCGTGGAGCAGCAGAGGTCGCACGACGCATTGTAAGTATTTGTGGTCAATAATAATTAATTTGAGTTAATTTTTTATTTTATTTGTACGTATATGTCTTCAATTCAAAATACATGAGTAGAAGATGGGACGCCCTGCCTACGACTGGGAGATAGTAGAATATTACCACCGTTACGAAAACGACACATACAGATATGGTTATATGGGTGATATTCTTGTAAGTGTATACATACATATATACATATAACATTAAATATAATATATATTTAATTGTACTTGAAAATGTATTAACCCACTTTTAAATATGCACGTATAGGACCAGGTACAGGAGGAGTTGACCAATCTCTCAGGTGAACTGTCAAATGATCATACTTCAGCGGATAGTTCAACCCAGACCCCATCTATACCCGACATGTCTGAATTGTACTTCAAGAAGGTCGGCAGGTCTCATGGACGTATTAGGGGCCTTGGACAAGTAGGCAAGAACAGACGGATCTCCTCCGGTCCTGGTGATGCATCTAAAACAAAGTTTAGATTCGTTGCCCTTGAAGATCGAGGCGTTGATTCCAATCTACGGATCTTCTAGTGTGTCTCCCAACCTCGCTCGAATACCGGGTGGACGACGTGCTATCAAACGTGGAGAAGGTGCCTCAGTTTCGTCTCCTTGAAACACTAGCCATTTTCCTCAATTTTGTGTGTGCTAGGGTTTCAAATCTGATTTGAGGCTCCTATTTATAATCTCCATAAGTTCATGGGCCAGACTAGGGATCCATTAGAAAGTATAGGGTTTGGGCTTCTTACAGGCCCAAATACTCTTATGTTCAGCCCAGAACATATAATTTGGCCCGAGAACATTAATTTATTCCACTAGAGAATTAATGTTGCACTCCCGTCCTATCCCGAACTGAATCGGGGCTTCTATTAGACTTTATAATTCCCCGTGTTTAAGATATCGCACATCCATTAATTATTAAAGCTGCTGACTTCTTTAAATAATTAATCTCTTTAATTCCTTGAGTAGTATCACTCAACCTCGTTGTCGTACGGATTAAATCCACCTGCATTGTTTAGTACGATAATCTTTTATGTGTTTCCTCAAGGGGATGTCATCAGTCTGGATGTCCAGGACACGGAGCGATGCCACTACCTAAAATAAGTAGACATCATGCGAGCGATGCCACTACCTAAAATACGGAGCGTGAAGAATCTACCAAGATTCTCACCTATGGTACATCAAAGTAGTGAACAAGCACCCCACACATCTAAATATCACACTTAGGGTTAAGAATCATAAAAGTCACCAAGACCTCTAGTTCTTCATAACAGTCAGAACAGAAGAACTTGTCTTATTTGTGATCTATTCAGTACGCCACAGCGCACTAGTACAAACTAATGACCAAGACAAGCCACTGACATGTTTATACTACATCTTAAACCAATAGTTGTGTCCAAAACTATCTCAGTTGTGAATATTGTTTATATCTTACAAAGAACTAACAATGTGATCTTCTGTGTGACTACAAACTCACCACATCGTCTACAATGTAAGATAAGCAGACATACAAGTAATCACAAAGAATGCAATAATGTGAAAAACCATTTATTTCAGATAATAAGGAAATCAAATATACATCCATAAAAGCCCACTAAAAGTTTACTTTATTGTATACACCAACAATCTCCCACTTATACTAAAGCTAATCTTTTAGGATACACATAAAGACATTAACATATCTCCCACTTATACTCAAAATCTAGCTTGTAATACATGGTAAACCAAGACCCTCTACATGATTCTCAAAGACTTTTATTGTCAGAGTGTTTGTGAAAGGATCAGCTAAGTTATCCAACAACGCAATCTTAGCCACAACCACATCTCCTCGATTTACGATGTCTCGTATAATGTGGTACTTGCGCTCTATGTGTTTACTTGCTCTGTGGGCTCTAGGTTCTTTCGAGTTTACCACTACACCCGCGTTATCACAATAAATAGTGATATACATCGGCATACTCTGAGACACCCTTAATTCCATAAAGAAATTACGTAGCCAGACAGCCTCTTTGGCAGCCTCTGAGGCAGCTACGTACTCGGCTTCCATAGTGGAGTCCGCGATGCATTTCTGCTTCACACTTCTGCAAGATATGGCTGTGCCTCCAGCATAAACACATAACCCGAGGTTGACTTCCGTTCATCTTGATCATCTTGGAAATCTGATCGGTATAACCCAAAGGAATCAAACTGTTTGACTGGTATACTAGCATATAATCTCGAGTCCTTCTCAAGTACTTGAGAATATGCTTTACAACAGTCCAATGTCCTTGACCAGGGTTAGACTGATATCTTGCTACCATGCCGATTGCATGGCAAATATCAGGCCTCGTACACAGCATCGCATACATAAGGCTTCCTACAGCCGAAGCATAAGGAACCTTAGCCATCTCCTCTATCTCCATGTCTGAAAGGTAGTACACCCTTCTTGAAATTCAGCATGCCAAAACAAGCAATCACAATATCAATGTAAGACGCTTGAGATAAACACAACATTCTCTTTTTTCGATCACGAGTGACCTTAATACCAAGAATGTACGATGCTTCTCCCATATCCTTCATTTGAAACTGTTCTGAAAGCCACACCTTTACATTTGATAATACTTTCACATTGTTGCCAATAAGAAGAATATCATCTACGTATAGTACTAAGAATACCACCACGTCTCCGTCACTCTTCTTGTACACACAGCTTTCATTTTGACATTGTTCAAATCCAAAAGATTTTGACATTGTGACTGGCTAAGCTGTGAATTATGCTAAGTCTGGTGTTTTTTTCAATAAGAATGTCAATGATGCTACTCGGATTGAACTATGCAATGCCTTAAATATTCATTCCCCTTTAAATACATGTAAATATTTGGTATTACCGTCGATGATCAGCCTTAATAAAAGAGATATCTTCAATTATATTAAGGAGAGGCTGTGGAGAAGACTGCAAGGGTGGAGAGGGAGACAGCTGTCAAGGGATTTGATTGCTTAGGGGGTTCGTTGGAAAGTAGGAGATGGTCGTAACATTAGTTTGTGGAACTCCCCATGGGTTGATGATGATTCTGGGTTCGTTTTGAACGCGGGTGCGTTGCCGGGAACAGAAGTTTAGACTGTTGATAGAGTGATCAACGAGGGGGATAGGAGCTGGAATGTTCCCCTATCTAGGTAAAACCCTTTACCACCAACCTTGCCTTAAAAGCAGTAATCTGCCCATTAGACCCTCCTTTACGTCTGTAGACCAACTTACACCCAACGACTTTCTTGTCGTGGGGAAGTTCACTTAGGTCATACACTTCCATAGCATCCATAGATTCAATTTCTGAATCCATGGACTTGTGCCAAAACTCAGCATCTTTGTCTTTGATTGCCTTTTTGTATGTCCAGGGGTCGTTATCATCATGTTCATCGCTTAGAATCAAGTCCACAAACTCTCTCACAAACATGAAACGATCATGTTAGCGTACAACCCTCCCACTACGACGAGGCAATGTATACAAAGGTTCATCAGAGTCGCTACGTTGTGTAGTCTCTTGTGGTATTTCCTCTTGCACACTCGGTGTGCCATTGTCTCCTCTCAACTCATTTAGAATGATCTCAGTATTTGACTTATGCTCATTCATATAGTCTTCTTCTAAAAATCGGGCATTGGTACTCACCACCACCTCCTAATCATTAGGACTATACAAATAACCACCTCTCGTTCCCTTAAGGTATCCTACAAACAACCGTACTTCAGTTCTAGGTGCCAACTTATTAGCTTCATTGTTCAGCACATGTGTTGGACAACCCCAAATCCGAATGTGGTTTAGACTAGGCTTTCGCCCAGACCACAATTCAATCGGAGTTTTTGGAACCACTTTAGAAGGTACACTACCGTTTCCAAGGCATATCCCCAAAAAGAGGTAGGTAATGAAGCATAACTCATCATCGATCTCACCATATCTAATAGAGTCATATTCCTTCTCTCAGCCACGCCATTCTGTTGCAGAGTACCACGCCATTCAATCAGAACGTAGTGACTTGATACTCTTACCATGACGGTTCTCCACTTCTGCCTTAAACTCTTTGAACTTGCTAAAGCATTCAGACTTGTGGCACATCAGGTAAATGTATCCATATCTTGAGTAATCGCCAATGAAAGTGACGAAATACTCAAAGCCTCATCTTGCTTGAACAGTCATAGGCCCACACAAATCAAAAGTGAATCAATTCCAATATATCATTAGCCCTATTACCCCTGGCCTTAAAAGGCCTCGAGGTCATCTTGCCTTCCAAACAGGATTCGCATACTGAGAATGGTTCCACTTGGAGAGACTCCAAAAACCCACTACATAATAGTCTTTGAATCCTTCGTAGGTTGACATGACAGAATCTTAGATGCCAAAGGTATGTTTGATTCAACTTAGAAGGTTCCTTTCTCTTATTTAATGAAGATGATGAATGAGCTTCAGTCACAGTATGATATGCACATGTAATAGTATAAAGATTGTTTTCTAACATGCCTGAACAGATTAAAGAGTCATTTCTCATAATAACAACATTGTCATTAAAAACAACTGAGCATCCATCCAAATATAACTTCGAAACTAAAATTAAATTCCTCTGAAAATTCGGCACGTATAAAACATTCTTTAATACTAAAACAGAATTAGAAAAACATAAGTGCACGTCTCCCACTACAACCATTGATACTATCGGAGCATTGCCTAAACTAATAGTAATCTCGCCCTCACTCGGTTCCCTTGTCTCTAGAAACCCCTGCAAGGTATAACAAACATGGTCAGTGGCTCTTGTATCCATTACCTAAGAAAAGGCAGAACAAGCCGCTAAACATGTTTCAACAACTAAAGCGAGAGACGTACCAGAGTTATCCTTTTTCAGGAGAGGACAATCAGACTTCCAATGTCCTGTCTTGTTGCACTTGAAACATTTGCCCTTCGGCTTTTTCACGCCATCAGAAGGCGCCAGTTTCTTGCTCCCACTGCTTTCAACACCACCCTTTTTCTGTAAAGGCTTTTTCTTCTTCTTGCCATTAGATGAAGAAGGTCCAGACTGAACAGTAACATTGGTATGTGGTCGTTTGCCCATGAGACCCTCCACCGCGACCAATTCCGTAAGAAGCTCAGTTAAAGTATAATCCTTCTTACTCATGATCGCGTTTACACAGAAGTTCTCAAAAGACTTTGGGAGCGAGTGTAGGATCATATCGATCTTGGTGTCATTATCGATTAACCCTTCGAGGACCTCAATCTCATTCAGTTATTCCATCATCTTGAGACTGTGGTCCCTCACGGACGCTCCCTCTAGCATAGAGGTTGACATAATATTCCTCATAGCCTCAAAGCGGGCAGCCCTATCTTTCTCACCAAAAAGCTCTTTTAGGGTCAACATCATATCTATAGCACTAAACATGGTTGGATGTTGTTGTTGTAAAACATTTGACATCGAGGCCAAATGTAACAACGAGCCATCTCATCAGCCTTGTGCCACTTCTTATGAGCCTCCTTTTGCTCTTCAGTAGATTCGGGTCCCAAAAGGGCAGGAGCAGGTGTATCAAGCACAAACTTGTACTCATCTGCAACTAGGACAATGTCCAGATTTCTTTTCCAATCTAAATAATTTTGACCAATAAACTTATTTTGATTTAAGATAACCATGAGTGGGTTGAATGTCACCATAATGTATCTGAAATAAATAAAATGCAAGCAATAAATCACATATGTTTGAAGCATAAAACATTGGAAATCTTTAAAACCAACATTCAACACAACCTCCCACAGCCCAACAAACACATATGCAAGCCATGTTAGAGTGGTCGTTTATACATGTATTCATTGACCAGACATTCAGTTTTTAATTTCAATATCACATTAACTTATCCTTATGACGAATGAAATTAACAGTCGGACTTTAACTGGCCATGTGAATTAGAATAGTGACCCCGTTGGGGGGTTATATTAAAATTCACATCTAAGTGATGACCACAATTTAACAACAATTATCTTGAATTATTATTTACTGATGAACTCATGGATGACACATCCGTTAGGGAAGATCACACACTTCATCTAAAGAGTAAAACATTTTGATTAGAAGTCTTAACTAGTAAGCTCGTTAATGTTGCACCCGTTAGGGGGAGACTCCCGAAGTCCCACGAGAATCAAACACCTTACTTAAAGACCAATTGTGGAGGCCTATGATTTAATTAAAAAATTCAATTATTCCACTTAGTCATTTGAACATGAAGATTATTCACAGGCATAGCAAATTAAAAAAAAAAAACAAGCATGCCAATCATAACAAGATGCGATTAACAAAGGTAAAAATAAATAAATGCACATCTATCGCAACCCCTTGGAAAACCTATCAAAACAGTCTACAATAAGATATTACAATGATAAAATAGTGGCGCGGACGAATGCCTCGCATCGGCCTCTCAGGCAATGCAAAAATCTCGAATACTCGTCCACCGACTAAAACTGTCAGAAAACTTCATCAAGACGTTTGAATTATGTCCCGCCACTGGCTGCCACGTCACATGTGTATATATTGTCGAGACGTTTTTGAAAAGGTATTATGGGCCGAAAACGGACACCCGAGTCAAAAGTTATGGCCAAAACAATTTTCATCATAAAAAAAAACAGCTTTCACTGTCCAAGGCCATAACCCGAAAACTCGGATCACCATTTCTAGATCTTCCATCGACACCGCCCGTTCTCACGATCAAAAATTACAAAAAAAACGAACAAAACCCTACTATAGTGATCTATGAAAAAATCATATACTACCCACACTTATTATCTAGTGGGAAAAACGATTACAACATCAGACACGGGTTGCGATAGAAGAAAAACCATAAACAATAATCGATAGAAAGGAATCCTTAAATGAAAAAAAAAAAAACAATCATATAACAGTATGTTTCAAGCAGAGCAAACAATCTACGAATCCAGGCTCTGATACCAATTGCTGGAACACGCCGGCGAAAGTGGTCCGTCACTGGGATTGTTGTCGGATGCCAAACGTATAATGAAATAAAACCTAAACATGCATCTAAAACAAAAGTTTTTAGATTCGTTAGCTTGAAGATCGAGGCGTTGATTCCAATCTACAGATCTTCTAGTCTGTCTCCCAACCTCGATCGAACACCGGGTGGACGGCGTGCTGTCAAACGTGGAGAAGGTGCCTCAGTTTCGTCTCCTTGAAACCCTTGCCATTTTTCTCAATTTTGTGTGTGCTAGGGTTTCAAATCTGATTTGAGGCTTCTATTTATAATCTCCATAAGTTTAAGGGCCAGACTAGGGATCCATTAGAAGGTATAGGGTTTGCGCTTCATACAGGCCCAAATACTTTTATGTTCAGCCCAAAACATATAATTTGGCCCGAGAACATTAATTCATTCCACTAGAGAATTAATGTTGCACTCCCGTCCTATCCCGAACCAAATCAGGGCTTCTACTAGACTTTATAATTCTCTGTGTTTAAGATATCGCACATCCATTAATTATTAAAGATTCTGAGTTTTTTAAATAATTAATCTCTTTAATTCCTTGAGTAGTACCACTCAACCTCGTTGTCGTACGGATTAAATCCACCTGCAGGGTTGTTGGTCCCTGAGACGAGTGTAAGATCAGCTGACTTGATGTCTGCTGATTGTGTGGAAAATAAACTAACTCTTCAAAGTAACTAGTCCGCTGATTTCACTAGGGGCCTAGGACTAGTTAGTCGACTGATTAATTACTTATCGGAGTTAAGTGCAGAATTGTAGTGTGCCCATAAATATTATACTCGTCTATTTAATAAATATAGTGTGTAAAACAGTTTATGCACAAATATGTATGAAAAGACTTGAAATGTAAAGTGCAGAAATGTAAATAACACATTAATTTATAGTGGTTCGGATATACGTTCCTACGTCCACTCTCACGTCCTAACGTGATATTTAATCCCTTTAATTTACCAAAAATTACAAGGGCCTTGTCCTTTATAGTCCCAAGGGTAGGACTTTGAGATCTGAGCCAGTTCCTTAACTGCTGCGGTCTCCACAAGTGATTGTAAGCACTTGCACTTCCCCACAAGTGATTGTAAGCACTTGCACTTGAACTCCACAAGTGATTATAGAGCACTTGGACTCTTTACAGTGACGAACACTCAACTTGACTTCTAGGGTTTTATGGTAGAAGGTGGGTTTTGTGTATATGAACTAGGTGAGAATTTTCCTTACAATCTGTTTTAGCCTCATGCTAGGATTGGGAAATTCTCTCTAAGCTATGGATATATATGAGTGGTTAAATTGGCTTAGATGGTATGAGTTCACTCACTGGGGATGAGGTGATGCGTGTTGAATCTTCATGAATGATCTTCTTGAGCTCTTCTTATTTCTGGACTTTAAGCACTTTGCTCGACCTCTGCATCTCACACCTCTTCACATTTTCCAATGATGTATGAGCTCATTTATATAGTGTTGATGTTTGAATGTTACCGTTGGATGATAACAATTCAAATCTCCACTAATTGAGGAATTGACAATCTCTTGATTTGATATGATTGAATATTACCATTGTCATGTAATTTCAATCATATCTTTGACTTTCCTTTCTTGTGCACATATCTTGTCAATACTTGATTTCAGCTGTGATTGGTCTTCCTTTAATTGTTTAAGAAGACTTCTACTCTGCTGGTAAGAAGACTTCATTCTGCTGGTAAGAAGACTTCTACTCTGCTGGTAAGAAGACTTCACTTAGCTGCTGTCTTTACTCTTCTTATCCTCTAAGATGAGTTCAACTCATCTTATCAGGAGACTTCTGGTCTTGGTCTTCTCTTCTCTTCTAGAGCATTGACATGTCTTTTCTTCTAACCAGAGTCCTATCTATTACAAGATGTATAATAAAGTTGTCTATACAATACAACTTATCCTATTACATGTTTGATTTGGTTTATCAAAACTAAACTAAGGATATTCATATCCCAACAAGGGTTTAGTACGACAATCCTTTATGAGTTTCCTCAAGGGGATGTCATCAGCCTAGATGTCCAAGACAACGGTGCCCTTATATTGGGAATAAAATGATTTTGATTTAGATACCAAGACCCCTAATTGATGATGATCAAGATTAGTTGAGATACACTCAAGTGAGATCAGTTTAGTTGTCTCAGGATACTTGAGTAAGTAGAAATGCTTAAATCAAAATCTCAGAAATGTTGTGAGATTTATAGTCCAGGATAGTTGTCCAAAGCTGGAATATTAGGCAGCTTGATAAGTGTTAAGTACTCTAGGACAAGGTTGCTGAGTTTTCAGGACACACTGACTGAGTGGACAACATGGCTGAAAAGGTCAAGAGTGATAAGGCAAAGCTCATGCACTGACAAGAAATAAATCAGATCAATTGAAGTGCAAATGATCAAGAGCATTGAATGCTATACTCACAAAAGACACTGAAAGTGTGCGGGGGGATGGTATCTAGTGTTTAAGTAAAAAATAGAACAATGTTACACTGAATGTTGTGACAATTAGTGTAGCATTAACTCTAACAGAATGTGAATAAGTAAACACAATACACAGCGGAAGTCTAAAACACTAAAACACAATACGAACACAATGGAATAATTTTTAACATAGATTTTATTAATAACAAAACCTATGCTAAGCCTTACGGCGAAACAATAACTTAGTTCCTAAGTTATATACGAAAATATCGTGTGAAATGTCTCAGCAATTACTTCAACATTCCACAAACAGAAACTACGATCGAGGCAGGTGCCTGAATCCGCAAACAGACTTAAGTGTAAAAACACTGTCTAAAGAACTAATCTGATCTGTGATTCACTCTCACTCGATACAAGACTAGAACTATGTACACTGGAAGGTGTGGTATCCCTCGGCGTACGTTAAAAGATACAACTACTGACCATAACTCCTAACTAGGGTTGAATGCTCAAGGAGGTGTTACTCGAATAGTGCATACTTTGAAATGAGAGGCTCTTGCGGTATTTATAGAGAAATACACAGCTTCTAGATCCTTCCATTATGAGATCCTATTTTTTAGGACCTCAACCTCCATGATCTTTCTAGATCATTCTGCCATCTTCCAGGTCGTTCTACAATGCTCCAAGGCCTTCTAGCACCTTCTCCAACATTCTGGAATCTTCCAGGTTCCAGACTCTTGTAGAAGCTTCTAGAATCGTTCCTGAATGTGAGAGCATTTAGTACAACATTTAATGTAACATCTCAGAAAAGACTTAGAATAAATCAAGGAAGGTCAAATTAAGATGTTGTTGATAATGTTAAAGCATTTAAGAGTTAACAACATCTACAATCTCCCCCAATTTGACCTTTCGACTACAACACACCTGATGCACATATATTTCTATACATACTCAGTATTATGTATTTAGGTATGTTGAACATCAAAGCTAAATACTAGTCAAGACAATACCTGTTTTAACCGTTGGATCAAATCAAAAGAAGATCAAGAATAATTTTACTAAGATCCGTGCCATAAGATCAAAGTAATCTTATTCAAAACCAAAACAAGTATAAACAGTACACTTGTTTACAAAAACATATAACTTTTACAAAAATCAAAGATTAAATCAGAGCATATAAGGGTATATACCAGATTAGTTCTAAGACTTATGTAAGACTAAAAAACAAACAAACAAAAACGTACAAGGACTAAACAATATAATCAGAGCAAAAAACTATGAAAAAAATAAATAAACTAAACAAGGCATATTCATCATGCAGTAAGCAATTAATGATAAGAAAACAAATTAAGCAATAAGCAGTAATCAAATATCATTAGTGCAAACTAATTTAAGCAAGATAAATAAAGACATCATATCAACTAGAAATAATAAATATTGTGTCAGAATAAACAGAATTTTAACTTAAACACAACAGAATAACAAAAACAAAAGTAGGACTGAAAATGGCATGAATTGCTATAACAATAGCAGCAGCATCAAGGTCCTGCACATGTGCCATCTGTACTTCAGTACTCCCCCTGTCTTGTATCATCTGTTCTAGATATCAGCATAGAGGATTTCCATATCCTCATCATCTTCAGCAGCATCTGCAAACTTGTCTTCATCAGCCTCCTCTGGTTCCTCAATAAAACAAGTTGAAGCAAAGAGTGCAACAATATTGTTAGCAGCAGCAGTTCCTCCATTCTCTGTAGCAGCAGCAGCATCAGGTACACCTCCAACATCTTCAGGATTCAGCTCTTCAATAACAACTCCAGAAGCTCTAGCTGAAGTGGAAGGTGGTACTCCCCCTGTTGTAGTGGAAAGTAGCCTGGTCCACTTGTCTTTGATGAACTGGAGCTCATTAATCTGGTCCTGTAAGTGCTGTAACTGCAGTAATATAAAAGATCTGGGAACAGAAAAAGTGGTGTCAGTGTTACCACCAATGTTCTCAGCATCTGGTGCAGCATTAGGTGCAGCTGTGTTCTGTTCAGGTCTTTTTGCTGGTTGAGGTTGGGGTTGAGGTTGAGCAGGAGCTGGTCTTTGAGAAGAACTTCCAGGATTGTGCAAGGGCAGATCTTTCACTCTTTCACCAATGAGCAAAGCAGGTGAAATGGTGTATAAAGGAACCTTACCTCTAAGAACTTCAGTCTTCTTAGGGCTAAAACCATGCATCTTCAAGTATGAACATATAAGCACAGGGTATGGAAGGTTTCCTTTATCAGAAATATCACCACTAAACTTCATCATGTGGTGGAAAATAGTCAATCCCAAGTTAAACTTCCTCAAAACCACTATCCTATAAAGCAAGATTGCTTGATCCTTTGTCACTTTGGTAGAGTTGGTGGAGGGTATCCAATTATAAACAATCAATTTGTGCAACACAGAATAAAGAGAAGTAAGGTCTTTGGCCAACATTCCATTTTTCCATCTAGTCAACAAACCACCAGTCATAGAAGCAGTAACAACATCCAAATCAGGTTCATCATCATCAAGTACTGGTTCTATGCCTAAGAAATCATTGATCAATTCTGGTGTAAATGGAACTATACTCCCCCTAAACTGTACATTCCCATACCAACGGGAACTCCTCCTACCATTACTCTTCCTCAAACATGCATAAAATTCATACACCCAATCAGAAACAAAAGTATCACACAAGTTCAGAGCTTTCATTAACTTTCTATCCTCTAAGAATTGAATCAAATTCTTACTCTCAAAATCAGAAATATGAATTCTCCTTTCCATCAACAATTTCCTCCTAGACAACCTAGTTATCTTATCAACCAATCCATCAATATCAGATTCTACTTCAGTTTCAGAATTACCTTCCTCAGAAGTAGTGTCCTTTGAGCTTGGTTCTTTCACCTCTTCAGAGCTTGATTCCCCTTCCTTTTCAGAGTTTTTGTCTGAGGCTGCACTGCTTGAATCACCTCCATCATCAGGTTCTGGTGCTGGAGCACTTGATTCAGCATGTGAGGCAACATTCTTCTTCAGGGCTTGCTGCATGTCCCTGAGATAAACCTCCATTTCAGAATCAGAATCAGGTTCTGGTTCTTCAGGGATTGTTCCTTTGCCTTTCCCTTCCCCTTAGGACCAGCTTTCTTCTTGGTTGGCTTCTCAATCACCACTTCTTCATCAGATTCAGAAAATACCTGAATTAGTTCAGCAACATCACCACCTAGCTTCTTCTTCTTCCTCAAGGAGTCAGAATAATCAATTCGAGTAAAAACTCGGTTTGATCTTCTCCTTGGCACTGGGCTCCTCTTTCTCTTCCCTTTCTCAACATTCCTCTTGAAAGGAATCGGTTCAGAGTCTGATTTCGAAACTTCAGAGTCAGTTTTGTCAGAATTTTCGAGTGCTTCAGCATCCTCCATCTGAGCGTCCTCATTGTCGGATGTCTCCGCATTTGACGGCTGCTTTGACTCAGCAACAGGGGATTCTTCAATCTCCTTCTCAGTCTCCCCCATAGAGGCAGCAGTCGGGGCCTCTGTTTCAGTGTTAGGGCTTGGAATTTGGGGCTTTTTGGTTGAGGATGAAGAGGGTGCAGTGGTGATCACTTCTTGGGTGCGCAAGTAGTGAGAGATGTCAATAGACATATCACCGATCGTGAGGATGGGTGGAGTAGATGATCTCATCGATTGAGAAAAGTTCTCAACCGCCTGGTTAAGCTCGGAGAGTGTGGCTTGGTTTGATATGTGGATGGTTGTCGGAGTAGCTGGTGTGGGTGCGACGGTTGCGGCAGTTGGGGATGAGTTCTCGTGTGAAGCAGCCATGGAAGCTAAGGTATGCAGATTAAAGAGAGATGTAAACGAAGGTTGTGAGTTGGGAGAGTTTGGTTTCTGTGAGTAAGGTTTCTTGTTTCCTGCCATTTAAACCAAGAATTCGAACAGCACTACACAAGAATCGAGATAAGCACCAAATAACTTATAACAAAATCTGCAAAATTAATACTCAACTTACTCAATTAATTACAAAGCTTAGAACAAACATGAAATGGGAGTATTTATATAGAGAGAGCTTAGTAGTTGGAATAATGTACGTGTGATTAAGGCTTGACTTAAAGAAAATTCTAGATTGAATGGATAATGCTCCACAAATTCAGCCACAAGTAAATCATGGGTGAGTTAGTGGGGTAAAATCTTAATTAATAAATTAATTAAATTAAGAATATTCTAGAATTAATTAAAAATAAAAATGTGTATAATCTGAAATAATAAAAGAACGTGGTTAGTATAATTATAAATAAATAAAATGAATTCCCACAATTAATTAAATAATTACAACTTATAAAAATATAATTAAATCATGTAATGTTGTGCTCAAGGATTTGACATACACCTCAACATTGGTTTTTCACAGGTTTTACCTATCCAATGTAGCCAATTTTTTTCAGCATTTTTCTTTTCATTGCATTTCTTCTTTTTGTGCTACAACATCTAATTCGTATTGATCCATTGTTATTGTAGAGTACATCGTAGTAGCGAACTCCATGCCCCATACTTACTTAATGGATTACGAACCTCTTGATGTTTTTACCAAATTCACCTTTTGAAAAGAAGACATCGTAGTAGCGAACTCCGTGCTCCATAGTTACTCAGTGAATTGGTACATCTTTTAGTATGCTGTAACATTCTCAATTTTTCAAGCTTTTGAGAGGTGTAGTACATGCCTATTTTTGCACAAACAAATTTCAGATTCAAGAATATTTTACAAAGGAATTATTCAACGAAAATAAGAAATCAATCAAATCTATAATAACTATACCACCTTAGGCTGTTGTCCCAAATGCTACCGCATTTGAGACAACATCCTCTCAAGAATTATTCAGATATTACACATACCAAGAGATTTCCTCAAAAATGAGAATCTCTCATGGTCAAGAGCCTTAGTAAATATATCAGCATTTTGATTTTCAGTAGGCACATATTCCAACTTAACTATGTTCTTCTCCACTAAATCTCTCATAAAATGATGTCTAATGCTAATGTGCTTAGTGAGTGAGTGTTGTACCGGATTTTTAGATATGTTAATAGCACTTGTGTTATCATAGAAAATTGTGAGGATATTGTTTTCAATTCCATAGTCATGAAACATCTTACTTAACCACAATAGCTGTGTGCAACAACTTCCTGCAGCTATGTATTCAGATTCGGCAGTGGATTGAGAAACACAATTTTGTTTCTTGCTATGCCAAGACACAAGATTGTTCCCCATGTAGAAACATCCTCCACTCGTACTCTTTCTGTCATCTATATCTCCAGCCCAATCCGCATCACTGTATCCAATCAATGTGTTGTTGGTGTCCTTAGTGTACCATATCCCTAGTTCACTTGTACCTGAAATGTATCTGATAATCCTTTTCACTGCATTCAGGTGAGATTCCTTTGGATTAGCTTGGTACCTAGCACAAACACACACACTATACATAATGTCAGGTCTACTAGAGGTTAGATAAAGTAAACTACCTATCATGGATCTATACAATGTTGGATCAACATCCTTTCCACCATTGTCTTTGCAAAGTTTCAAAGTAGAACCCATAGGTGTTTTCATTACTTTTGAGTTTTCAAGACCAAACCGTTTGACTAAGTTTTTAGCATACTTACCTTGAGAGAAGAAAATACCATCCTTACATTGCTTGATTTGAAGGCCTAAAAAATAATTCAAGTCTCCAACCATACTCATCTCAAATGTGGCTGTCATTGCTTCAACAAATCTATTCAGCATTTTATCACAGGTTGAACCAAACACAATGTCATCAACATATATTTGAGCAATTAGTAAACCTTCTCCAGTGTGCTTAATAAACAAAGTCCTATCGGCTTCTCCTCTAATAAATCCATACTCTAAAAGAAAGTTCGTAAGCCTACCATACCATGCTCTAGGAGCTTGTTTTAGACCATACAATGCTTTCTTTAGTTTGTACACATGATCCGGGTATTGTGGATCTTCAAAACCTTTAGGCTGTTCTACATATGCTTCTTCATTCAATATGCCATTTAAGAATGCAGCTTTTACATCCATTTGATGTAGTTTAATGTCAATAAAATATGCAATTGCTAGTAATAATCTAATAGATTCTATCCTAGCAACGGGTGCAAAAGTTTCATCAAAATCAACACCTTCAACTTGGGTGTAACCTTGTGCAACTAACCTAGCTTTGTTCCTAACAATGTTTCCAGACTCATCAGTTTTATTCTTATAAATCCACTTTGTTCCAATGACATTAGTATGACTAGGTCTTGGAACAAGTGTCCAAACTTCATTTCTTTCAAACTGATTAAGTTCCTCATGCATAACATTTATCCAATTTTCATCAGTTAATGCTTCATTTACATTTTTAGGTTCAATTTCAGAATAGTAACACTCAGTATTCACAACATTGCAAATAAAAGACATGCATATTGTTCTTACCACATCTACCTTATTCGATCTTATTCTTCCTCTTGTTTGCACTCCAACTGTAGCATCGGCTATGATCTGGTCAGAAGGATGACTTTTCCCCATTCTTGAAGAAGGATTCGTTTTGGGAACATACTGATCATTCTGTGGAATTACAACTGTCTGTTCTTTAGATGTTGCTCCAGATGTGTTAGCATTTGGTGCAGCATTATCAGACTTCAGTGTATTCTCAGAATTGTCAGTGACTTGTGATACATCTTCTTCATCTTTATCATCTGTAAGACCTTTATCATCATCAAACACAACATTAACAGATTCTTGAACAGTGTTAGTCCTAAGGTTATAAACTCTATAAGCTTTACTATTTCTAGAATAGCCTAAAAAGAAACCTTTATCACTTTTAGAATCAAACTTGTGAAGTTGATCCCTATCATTCAGAATATAACATACACAACCAAATACATGAAAATATTTCACACTTGGTTTTCTAACATTCAGAATCTCATAAGGTGTTTGATTAGTACCAGATCGAATATAAACTCTATTAATAATATGACATGCTGTATTCAATGCTTCATCCCAAAATCTTTTAGAAAGACTTTTAGATAAAAGCATGACTCTTGCCATTTCTTTAAAGTTCTATTCTTTCTTTCAACAATTCCATTTTGTTGTGGAGTTTTAGGAGATGAATATTCTTGCAAGATACCTTTCTTATCACAGAAATCATTAAACATGCTATTCTCAAATTCCCTACCATGATCAGTTCTAATACGGCCAACTTTCAAGTTAAACACATTTTTGAACCTTTTATAGAGAACTTTAAAAGCAGCAAATGTTTCAGATTTATCTCTTAAAAACTCAATCCAAGTATATCTAGAAAAATCATCTACCACAACTAAGGAATATCTCTTACCTCCAATGCTTTCAGTTTCCATAGGACCCATCAAATCCATGTGCAACAATTCAAAACATCGATGTGTAGAACAATGTGACAGCATTCTATGCGGCACTCTTACCTGTTTACCTTTCTGGCATGATCCACATACAGTGGTATTCTGGAAACTCAGTTTAGGTAGTCCTTTGATTGCATCTGATGTGATTAGTTTCTTCATTGTCCTGTAATTTACATGTCCTAATCTTTGGTGCCATAAGACATTCTCATCATGTTTTGACAAATTGCATACATTAGTTCCAATAAGATAACAGTTATCTGCAGACCTAGTACCAGTCATTACACAATCATCATCTTCATTAAGAACATAGCAAGACTCTTTGTCAAATTTTACATGCAAATTATCATCACAAAGTTGACTAATACTAATCAGATTAGCAAGTAAGCCATCAACATGCAAAACATTTTTAAGCTTAGGAAAACCTTCAACATTCAAAGTTCCTTTTCCTATTATCTTTCCTTTTGATCCACCACCATATGTAACATTACCACCATTCAAGGTCACATAATCAGATAAGTAGTCTATATGTCCTGTCATATGTCTAGAACAACCACTATCAAAATACCATAGACCAGGTAAACATGCTTTCAAGGATGTGTGAACAACATTACAGGTAACTTTTGGTTTCCATGCAGATTTCACAGAATGTTTCCTAGGATGTGAAGACATTCTGGATGGCATAAACTCAGTTCTCAAATCTTTAAACATTTTCAAGCAGAAAGGACGAATATGACCATATTTAAAGTAATAATGACAAATATACTTCCTTTCAACCTTGTGAGAATCTGTTTGTGCAAATGTTACACCAGATGTGCTAGCATTTGCCTTCACAAATTTCACAGGTTTTCTAAAATTTTCAGAAATAGAAGCAATTTCACCATCATAACCTAAACCATAATTATTAGATTTACCAGTAGCTATAGCATCATTCACTTTAGAAGCACTCTTGGAAAACTTTTTGAAACTTAAAGTAGAGGTGATCAATTTCTCCTTCAGTTTACAAACTTCAAGATCTCTTCTGGTAAGTAAGACTTCTAGCTTAGTGATTGTGTCTTTCAGATCCTCATTCTCTTTATTCAAAGAATTCAGAGAGAGTTTCTGAGAGTTCCAATCATCTAACAATTTCTGATATGTCTCATCATCAATCCTTTTTCCTGCATCATCAACAAAACCATTAAAACAGTTCAAATCTTGGTGACTCTGTTTTGATCTTACTGTAGATGTGAAGACATCAGGTGCAACATCAGAATCTGTATCATCCAGATCATCATCTGAGGAATCATTATAATCAATTCTGGTAAAATGAGCATGTTCATTTTCATTAAACTCATCAAGATCATCATTATCAGATTCATCAATCAAGGTAGCACTAAAATTCAGTTTTTGCTTCAGTCTGGTATTGGCACACTCATTTGCATAGTGTCCATAACCAGAACATGCATTGCATTGAACTGATTTTCTATATTCAGGATCATACCTTGGTTTACCTTCACTCTTTGATGGTCTTGGTGTGAATTGACTCTTCCTCCTTTCTGGTTGTGGTGTTGATGTGTTGATTTGGATCTTAGGCTGAATGTTTCCTTTAGATTTATGCATAGACTTCTTAAGAAATTTATTAAAATGCTTTGTAAGAAGGGCAATGTTGTCAGGATTGCTAAGGCATTCATCAATCAATTCTTCATCCGAATCAACCTCAGTAATGATAGGCTGAATCTCAGATTTGTTTGATGTCTCTCCTTTAAAAACAACAACTTTCTTATCATCTTTAGCTTCATCAGTTTGATTAGTGTTTATTTCATAGGTTCTAAGAATACTCACTAATTCATTTTGACTCAACTTATCAGTATCTTTTGCCTCTTCAATAACACAAATTTTAGCATCAAATCTTTTAGGAACAGACCTTAATATCTTATGTACTACTCTAACATTAGAAATAGGGTCACCAAGAAAATGTGATTCATTAATAATCTCACTTAACCTTTCGTTGTAGGATGAAATTGTTTCATCTTCCCTCATTCGAAGATTCTCAAACTTTATCCCCAACATTCGAAGCTTTGTCCTTCGAACACTATCGGAACCTTCACAATGCTCTTGTAACCTGTCCCATGCATCTTTAGAAGTAGAACAGTTAGATATAATTTTAAACATAGAGGTATCAACAGAGGTAAAAATAGCATTTAAGGCTTTAGAATTATATCCTGCTGTTGTTATCTCATCGGCTGTCCAATCAACTTCTCTCTTAAGTTGGATTTCACCATCGGCATCTGCTGAATTCTTTGGTACCTCCCAACCTGTAAGAACAGTCCTCCAAGCATGTTCATCAATTGACTTGATGTACATACGCATCTTAGGCTTCCAATAAGCATAATTTGAACCATCTAAAACGGGTGGCCTAAGTGTTGTGGATATGTGATGTGTTTCCATTGCTAACATAAACTAAAACACACTTTAAGCAAGGATCTAAACCTAGTGTCGTCAGGTATCGGCTCTGATACCAACTGAAAGTGTGCGGGGGGATGGTATCTAGTGTTTAAGTAAAAAACAGAACAATGTTACACTGAATGTTGTGACAATTAGTGTAGCATTAACTCTAACAGAATGTGAATAAGTAAACACAATACACAGCGGAAGTCTAAAACACTAAAACACAATACGAACACAATGGAATAATTTTTAACATAGATTTTATTAATAACAAAACCTATGCTAAGCCTTACGGCGAAACAATAACTTAGTTCCTTAGTTATATACGAAAATGTCGTGTCAAATGTCTCAGCAATTACTTCAACATTCCACAAATAGAAACTACGATCGAGGCAGGTGCCTGAATCCGCAAACAGACTTAAGTGTAAAAACACTGTCTAAAGAACTAATCTGATCTGTGATTCACTCTCACTCGATACAAGACTAGAACTAAGTACACTGGAAGGTGTGGTATCCCTCGGCGTACGTTAAAAGATACAACTACTGACCATAACTCCTAACTAGGGTTGAACGCTCAAGGAGGTGTTACTCGAATAGTGCATACTTTGAAATGAGAGGCTCTTGCGGTATTTATAGAGAAATACACAGCTTCTAGATCCTTCCATTATGAGATCCTATTTTTTAGGACCTCAACCTCCATGATCTTTCTAGATCATTCTGCCATCTTCCAGGTCGTTCTACAATGCTCCAAGGCCTTCTAGCACCTTCTCCAACATTCTGGAATCTTCCAGGTTCCAGACTCTTGTAGAAGCTTCTAGAATCGTTCCTGAATGTGAGAGCATTTAGTACAACATTTAATGTAACATCTCAGAAAAGACTTAGAATAAATCAAGGAAGGTCAAATTAAGATGTTGTTGATAATGTTAAAGCATTTAAGAGTTAACAACATCTACATACACATTTATTGAAGCATTTATTGCCATCAAGCCTGAACTAAGCATTGAAGACTGAAGCATTGAATGAATGGTGGAACATTCTAGTTTGCAGCAGGAATGTTCAGGGTAGTTGTCCCATCTGACCGTTGGTTGAGTGTAGAGTCTGCCACAAATCAACCTTGGGAAATGTGCATATTTGGAAACTGACACAAGTCATCTCAGCCGCATTTTTCAGAAGTCAACACATTCATTCAAGCAACCATTGAAGAAGCTTTTACACAGTGGATAAAAGGATGTCAAGCTTCATAACCGTTTCAATGGTGCTGCAAATAGACAAGTTTGAATGGCTATCTCTCCAACGATTAGTTGTTAAAATTTGCCTATAAATTCAGAAGTGATCAAAGGATTCAAGCATCCAACTACTTGCTATCAAATTATCATCAAGCAATCAAAGGAAACCAAAGTCGTTCTTAAGAAATCCCAAGTTTCCTGATCACTTCAATTAGCTAAGCCAATTCTTGTAATATCCAAAGCTTAGCATTGAGATATCCCAAGCCTTTACACTGTTCTTATTGTAAAGGATATCTCAACTAGTTGGAACCAAACCTCAAACCCTTACCTCATTGAGTGAAGTAGTGTTTGTTGTAGAAGTGAGGAGTTAAGGACTGTTATTGTGAAACACAGTCTTAACTCAGAGAGATTGAGCACTAGGACTCAGTTTTTCCTAGGGATCAAAACACTAAGAGAGTGTTGTTGATCAGTGCACCTTGGCACTATAAAACAAGCTAATTCCATTGTTAAGGAATTATCCTGTTCAATCAGGGAAAGTGGATGTAGGAGCTTGAGTCTCTGAACCACTATAATTTGTATGCCATTTACTTACTACATTCATTATAGCACGTGAATTCAATCATATTTCAAAGAGTTATTCTCAATAAGTTAAGAAAATCTGTTTTGGACAAAGTCCCTGATCACTGTGTTTTTCAGAAATTAACTTGGAGTATTTCTTTAAGAAAAAGGCCAACCACATTCCGCACTTTGCAACTCTCTTAGATATTTATTCAACTGCTCACTCAATAGTTTTCAGTAGGACAAGTATCTATTAAAGTTCACTTTCAGGATTGTTGTGAGACAACCTCCCGGATCAGTCAAACTGTTTGAAAAAAAAAATACAATTTGCATACACAAGTGCATTCCCCCCCCCCCATACACTTGTGTCATACTCCACCAAGGACCAACAATTGGTATCAGAGCAGGGGTTCAAAGACCACTGCTTCTGAAAATCCAACTGATTTTCAAATCACATTATTTTCTGTGGTCACTGAACTGATCCAAATTTCTGAAAAGCCTATTTGTGATTATCTAATCTATTTCTATAGAAATGGCTAACAATGCAGTTCCAGGAGATGCTGTTAATACCATCAACAACATGGGTCCAAACCAAGTCAATCATATTTCTCATCACAAATTGCCAATGTTCTCAATTGAGAATTATGATTTCTGGAAGATCAGAATGAGAGCACACCTTGCTTGCCAGCATGATGAAATGCTTAAAGTTATCACCAGAGGGCCCTTCACATTCACCAAAGCAAATCCCAAACTCACTGATGCTCAGAAAGCAGATCTAAGGGAATTGCTACCAAAGGATGAGGATGAGTTTACAGCTGAAGAAAGAAAAAGGCACAACCTGAACTATATTGCAATGAATACCTTGTACAAGACTATTCCAGATGCAATGATGGGAAGAGTGTACCACTGCACAACAGCAAAAGAGATTTGGGACACCTTAGCACTTATGTGTGAAGGTACCCAAAAGATAAAAGAAAACAAGCTTCAAGTGGCTATCCAATAATATGAACAATTTTCTATGGAGCCCAATGAAACTATTGATCATCTTGATGGCAGATTCACTGACATCATGAATGAGATAAACTCTCTTGGCAAGTTCTATGCCAAGAGAGAAGTTGCTTTGAAAATTCTGAGAAGTCTCACATCCAAGTGGGACATATACTCTGTCATGATGCAAAACACCAGCAATCTTGACAATATGCCCATGCAACAAGTGTTCTCTGAACTCAAAGCATATGAGTTTGATTTAAACAGGAAGAAAGTGCATGATGAGCCATCCTCCTCAAGCAAAGGTGTTGATTTCAAAGTTGCTGAAACAGAAAAGAAGAATACTCAAAGATCCTCTCAATCTATTTCCAAGTCTGAAATGAAGGAGGAGCTGGCACTCATGGCTAGGAGATTTGAGAAGCTCAACTCCAGATTTGGTAGATACAAAAAGTTCTACCAAGACAACAGAACCAGAAGGAGATTCAGTTCTCCTGACAACAAATCAGAGGACAAAGTCTCTGATGAGAAGAAAGAAGAAAGATATGCTGACAGAAAGAAGTACAACAAAGCTGAACCATCATCATCAAGAAGGAAGGAGTCCTCAAGCAAGAAGAATGATGATGAAGATGTGTGTTACAACTGCCAGAAAAAGGGTCACTCTCAGTATGATTGTCCTGACCTGAGCTCAAAAGAAAGAAAAGAAAGGCAGAACAAAAGAGACAAGAGGCTGAACAAAAGGAAGGCCATGGTAGCTGGGGAATCAGCAAGTGAAGAGAGTGTCTACTCTTCTGATGATGGACTATTCTCCAACAGTGACAGTGATGATGACTGTCAAATGGCCTTTGAAAATGAAGAGGTATGTTCATCTTCCAATTCTTCTAATAACACACATGAGTCCAGTGAAATCCACTTGAAACTCAACTTCGGGAAGTTACTTGAGGATTTCACCAGGCTACAAGAAGTATGCAATATGGCATTGAGAGAAAATGAGCTATTGAATTCTAAAGTTCAAACTACCAACCTTCCTGAACCAGAGTTTGACTTTAAATCAACTGAGTTGTATCAACAGACTGTGAGAGAACATGATGAAATGTCTCTCAAAGTCACTGAACAACAAAAGCTGATTGATGAACAAGAACTGACCTTGAGGAAAAAGGATTTTGACTTTAGAATCCTTCAAGCTAAATTTGATAATCTCTCAAGTGAATTTGATACTCTTAAATTGAGTGAGGGGAGCTTAAAAATGAAGATGTCTGCCTTGAATAAATCTGCTAAAGCAATAGAAGAAATTCAAGGGTTTCAAAGACCATTTGCTCAAAAAGGGGGATTAGGCTATAATCCATTTGAACCCTCACCTGGTCTTAGTATTGCCTCAACAAGCAATTCTAAGATGACTTTTGTAAGATCAGTGGCTCAACAAAATGAAATGGAAGTAAACCAACCACTAATCAAGGAAAAGGGTAAAGGAATTTTTATACCTACTCAAGTAAACAATGTCACTAAACCCATACCTAAGGAAAAGGTAAAGAACATTGTATACAAGAGAAATGAGGTTCAGAAGGGAAGAACCAATGGAGGGTCAAACCATCTGAACACTCATCAGTGGAGTTGTCCAAAATCTACACAGAAAAGGCCAACTCAAATGAGGCAACCTCAACTGAATAGATTAAGGCCCAACCCTTCTGATAGGTATAAAAGCTTCAGGAAGCCTGGACCTTACATGCCAAAAGGAAAAGGCCATCAAAGTCTCCATCCTCAAAAGTCTTACCAAGCTGCACTTAAGTCTAGTAACTTCAGGAGATATGCCCCAAAGAAATTCACCAACTCTCCTGAACCCTACAAGACTAACAGTTATGCACAGAAACCACCCAAGACATTTAAGGGTAAAACTGTGTATGTAGATGTAAATGGAAACCAAGTCAGTCACTTTGAGTCAATCAGAGTAATTAGGCAGATTTGAGATCCAAAAGGTACAGTTAACCCTCTAGGACCCAACATTCAAAGGGTACCTAAAATTTGACTTTGCAGGACTGCAAGGACCACAAAAAGAGGAGAAACATCAACAAGAAAACAGCATGGTACTTGGACAGTGGATGTTCAAGACACATGACTGGGAACAAGGAGCTTCTCTCAGAGTTCATTGAAAAGGATGGTCCCTCAGTAACCTTTGGAGACAGCTCTCAAGGAATCACAAGAGGTTATGGTACATTAAACATTGGTAGTGTTAAAATTACTGATGTCTCATATGTCCTAGGCCTAAAATACAATTTGCTGTCTATAAGTCAAATCTGTGATAAAGGATATAGTGTTGAATTTGCACCAAATGAATGCATTATCAAAGATAATTCAACACAACAGGTGCTACTAACAGGGGTGAGAAAGGGAAATGTCTATTTTGCAGATTGGAGCAAAACCCCTGAAGCAGCTTGTCTTGTTGCCAAAAGCACAAGTGAGCAAAGCTGGCTATGGCACAAAAGACTAAACCATCTGAACTTCAAAACCATCAACAAGATTGCAAGAAACTCTCTAGTTAAAGGGCTGCCTAATCAAGTGTTCACCAAAGAACATATATGCCAGCCATTTCAAGAAGGAAAACAGATCAAAACTTCATTCAAAGGAAAGCCTGTCATCTCAACTGAGAGAGTTCTTCAACTACTGCATATGGATTTATTTGGTCCAATTATCCCAGTAAGTATAAATGGAAGAGAATATGCTTTAGTTGTTGTTGATGATTTCTCCAGGTACACTTGGGTAGTATTCTTGCTGAACAAAAAGGAGAACTAAGTCAAGCTACCTGAATTGATGATGAGATTGAGCAATGAAAAGGGCCTAAGTATTCTCAAGATCGGATCAGACAAAGGCACTGAATTCATAAACTCATACATCAATGAGTACTGCAGCAAGAATGGCATCACTCATGAGAGTTCAGCAGCAAGAACACCTCAACAAAATGGGGTTGCTGAAAGAAGAAACAGAACCTTAAAAGAAGCAACAAGAACATTGATTGCTGAATCCAAATTGCTTAAAAGGTTCTGGGCTGAAGCCATTAGCACTGCATGTCACACTCAAAACAGATCCTTAATCACCAAAGGTCAAGGTAAAACCCCATATCAATTATGGAAAGGTAGATTGCCCACTGTTGCCTATTTTCATATATTTGGTTGTAAGTGTTTCATTCATAATAATGGGAAAGAGCAATTGAAAGCTTTTGACAGCAAAGCTGATGAAGGAATATTTGTTGGATACTCACAAATCAGCAAAGCTTACAGAGTCTACAATTGCAAAACCCTTATTGTGGAAGAAACACCTCATGTTGTGTTTGATGAATCTATTAATGAGTTCAGGGATAGAAACCTGAATATTGATGAGATAACACAAAGAACAACCAGACTAAGGCTTCAAAGCAAGGAGACAGTGTTTGTAGATGTTGCCCAGCCTGAACTTGATGACAATAAAAAACTAGACAACCTACCTGATGGCAATCAACCAGAAGCCAACCAACCTGAAGGTGAAATTGAACTGATTGACCCCATCCCAGTTCAAAACCAGGTAACAACTACCAATGAAGAAGCAGGCAATGCTGAGGTAGTAAATGGATCCAATATTCAAGGGGGAACAAATGAAAATGTCAACTTATCTGACAATGAGGACAATACCCCTGAATATGATTCTGAACTTGATCCTTCAATTAACTTTCCTGAATTTAATGAACCTAGTGATCCAACTTCAGATGAGGACAATCCTCCTGAAGGGATCAGGTCTAGAAGGACTTGGTTGCATGACCACCCAACTAGCCTGATACTTGGTAACCCAAGTGAGGGGATCAAAACTAGAAGGTTTCATGGAGAAAGTGCTCTGTTTTGTTGTTTCCTTTCAGAACAGGAACCAAAAGATATTGATGAAGCACTTCAAGACACCAACTGGATCATAGCCATGCAAGAAGAGCTGAACCAGTTCACCAGAAATGAAGTATGGGAGCTGGTGGATAGGCCAACTCATCAAGATGTCATTGGAACCAAATGGGTGTTCAAAAATAAGAAAAAAGAAAATGACATCATTGTGAGAAACAAAGCAAGACTGGTGGCCAAGGGATATTGTCAATCTGAGGGGATTGATTATGATGAGACCTTTGCTCCAGTGGCCAGACTTGAGGCAATCAGACTCTTCTTAGCATATGCAGCTCACATGAGATTCAAGGTGTATCAAATGGATGTGAAGAGTGCATTTCTCAATGGGGTACTCAAGGACGAAGTATATGTTGAACAGCCCCCAGGCTTTGAAGAAGGAGACAAGGTGTACAGATTGAAGAAAGCCCTCTATGGCTTAAAGCAAGCTCCAAGAGCTTGGATCACAGTTCCTTCTAGATCATGGTTTTGTCAAAGGCACTGTTGACAGAACATTGTTCAGAATCTGTGAAGGAGATGATATTTTGTTAGTCCAAATCTATGTGGATGACATTATATTTGGATCTCCAAATGAGAAGCTGTGTGAGAAATTCTCCAAACTCATGCAGAGCAAATTTGAGATGTCCATGATGGGATTGATGAATTTCTTCTTAGGACTTCAAGTCACTCAATCTAAGAAAGGAATATTCATCAATCAGGCCAAGTATACAAGGGACATGATCAAGAAATTTGGATGTGCTACAAGCAAGTCAGTCAGAATTCCTATGAATACAAACTGGAAGATGGATGCTGATGAAAGTGGAGAATCAACAAACTCCACTAACTACAGAGGAATCATAGGATCCTTGCTATATCTCACTGCAAGTAGGCCTGATATCACATTTGCAGTTGGAGTGTGTGCAAGATTCCAAGCAAATCCAAAGAAAAGCCACCTTGATGCTGCCAAGAGAATTCTAAGATATCTTAAGGGATCTGAGAATCTTGGATTATGGTATCCAGCTGATGACAACATTGAGCTCACTGGATATTCAGATGCATATTATGGAGGATGTAGAATTGACAGAAAATCCACCTCTGGAACATGTCAATTCTTGGGCAGCAAGCTAATCACATGGTTCTCCAAAAAGCAAAATACAGTTGCCACATAAAAAACTGAAGCAGAATATGTAGCAGCTGGAAGTTGCTGTGCTCAGATACTTTGGCTCAGGCAGCAACTTAGAGACTACAAAGTCATCACCAATGAAGTTCCAATATTCTGTGACAACAATAGTGCAATTGCCATTTCACAGAATCCAGTGCTACATACCAGATGCAAACATGTTGATATCAAGCATCACTTCATAAGGGATCATGTGGAGAAGAAAGATATCAAGCTTGCCAAAATCCACACTGATAAGCAAAAAGCTGATATCCTAACTAAGCCTTTAGCTAAGCAAGGTTTTTGGAACTTTCAGCAGAACTGGGCTTACTTGATCCAGGGAAGATGGAAAAATGAAGGAAGAAAGCTCATATGAAGGGGGAAGTTCATTAAGTTGAACTTCAGCAAGGTTGACCAACCTCACTGAAGCAGTCTGTCAAAAAGGGATACTCAATGAAGTTGTCCCTATTGCATTCAGCAATGTTGGTCAGGAGATCTGTCCTAGTGGGACCCACTCAGCAACATTGAGACCCACTCAGGCATGTTGGTCAGTTATTTTGACCAAAACAGAAGTCAAAACACATCTCAGGATGTTTGTCCGAGTTAATAGGGTGATAATTGCTATTTTTAGCATTGATTGGACATTTAAAAGAATTCTTGGGCTAAGAGTAGTCTATTTTAGGCTGGCGTGTGATATTAAGAATTTTGCCCTCAAAATGGCAAATCAACATTTAATGCAAAATCCCTTTTAAGATTGCATTAATTATTGTGCCATCATCAAAGCCATTGATTAACATTTAATCCTCATCAAACCGTCCCAAAGCCACTACCCCACAATATCCAAACGGTTTTATATTTTATCCACCATCAATCTCTATTAACCAACGGTTAATAAATTCCCCACATATAAAAACTCACAGTTTTTACCCACCTTCCTCAAGCACTCATATTTTCGAACCCTTAAACTTTTTGAAAACCTCTCAAAACCTGCAAATTTCTCCACACTTATCTTTCTTACAAATTTATCCATGGCTCCCAAAATCAAAAGAGAAGAACTAGTAGACTTCAATGATCCATCTTTGGATATTGATTTCTCTTATCTCAGTAATCCGAATTCTCTATGGTTTGAGAAGTTGGTGGCCTTTGACAGCCCAGATAAAGAGGTTCATCCAGTCCTCCATTGGTTGAGGGAGGCAGGGCTTGAAAAATTCCTAGGCACCAAGCCTGAATCTTGCCTAAATCCTTTTATGGCAGAGTTCTTTGCCCATCTCTCAGATGGAAGGGCAAAAATGGTGATGTGTGCACCAAGTTGACTTATGCTGAAGAAGATGAAGAAGAAGAAAGTCAACACACCATCATCTTCACTGCTGAGGACCTTGATGCTAGTTTTGGGCTAACCCCTGAAGGCTTGAATCCAGAACTTTATAGAGAAGGAGAGGAGCAGGAGTTCTCTAATCCATGGATGAAGGTACCCAAAAAGCTGGTAAGTGCTCAGAACAAGAAAACATTGAAACCAGTTTATGAGCACTTATTTGATTGTGTTGTGAAAAGTTTATTGAGCCATTCTGGAAGTGTTGAACAAATTAGTATGCCATAATTGAGAGTAATGGCTGCTGTAATTGACTCTGCTGTAAAGAGAGTCAAGTTTGATTGGAAAAGCTTCATTCTAGATAAAATGATGAATGAGAAGTTTAAATTCAAAGAAGTGAAGCACCACAAAGTAGTGGTGGATGGGAGACTTCAGTTTTGCACAAGAGCAAGCCTGCTTTTGGAAAGATTTGCTCACTACACACATCTCCAAGCCAAGCCAAAGTCTTTTCCAGCCCAGAAAGTGATGTTTAGGAAGCTGTCCTGAAAGACTGAGAAGAGAAAGCAAGAGGCAGCATCCAAGAAGGCATTAGCTGTTGTACCAGCTATCAGATCCTCTCCAAGAAAGAGGAAATCCCAACGAGAAAAAGGTCAGCCCAAGATGAAAAGGATGAAGAAGATTCTGAGTGAATCTTCTCCAGAGAGCCAGTCTAGAAGTGGAGGTGCCACTTCTGAGGAAATTGACAGAGTGGAAGATGAAGGAGTCAATCCTCCTGAAGAAAGTGAAGAAGTCAGGGAAATTGTCCCTCTGGAGCCTGAATCTGTAACAGAGTTTAGAGACCTTGAGAAGCCAACAAGGTCAAAAAGAAGGAGAAGGATCATTAAGACTTCTGAGAAGCAGAAGTTGATGGAAGAAGAGAAGAAGAAGAAGGAATTCTTCAAGGAGATCAGACAAGCAAGCAGGTCTAACTCCAAATCAAAATCCAAGCCCAACAGCCCTGAAGCTAACTCTCCTGATATTCAATCTCAAAGAATATCATCAAGGCATGAAGAAGAGGAGTGAAAGACTCCTGAAGATGCCCCAATTGTGGCCAAGAAAGTTTACTCTCCTGAAGGTGCTCCTGACAGGTCAGGTATTGATGTACTGGCTGATTTGGTTGACATTGAAGATAGACAATTCTCCCCCCCTTGATCCCAGACTTCTATCCTACACCAAACTTCTTGAAACTGCTCTTCAAGAAGGTGATCAAATTTCTATTAATCTCCCACCCATTCAATCCATTCCATTAACCTCCTCAGGGACATTGCTCTCTAAAGCACCTGAGTCCCAAATTGTTTTGAGTTCATCTGAACCCAACCCATCTGAACCCAACATATCTGAGTCCCAGCCCAACCAACCTGAAACCCAATCCAACCCTCCTGAATCCCAAGCCATCTCTTCTGATGGAGATGGAAGTGATGAAGAGTATACATATGAGGGGATGCTAAGGCAGATTGCCAAAGCTAATGTGGACCAGCTCTATCCAGGATTGAAGGATTATCCTAGGCTGCAACAATAATTCTATGATCTCAGAGCTCTTGTTGAGATCAAAGATAGGACAATGGTGGAAATAGCTCAGGCTATTCAGGATGAAGGAGCTAGCTGGTGGCAGGTTGAAGAAAACAGGCTCTTACATTTTGCAAATGTGAAAAAGTCCAGTGTGTTGACCACTGAGGCCTTGTTTTGTGCAATTGTTCATGAGAAGGTGATTGCTGAAAGAGAGAGGATTGCACAAGGCCTTAAGCATCCTGATAGCACCTCTGATGATAATGATGATGACAACACCAATCCCAATCCTCCTGGCCTCAATTCTGCTCAGGTACATTACTTGACCTATCATTCAATTAAGGACTCTGATCAATCAGAGGAGTTGACCAAGGGTGGTGACTCAGTCCAAGATGCATTGGCCAAGGATGGTTCTTCTGAACCTGAGGCACAGCTTGACAATGTTGAGACTACCATGGGAGAAGCTGGTTTGACTAAAACCTCATCAATGTCAAGACAGTTGGACATTGACCAGCCTTTAGTCATTCAGGATGACTCAGTGGACTTGGGATGCCCAAGCACTGTGATCTCCCAACAACTGCCCTCTGTGGATCCTGTTGAGGATATGGAGGTGTCAGGATTAGGATTGGAAGGAGTTGAAAAGGATGATAGCATGAAAAAATCAGAGGGAGAGGGTGATGATTGTGAGATTACTGGCAGTTTGAGTGCACCACAATTAGAGGGAGATGAAGTAGAAATATTGGGTGCAGCCCAATATGAGAGTCAGGCTATTCTTCAAGTCAAATCTGAACTTGATGAATCCCTTGGTGAAAGGAGGCCTGATTCTCAAGTGAATGTGAGTCCATCTGTTATGAATGAAGACAAAAATATAGTTGAAAATGAGAGTGAAGGTGCTGATGTATCAGACCTAATGGGAGAAGAAAAGAATGAGGGTGTTTTAACTAACCCTTTGAGTTTTGCAGATTCAGTGGTTGTTACAATTGAACAAATTTTTGCAGATGCTTCCCTCACTGACATTCCAGTTGATGCTAATATTGATCTTGAGGCAATTTCAGCAAATGTGTCCACTTTGAACAAGATATACTTTGAGCAAGCTAATGCAACTGAGGCTGGCTTGCAAATTGCAACAAAGACTGCAACCTCCATTGAGCAAAAGTCAGAAAAGTTGGACAATCTGGTCAGGGAAGTTGGGAAGGCACATGCTGAAACAGTGGACACCCTTAATGGCCAAGGCAAAACTCTAGCCTCTGTGGAGATGAGGCATACAGGATCAGAAGAGGTGGTTTTGCCAACATTGGATGCCAGGATTAGTGGTGTTGAAACTGGACTGCAAACAGTTTCAACAGAGGTTACCAAGGCCAAGGATGCAATGGCAAAATTCACTAAAACTGTGAAAAAGGAGCAGCAAGGCCTCAAAGATCTTTACAAGCACAATGTTCAAGCATTGAGAAGGACAATTAAGGATGCATTGAGGCAGAGGACAGCAACTCAGAGAAGGAAAGTTGAGGAGCTAAAGGCTGCTATGGTGAAAGAGGCTGCTGAAAAGTTCATAGTGGAACTGATGGCCAAGGTCTCTGATCAAGTTGTGTCCAACCTCACTGACCAACTGCAAGCCAAACTTGATCAATCCTTGAAGGTCACTCTAGATGCTATTGTTGCTCAGAAAATGAAGCCAGTCCACACCTTTCTGAGTATGGCTGATGACAAGATGCCGAACATTCATGATGAGAATGTGTATTTACTGCAGGAATTGAAGTCCCTCACTCATGCTCACTCACATCTCTCTGTCACTATGAGTGAATTGAAGCCCCAATGTTTTGATAATGCCAAAAAGGGGGAAAGAGAGAGAGCTAGGGAAAAGGGAACTTTGAGGATTGGTGAATCCAAGGGAAAGGAAAAGGTCCCTGAAGTTGAGGAGGAGGAAGAAGAAGACATTGGGAAAGGCAAAGGCCCAATGAATATTGAAGATTTGACTGAAGAAGAGCAAATCCAGATTGCAGTCAAGGAGTCTATGGTTTCAGTGATGGAAAGTCAGGCAAGAAGGCAACAGAGACCTAGTGGTGAATCTGCAGGCCTTGACCCCAAGGAGAAGGCTGTTGAAGTAAGGGGGAAGGTGACCAGAGCCTCTGAAAGAAAAAGAAAGGAACAAGCCTTTAATGAATTCCCAACCAGCCTGACCCTTCCATCTGAGTTTCAATCTGAAGAGTCAACTCCACTGAGACAGTCTAAGAGGTTGAGGAAAGCAGCCAAGTTGCCTGAGATACAAGAAGAAGAAGCTGAAGAAGAAGAACAGGACAAAGAGCCTGAAGTCAGAATGCCCAAGCTTGCTGATGATCCTTCGAAGTTGTTTGAAGAAGGATTTGGAAAGGATCCTGAGACTCATGAGAAGCTAGCTCTTCAGAGAGCTAAGGAAATGATGGATCAGTTGGTTGAGGCCAACAAAGCAAGAGATGAGAGAAGGGCAAACTTCAAAGCTCCAAGGAGGAGGGCATCATACAAAAGACTTAAGCCTCAGATGCTGCAGAGATGAGACACTCAGTACCCTCACCATGATAAGTGGGTGCCAATCTCATTGAATGATGCATGGGAGGAGGCCAAGAGAAGCTTTGTGTATGACTTTTATGTCATAGGAAAATGGCTTGAAGAGAGTGTTCATGAGGTCTTTGTGCAGTTCATGTTTGAAAACCATAGGGATCTATACCAGAAGCTGTTTGTAGCAGCTGAGATGGCAAGAGTTGAGTTCAAGGCCCCTGGTCCTATTCTGTACATGCCTCCCAAGTTCAATGGGAACTTGATTGATGAAGGGAAGATTCTGGAAGAGTTCATCTCAATCATGAGGATGGAGAAGATGAAGCCTGGCCCCAAAGGAACCAATAAGGATATTTTGGAGCTGAAGAAGAGGGTCTGGGCTCAGTATGGAATTGCTCCTCAGGATGATCGAACTCTCTGAAGCATAAGTTCATTCCTTCCCTACCTATCTATGATTTTATTGCTTGTTGTTATCTTGTTTTCATTTGTATCAGTTTAGTGAGTCCTTGATTAATTTTCTGCACTGTAATGTTCTATGACTCATTATCTCAACTAACCTAACATGACCTATTTACTTGATTTATTATTGTACTAACAGTTTCTTTCAGGAAAGATGACCAGGTCACTCATCCTGAAGGTAAAGTCTAGTATAAGTCAAGTTCCCTTTGTAATAGGTTTTGGCATCATCAAAAAGGGGGAAATTGTTGGGAATAAAATGATTTTGATTTAGATACCAAAACCCCTAATTGATGAAGATCAAGATTAGTTGAGATACACTAAAGTGAGATCAGTTTAGTTGTCTCAGGATACTTGTGTAAGTAGAAATGCTTAAATCAAAATCTCAGAAATGTTGTGAGATTTATAGTTCAGGATAGTTGTCCAAAGCTGGAATGTTAGGCAGCTTGATAAGTGTTAAGTAATCTAGGACAAGATTTGCTCACTAAACACATCTCCAAGCCAAGCCAAAGTCTTTTCCAGCCCAGAAAGTGATGTTTAGGAAGCTGTCCTGAAAGACTGAGAAGAGAAAGCAAGAGGCAGCATCCAAGAAGGCATTAACTGTTGTACCAGCTATCAGATCCTCTCCAAGAAAGAGGAAATCCCAACGAGAAAAAGGTCAGCCCAAGATGAAAAGGATGAAGTAGATTCTGAGTGAATCTTCTCCAGAGAGCCAGTCTAGAAGTGGAGGTGCCACTTCTGAGGAAATTGACAGAGTGGAAGATGAAGGAGTCAATCCTCCTGAAGAAAGTGAAGAAGTCAGGGAAATTGTCCCTCTGGAGCCTGAATCTGTAACAGAGTTTAGAGACCTTGAGAAGCCAACAAGGTCAGAAAGAAGGAGAAGGATCATTAAGACTTCTGAGAAGCAGAAGTTGATGGAAGAAGAGAAGAAGAAGAAGGAATTCTTCAAGGAGATCAGACAAGCAAGCAGGTCTAACTCCAAATCAAAATCCAAGCCCAACAGCCCTGAAGCTAACTCTCCTGATATTAAATCTCAAAGAATATCATCAAGGCATGAAGAAGAGGAGTGAAAGACTCCTGAAGATGCCCCAATTGTGGCCAAGAAAGTTTACTCTCCTGAAGGTGCTCCTGACAGGTCAGGTATTGATGTACTGGCTGATTTGGTTGACATTGAAGATAGACAATTCTCCCCCCCTTGATCCCAGACTTCTATCCTACACCAAACTTCTTGAAACTGCTCTTCAAGAAGGTGATCAAATTTCTATTAATCTCCCACCCATTCAATCCATTCCATTAACCTCCTCAGGGACATTGCTCTCTAAAGCACGTGAGTCCCAAATTGTTTTGAGTTCATCTGAACCCAACCCATCTGAACCCAACATATCTGAGTCCCAGCCCAACCAACCTGAAACCCAATCCAACCCTCCTGAATCCCAAGCCATCTCTTCTGATGGAGATGGAAGTGATGAAGAGTATACATATGAGGGGATGCTAAGGCAGATTGCCAAAGCTAATGTGGACCAGCTCTATCCAGGATTGAAGGATTATCCTAGGCTGCAACAATAATTCTATGATCTCAGAGCTCTTGTTGAGATCAAAGATAGGACAATGGTGGAAATAGCTCAGGCTATTCAGGATGAAGGAGCTAGCTGGTGGCAGGTTGAAGAAAACAGGCTCTTACATTTTGCAAATGTGAAAAAGTCCAGTGTGTTGACCACTGAGGCCTTGTTTTGTGCAATTGTTCATGAGAAGGTGATTGCTGAAAGAGAGAGGATTGCACAAGGCCTTAAGCATCCTGATAGCACCTCTGATGATAATGATGATGACAACACCAATCCCAATCCTCCTGGCCTCAATTCTGCTCAGGTACATTACTTGACCTATCATTCAATTAAGGACTCTGATCAATCAGAGGAGTTGACCAAGGGTGGTGACTCAGTCCAAGATGCATTGGCCAAGGATGGTTCTTCTGAACCTGAGGCACAGCTTGACAATGTTGAGACTTCCATGGGAGAAGCTGGTTTGACTAAAGCCTCATCAATGTCAAGACAGTTGGACATTGACCAGCCTTTAGTCATTCAGGATGACTCAGTGGACTTGGGATGCCCAAGCACTGTGATCTCCCAACAACTGCCCTCTGTGGATCCTGTTGAGGATATGGAGGTGTCAGGATTAGGATTGGAAGGAGTTGAAAAGGATGATAGCATGAAAAAATCAGAGGGAGAGGGTGATGATTGTGAGATTACTGGCAGTTTGAGTGCACCACAATTAGAGGGAGATGAAGTAGAAATATTGGGTGCAGCCCAATATGAGAGTCAGGCTATTCTTCAAGTCAAATCTGAACTTGATGAATCCCTTGGTGAAAGGAGGCCTGATTCTCAAGTGAATGTGAGTCCATCTGTTATGAATGAAGACAAAAATATAGTTGAAAATGAGAGTGAAGGTGCTGATGTATCAGACCTAATGGGAGAAGAAAAGAATGAGGGTGTTTTAACTAACCCTTTGAGTTTTGCAGATTCAGTGGTTGTTACAATTGAACAAATTTTTGCAGATGCTTCCCTCACTGACATTCCAGTTGATGCTAATATTGATCTTGAGGCAATTTCAGCAAATGTGTCCACTTTGAACAAGATATACTTTGAGCAAGCTAATGCAACTGAGGCTGGCTTGCAAATTGCAACAAAGACTGCAACCTCCATTGAGCAAAAGTCAGAAAAGTTGGACAATCTGGTCAGGGAAGTTGGGAAGGCACATGCTGAAACAGTGGACACCCTTAATGGCCAAGGCAAAACTCTAGCCTCTGTGGAGATGAGGCATACAGGATCAGAAGAGGTGGTTTTGCCAACATTGGATGCCAGGATTAGTGGTGTTGAAACTGGACTGCAAACAGTTTCAACAGAGGTTACCAAGGCCAAGGATGCAATGGCAAAATTCACTAAAACTGTGAAAAAGGAGCAGCAAGGCCTCAAAGATCTTTACAAGCACAATGTTCAAGCATTGAGAAGGACAATTAAGGATGCATTGAGGCAGAGGACAGCAACTCAGAGAAGGAAAGTTGAGGAGCTAAAGGCTGCTATGGTGAAAGAGGCTGCTGAAAAGTTCATAGTGGAACTGATGGCCAAGGTCTCTGATCAAGTTGTGTCCAACCTCACTGACCAACTGCAAGCCAAACTTGATCAATCCTTGAAGGTCACTCTAGATGCTATTGTTGCTCAGAAAATGAAGCCAGTCCACACCTTTCTGAGTATGGCTGATGACAAGATGCCGAACATTCATGATGAGAATGTGTATTTACTGCAGGAATTGAAGTCCCTCACTCATGCTCACTCACATCTCTCTGTCACTATGAGTGAATTGAAGCCCCAATGTTTTGATAATGCCAAAAAGGGGGAAAGAGAGAGAGCTAGGGAAAAGGGAACTTTGAGGATTGGTGAATCCAAGGGAAAGGAAAAGGTCCCTGAAGTTGAGGAGGAGGAAGAAGAAGACATTGGGAAAGGCAAAGGCCCAATGAATATTGAAGATTTGACTGAAGAAGAGCAAATCCAGATTGCAGTCAAGGAGTCTATGGTTTCAGTGATGGAAAGTCAGGCAAGAAGGCAACAGAGACCTAGTGGTGAATCTGCAGGCCTTGACCCCAAGGAGAAGGCTGTTGAAGTAAGGGGGAAGGTGACCAGAGCCTCTGAAAGAAAAAGAAAGGAACAAGCCTTTAATGAATTCCCAACCAGCCTGACCCTTCCATCTGAGTTTCAATCTGAAGAGTCAACTCCACTGAGACAGTCTAAGAGGTTGAGGAAAGCAGCCAAGTTGCCTGAGATACAAGAAGAAGAAGCTGAAGAAGAAGAACAGGACAAAGAGCCTGAAGTCAGAATGCCCAAGCTTGCTGATGATCCTTCGAAGTTGTTTGAAGAAGGATTTGGAAAGGATCCTGAGACTCATGAGAAGCTAGCTCTTCAGAGAGCTAAGGAAATGATGGATCAGTTGGTTGAGGCCAACAAAGCAAGAGATGAGAGAAGGGCAAACTTCAAAGCTCCAAGGAGGAGGGCATCATACAAAAGACTTAAGCCTCAGATGCTGCAGAGATGAGACACTCAGTACCCTCACCATGATAAGTGGGTGCCAATCTCATTGAATGATGCATGGGAGGAGGCCAAGAGAAGCTTTGTGTATGACTTTTATGTCATAGGAAAATGGCTTGAAGAGAGTGTTCATGAGGTCTTTGTGCAGTTCATGTTTGAAAACCATAGGGATCTATACCAGAAGCTGTTTGTAGCAGCTGAGATGGCAAGAGTTGAGTTCAAGGCCCCTGGTCCTATTCTGTACATGCCTCCCAAGTTCAATGGGAACTTGGTTGATGAAGGGAAGATTCTGGAAGAGTTCATCTCAATCATGAGGATGGAGAAGATGAAGCCTGGCCCCAAAGGAACCAATAAGGATATTTGGGAGCTGAAGAAGAGGGTCTGGGCTCAGTATGGAATTGCTCCTCAGGATGATCGAACTCTCTGAAGCATAAGTTCATTCCTTCCCTACCTATCTATGATTTTATTGCTTGTTGTTATCTTGTTTTCATTTGTATCAGTTTAGTGAGTCCTTGATTAATTTTCTGCACTGTAATGTTCTATGACTCATTATCTCAACTAACCTAACATGACCTATTTACTTGATTTATTATTGTACTAACAGTTTCTTTCAGGAAAGATGACCAGGTCACTCATCCTGAAGGTAAAGTCTAGTATAAGTCAAGTTCCCTTTGTAATAGGTTTTGGCATCATCAAAAAGGGGGAAATTGTTGGGAATAAAATGATTTTGATTTAGATACCAAAACCCCTAATTGATGAAGATCAAGATTAGTTGAGATACACTAAAGTGAGATCAGTTTAGTTATCTCAGGATACTTGTGTAAGTAGAAATGCTTAAATCAAAATCTCAGAAATGTTGTGAGATTTATAGTTCAGGATAGTTGTCCAAAGCTGGAATGTTAGGCAGCTTGATAAGTGTTAAGTAATCTAGGACAAGGTTGCTGAGTTTTCAGGACACACTGACTGAGTGGACAACATGGCTGAAAAGGTCAAGAGTGATAAGGCAAAGCTTATGCACTGACAAGAAATAAATCAGATCAATTGAAGTGCAAATGATCAAGAGCATTGAATGCTATACTCACAGAAGACACATTTATTGAAGCATTTATTGAAGCATTTATTGCCATTAAGCCTGAACTAAGCATTGAAGACTTAGAAGCATTAAAGACTGAAGCATTGAATGAATGGTGGAACATTCTAGTTTGCAGCAGGAATGTTCAGGGGAGTTGTCCCATCTAACCGTTGGTTGAGTGTAGAGTCTGCCACAAATCAACCTTGGGAAATGTGCATATTTGGAAACTGACACAAGTCATCTCAGCCGCATTTTTCAGATGTCAACACATTCATTCAAGCAACCATTGAAGAAGCTTTTACACAGTGGATAAAAGGATGTCAAGCTTCATAACCGTTTCAATGGTGCTGCAAATAGTCAAGTTTGAATGGCTATCTCTCCAACGGTTAGTTGTTCAAATTTGCCTATAAATTCAGAAGTGATCAAAGGATTCAAGCATCCAACTACTTGCTATCAAATTATCATCAAGCAATCAAAGGAAACCAAAGTTGTTCTTAAGAAATCCCAAGTTTCCTGATCACTTCAATTAGCTAAGCCAATTCTTGTAATATCCAAAGCTTAGCATTGAGATATCCTAAGCCTTTACACTGTTCTTATTGTAAAGGATATCTCAACTAGTTGGAACCAAACCTCAAACCCTTACCTCATTGAGTGAAGTAGTGTTTGTTGTAGAAGTGAGGAGTTAAGGACTGTTATTGTGAAACACAGTCTTAACTCAGAGAGATTGAGCACTAGGACTCAGTTTTTCCTAGGGATCAAAACACTAAGAGAGTGTTGTTGATCAGTGCACCTTGGCACTATAAAACAAGCTAATTCCATTGTTAAGGAATTATCCTGTTCAATCAGGGAAAGTGGATGTAGGAGCTTGAGTCTCTGAACCACTATAATTTGTGTGCCATTTACTTACTGCATTCATTATAGCACTTGCATTCAATCATATTTCAAAGAGTTATTCTCAATAAGTTAAGAAAATCTATTTTGGACAAAGTCCCTGATCACTGTGTTTTTCAGAAATTAACTTGGAGTATTTCTTTAAGAAAAAGGCCAACCACATTCCGCACTTTGCAACTCTCTTAGATATTTATTCAACTGATCACTCAATAGTTTTCAGTAGGACAAGTATCTATTAAAGTTCACTTTCAGGATTGTTGTGAGACAACCTCCCTGATCAGTCAAACTTTTTGAAAAAAAAATACAATTTGCATACACAAGTGCATTCCCCCCCCCCATACACTTGTGTCATACTCCACCAAGGACCAACACCTTATGCCAATAAGTAGACATCATGCGAGCGATGCCACTACCCAAAATACGGAGCATGAAGAATCTACCAAGATTCTCACATATGGTACATCAAAGTAGTGAACAAACACCCCACACATCTAAATATCACACTTAGGCTTAAGAATCATAAAAGTCACCAAGACCTCTAGTTCTTCATAATAGCCAGAACAGAAGAACTTATCTTACTAGTACTGAAAGTGTGTGTGCGTGCAAAATCAGAGATGTTGTCTGTCGTGTTGGCACTGTCCAGACAACACTATGCAGCGGAAATTAAAATGCACGTAGAGAAAATGGAAGTATTAAAAATTTGCAAAGATTATAAAATAATCTACGTTGTTCACTATATAAAAATATGTGAAACGAATTACAACCCCTTCGAGGTGTACAATAACACTATAATGAGTGTAAATGATTTACTAGATCATATGAAACTATCTCCCTCATAGATCTATGCATATAACCTAGTAAATAAGACTATGATCAACACACTATTATTCGGGTTTACAATAATATGAGGATCTACAAGAAGAAACAAGTGTTTTCCTAACTAGAAGCGTATATAGCGTTCTATAGACTAGTAATCGAATTTAGCTTTTATTCTTGTGTATCTTGTGTTGAGGCAGCTACGGTATTTAGAGGATTCATGGACGAACTGCCTTCAACTCCTATGATCATCACATCCATGAGATCAAGCGGTTACAATAACTTCTCTCCACTCCTCCTTGAATGTATGACTTGTTATTCCATGTCCAATAACTTCTCACTCCTACGCAGTGGCATGACTTAGGTGTTGCCCACGTCTTCTAACTGCTCTGGGGACATTATTAGACAACAAGTGTAAGATCGGAGTTAGTGAGAAAAGGAAGGGCAAACTCTGATGTTATCATAAAAATGTTGGGAACATTAAGTACAACACTCGGCTGTTAGTGTTGGATCATTAAACAAAACACTTATATCAACATCAACAATATCCCCCAATTTGACCTTTCTACATCAACACTACTGATGTTCGCACAACAAACATATTGATTAAGAAATTAACACAATTGATATTTCAAAAACATGAAGTAACAAGTTGTATTAGATCAAATTTAAAAGAACAACATCTAAATCAAAAAACTTGTTTAGATTTAAATAACTTAAAAATAAGTAAATCCTAAATAATTACAAAAAGTAAATAACAAAGTTTGAGAAAAATAAATAAACATAAGTACAGAACTTTTACAACAAAGGAGGAACTGAAATAACATTTGGGAAAGGATTAGGCTGAATGTAATTCAGCTGCATCTCCATAGTGTACATATACTCCCCCATAATGTAAGCTCTCCCCATGTCTTCAAACTCTTTCATTTATCCAGATAACCATACAGATCCTGGATATCCTGGTCATCTTCCTCTTCTCTCATTTCAGTGTCAGCAACAACTGCATCAGCTCGGTCAGGAACAATAGGTGATTCATCTACAGATGCAGGAACAATGTTAGTGGGTTGCTAGTTGTGTGAACCATCAGCTACCTCCCCCTATTGAAGTGGAAAAAAGATCCATCCAAAATTTCTTTTGAATGAGAAGATCCTCCACAGAACTCTGTAGATTTATAAAAGATCCCTGCAAAATATCAATCTGCCTCATAATATAATGGGAAGATAAATAAACAGAGGAGACAAATCCTTCTAGAGGCAGTGTTGTGTTGTGTATGGGATCATTCTGGGAGTCATTGGGAGCTGAGCTTGGTCCTGCAACATCATCTTTCTTTCTCAAAGGGAGGTCTACAACCCTTTCTCCTGCAACTCTGAATTGATTTGATATGCTGAATCAAGGTATGTAGTTACTGACCACCTCTTCCTCTGACCTTTCAAAGGCTTTATCAAGCAGAAACTTATACAAGAGGCAGAGGGGTAAGGTAATATACCTCTTCCAGACATATCAGACCTGAATGTCATCATATTTGTAAAGATAACCCGTCCTAGGTTGAATCTTTTCAAATGTCCAATTTTGTACATAAGTACAACTTGTTCTAGAGTGAGGGTGGTGTTGTTTGTTGTAGGAAACCAGTTGAAACACGCCAACTTATGCAGCACAGAGTATAGACTAATCAATTTAGAGGCTAAAATTCTCTTTCTCCACTTAGTGATTACTCCCCCAGTCAAGATACTTATCATCACATCATGATCTGTAACTACTGGATCCTCCATTATCTTAGTTTTTAACATGATATTAATCATTCTAGGAG